>OW679202.1:104032613-104127696 GCA_940337035.1 Agriotes lineatus | reverse complement strand
CTCCCCACAACTACTACTACTACTACCAAGTGTTCCCTTTTATTGTTTCACTATTATTATGAACGTGATATTTTTACCCCTATTTTCCTTTAATTTTTAAAATTGTTAAATGTGACAACGTCCACTTGCGAGGGAATCTCCTGAGTAAAGCCCTTTACAGATTTCTTTACTAGCAAGATAACTCGGCCCCTTTTTAGCATGAGTGTGTCACTAGCACTCAGCATGTGTTAACGTACTTCGTGTTAGTACTTCCCCGAGTTTCATTCCGTTCTGTGGCGCGACATTGATCATCGTTCTCTTGGATATTAAAAATGTTATTTTCTATCAAATGAGTCGGTGGAGTGAAAATAAAACCAAGGAATTTGTTCTTATTATGAACATAAGTGTTTGTGCAACATTGGTTCAAACTTGTCTCGAAACAAGCACGCAAAAGACGGTGCTTACAAAAAGTTGCCAAAAAATTAGAAGTTTGTGACAGTTATGATTTCATTCGAATTATAAAAAATAACATGGAAAACTTGTGTTCTACATATTACTAGAAATTTAAAAAAAATAAAAAATATAAGAACACCGGACCGGTTCGTCTGAAGTTTACAAAATAGGATGGTTTGAAGAAATGCTTCCTATAACGAGCAATGTTGCTGGACTAAGGAAGACACATTCAAATTCTGTAAGTAAATATCTTATGTATATGTGACGGATATAGTGAACAAAAAAATAATTTTCTTATATAAAAATTAATATTTCATAAGAATACAGTATAACCCCTTTATCTTTCACTGAGCTAGTATTACATTATTTTGTTATTACTGTTGATTAATGTATCATGTTTTGCTTCCATGGAACTGCTCCTTCGCCATTGAAATAATCCGCACATCCTTTCCGTATTACTTCTGCCTTCCTTGAAAAGAAATTACTTCCCAAGGATACCTGTATATCTCGAATTCCTCGATATGGTTCCTGCTGATGCCACAACCCAGCAATCACAGTTTTCCTATCTGTGTCTTCAACATCTGTTCAGTAATTTTGTTCAATATAATCAGCTAAACACGTTTTTCGCAGCCAATTATGCAAAGAACAAGCAGTTTTTATGATTTTGTCTGTTTTTTCAGGAGATAGAAGAATAGGTTTCTCAAATATTCTAAATCTGCTAACTAAAATACCGAAGGCGTTTTCTTCAATGCACCTTGCACGTGATAAGTGATAATTAATTGTAAACTTTTTTCTTTCATCAAGTTCCCCACTTAGTGAATAAGGTTTCATCAAATAGTTTTTTAAGGGGAATACTTTATCAGTCATCACCAACTATTACTGAATTTTCTGGAATTTCTAAAAGCCTTTTTTTCTAGCACTTTAAATAAACTTGAATTTGCAAATACACCTCCGTCCGATGTCTACGTAAGTGAAGCAGTAATTATCATCAACTCGTGCCAATAGATAATAGAATAATGCTATTTGTACCTTTATGATTGAGAAAGTTCGAACCGCAATGTGGAGCTCTTATTACAACATGTTTTCCATCAATTGCTCCAATGTATCTAGGATAATTCCATCTAATTCGAAATCCTTTAATTTGTTTCTATTTATTTGCTGTAGATGGTACCTGAAATGATTAATAGACATCATATTTCTAATGATTTACTGCCCTTTAATATTTAAATATTTTTGTTTGTGATAGAGCTTTAATATTGAAGATTTAGAAGGTACTTCATAAATTATCACGATCATTCTGGAATCAGTGGCAATACTGAGCACGTTGGGAAGCCTCTCAACAGTCCTACTAACTAGTTCATAAAGGAAGAAGGATGAAATGTAACACATTGGACAAAGTGACTGATGCCATCAATCAGCTGAAGAAACGAAATGATAGAAGCACTTCAAATAATTTTGATCAAGATGTATTTGGTTTATTTGGTATGAACGTTGCTTTGCAACTAAGAAAAATGTCTATTGGGCAAGCTCTGCATGTTCCATTGAAAATACAAAGTTTGTTTTTGATAGCAAGAACGACACATACCATGCAACCTAACGCACCTACAGATTGACCATCAACATCGTATTCTTCATATTTTATCCACTCTCCTTTTACGCCCAGCAATGAAGTGATAATGATAATGCTTCATCTAGTTCTTTCACAAGCGAGAATGTAGATATTTTAAATCAAACATTGTTGTCAATAACTGCTATTAAATAAATAGCTCAATATCTTCTTTTCAGATTTCCTAACAATTATATGTATTTAAGAAATAACTATTTGTTGTAATTGTCAGCAAAGAGAAGAGAATTAGAATACTTTCTTCTATTCGGTAAAGCATTTCTGAATATAGCAAAAAATAACGCCCTTAAGTTAATGCCCTGAGATGCGCTCCAAGGAATAGAGACACGGTTAACAAATTAAATCACCTTTTTACTAAAGCTTCTAATTTTGTTAAACCTATGTCCCACTGTAAACATTTTTATTTAAAAAATTTGAATATCTCAAAAGAGTTAAACACGACAGGCACGCTATTTAACAAACAAAAAGCCACATCAATGGAATTATACCAACGCAAACCCATCGTATATGCTATTTTTGCACCCTAACCAAACATTTATAGTAGTTTTTGTTTTGAATAAAAACATATCAAATCAAACGTGCTGTGAGACCTGTTAATAATAATCTGTGATTCGTATTTAAGCTTTCCATTGTAAAACAAGAAAATAGTCAAAGGCTTGCAAAACGGACGACAAAAACCTACCAAAACATTACACTCCAACCTGACTTATACGTCAAACAGTTGGTTTTTATAAACACTGGACAAAATTTTGACTGTTAGTGAAACATGATAGCTTAAATATATTTTGAATTGAATTTTCAACGTTTTTATTCAGCCAAGATATTGTAAGGCAAAAAATAACCATATGTATCCTAACAATTTTTCTTTTAAATGTGACAAGGGCTGTAAGTTTTGGTTAGAGATAACAGATGACGTCATTATAATTATAATACTATTCCATAGAGGGCGCGCTAGCTTAACTCTCGCTAGAGAATTGATCACGAGTGTAATATATATTTTGACAATAAATAAACCTTACTTATGTTTGTGACCAGACCTCACGACGCCCCAACATAACCTCCTAATTCCCCTAAACTCAAAAAATATATACATCTCCGTTAATAATTCCCCAATAAAAAATATATACATAATCCCTTAATAATTCCCCCATTTAGAAAAGTATATACACCTCCCTCATATATTATTGGCGTCAGTGGGGTTTGGTCTGAAAAATTAAAACAAAACAAAAATAAGGCTAATTCTAGGGTGCCTCGCAGGGTATTAGAGATACGGTTGCCTCGTAAGTCGACTAGAAGTGGGGGAGAAAAGTGACTGCTACGTCACAAGTATTCTCTGCAGCTAACCAAGCGCAAGCGCAAACGAGTTTCTCAAAGTTAAAAGTGTAAGCATTTGTTTGGTCTTCTGATTATATGTGCGGTCCACTTTTATTTTATCCACAATTATTTTTAGTGATTATTGTTTCTATTTTATCTGGACGATCTATTCGTAAAGTTTCTACTTTTATAACAGCTGCAAGACAGAGGTAAGAACCAATGTTGTACTTTTCTTTAGGTGCGTTTAAAATTATGATTTTATTTAAAGATGACGGGAACAATTTATAGCGTCGCAATCTGCAAAAGTAATGCAGAAAAAGCAAAAAAGTCAAAGAACAAATTCTGTTTTTCTCTTTTCCTAAAGATGGTTTGCTAAGGAAAGAATGGGTTCGACTATGTTACCGAAAGGGCAAGTTTGGCCCATCAAATAAACGAATTTGCAGCAAACATTCTTATTTGGACCAATACGAGGATGTTGTACAAACTAAATTAATGAACATATTACCAAAAAAGTTGAAAGAGACAGATAATCATTTTTCAATAAGTAAATATGTTATGTTAAGAAGATTAAAACTAATTTAATTGCAGCTAAACCTTCGTTGTAGTTATTATTATCACTGCCAAGAGATAGAAGTAGAAGGCTGAAAAAAAAAACAGAAGGCGATGGTGCAAGAACTTTTATCCTCTGAAGCAGAATCAAATGAAATACCAACCACCAGTACAGAGAGTCCATACGCTACATTAGAAAAAAGATATATCGCAATTAGTAATGAAAATAAACTTTTAAAAAATAAAATTTCTCCGTATGAACGCGATTTAGATCTTCTGAAAGAAAAAAAAATGCTAGTTGATGAAATTGGGAGCTTAAAATTAGAGAACCTTTGGCAGATTTTCTAACACCCAATCAGCTAGACATTGTGTTAAAGAAAAAAACAAAAGCAAGATGGGCAGCTGACGAATTGTCCAAAGCATTCACAGAAAGGTATTTCAGTAAGCGTGCCTACATTTATTTCAGACAAAAATTGAAGTATCCCCTGCCTGGCATTTCCGCTCTACAACGTTGGACAGCTAACATCAATTTACGAAATGGTTTAGTAAAAGACATTTTAAATGTGATGAACCTTTATAATAAAAACAAAACTGATCATCAGAGATTAACAGTACTCAGTTTTGATGAAATTAAAGTTTCTTCCATGATCGAGTATGATCAAAGGTTAGTCGGTCCACATAACTATATGCAAGTGGTAATGTCAAGAGGACTTTTCGATACACGGAAGCAACCAGTGTTTGTTGGGTTTGACACTAGATGATTAAATCACTTCTAGAAGAAATAATAATTGAATTAAATAAGATTAATTATAACGTTGTGGCTTGTGTATCGGACTGCGGAGGAGGTAATATGGGGTTTTGGAAGAATATGAATATAAGCATTGAAAAAACACACTGTTGTCACCCAGTAACCAATGAAGAAATTTATTTTTTTGCGGACGTCCCGCATATGTTGAAATTGATAAGAAATTGGTTTTTGGATCATGGATTTATTTTGGAAGATCATAAAATAATTACAAAAGAACCAGTAAAATGTTTAATTAACGAAATAACTACAGAAATCAATTCGTGCTATAAACTTACCCCACTTCATATTACCTGCGAGAGATTGCAAAGACAGAATGTAACACTGGCATATCAGCTCATGTCACATACTACAGCTACTGCTTTAAAGCGCTATTTACCCGGTGGTAACAAAGAACTAGCTAGAAATGTTAGAGAGTTTTTTGAATTAATTAGTAAATGGTTCGATACCATGAATTCTTATACACCATCAGCATCAGTTATTACAAAAGTCCCTTACGGCAAAAATTTTCAAAATCAAATGGAAATTTGCAAACTTTTAAAAGTATGAGAGTTATCTCTAAAAATGCATTGCAAATCTTTCAGAAAGGAGTTATAATTTCGACCACTTCTTTGCAAGACCTGTACAATGATTTATCTGCAAAATATCAGGTTTCATATATTTTAACAAATCGGTTAAATCAAGACTGTCTTGAAAATTTACTTGCACAGGTAAGTCATTAGTCAATGTTTAACGATATTTTTTAACAAAAGCAATTCTTGTAGATGCGGATGCGAAGCCTAGACCACAACGGCCACTGGACACAACGGCCACACGTAATTTTGCATGGACATATCGGCCACACTGGACACAACGGCCAAAAGCGATATGTGGACACAACGGCCACCTTGGACGTATCGGCCACAGGGTTAGCTGGACACAACGGCCACTCTGGACACTACGGCCACATTTCAGATGTGGACACAACGGCCACAGTGGACACAACGGCCACTGGACACAACGCCCACACAGAATTTTTGTATGCCCATATCGGCCACAGTGGACACTTCGGCCACTTATCAGACGTGGACACAACGGCCACACTGGACACAGCGGCCACTGGACACAACGGCCACACAGAATTTTTGTATGCCCATATCGGCCACGGTGGGCACTTCGGTCACTTATCAGACGTGGACACAACGGCCACACTGGACACAACGGCCACTGGACACAACGGCCACACAGAATTTTTGTATGCCCATATCGGCCACACTGGACACGTCGCCCACATAGCAGACCTGGACACATCGGCCACCGTGGACACAACGGCCACATAGCGGACGTGGACACAACGGCCACCGTGGACACATCGGCCACATATCAGAGGGGGATAAATGCAAGGTTTGCCCGCTGACATAGCTATACAAAATGAGCAAAGCCGTTCGCCCAACCCGCCTGGACTTTCCTGTACTTTAGAAAATCTATAAAAACAGAAAACGGATGGGAGTGCTCAGTTGAAATAATTAAACACATTTAAATTTGATTCAAAACGACTTCACACACCACCAAAAGTGCATCATGTTACTTGATATGCATCGCTGCTGACGTCAAATAACGCAACCATCCGACGCGCTGTGTTTTACCGTTGATCGAGGTATTTGCCAATGTTGCCTATTGTACCTCGAAAACTAAACACCCTGTATTGTTATGTGTTGATCCCATTCAGTATTAGTTACGTGCATTTCTTAATAATATGTTTATCAACACCTAGCTACTAGTTATCTTAATAATTATTATGGCTTCATATTGCGTCATTTAATGCATCTCTAGTCTGTAGGGTATAAAGTAACATAAATCCATGAATTCTGAAATCATTAATAAAGCGTGTTCTGTGATCACCTAGCATTTTTGTTTATTCTGCGAATTTTACAAGTAGTAAGTTTCTCCATAATGTAATCTGAAGTTGGTCATAATTATCTTCTTTTTCTTCTTCTTCTTTTATAAATAAAATTCAAAGATGTGTGTATGTTTGGTATACAAATCCACACCGCAGCTCAGATCACTTTTAAAATTCACAAACGGGTACTATGGGCGTGTGGGATGTCATAGAGGTGGTCCCGGTCGCTAACTATTAACAAATATGATATCTTTGTGATAACGTATGTCCCATAAGTTTTGAAAAAAAATATTAACAGCCATATTTTATGTTGCTTTTATTTTCTATTAAATTCAACTAGACGTAATTATTTGTACAGCTATATTTAATAGAATTATATGCTTAAACTTGGAATAATGGTCTATGTTCTACAACACCTACCAGATTGAAATTTGAGTGTTTCTTATAATAAGCTAAAACGGATTTTTTTTCAAAACTTATGGGACATACGTTATTAACGACACAAACTTCTGACAACTGTCATATTTTATTTGACTTTCTTCAAAGGTATGCATAATTTTATGAATTTAACTAAATTTTTGCAATTATTTACTTTAATCGACGTTTCCAAATAGTAAAAGTATAAGTGATATACAGGGTGTATTAGAACGTGCGGCTAATAATTACCGCACTCAATTCTACGTTGAAAAACAAGCAAAAAACTTTAACACCAATTTGGTCTTAGACGAAGTCTTTAAATTATAAGCACTTAAAGGTTTTTTTAATTTGGCAACGCTGTACAATTTAAAGCTAAGAGTCATGCATTTAGTTACCCTTGATCGTATATGTTTGTGATTCTGCAATTAAACCAAGTATGTGTTTATGTTTTTCATGGATATTCTCTAAAATTATTGAAATAATAGACAAATCAAGATTGAATGCGTTTTATTTAAATTAATACTTTTTTTGGCTACAATAGCTGTTCAAAATGAGCACTTCTAACTTCTACATATTTGGTACACCGAGTAAGAATGTTTGGTATTAGATTTTGCAGCATGTTACGATTGTGTATTTCTCTAACTGCATTATTTATCCGTTTAATAAGTCGCTCTTCGGTTTCAATTTCTACTTGATAAACATGAGCTTTTAAAAAGCCCCAAAAGAAAAAGTCTAGGACATTTACGTAAGGACTTCTTGCGGGCCATGGTATCGGAGCATCACTCCGATCCACCGCTCTGGAAAGTTTTGATTTAACCAATCCCTAGTTTCAAGCCCGCAGTGGGCTGGAGCTCCATCTAACCGAGCCCACATATCTCTCTTGACAAGTAACGGTACTTCTTCCAATAATCCCGGTAAATCGTTGTTAAAAAAATTGACAACATTTTCTGCGTTTAATCGACGAGGCAAAATGTGTGGCCTTATTAGTCTATTTCCGATTATTACACACAACTGTCACATGACTGATATCATCCAATGAGAATCATGAATTTTTTGAAAATCGACCAATTTCGAACTGATTAGCTGATAAGCGCCCGTGGGCTGCTTACCAAGCGATACGCTCCCTAGGGATGATTATCGACCCCGTAGATGGTGTCATAATCAGAAATAGAAATGAATTTGAATTTTTTGGCATTATTAGATCAATTTTAAATCATAATTCGTACACGGGTTTTGTGTAATAATCTTCAAAATATAAACGCGGGCAACACACTTACCTACATATAATTTTGCCCGTGCCAAGAGTCATCGTGCTGGTTGCCCTTAGAAAACTACCCTCGGGCAAGCCGTCGGGACAGTTTTCATGGCAACCAGCACTCGACCCTTAGCGTGTGAAAAATTATCGGTAAGTATGTCTCGCCCTTGTTATATTACTATTGATAATTCCAGCCCATACATTGACGCTGAATCTAAACTGGTGATGGATGGAAGACATAAGGGTTTTCATCGGTCCAGTGGTGCATATTGTGCATATTAAACATTCCGTTACGGGTAAATGTGGCTTCATCCGTCAATAAAATGTTTTCAATGAAAACCGGGTTGACTGCGTGTTACCGTAATAACCATCCGTCGCGGATAATCTTCCGGAAGCAACTCATGGACTAGCTGGAAGTGAAACGGATGTCTAAGATTTTCTCTTAACACTCGATGTACAGCAGTATGGCTAATATTAAGTCTTCGAGCTACAGAACGGGTACTTTGTCAAGGTTCGTCTTCAAATACCTGTAAGATGTTTTCTTCTATTTCGGGTTGTAATACATGTCGTGGTCGCTCTCCACCAACTCCCTGCATAGGTTCTATTCTCCCTGTTTCTCTTCAGCGCCGATCTAGTCTTTCAATAACATGAGCATGAGGATGTCTCCTGTCCTGTTCGGCATATAAATTTGAAGCTTGGTGGCAATTACCGCCACATTCGCCTAATATCAAATACATGTCTACGTATTCAGGAAAACTGCATGCCATGTTTTTTCCCAAAACCAAAAACACAAAACTGAAGAATCAAACAAGGAACAAAGTAAGTTAGAACAATAATAACAGGGAATAACTAATAAATAATGAGTGAAGCAGGTTTTACGAAAAGAAAAGTTACTTTTACAAGTGTCAAAAATGACATTAATACATCCAGTTATGAATTTTTTATTGTTACATTTTAAAAATAAACCCACCTTATAATGCATAGTTGCAACGTCTTCCAAAACTATAAATCGCGAAGATTTTGCATTCTTAAATATTAAATTATACGTAAACTAATTACCAAAATGTTATAATTTATATTTGATTACTTATTTTAATTGTTGAATTATGTGTTGTTGATACTATTTAAATCTATTTTTCAACCAAAGTTTGAGCATTAATAACTCCTTAACCAAAGAGTTAACACTAAAATGGCGTGGTGTAATTATTAACCGCATGTTTTAATGCACCCTGTAAAATTAGGTATTGTATGTATTTATATTTCTTTAATATTTTGACCAATAAAGGGCCTATAGAGGCACTAACATTCGATTTTAACACCCCCATAGAGAGCGCCTGAGTGAAATTCTGGCACCTAGCAAAAAAATAAAATATAGCTAATACCCAAATGCATTATAAAATTTATACAAAAACGCGTGGCCAACTTTTTTGTAATATTTTTTTGAAAAAGTTGAAATACCTAAAAATAAAAACTCCCAAAAATTTATTAAGAAACAGAATTAGACTTTTCTAAAAGAATAGTAAATTCCCCTCCTTTTAAGGTAAACAATATGTAAAATTCCCTGACTATACAATTTTTCATTTTTGAATAAATAAACTGCAGTTTTTCCATGTATCTATTTATATTTGTTTATTGTAAATGAAACAAAATGTGAGTTCATACAATGCGCTGCAGCGCGGCGGTCTCGCTTGGGTGTCGCAAAACGTCTGACGAGTCGCGTGCCTGCGGTGGTAAGGCCGCTACTCGGGATCCAGAAAACCTTGTAGAATGTAGAAAAAAATCCAAGGAAAAAAATCCAGGAAAAAAATCCGGACGGGCACCAATTGAGCACTTTACTACTCCAGGTAAAAATGTATACCGTTGCCGGTCACACCAATTGAGCACCAAGGACCAAACGGAGACCGACCAATTGAGCACTTTAGATTAGCCAATTGCGCACTGTATTACTAGTTTGTTCATTAACAAACTAACAAGTTATCAGGTGCTGAATTAATGCCAACAGTTATCTTTCTCGGCCAAATAAAAATCAAAAAGTCATAGTAGGTCTTCTTTTATTCAAAAAATTTATTAGCAATAATTATGTTATTACATTGCAGTGTATATTCAGAAAAATCATAATTTATATTATTTCATATATCGCAAATAATAGATGTGTTTCGGAGAAAAATATAATTTTGATGAAGAGGTTTCCCAATACCAAACGAGTTACAAATTGGTTTTTAATGATATCGTTAAAATTTGAATTGTGTGCTAATAATTATAAATAAAAATAAAAAGATTAACAATTCAAAGTGGACAGAGGTCAAAGTGCTGAATTCGCCTGTCTCAAAGGGTCGCTTTGAAAAGGTACCTGTTCTGCCTGGTGCTCAGTTTGCCGGTCTACATTTATTACATCGAGAGCTTGGTGCTCAATTGGCGTGGACCCAAAAATCCATGGAATAAAAATCCACAGGAAAAAAATCTATGGAAATAAAATCTAAATTCTAAAAATTACTGTTGTTCAAAGTACTCCACCTATTTTTGCTTTTACTGCGTCTTCTGTTATACTAAAGCACTTGTAGACATTATAATCAATTATTTGCTGTTCGTGCCACTTTGTTTAAAAGTGTTACAAAATGTCAAGCAAAAGTTATGGTAAATACAAGTTAGTTAATGATGTCAATAAAGTGTGACTAAGTACTATATTATATCTCGTAATACAATGATTTTTACAATAAGACGTAAGAAATCTATAATGTTGTTGAAAATAATTTACCATTTGTTCTAATGTACATTAAAAAATTAGACTAACTGCCCGATAAATACTAATTTTAAGGCGAATAATTTCTTTCAGGCGAGTCACTTTGTATATAATTAAGTCTAATCTAATTACTATTACCGTACTCTGGTTAACCAAAACAACAAAAATGATTGATTGAAACGTCAAAAAGTTTAAAATTTATTGCTCGGCAAATCACTTCATTTTTATTCGCTTTACTCTGTAAATCACTTGGTAAATCAGATCGCTTCTCTATTATAACTGGACTTTTTGACGTTTCAATGAATTATTTTTGTTGTACTAGAGTGCAGTAGTAGTAATTAGATTAGACTTAATTACATACAAAGTGACCCGCCTGAAAGAAATCAGTCCCCTTACAATTAGTATTTATCGGGCAGTTAGTCTAATTTTGTGATGTACCCATCGGCTGCATTGAAAACTGGTACAACAAAAAAAAAGTCTATTTACCCGAATATTTGAAAATTTTGTTGGTGGCACTATAATTCTATGTTAAATTCGAGGTTAGCAGGTTAGGTTTTGCGTCAGTTTTGACACAAACTGGCGCAAAACCTAACCTGCTAAACTCGAATTTGACATAGACTCACAGTGCCACCAACAAAAATTTTAAATATTCGGGTAAATAGATTTTTTTGCTGTACCATTTTTCTATGCAGCTGATGGTACATTAGAACAAATGTTAAATTATTTTCAGCAACATTAAAGATTTCTTACGTCTTATTGTAAAAAATCATTGTATTAGGAGATATAATATAGTACTTAATCACACTTTATTGACATCATTAACTAACTTGTATTTACCGTGACTTTTGCTCTAATTTTTGTAACACTTTTAAACAACGTGTAAGAACCATAAAAATAATTGATTATAATGTCTACAAGTCCTTTAGTATAACAGAAGACGCTGTATGATTCACAGTATAAAGCAACAACAAATGAAGTATTTTGAACAAAAATCATTTTTAAAATTTGGATTTTATTTCCATGGATTTTTTTCCTGTGGATTTTTATTCCATGGATTTTTTTTCTGGATTTTTCAGTGGATTATTTTCTGAGTCCTAAAAATAGTATATTAAAGTATGAGTGGATAACAAGGTCTTTAAAACACGCGCGAGTTTTCGAGCACGACGACGTAGCCGGAATGCTCGAAATAGAGCAAGTGTTTTAAAGACCAGTTATCCACGAATACTTTACGCTATTTTTTTATTATACCTCCAATACTGGAAATAAATTACGCACTAAGAACTTAGAAATAATTTTTGTCGTGATAAATCGAGAGGGCATAATAATATTGCTTCTATAGTTACGAGAATTATTTACGTTTTTGTCGTGCTTTAAACGGCGATTCTGATGCAAGTATAATAAAAACTAAATAAAAAGTTTTATAAAAAAGGAAGTCTTAAAGGTGTCAATTTGACAAAATAAGGACATTAACAAAAATTATTAAAAATTGTAGGAAATCTTACCATTACGGTAGGGATGGTAGGGTGTATGAATGGATGTGTGTGTGGATGTATGTAACGGCTCTATAGCCGAAAGTTCAGGTATATCGAAAATTCATTGAAAAAATAAGCTTTTGAAAAAATCAAAAACCGGAAGCAAAAGTTAGACATGTTTTTTGGTAGCATTTTTTTTCAGAAGCCGAATTTTCAAATCTGAGTGGCAGATACGAAAGAAGACCGAAAATGGAGTGTAAACACTTTTTATCGGACACTCAAATTTGAAAAAGGCGGCCGCTATGAATTTTTTAAAATTGTGACTGTAACGCCTCCCATCACAAGTCAAAAACCAGTTATCTGATCAGGTTCAATGATAACTTGTTTGAAAGCCCTTTGGCGGTAATATACCATAAAAGAAAATTAATTTTGAAAATTTAAGAACCGTCACGATGCTATTCCAAAAATTTTGAAACCGTCACGATGCTATTCCAAAAATTTTGAAACTTTAGAAAATTATTACAAAAAAAACCACACTATTTTGTTTAAATTTTCTACACTTATACAGCTTGATTAACTAGGACTTCGCCCTCGTTATCAAACTGCAAATTTATGAAAAAAGTATGACTTTCAAAACTAGTTGTATAAATTACTATTTGGTCATCTAGGGACCTTGAAACGTGAAGATCTGAAGAAATCTCGTCTTTCAGACGAGGGAAGTAATAAAAAACGAGTATATCATGAAAAATTAAGAATTTAAGCCTTTCCTTAATTAATAATTGTGAAAATGAATAGTAATGCTTGAACAGTCATGCGAATGAATAAGTCAATTGCTTATTGAAGTAGAAAATTTTTGGGGGCAAAAAAAAAGTTTAGAATCAGGTTCAACGACAATTCGTTTTAAAGCTCTTTAGGGTTAGTACACCATGAAAAAGTGGGTGCGTAACCCCTCTACAGTTGAAAGTAATCAACCGATTTTCATGGAACTTTAATTGAAGGGGGGGGGGGGGGGGGTTATCGACAAAACATTAAAAAATAAGTTTTTCAAAAAAAATCCAAAACAAGAAGCGGAAGTTAGGCATGTTTTTTTTGTAGCATTTTATTATAAGCCGAATTTTGCAGATCTGAGTAGCGGATAGGAAAGAAGACCGAAAAGTGCAAACGTTTTTTCCCGGACTCTCTAACTGCAAAATGGCGGCCGCAATAAATCTTTCAAAATTTTGATTTTAACGCCTCATAAGTCAAAAATGAGTTATCTGATCAGGTTTCACGACAACTTATTTAAAAGTCCTTTTACGGTACTATACCATGAAGGAAATTTATTTTCGAAAATCTAGAAATTGTCCAAATGGCGTTTTTTCAATTTTTTTTTAAATTTTTGAAAAGTTATTACAAAAAACTGCCCACACAATTTTGTTTAAATTTTTTAGATTTATTACAGCTTGGTATTAGCTGCATTTTGTTTTTTTTAATGAACGCTAGAATTTCACTGTGCTGCCCACTATAAGGTTTTGAAAATCGGAAATTTAAGCTCCTATAGATCTTTTATTAGTCAAAATATAAAAATAGTTTAAATATAAAAGTTCTTCAGTAAACATCTCTGCATTGTTCTAAATTTAAATCACTTATACAAGGTGTTTGGTTTGCACAGTAGAATAGCACACTTTCTTATTTTAACTCAAACACTTTGTATAATATTATATTTTTGTATGCACAATTTGATTCCCTACATAATGGTATAGGGTATTCCTATACCTCAAATGCACGGCTGATTCGAAATTAGCGAATTTATCAAGTTTTGACTCTAAACATACATTCCAGCCAAAAGCTGTCTGTAGCGCTTATGCAAGTCTCTCTTCCGTACGTATCAAATATGTAGTGCTGTCTTTCTTGCTATTCCTTCAAGGGTTTTCAGTCTTGCGAGGATTTATATCGATACTGTTATATACCAAAAAGAAATGTTAATGTTAACAAATTTTTAGTATCTTAAACTCTAGGAAAGTGCACACGGCCACTTATGTATATCTATGTGGCCGATGTGTCCACGGTGGCCGTTGTGTCCAAGTCCGCTATGTGGCCGTTGTGTCCACGGTGGCCGATGTGTCCGGGTCTGCTATGTCGGCGACGTGTCCAGTGTGGCCGATATGGGCATACAAAAATTCTGTGTGGCCGTTGTGTCCAGTGGCCGTTGTGTCCAGTGTGGCCGTTGTGTCCACGTCTGATAAGTGGCCGAAGTGTCCACTGTGGCCGATATGGGCATACAAAAATTCTGTGTGGGCGTTGTGTCCAGTGGCCGTTGTGTCCACTGTGGCCGTTGTGTCCACATCTGAAATGTGGCCGTAGTGTCCAGAGTGGCCGTTGTGTCCAGCTAACCCTGTGGCCGATACGTCCAAGGTGGCCGTTGTGTCCACATATCGCTTTTGGCCGTTGTGTCCAGTGTGGCCGATATGTCCATGCAAAATTGCGTGTGGCCGTTGTGTCCAGTGGCCGTTGTGGCCAGACCCCTGCGAAGCGGACTCCATGATCATCCCGCACCACTTAATGCACTGTATAGGCTTAGAATGATTCTTCTTGGTAAGAATCCTGGGATAGTGCAAACAAATGCCAATGTGCACGTAAGCAAAGAATCGGGACAAGAAGAATCTATATTAGCTGGTGCTTTGAAACAAGCAGATATAGAAGCAAATGTAGATATAAATAGAAGAAAGTGTGCAGTTAGATACAAGCCTAACAGAAACAGGGGAGGAATTTAGTACAAGCGATTGTTCCAACAATACAACAGAACCTACGTTGCGTAGAACCATTCAAGAATATACAGAAAAAGATGGGCTGGTCTATATTGCTGGCTACTTGGCCAAAAAATATAACAATAAGTACCCCAACCTTGGCTGCTATACTTATAAAGATGTACCAGTTACTCTTCATTCATACAGTATGCCATCGTGGGTGCAAAGTTTTTCTTTTGGTGGTTTAACACAGCCTTCTCCTACCTGGAAAGAAAATGTTCAATGTATGGACAGATTATTTGTAAAGTTGCACTACAAAGAATTCAAATTTAACAAAAAAATTGTAGAAATAAGTACTAATTTATATCTTCAGGAAATTACCAGATGTTCCTCGACTACTAATCAAAGCATTTGTTAGACAAAGAATATTTGTTAGAATAAAGTATACCTACACGCAACGAAATCAAAGTTTTTTTATATCAATTAAAAGGAACTCAATGACTGATGAAGAAAGGAAATTTGGCAATAAACTAAAAAAACTGCGACATAAAAACGCATACATTATTTGTGTACCTATAAAATATCTTTGCTCAGAAAAAGTATTATGTAGCCGTATACCAAGCAAATGTATTATTTGTAAAGCTTGCTAGGTAAACATAAATAAAATGTTTATTAATTTGCAATTTATATCGTCTTTTATTGACCTGATAATATAAAGCAAAGAGAGTAGGTAACCAAATGTATATGCTACTGAGGAGTAAAAAAATAAGCAGTGCTTTAAAGTTTATATCGCTCTGCAAAATATAAATATTATGACAGAAGCAATCATTTTTTTGCGCTGTAGTATTTGATTTTGTAACATTTCAGACAGAATAATCCTGAATAATTAAATACAAGTAAATGAGTTATCTGCTTCCGTCTCTTTATACGCATTTAAGCAATGGAGTATTAACGATGCTTGCCGCCAGAAGCCTATTAAAACTGTTCCTCCAAATTTTACTTATTCGAAAAATCCTGAAATTATTGACTGTGGTTATTTTAGGTTGCTATTTTCAGCAAATACATGCTTGTGAATTAATATTTTATGACAAAAATTAAACCAATTTATGTCAATCATTTCACTTTAAGAATCCCCTGACATTTTTCGCCTTCATAATAGTTGCCTGCAATCAAATAATCATAATCTGGAAAAAGAAATAGCTGGATTCATATGACTTATGAAACGTAATGGCTACTGAGAAGAAAACTTTATTTTTGAAGGATCGTTCAAGGGAAGGTACCCAACCCAAGCGACCGATCCCGCCTAAAATCTTTTCAGCTGCTTGCATTAATATTTCACACAAACTGGCGAAGAAATCATCCTGATAGGTGACGTCGTTCTAGAGTTATCATGTTTAGATTCACCGGCGTGACATACTCAACTTTTCGTAATTGTCCAACTTTCCTTAATGCCAAGACTGTTTATTTATTTATTTAATTTGTTTAAGATGGTGCCAACAGTGCTTATGCACTAAAATTAGGCCACAGCGTTGCCTTCTTCATAAAAGTTATGTAGTAGTTTTATTATACGTTTCATATAACTTTGGGTTGTTCGTGACTGATTGATCTTGTTAAGCAAAATATTACTCCTTTAAAATGTCATATTCACAGCAATCTCTGCCTTAATTTATTATTATAATCGATTTATAATGTCTGTGGATGTCTTCCGATTCCTCTTTTTTATCTATCCCAATCTTGCTATGATGCCTTCTTACAGTTGTCTTTCCGAAATTGCATCTCCTATACCTTATCTCCAGCTGCGCCTAGATCATCCTCGTTTTCTTTTGATGGGAGGTCTTCAATTTATCATCTTTTACGCATACTTTTGTCTATCATGCGTTGAACATTACCGAATCATGTCAGTTCTCTTGTTCTTACATCATCAGTAATAGTATGAGAAACCTGCATTAGTTCTCATGTTCTGTCAGTCTCGCATGATCCAATCATGATATTCTTGGTGATCTTCTCCAAGAGTTCATCTAGATTACCAGTAGTTTTCTCTTGTTCCTTTTTCTTGTCTTCCATACTTCAGACAATTTATACAGCGATGCTTTTGTGCTTCGGAAACTAACATTAATTGAATAGTTATATTAAAAGATGGGGACAGCCACTCTTTTTGACATTTCCTAGGTCAATAATAATGCATTTTCATTAACGTGATATGATTTGGTTTAGGTTTAACAAATAAAGCTAAGACTAAGAATCTTAAGAATGGGCCTAAAGTTACACAATTTATTTTCATTGGAAAGTGATGATGCACCACTTTATTTTCTGTTCATTATCATAACAAGCCGGGTAACTCATAAATGATTGAATAATTGCCTTTTAAAGTGTTATCATTTGGCACGTACCTGATATTGGGTGTGTCGGCCTCCTTAGGTGTGACGTAAATAACATATTGAGTTACAGTGATCTTGTGGAAGATTATCCCTTAGCTGTAGTAGAGAACTTCTAAGTAGCATCGATCGTTGTAGAAAGGTTAGACCAATATTGTATAATGAAAATTAGATTAAAATACTTCCGAAAGACAAGATGATAAACAAATTAAACCATATAATACTTAATTATTAATCACACGAATTAAGCGGAGAAATGATATCCCCAAGGGCTGTTGAGTTGTGAGGTTAAGCAAACTGTCAAAGTTCACTTTATGTAAATTAAAGAAATTTACATAACCATCTAATCGGTATTGAGTTTGAACGGAGAGAATGGTTAAAAATTTACTACAATTATAAAATGCATGTCCCAACCTGACTAACGAATTTCGTGTTATTAAAAATATTGACTGAGCTAGTACATAAAATTGTGTTCATTATCTCAGTAATAAAATGCAATATGAATTCATAAATCTGTTATCAACACGCGTTCCAGATTATATTTCAAATCAACTCAAAAAAGCGTCATACTACTACAAATGTCTATCGTCGATCGTTTTGTTCAAGCAGGGTCTGGTGAAGAAATAATTATCAAAGAACATTTTCTTGGTTTTATTCCAGTCGCAGACACTACTGGTGAAGGTCGAACTGACGTTCTCCTGAACGAGTTGAGAGGACGTCAGATCCTTTGAAAAATATGCCAGGCCAAGAGTATGATAATGGTTCGAATATGAAAAGAAAAAAGAGTTTAACCCTCGAGCCTTTTATGTTCCATGTGGGAGTCAATCATTAAATCTTGTCGTGAACGATGCAGAGTTGTCATGCCCTGTTGCTGTCAATTTTTTCAACACGGTTCAAGAAGTTTTCAATTTTTTCTGCATCTACCTAGCGATGGAGTATTTTGAAGAAGCATGTACCTAATCTGACTGTAAAACCTCTTAGTAATACCGCCGGGAAATCCGAATAGATGCATTGGAGCCTCTTCGATACTACATTGAACATGATGCTGTTTATAAAGCCAGTAAAGATTCTACAGTAGATACTTTCGGAAGAAACACTGATATTGGTATTGCAAGAAAGTTACAAGAATTTAAATTCCTTTGTTGAATAGTGGTCTGGTACGAAATTTTATTCAAAATCAACAAGGTCAGCAAAGTTTCCCAAAAAGTTACTGCAAACTTACAGAGTGCCATAGATCTAGTTGAAAGTGTTGGTAGTTTTTAGAAGAAGATGAGATCAGAAGAGGGATTCAATAGTGTGATAACGAATGCAAAGAGCTTGACGGAAAACTTGGATCTCATTCAGATTTTGAAAAAGAAAAGCAAATTCGTCCCAGGAGAGTGACGAAGCAATTTATCTATGAATCTGACGATGATCGTATTGATGAAGCAAAACGCTCCTTTACGGTAAATTTTTTCTACGTCATTTTGGATACAGCCATCAGCTCACTAAAAGAAAGATTTGAGCTTATGGACAATCATAGTAAGAGCTTCAGCTTTCTGTACGGTATTTATGGTCTGCAGAAATGAGATGGTGAAAACCTAAAAGCCGTGTGCATGACTCTTCAGGCTGTTCTAAGTGATGATGAGGAATATGACATCGACGGGAAGAAACTCAATGACGAACCTTTGATATTAGCACCCACTCTTCTTTCTGGAACTTCTCTAGTAAACTCATGATCTTCTATTACAAAAACCAGTTTTATTGACATTTTTCCCAATAGTTTTGAAAATTTACGAATCCTCGCGACTTTACCTATATTTGTAACTTCTGGCGAAAGAAGTTTTTCAAAGCTCAAGTTGGACATCTTAGGTCAACACTTTCTCAAGAACGATTGTGTGAACTGTCAACATTAGCCATTGAAAGCGAGACTTTGAAGTCAATTGATACAGAACCTAGTTTGAAAGATTTTGCAAATTTAAAGTCTAGAAAAATTACAGTGTAATTTTTGTATTGAAAGGAACAATGTTCAGTATATACACGATGGAAATGTAAATAATTTGAAAGCTATATAATTAAGCAGTTTCATTAATGAAATATTTAAGAACTGCAAATTTGATCTTCTTACTCTCTCTAGTTTACTCAATTTATTAATTAGAATAAAAAAACATCTTTTGTCCACGTTTTGATTGTAGCCAAAACACTAAAATAGTTTTTTGTGGTTTTACTAAAACCCTTAAAAATCTCTTGATCTGCCTTAAGTGGAAATACTTTGTTTCTTTGTTCAATATTTACTACTGCAATAACATTATGAAGTTTGCTTCTATCGCAGAAGCTAGAGGGGGGCGGAAGGCGCCAAACGTTATGCCGCTTGTGCGAAAAAATGCTCTCGGATCGGCCCTGTTCAGTATAAATATCGCTTTTTTTATATGGTATTTCTGTGATTAATTTTTGAGTGACATCTCTCGTAGTGTTTAATTATAAGTCCCAGATATACAGGGTGATTTTTAAATTAACTCTTTCCGTTCAGCAGAAAATAAAGCTAAAAAATAAGCATTTTTTCCGTTTACCACTTTTCCGAAATATCAACTAGCGGAAGTAGAAGGTATTAACGTTTCAAATTAAAAACTAAACTTTGACGCAAAGGCAGCTGGACTATTTTATTTTTATTTATCTCTGTTGTCAAGTAATAACCTGTCAACTAGTTTTTCATTGTAATTTTATTAATGTTATTGCTACAATAATGGTTCATGTTTATGAAAATAATGAATTAGTGAATATGAAGTTACTGGGGGTGTCGTCAAAATGCGGCTGCCGCATTGCTCTTATACGCGGAACGTATGTGTAGAAGCGAATAGTGATAATTTTGAACATATTTAAGTTAGATTAAGTTTAGTTTAATTTTCGTTAAATAATTTTAGTTCTTAATTTGAAACTTTAACATAGGTAGATCTTCCTGAAATTTTGTATAGGGCCATAATTTATTATTATGAACAACTTTTATTGGTAAAATTTGGCCATATCATAAACAAAAAGGGTAGTTTACCTGAAAAAAATAGTTTTTGCTTCACTGTCAAAACCGACTTGTTTTTTCAAAAACTGAAAATGTTCTTAAAATTCTCTTCGGACCAAGGCCTAATCCTACAAACTTAAAATAAAATTCAAAAATGTTTAGTCCATCTCACCTCTTGTAACATCAATCCTGGGACACACTGTATATATAATGCAAAGTAAATATAGAACAATTGAACCCTAATTGTGTTATAGAATTGTTTTTTATAGGCAAATTTAATACTTACAAATAATTTCCGAGCTTCTAAGTATCTATATATTCTTAAAAGGAATTATGAAAGCTGTATTTCCACATTATAGGTTTCTCAATATCGTTCAATTGTTTTGAAGGGCGATGCTCAACCTTTGTATTTACGACACCCTGCATATTTTTATATTTTTTGGTAGATTTTTATATTACCTTTCTAATGATACCGTATAAAGACACTTTTGATATATAATTTAACGAATTTTACACTTAAGATGTAACAATGATTAAATACAAATATGAATCAATATGATATTTATATCTAGATCATATATAGCAAATTTGGTGTAATTGCACGTATCTATACGATTTTCTATGCTGTATTAGATGAGCTTGAAAAATAGTTGCTATGAGATTCAGAAGAAGTAGCTTATGAAAGCATGGAGAGATGTTTTTTATCATAACTTTTTACAGTCTAAATTTGAGTCAGTTTTGCTTTAAAAAGACTAGACCTTTCTACATCAAAAAGTTATTCTAGTTTTCAAGAAAATGGAATCGAAAAATTAAAATTTTCTACTAGATGAGCGCAATCATTTACCCTTCTCGGACCTATGTTCGTAGGAAGTTTTTGTCCATTAATGTTTCTTACCCTTCTGCTTTGGTGAAACACAAGTATACCTATAAGCAAAGCCCACGGTATATTATTATATGCAAGAATTGTGATACCGCATCAAAATTTTCAAAAAGATTTTGTACTTCAAGAACAGAAGTTAAATTTTAAATTGTGTGCGCGCAATAAATTTGATATGAACCGTTAAACAGATCGAATAAAGACAAAGGAAACGTACGCCGCCCGAAAGGCGCCCGAAGAACAAATATTATTACATCTGTTCAACAAACCGCCGCGATCCTACGCAGAAGTATCTTTCAAAACCCTAAAATCATAAAAATAAGTGTCCTTACAACGAATTTCTAAAGTGCAGCAAGATTGCAACCATAAAACTTTATTGGAGCCGGCCGGCCAAGAAAGGTGACAGCCAGCGAAATACGCCTCACGAATGTTTGCAGATTAAATTAAGAATTTTTCACTAAAACGCCCTTTAAACAGAGTGCGCTCTGTTTTAATCACACATAAAGGATACCAGAAGATAGGAAAAATTAACCGCTACCTATTAAAACAAACCACAGAGCGATAGCACATATACAGGTGGAGAAAAAGCAATTTTTCCATCAGGCAGCTGAACTCGCGCCCGGGAGAGCGGCCAAGAGTTCAGCGGCCCGAGGAAAGGCATATTGTAACGAAGAAATCAGGGGCCACGACCGAGTACAGCGAGCAAAGATGCAGATTACAAATTAAATTTTAATTAACGAAGGAAGCATCCCAGAAAAGCGTAATTGGTCTCAATAATCTTATAAAAATAGCGCGCAACCGATCAAAGCATAATAAACTTTTTAACACACGCCATAAGAAAAATACTTAATTAAGCTTTACGCGGAACATTGCATTAAAAATTCCAAGTTGAGCTAATTTTTTACTCAAATCATAGCAAATTGGGTGTCGTTAGACTCGGCATTTCATCAACTATTGATTGCGACTAAAACCAAGTCGCTAATTGATCACGCCGCTCAATTAAATGCTATAATTACAAAATATATCGAAATCGGGCAAAACATCCCTTCTACTTCGACCAATGAGCGTCGAGATCGCGTTGGACAAAGGACTGGCTCCTTTAAATAGTCAGACGCTGGCAGTAAGAATTCACTCAATCCAGGAGAGTCGAACCAGCAGCAACTCAGCCAAGGAGAGTCCACCAGCCGCCACTCCAGCTTCCAGGACTACCAGCAGCCACTTCAGCTCCAGGACCAACAGCCGTTTCACTGGACTTAGCTGTCTGCCGCCTTCCTGGGACTTGGAAAAATTCACTCAATCCAGGAGAGTCGAACCAGCAGCCACTCAGCCAAGGAGAGTCCACCAGCCGCCACTCCAGCTTCCAGGACTACCAGCAGCCACTTCAGCTCCAGGACCAACAGCCGTTTCACTGGACTTAGCTGTCTGCCGCCTTCCTGGGACTTGGAAAAATTCACTCAATCCCGGAGAGTCGAACCAGCAGCAACTCAGCCAAGGAGAGTCCACCAGCCGCCACTTCAGCTTCCAGGACCACCAGCAGCCACTTCAGCTCCAGGACCACCAGCCGTTTCATCTACTGGACTTAGCTGTCTGCCGCACCTTCGTGGACTTAGAGCCGATCCATTTCACTGGACTTAGCTGTCTGCCGCATCTTCGTGGACTTAGAGCCGATCCATTTCACTGGACTTAGCTGTCTGCCGTCTTCGTGGGACTTGGGATTCGAGCCACTTCAGCTTCCAGGACCAGCTAGCAGCTCCAGCCTCTCCAGAGCCTATCACCCTCGTGGACTTAGAGCCAATCCTACGCATTGGACTCTGCTGCCTGCCGTCTTTGGAAAGCCACTTTCGCCAGCCGCCGCCTCCGCCAAAGGAGATCAGCACTGCCGCCGACGTTGCCGCCGCCGCTGCTCTCAGCTCGCCGCCCCGTCGCCAGTCGCCACCGCCGCCGCTGCCACCGCAAAAGGAAGCCGCCAACCGCCGCCTCCGCCAAGGAGATCCGCACTGCCGCCGACGTTGCCGCCGCCGCTGCTGCAACCGCAGAAGGAAGCCGCCAGCCGCCGCCTCCGCCCAGGAGATCAGCACTGCCGCCGACGTTGCCGCCGCCGCTGCTCACAGCCCGCCGCCCCGTCGCCAGTCGCCACCGCCGCCGCTGCCACCGCAGAAGGAAGCCGCCAGCCGCCGCCTCCGCCCAGGAGATCCGCACTGCCGCCGACGTTGCCGCCGCCGCTGCTCACAGCCCGCCGCCCCGTCGCCAGTCGCCACCGCCGCCGCTGCAACCGCCGAAGGAAGCCGCCAGCCGCCGCCTCCGCCAAGGAGATCCGCACTGCCGCCGACGTTGCCGCCGCCGCTGCTCTCAGCTCGCCGCCCCGTCGCCAGTCGCCACCGCCGCCGCTGCCACCGCAGGAGGAAGCCGCCGGCCCCGCCTCCGAAGGACCACACCCGCTTCCAATCGCGGATGCCAATCCGCCATTTTCTTTTCTTTTTCTGTATATAAATGTTACCTAGTTATAAGCTTATTTGTATGTGTAAATATAATAAACTTTGTTCCAATCAAATCCAGTGTCTAGCTGAGGGTAACGCCCAACCACCCCTTCTTACGCCGACGCCATTGCAGTAACCCTACCGCTGAGCATAGACGTAGGCTTGTTAATTGTCGCCCGGAACGTGGGGCCAGCCTTTGGTGGACATCAGAGGGAAGCCACGCCCACTACAATGGTGAAGTCGACTAAGAAGGATGGACGCAACTCCGCCGAGGACCAACAAGGAACCTCAGCAGACACCGCAACAAAATGGCAGCCCGCATCGCTCGGAAGTCACAGAAGACAGCGCATCCCCGTTTCCATGTGGACAGAGGACACCACCACAGTGTCTCAACCCAGGGAAAACCAAGATGAATGAAGAGGACCAACACCACTTCTGGGAGTGGTAGTAAACACCCAGTGGCGCCCAAAACAAACATCAACAACATCACCACCAACAACCATGATCCACAACGATTCACAGCAATCTCAAGGATCCCTCATCACCAGCTTTCTGGCCTGCACCGCCAATGTGCTACCAGAAGCTCAGCACCAGCTCTCTGGCCAACACTTCAAATATGCTGCCAGAAGCTCGCCGCCAACTCTCTGCAGAAGCTCCAGCACCTGCACGCAGCACAAACTCACCGAGAAGAGCAACAGGGGAACAGCGCTCGCTGAAAGGCCCAAGCCCACAACTCCACCGGAACACGCACAACAGGTCCCCGAAGCTATGACTTGCCGCCTCCGCCACCGAGGGTCAATCTGTCCGCGCCAAGGATACCCCAAGCCTCCACTCGCACCCACCGCGTGCCGCCGAGGTGTATCCTTCCGCAGATCCACCCAGCGCGTGAGGAATGCCGCAACACCACCATACTTCGCCTGGTCACGTGCGCCCGCTTCCGGAACATCAGGCACAGCCCCTTTTACGACAAGGATCCACCTAGCTTCTTCTCCAGACGTCAACGCGTCCAACTAGCCCAAGCAGCCCCGACCAAGGTGTCCCACCTCAGCCGCCTCCACGTCAGCAACCCGGGTCGCCTAGGGAAACAGAAACTCCGCGTCAAGGAGAGGACTTCGCCTAAGCACGCACTTCAAGATACCGAAGTCCTGGCATCACGCTTACTTCTCCGCGGAGCGATCTGGTCAAGACCGGACCCTCAAACTTCGCCGGCACCAACCGCGTTCCGCCGAAGCCCGGCCACAGATCCGCCCCAGCACGTGAATAAGCTCACGCCGCCAAGGGACTTCACTTGGACACGAGCCCAGGTTCCAGGAGTCCTGACCGAAGTTTCCAACACCCCAGGTCGACCTCCGCTCCCACGAGTCCCGGCTGACGACACCTTTCATCGGAGCGCTTCCATCGCCACCAAGGCCCCAACACCAGCTCTCTGGCCGGCAGTGCCAATCTGCTGCCAGAAGCTCACCACCAACTCTCTGCAGGCACTCCAGCACCTGCACTCAGCACAAATTTGCCGAGAAGCGCAACAGGGAAACCGCGCTCACTAGAAGGCCGAAGCCACAACTCCGCCGGAACACGCGCTCCAGGTCCCCGAAGCTATGACTTGCCACCTCCACCACCGAGGGTCAATCTGTCCGCGCAAAGGATGCCCCAAGCCTCCGCCCGCACCCACCGCGTGCCGCCGAGGTGTATCCTTCCGCAGATTGACTCAGCACGGGAGGACTGCCGCAACGCCGCCATACTTCGCCTGGTCACGCGCTCCCACTTCCGGAAGATCAAGCACGGCACCTTCTACGACGAGGATCCATCTGGCTTCTCACCCAAACGTCAACACGTCTGATTAGCCCTAGCAGCCCCCGAACAAGGTGTCCCACCTCAGCCGTCTCCACGTCAGCAAGTCGGGTCACCTAGAAGGATAGGAACTCCGCGTCAAGGAGAGGACTCCGCCTAAGCACGCACTTCAAGACCCCGAACTCCTAGCATCGCGCTTATGTCACCGAGGACCGATCTGGCCGCGCCTGGACCCCCAAGCTTCCGCCCGCACCAGCCGTGTACTGGCGAAGTACGCCCAGCCACAGATCTGCTCCAGAACGTGAAAAAGCCCACGCCCCAAGGGACTTCGCTTGGACACGAGCCCCAGGTACCAGGAGTCCTGGCCGAAGTTTCTAACACCCCAGGCCGACAACCGCTCCCACGAGTCCCGGCTGACGACACCTTCCATCGGAACGCTTCTCACCGCCGCCAAGGCCCCAACAACGACCTTCAACGGCCCAACATCGCGCTCATCGAGATACCTCCAACCGAGCAGCGCATCATTCCACAGGGATTCAGAGACCGCTTAGTCCAAAGATGTATGACGGCCAGCGAACCCGCAAAGGAAAGATCCCCCCGGTTCCCGCAACCTGCTACAGAGGATCATGCGGCTCGCAGCCAAACATCACCATGTGAGGATTCACAAGGGCGTCTATGGATAACCGGCCACTAATATCTCGCAGTACCACCAAGGAATCCGCCGCTAAGCCAGTTAGACGTTGTCGAGGAGAAAAATTCACGCCGACCAACTCCGCCTCTTCTCTCCCTAACCTTTTTGTTTTATGCCCGGATCGCGGACGCCAAAGGAGGGGGGAATTGATATGAACCGTTAAACAGATCGAATAAAGACAAAGGAAACGTACGCCGCCCGAAAGGCGCCCGAAGAACAAATATTATTACATCTGTTCAACAAACCGCCGCGATCCTACGCAGAAGTATCTTTCAAAACCCTAAAATCATAAAAATAAGTGTCCTTACAACGAATTTCTAAAGTGCAGCAAGATTGCAACCATAAAACTTTATTGGAGCCGGCCGGCCAAGAAAGGTGACAGCCAGCGAAATACGCCTCACGAATGTTTGCAGATTAAATTAAGAATTTTTCACTAAAACGCCCTTTAAACAGAGTGCGCTCTGTTTTAATCACACATAAAGGATACCAGAAGATAGGAAAAATTAACCGCTACCTATTAAAACAAACCACAGAGCGATAGCACATATACAGGTGGAGAAAAAGCAATTTTTCCATCAGGCAGCTGAACTCGCGCCCGGGAGAGCGGCCAAGAGTTCAGCGGCCCGAGGAAAGGCATATTGTAACGAAGAAATCAGGGGCCACGACCGAGTACAGCGAGCAAAGATGCAGATTACAAATTAAATTTTAATTAACGAAGGAAGCATCCCAGAAAAGCGTAATTGGTCTCAATAATCTTATAAAAATAGCGCGCAACCGATCAAAGCATAATAAACTTTTTAACACACGCCATAAGAAAAATACTTAATTAAGCTTTACGCGGAACATTGCATTAAAAATTCCAAGTTGAGCTAATTTTTTACTCAAATCATAGCAAATTGGGTGTCGTTAGACTCGGCATTTCATCAACTATTGATTGCGACTAAAACCAAGTCGCTAATTGATCACGCCGCTCAATTAAATGCTATAATTACAAAATATATCGAAATCGGGCAAAACATCCCTTCTACTTCGACCAATGAGCGTCGAGATCGCGTTGGACAAAGGACTGGCTCCTTTAAATAGTCAGACGCTGGCAGTAAGAATTCACTCAATCCAGGAGAGTCGAACCAGCAGCAACTCAGCCAAGGAGAGTCCACCAGCCGCCACTCCAGCTTCCAGGACTACCAGCAGCCACTTCAGCTCCAGGACCAACAGCCGTTTCACTGGACTTAGCTGTCTGCCGCCTTCCTGGGACTTGGAAAAATTCACTCAATCCAGGAGAGTCGAACCAGCAGCCACTCAGCCAAGGAGAGTCCACCAGCCGCCACTCCAGCTTCCAGGACTACCAGCAGCCACTTCAGCTCCAGGACCAACAGCCGTTTCACTGGACTTAGCTGTCTGCCGCCTTCCTGGGACTTGGAAAAATTCACTCAATCCCGGAGAGTCGAACCAGCAGCAACTCAGCCAAGGAGAGTCCACCAGCCGCCACTTCAGCTTCCAGGACCACCAGCAGCCACTTCAGCTCCAGGACCACCAGCCGTTTCATCTACTGGACTTAGCTGTCTGCCGCACCTTCGTGGACTTAGAGCCGATCCATTTCACTGGACTTAGCTGTCTGCCGCATCTTCGTGGACTTAGAGCCGATCCATTTCACTGGACTTAGCTGTCTGCCGTCTTCGTGGGACTTGGGATTCGAGCCACTTCAGCTTCCAGGACCAGCTAGCAGCTCCAGCCTCTCCAGAGCCTATCACCCTCGTGGACTTAGAGCCAATCCTACGCATTGGACTCTGCTGCCTGCCGTCTTTGGAAAGCCACTTTCGCCAGCCGCCGCCTCCGCCAAAGGAGATCAGCACTGCCGCCGACGTTGCCGCCGCCGCTGCTCTCAGCTCGCCGCCCCGTCGCCAGTCGCCACCGCCGCCGCTGCCACCGCAAAAGGAAGCCGCCAACCGCCGCCTCCGCCAAGGAGATCCGCACTGCCGCCGACGTTGCCGCCGCCGCTGCTGCAACCGCAGAAGGAAGCCGCCAGCCGCCGCCTCCGCCCAGGAGATCAGCACTGCCGCCGACGTTGCCGCCGCCGCTGCTCACAGCCCGCCGCCCCGTCGCCAGTCGCCACCGCCGCCGCTGCCACCGCAGAAGGAAGCCGCCAGCCGCCGCCTCCGCCCAGGAGATCCGCACTGCCGCCGACGTTGCCGCCGCCGCTGCTCACAGCCCGCCGCCCCGTCGCCAGTCGCCACCGCCGCCGCTGCAACCGCCGAAGGAAGCCGCCAGCCGCCGCCTCCGCCAAGGAGATCCGCACTGCCGCCGACGTTGCCGCCGCCGCTGCTCTCAGCTCGCCGCCCCGTCGCCAGTCGCCACCGCCGCCGCTGCCACCGCAGGAGGAAGCCGCCGGCCCCGCCTCCGAAGGACCACACCCGCTTCCAATCGCGGATGCCAATCCGCCATTTTCTTTTCTTTTTCTGTATATAAATGTTACCTAGTTATAAGCTTATTTGTATGTGTAAATATAATAAACTTTGTTCCAATCAAATCCAGTGTCTAGCTGAGGGTAACGCCCAACCACCCCTTCTTACGCCGACGCCATTGCAGTAACCCTACCGCTGAGCATAGACGTAGGCTTGTTAAATTTATCAAGCATCAGCAGTATTTGAACTTTTTTTGTTAATTATCGTAAGTCGTACCTACTTGACGTATCGGTTCTCTTACATTCAAATGCAATGGGTAGTGATAATTTAAATATTACAATGATACAATTGTGCTGCCCTTTCTCAACACCCTTTATTACTCACATAATAAATTATTGTTTATCTGAAGGCATTTTTCCAAAAGACTGGAAAATTGCTAATATACTTCCTGTTGCTAAAATAAACATGCCAAAAGATATGAAAGATCTAAGACCAATTAGCATACTACCAGTACTATCGAAAGTCTTGGAGAAAGTTATGGACTCACAAATCAGGGAATATTTGCAAGTTAACTCATTACTACCTGATTATCAGTCAGGTTTTCGCCGTAGTTTTAGCTACTGTTCTGCATTGTTAAACATAACAGATGATATTTTAAGAGCGAGCGATGCTGGTAATATTACGGTATTGATACTATTAGATTTCTCCAAGGCTTTCGATACTATTAATCATGTGATATTATTATATGCTATATTGCAGCATTTTGGTTTTGCTGAGGGAGCGGTTAAGTTAATTGAGAGTTTTTTTAACTCAAAGGCAACACTGTGTAGTACTGGAAAACAATCGTTCAGATTTACGCTTTGTCAAATATGGAGTTCCCCAGGGCTCTATACTGAGTCCCCAATTGTTTACTTTACATTCTTCAAATTTATGTAGCACTTCCCTCAATCATTGCCTTTACCATCAGTATGCAGATGACACCCAAGTCTATCTATCATTTAAACCAGCTGATGTTCAGACTGCCTGTGCCGTTATTAATAAGGAGTTGAACGAAGTAGTTGATTTGGCAGCTTTACACTCGATCAATATCAACCCATCAAAATCTGCTATTCTTGTATTGGGTTCTTCTAACCACAGAAATGAATGCTTACAAACAATTCAAATTAAAATTAAAGACGCGCCAATTTCATATAAAAATTCCGGGAGTTATACTTGATAAAGACCTAAGATTTCGTGAACACATAAATGCTTGTCTACGTAAAGCTTATTGTAATTTGAAATTGCTGTACGGTAACAGGCGAGCATTAAATGGTAATATAGAAAAGCTATTATGTGACTCACTAGTGCTATCGCATTTTAATTTCTGCGATACACTTTATGGGTTCTGTATAGACAAAGCAACATCAAATAAAATACAATTAGTCCAAAACTCTTGTTTGCGGTTAATCCACGGCATACGCAGACGAGAACATATTACATATAAAATTAGAGAAACAAACTGGCTAGACATGGAATAACGACGCTTTATGCATGCTGCTGTTTTCTTTCATGGGGTTATCTTGTTGGAGTCACCTCCATATCTCTACAATAAAATAAGTTTTCGAACTGACATTCATAATCTCAATCTTCGTCATAGAAGCTTGTTATCCATTCCATTACATCGTACTGAACTCTTTAAACGATCTTTTACCTATAACGTGTCTAGAATATACAATGCATTACCTACTATTTTTAAGACGACTTCCTTGCACACTTTCAAAAATAAATTGTTAAACTGGCTAGGTTCTTGAGTATTAATTCATTTCTATTAAAAGATTTCGTTCTCTGTGTTTTTTATATAGTTGCATTTGATGAACATACGTAAATCACTCATATCATTACATTTCATCTCACTTTATCGTTTTTTTATATTAATTTTATATAAGTTTGATAATTTCGGTTCTATTGTTATTTGTTATTGACATTGCTTGCGTGATATTTACTTTATTATATTTTTTTAAGCGGTGGTAAGGTAGAGCAAGGGCTTTCTTTTAGAGAGCCATCTGACTACCATCGCTTCCCCATATGTTTATATCTATTATTTAACATGTATATACTATTATTACTTATTTGGGAGAATAAAACAGTATTTATTATTTATTATTAAATCGGTTTCAGTCAGAAAATTTATTAGAACATTTTGCAATAGTTCTGCTTTCTAATTTTGTTTTATTTGTACGAAAATACTTTTAAAATTGAAAAACTAGAGATTTATTTAAATATAGTAAAACCAAAATATTACCTATTTCAACTTTTTCCACATTTCCTATCTTTTTCCGAATCTCACAACTGTTTGAGACTTTTGTTGATAAATTCTACTTTCGATCGTCAGCAGAAATTTCCATTCTTTCCGCAGGAACTTGATTGTTCATAGTTATACTCCAATACTTTCCCTGTCGTATATGCAACCATAAAAACCGTAAGACGTAGTGTATGCTGCCTATTCTATTCTATATCCGCTTCTAGAAATATTTTTGAATAGGTGAAAGAAATTAACTATTTAATCACAAGAGGTATATATGTTACGACATTTCTCGAAATTTATGTCATATATCAATACATATTTAAATTAATAGTTCTGAATATTTACGGTCAGAAAGAAAGTACCAGAACTTGACAAAGAACTTTAAAGTTACGGTGAAACAGAGCGACATCCACGTCTATAATAAATTTACTTCGATTAACCAAGAGTAATAAATACAACTAGTAGGAATTAAATGTTTTAAATTGTATTTTTTTCTTAAGGAATCTGGACATTAGCATTAGGAATGGCCACGGTTTATTACTATATGCAAACACTTTGATGCGATGATAACATTTAAAAAAAGAATTTTGTATTTCAAGAAGTTACTAGATTTTAAATTGTGTACGCAGCAATAAATTTATAGAGCATTCAGACGTATTTGTATTTTTTTTTTGTAATTACGATAGGTCTTAGGTGATTTATCGGTTTTATTACATTTCAGTCGGTTTCATTCAGCAAATTTATTTTAAAATGTTCTTTGCAGGAAGCATCCTCCGAAAGATTGAGAATTTTTTACACCTTATTTGCATAAGAACAGGTATACCAAGTGAGAACAATGACTGTACAGCAGCATAGAAATAAGAAGGGGAAATTATAAGAGGATATATAGAGTACACAAAGATCGAAATTCTTTCAGGAATTTCCAAATCACGCAGACGGAGCAAACACTGACAATTTTTAAAAAATCACAAATAGAAATACCGACTAAGAAAGACACAAGAAGAGTTACAATAAAACAGAAAATTGGCAAAGGCACCGGAAACACACAGAATGACAGCATAGTTTGATAACGATTTTTGAGAATGACAAACTTGGCAAAATGCATTACTAAATCACGTTTATGTAAAAACAGTGATAAGTCATTGTGGGAGAACTGTAAAGAGATAGCTGTGCTAAACACAACATCAATCTTTTCAAATAAAACTTTACTAACTGCGGCCAATTTGCGTTTTTACTTTACTTCTTCATAACGTCATGCTTCTAATTAGATATAGTATAAATCCTTTTTCTTTATACAGGATGTTTGTATATCGCGAGGTAGTCCGTAACTTCCTTAATGATAGAGATATCGAAAAATACCAGTATACAACCTACAACTCGACGTAAATCGATTTAAGTCATGGCCTCTCATTTTTAAGTAGTGATACACGACTTTGGTTTTTAAATGGATTACCCCGAATATTTTTAGATACTTTAAATCAGCGCTAACAGTTCTTTATGATAGCATGTTTAAACTAACATTTTCGAACTCATTTTTTTTAATTATTTTTTTATTTACCTATTTGCCATTGAAGAAGAAATGCAAAACAAATTCCACTTTACTCTAAAAATTGCTCATGGCCGAATTATCGCACCAAAAGTATTAAAACAATTGCAAACTATGTTTTTTAATGAAATAATATGAGTTTCACCAAATAGTTGAAAACTACAATAAAAAATCTGGTGTGATACACTCACACAACTTCCTTTTACAGTGATCTTATAATTAGTCAAAAATTTCATTTTAAATTTTTAACCATTTGTTAAAAATTTTCAAAAATTACAAATTCTACAAAAACGGTACAAAATCGATTGTTAGTTGAAGAGACAAATTTTCTCTAGAATTTTAAGGGGAATTCAAAAATGTAATAATATACCGGGTGTTTTATTTAAAATAGAGTTAATAAAAAAAATAGAAAAAAAAACAAAAGAAACCCACTTTAGAAGTATTCAACTGGAAAATCACCTATCTCACATCAATACACATTAAAAATGTAAGAAAAATGTAAAGTTTAAAAAAAATCGTTAGAGCCGTTTTTGAAAAAATCGAAAAAAAACTGAAAAATCACAAGAGTAAACACCTACTTCCGGTTATGCGATTTTCTTCAAAAGCTTGCTGTCTCATCTACATAGCACACAAAACTTATATATGAAGTTTCAACGCCATACCTCTTTTCGTTTTTGAGATATTCTGTTCACAGGCAGACAGACACACACACAGACAGACACACAGACAGACAGACCAATGAAAAAAAATATGTTTTTTGGGATCAGGGGACCCTAAAACGTGAAGATCCGTTGAAAACTCAATTTCGTATAAGTAATGACCTACTTTAGATAAATAAATTTTTATTTTAAAAAATGAGTTCCAAATTTTTAATTGCTATCATTAAGCATTGTTAGCGCTATAATTTCAAATATATGGAAATATGCGTGGTATTTCATTTAAAAAGCCAAAGTGTTTTCCGATATCTCTATTAACGAAATTTTGATCTGACTAGCGATTTACAAACACCCTGTATATATTGCTATAATTGTTGTATCCAAAGTGGAGTCTATCTATTATTAAGAATAAAAGTTGCTAGTCCCATTTAAAAAAATTAATTACACGTTAACGAAAAAATAAAAAAATAATTCTATTGCTTTATGTCCTGCACCCCATTATAAAGTTTATGTGTATTTAAAAAGATTTTCAAAATAGTAACAAATAACGACAAAATCACAAATTAACCTATTTTTTTAGTTGAAGAGATAAATTATTTTTTTGTCATAATTCTGTTAATAATGTCAAAACTGACGACAGTCCACCATTGATACGCTGTTTATCTATAGAAGGTAGATATATAAATCGATCTCTAGCCGAATAATTTTCTGTGACTCCTACAGCCTTAATGTTGTGTCCCACAATCACAATGGGCCCCACGTTGTCTGCTCCAAATATTTGCTATGCTATACACCCCTCTAGGTGCTGTTAGTTTACTCAATTTATTTAAATCAGGTAGTTTTTCAATTATTGAAGCTTATTTCATCTTACCCTTCTATTGAAATAACTTTTTATTCTGAATAAGCTGATGGTAGATAAATGCCCTTTTATAAAATTTATATTTTATTTTACTTCTCTTGTGTTAGCTCTTTGACACATGAATACTCTTAACTCAAGTTAGGTCCATGCATATTCAAATCAATTGTATGATAGCTAAGCAGCACACACAAAAAAATTTATAATTATGACATTTCGACAACTGTCAAAGTGAAAAGTCAACTAAATGATTCCTGTCTCATATTAATTATTATGGATATCAACCAAAATAAATAGTTCTCCAAATATGTAATTTACTCAGTATTAAAGACTTACTTGTTTTAGATTTATATAACATATAACTTTTTAAACTTATTGAAGCGCTTCCCACAACACAACAATGCAAGCAGTTTGCCTCCTGATCCTTTAGAAACCTTAGTAAAACAAGAATTCCTGTATCAGCTACCGTTGTTGGTCATCTCTTCTATAACTCCAATGACGACAACAACATCTAAAAACCAAGTCCACAGGAACCGTTCCTCCTTGTCACATCTACCAAGCTGGTAGCCATCCAAACTGTCTTTACCTCCCATGTAAGCTCCCTGTGTTAGAAATCTCCTTACTTCCAACATTGACAACAATACTCCTTATCCAATTCTTATAAGACAATTGCGACGTCTCGAAAGACCTCGATGCTCCCTACGCCAAGATCCTTTACATGTAGTGTACATCCAATTTCCGACCAATTGTAGATGTATTCACCTGACAGCAACTCATGAAGTTCCGAATCAAAAGAATACCTAATATTGATTTATATTATGTAGTTCATCCAAATCTTCTGCAGACATTATTCCACGAAGACTATCTAATTATTCTTAATTCTTCTTTGTACCACTTGTACTCTTCTATATTATATAGTTAGTTTTTTCAAAGTCGTTTTTACCTTCGTTTCACTGATTTATAATTACAGACACCCTTTAATACTCGAAACAGATACTATACATCTTTTATAAAAGGTGTTTTATTATTTAAAATTTACTTTTATTACAACACGTTTTACATTTTTGGAAAAAATTTCGTTATTTTCTTATCATATCATTTTCTCTAGCAATAAATTATACCAATTTTTTCACAATATAACACTCCTGATACATTTCTATATGATATATTATATTATAACATTTGATAATTGACTTTTTCAGATAACCATTTGACTTTGGATTTCACTTTAGTTATTCAGTTAATATAAATTAAGATATAAGCTCTGATGTTACCAAACAACTACCCCAACTAAATCAACTTATATGCTCGAACCTTTTTAATAAAATATTCACAATTTACTAATCTCCCATTCGTTAAACAAACCTCAAATGTTTATATTGTACTTTTAACTCATAAACCCCTCCGCCCCTTGTACTTTTTTTTGCAAATTATCAATCTCAAGATGCTACCACTACAGTGGAGCAGCAAAGTTTCATTTGCACAAGGAAAATTACTGGCACTAACAGATTTTCTTGCCGTAAAATGTATGGATTGATATACTGTTTGCGGCTTTCGCGGTTACTTGAATTATTCTTCTTAACATAGAATTTCGGCTTAGACCGCGTCGTATTTGTGTATGAACACCCAGCATTTTCTGGCTTAATGTGCCTTGCACCTTGTGAAGTTGAGCAAAGCCCTCGCGATGGTCATGCTCTTTGGTGGCTCGTGTTGTTTGAGTATCTTGAGAACGAGGATACTTAGGCAGATTTGACCGTTTTGCTGTTGCTGCCCGGATTAAGGATTACGTTGCACTCGGACGACCACCACGCGCCTGGCACGGAGGACTCTAAATAGCTCCACACCTACCTTCTGTTCTTAGTGCGATTTTCACTCTGATGATGCAAGCTGCAAGGTCTTGCAAAACGTTAGTGAATATGGATGCACAAACAGCAAAACCGCCAAATCTGCCCAAGTATTCTCGTTCTCAAGATACTCGAACAACACGAGCCACCAAAGAGCATGGTCATCGCGCGGGTTTTTGCTCGACTTCACAAGGTGCAAGGCACATTAAGCCAGAAAATGATGGGTGTTCATATACAAATACGACGCGGTCTAAGCCGAAATTCTATGTTAAGAAGAATAATTATGGACTGATGTTAAATAGTCTTGTTTAAGGCATAAGTTGTTTCAAGAGTAAATATAGGAGATTCTTGTATATAGTAGCCATATAACTCATAGTTGAATTAAGTTGGGCACACATGTAAAGTGCATTTCACACAGTACCAAGTAAATTTGAGATTTTTTCGTGTCTGCCGACAAAATGTGTGGTTATTTTTTGATAAAATCAGGTTAAAATTTCGCCTGGTTGGTTTGTATTGGAACAGCAACCGGAGCTGGCCTGAGGTCGAATGTAAGTCGAGGTTGTAGGCAAACGCAAATTTAGGGCCGCAGCTGGTAAATTCGAGGGCCATCGCTGAAGAGCATGTGTGTTCAAATTTGAGGCCTACAAGCTATGAACTATGAACATACGTGCCAGTGACATTACAGTTGTTGCGAGCCAATTTATTGCAAGTAAACATGCTTCAGAGGAGTCCGTGCAGTTTATAAAGCTGCCACATACTTGAAGGAAGTACCGTTGGATATTTTGGGGCCATCAACTAATAGCAGAGCTGTGGGGCTTCACGGTTTCGTGCGGGATTACAAGATGCATATATCACCTTGACCAATGTGCACGTAGATAACGGTCACCCAGTGCAGTAGGGCTGTGAAACCACCTTTCAGACATTACATCTGAGTTGTGTAGGGAGCGAAGCTCGGCTCAGGCTAAAAACTTTCCGCCACGACACCGGCATGGATCTGCCTGAGATTCGGGACATTTGTGCACTGAAATACGCTGAAGACGATAGTTTATTAGTTCTGAGTTTATATGTAAGGCTTTTGTACAAATGCGATAAACATTTTGGTAATTAGCGATTAGCTTTTGTTTAAAATTTGATTTGATCTGTTTCAGCCAATTAAAGGCCTAGAATTAAGTATCCACCTTTTATTTTTCGCCAGCTATAAAAGCCGAGAAAGCAGGGACTTCTAAAAATTTCTTCGTTACTACACGGCGCACTTTTCTATCCGTCATTGTAGCCATTTTGAGATTAAGATGCGTGTTTTGATCTGACGTATCTGTGTAAATTGTTTTGAAACGTTTACTTACTGGAAAATAAATAGCAGTCATTCGTAAGCGGTGTTTTGATTTGAATTTGTGCTTGATTTATTCCCTTTGGGTTCATCAATACAATTATCTCAAAAAACCGCATTGATCGTGCAGGAATCATGGAAAACATGCGGTCAATAACTTACCTACCTCAATTGATAAAGTACGTTGGTGACCAGATGTGAACTAAAGGTTTTATCAGTACCTATGCAGTTTTTGTTGGTTTGCATATCAAAGAAATGTTTTTGTGTTTTGTGCCATTAAATTAAAATATTATGCATAGGCGGGTATGCATTTTTAGAGTAAAATTGTTTTGAATTTTAACTCAGTTTTGCGGGCGTTTTCGAAAAAAATGGTAATTGGAGAAGTTGTTCAGTTTAACGAGTTCTATTATGGGTTAAAATATTTGCACTCATTTCCATAACACCCTGTATATCATTTCGCTAATGAATTTGTGTATCTCATTGTGTTCAAACCATGTGTTGTCAAGAATAAGGTTGGATTTATTCTCCATTTGTTCCCCAAATGTAGCACATTCCTCATTTCCAGTCATATTTCAATTGTCGGCTGATATACTGGTGACCATGCACTGTGTATTTATTGATCTAGCAACTCTATTGTTTTCGTTTTAAAACTATTGCTTTTCATTTATTAATAGATTATTATTGCCCATGTCTAGATTATTGCAACTTTTCTTACGTGTTTCTTTCTTCTATAATAAAGGCACATTTATATAAAGATTTTTCTTCTTTTCGACTCAATTAATTTTTAATAATTTTTGTTTTATATTTTAGGTTTTCAGCTCCACTATTTATATAATTATCTATGTTTTGTATGAGTTTTTATTTTCAGTTCTACTTCGAATTTATATTGGTTTTTTTCTCATTTTTATTGCTTTTATTACTCTGTCTTCAGTTATTTTAAGCTGGCCCTTTCTTATTGTAATGCTGACCCAACTTATCTTGGGATTCCTTGTTGTCCTCTCTTACTTTATTTTCTAATTCTTGATTTTGTACTTTAATTTCTATCATATATTTGCATCGATCGTCCATTACTTTTCAACCCCACTATTTCACTTTATTCTTTTTTTATTTGTCAGATTTTCCTTCGTATATCTTTCTGTTCCGAAGATCTGATCATGAAATTGTTTTTCTGAATCTCCTTTCGCTGATTGGTTTGTCGCGTTTTTCTTGTCCTTCTATAGCTATGTTTAACTTCTTCATGCATTGGGAATTACATTATGTTGATGGTTATTGCAATGCTGCAACTCTTTATTCAGAACTCCTTTTTCTAGGTTGCCTATTCGAAAATATACAGCAATATCATAATTTACTATTGAGATTCCTAAATCTTAAATTTTAATTTCACACAAACTTCCTAAAAGCAGATTTCTCCTTTTCTCTTTTGGCTACTAATGCACAGTGCACTATTCTCAGTCTCCTTGTATTATTTAAATGTGTTTAATTTAGTTTATTAACGCCTTTATATTAATCAGATTGAGCACTGCTTATATTTACTTCGTCACACCCAATTGAAATCGTTATTAACAATGTGTTGGCAACTTTGATAAAATACATTTATCAATAATATGTTTAAATAATTTTAAATGTGTTATAAAGCTATTAACTGTTAAAAATTTGGGGATAGCTGTTATTTTTTAATTTGATGTACACATAATTAAACAGGCATTTAATACTGGAACCACAGTTAAAATGTAAATTTAAAAATTGAAAGTAACTCTAATCGACTGTTTTGCATTGCAAAGTATGTACTAGCCAAAGCCATTCAATATGAAAATGTACGGTAATTCTTCCACTTAGTGGTAGTTAAGAATTCTTCTAGCCATTGGGCATAAAGTAATAAATACAAAGAAGTCTGGTATTAATCCATAGGTAATAAGAGTGGAACATTATTTTTTTACTCTTCTATGTAGTAGGTAATACTCATGCAATTTATGTAGGTACTATCTTAAAATTTGAAAGGATGGTTCATGATTCATAAATATTCAGATCAGCTATCTTTTATTCAAATAGCAAAACCGATTTAGTAGGTTTAGTAGTTGATAATAATGTTCAGGAGTTCCGCTGGAGTAATTGGATTCAGTCATTGTAGATTGTAGTATTGAATCTACAAGTTTCTACTATTTGTTTATTTTTACTGTGCAATACAAAGAATTGAAAGCTGTAAATGTAAAAAAGAAACTACGAAGTGATTTGATTACTTATTAACTGTGGTAGATAAAGCATATACTTACCATATGTGACTATTTCTATATAGATAAGTATAGTCGTTTTGGAACTAAGCGAGACACTAGATTTGTATTGGCAGCACTTATGTGTTGGCAGCACATTAATTTGCAAATTTTAAATGTTCAAAGTTTTCATCTTGCATGGAAAGAAATTTAAAATTTATCAATACAGATAAAAAACATTCTTAATTTCTGATAGTGACTTCTGCCAGTCAAAATGCAGCTTAATTAAAGTCCGAGCTGTTTCCCATTAATGAGTAATATGCTGAATGTTGAAGTAAAACAGCTACTAAAAGCTACCTTGAATAATTTAAAAAGGGGTGCAAAGGCACAAGTTATTTAGGAATAATTAAAGAAGTTGGAAAAATATGTTCTGTAGGTAATTGAGCTTGTAATACACTGTATTATTGTTAATATCCCCGCCTAATTTTTAGATTTCGATCAGTACTGTTTATAAATATTCATAATCTAATGTTCAGAATTTAGGAAAACTTTCAAAAGAGCCAAGAGATTACTTGCATTATGAATTTTTGAAATTTCAATTGGGCCGAAAAATTTACGAATACCTACTGCGAGAAAAACGAGTATTTGAGTCTTTACAAATCCTAAAACATACATGATTGATTAAAATTTTCTGTTGGCAAGCAAATTGAGATTCATAAAAAATATTAGGAATAGGCTGATGGCGATAAAGAACTGACTATTATTTACCTGCATGAAACCTAGATATACCATAACTGAAAAATGATACAAATGTATCAAAATCTAAGAGATTCATAGTGCTTCATGCAGGCTACCTTCTTTTAGACTCAAAAATTGAACATCCAGATTACCACAGAAATATGAATAGCGACATTTTTCAAAAATGGGTACAAAATCAGTTGGTGTTCGAACTAGCATTGGGGATAAATGTGTTATCGTTAGGGATACCTAAGGCGAGCCACACATCAAAGAAACACGAAACATGAAATATGAAATATAAAATATGAAATATGAAATATGAAATATGAAATATGAAATATGAAATATGAAATATGAAATATGAAATATGAAATATGAAATATGAAATATGAAATATGAAATATGAAATATGAAATATGAAATATGAAATATGAAATATGAAACATGAAACATGTTTCATACAATTGCAACGCATTATTTTAAATTTGAATAAGCACACCGGCGAAATGGTGCATATGCGAAACAAACTTTGCTGAAACACGTTTCGTGTAATTAGATCTTGTTGTATTTTGTGTTTTCGTTTCACGACGTTTCACGCAGTTTGTTTTTAAATTTCTAACTTGGTACATCAACGGTGGAGCTTAAAATGAGAGACGATCAACAGTTTAATGTCATTTTTGTGCTAGTAATTGAAAAATACGAAGTGTTATATAACTATAACATGGAAAAATATTCCAACAGAAATGCCAAAGAATTAGCCTGGCAAAAGGTGGCTGTTGAAGTTAAAAGCACAGGTGAGTGAATATATTTTATTGTTTTATTAATACAAGTCGCATGCATTGATGGCAACAACATCATCTACCTATTATCTACGTACGTTATATTTATAACATTATAATACTGCAGTAGTGTTGAGTAGCGCTAATTGCAAATAGTGACACGTATTTAACAATTAAACGCATACTTTATCCTTCCACGGTAAAGCTATTTCAGGTTTTAAAAAATATTGACATAGTCTATCCCTTAATTGGACTGCTTCAGTTGTCGGACTACCACATAACTGTGGTGCGGTGTTCATGCCATTTTCAGGTATATATGCTTGCCATCTATTCTTCCGATACAGTTATGCATATTCTATAACTCTTCATATCTCTTAGAGGTTTCCAGCCACATATTCTAGGAAGATAAAGGCATACATTCTTTCTTGATATTTCCAAATGGCTATAGTTGTCTCTTCTACTACTTGTCCTATGGTAGTCTCTTCTCTCATGAAATAAAATGATAGTGCTCGAAATGCAGTACCCGTGGCAAGAAACCTAAAAAAGATAAAAATATTATAATCTATTATAAAATCTTAGAAGTTACTTGCACCATTATGTGCTAACAGCAAATCAGAAAACATAATTGAAATAGTAACAATGGAAGCAGTCAAGTAACTTCTAAAAGTTTATAAAAAATAATAGTTGGTGCATGTAATAATGCAGTAATATACAAAAGTACATAGATACATTTCATGTATTGTTTTAGTTGAAGAATGTAAAAAAAGATGTAGGATGCGGATAATTAGCTTCCTAAGATATTTAAGAGAGACAAAACCAACTGGTTCCTATGGAAAAAAGAAAAAACCTTTCTATTTAGAGGATACATTAAAATTCTTAATATCATATACCAAATCTCGATGCCAAAGTGGGAATGCAGACTCTGATGAAGACACTTTGGAATGTGAAACTAACAGTCAATTGCAGAACATCACAAGAAATGATGAAGAACGTACAATTCCTTTAGATTCTTCTCACCAGGTCAGTGAAGACATACACCACGAAAGCCCAATAATTGAGTAAGTAGACACTCCAAGCTTGATTGAAGACTGTGGACTTCCTTACACATATACAAACGTGCCTAATAGGGCAACTTCTCGAATTCCGACTTCCAAGAAACGCAAAATTCAAAATAATGATGGCTGGGAAAAAGTAGCAGTACAATGTCTAACTGACGTAAGCAATAAATATAAAAAAAATATTTCTCAGATGAAGAGGACAGTGACTTCCTGTTCCTCAAAAGTTTATTACCTGATATGAAAAAGTTAAGCGATGCTCAAAAAACGCAGTTTAACCAGATAATTTTGTTGCTTTACGATGACATTTTACATGAAGAAGATAATGTAAGTCCCACTGCGTACACTTCAGTTTCATCTCCATATTCATCTGGAGTGTCAGTGTCATCTAATGATAATTATTCAACAGTATCATACTACCCTGAGGATGGACAAACTTATGCTAATCTCGTTAATACTACTATTTTTTATTATTTTTTTCACATTGCGTTGATTGTATCTTGCATTTATAACTAAGTTTGCTGAGAATCTGTATTGGCAAATATATACATACTTATACATATTTACTTACCTTAATGTAATAAGTAATTTTTCTTCGACCCTAAAGCCAACCTGAAGTTTGTATTTTTCTTAGTTATGTAAGGTCCGACAGTAGAAACTAACCTTGTAAACGTCTGCACAGACATTCTATACAATGATTGGAATTTATCTGAGTGATTATTTAGTTTCCTGGTCACCATATACAAACTATGTTTAATATTGATTGTATTATACGGGTGCACCCAGTAACGTCGTTTTTGTTTATTTTTTCTTTTTGCAAGTAAAAGTGTTGTTATAACAGCGACTGCTACATCGTCGTCCGAGTTCGACATTTTTATTTTGTTTCCTCAGTTTGTGTACAACATGAAACACAGCTTCATGTTTCATATTTCAAGTTTCATATTTCATGTTTCAAGTTTCTTTGGTGTGTGGCTTGCCTAATGCTCCTTATCAATCAGTGTTGTTAGAGAAGAGACCAACTACTAATTCAAATAAGGGCTCTCCAGGCCTGGCTGTATAAAAACAAAATTAATTTTGATGAACAAGATAAAAAACAACTTTGGAATCTAGTTAAAACCAACCTAAATAATTTCGACAAAAAATATCAAATTGATGCATTTTTAAAGCATAACATCAATGTTCAAGGCTTCTTCCGTACCATTGTATTTACAACCCCATTGAACGTATATGAGCATTCTATAAAAAACTAACATGTGAGCAAACGAAAATGAAATCAAGCTTGGCTTTGAAATATTTGTTTTATGAATAATATGTTGGTGTGACTGGAAGTCTATGTCAAATTCGAGGTTAGCAGGTTAGGTTTTGCGTCAGTCTGTGTCAAAACTGATGCAAAACCTAACCTGATAACATCGAATTTGACATAGACTTACAGTGTCACCAACATATTATTCATAAAACAAACATTTCAAAGCCAGGCTTGATTCATTTTCGTTTGCTCACATGTTATGTAAGTTAATAATGCCAGCCCCAAATTCAAAAGAACAAGTAAGAAAGGTGTGGGAACAAATGCGATGCTGATAAGTGGAAAAACTGCATTAAGCACTGTGTATCTCTTATGTGAATTGATTGAGTGAAATATATGTGGTTCCTCCTGCAGTAATTTTGTTAGCCGAGTCATCCGATTCTGACGAAGAGTCGGATTTGGAATTATCAAATTACTCCTTCAGCTTCAATAAACAAAGCTAACAGAAGAACTAACAGCAGAAGCACAATCCAATGTTGAAAAATTTGCAAATTCTCAATGTTTCTGATGGTTTTTCATTAATTTATTAAGTTCTTCCCGGCATATATTGATGTTTCGTAAACATTTGCCACAAAGGTCTGTTCGTTTTTCGGAAATATAAATGTTTAAACACTAGGTACGATGTAGTTTGACATACGATATGTAATTGGTAGTTCAAATTACAATACTATAAAAATAATATGACACGAATTTCAACAAAATATTATTGATACTTCCACAAATCTGTGACATAACTTACAATTATTTAATGCTTTGATTACTGTACGACATTTCCAAGTGCATCTAATAAATTTACAACTAGATTCCAGTAATAATAACCCAAGCACAAAAATTATCCTATATTCTAAACTGCAGTGTATCGCCTAGTTCCAAAACGACTATACGTACGATTTAACTAAAATACTTTAATAGTGAATTCATCACGCAAGACTAAGCCAAAACAACCTGTAAATAAGTGGCCATAAGCACTTAATCTACATAATTTAACGAGCATATCGTACCCAAATGGCTATTATTCGATATATTAAGATAATATAACAGCGGAATAAAGATAATAAAAAAGAAGAGTCTCATAGAATCTTAAATTGGTTGATCTTTTTAAATGTATCTTATTTCTTATATCTCCTTTCGAAGAGCTTGCATAAAATTGTTTTTTATGGTTTTAGGATAGTTTTACGTCCACCTTTTCACATCTTATGTAAAGCCTGTTTCTACCTTTATAGCTTTCACTTTTACTTTATTTATTTTCTTATAACATATAAGTTTTCTAAAATAGGGGTAAAACCTGTGCTATGTGCAAAATATTACCTTTATTTAACTAATAGTACTTGAGTTAAAGCAAAAATAGGCAGAATTGTGTTTTTTGTATATCTTAGACCGGAAGTATATCTGGTTTTGAGCCAGGTAGACGTTTAATATGCATGCAAAATATCACCTTCCTCCAACAAATAGCTCTTGAGCTATACCGCCAACAGTCGGACAGACAGACCGACAGACAGAATTGAGAAAACATGCTTTTAGTCACAAAACAATAACTAATCGTTTAGTCATCTAGGGACCCTGAAACGTAAAGATCTGAAGAAATCTCGGAAGGTGATTTCTCCACGACTACAATACTTCCTTCTTCTTTTAGACGAGGGAAGTAATACTATGAAGAATTTGGAAATTTGGTCGCGATTTTAAACCGGTTTTCCGGCGTCCCGGCGCAATGGATGTCGGGACACTAAATGTTTCGATTTTGAACTTTAGACTTTAGAGCACGAAGTTACAAATATAAGATTAGAGACACAAGTACTTTATAATTTTCATCAAGAATATTTTCAATTTATTGGATTATTTTCAGTGTTTATACCTTCGGTGATGCTTTGGTAGTAATACATAATGCAGTAGGTATTAATTAAGAAAGATTTTCCATACATATTTTAAGTGTTTGTATGTAACTATACATATTATAAACCAAAGTGCTGAAGCTGGAACAAGGTACTTTCAATATTATAGCAGTTTCTGATAGAACGCATATAATAAGCCAAATAGGTTAATAAAATACATCACGATTAATTTAATTATTGCTCGAAAAACATTGATTTTGGTTATAGAAGGTGTCCCAAAAATATATTGATACACTGCAAGTGGTTATAGGTTATCGTTATATGCTAAAATATAATAATGTTGCATATACATTTTTTCTTGTAAATCCCTCCCCGCCGAGTTACACACTTCTAAAGAGTGTGGTTGTATTAGACCTTTTTAACGCCGTTCGCGAGGGTTACGTTCCAGAAGAATGCCGCGAAGCGCAAAACCGCGATGCGCAAGTAAACACATAAATGATACAAACGGGGTTAGGTTCCATTAACTAGATTTATTTATACTATGCAACCTCAAAAAACCAAAACTTTTCTGCCTTTTTTGTCTGGCAAATCTGAAGCAGAAACTTTACGCTTTGACGACATGGTTTTCCGTGTTTTAAAAATTAAACTCAGTTGAAGTTTCGGCAGAAACGCTCGAGAATACAGTAAAGCTTGAACTAAAATTCCAAACGTAACATAAGTCTGCCACTTGAACCTAGAGCTCGAATGTCCATTTGTTTATTCAAGTTATAATTTTACAATTTATTTCAGATCCAATTTGGCAATAAGAGATTCAAAGGAATATGTTCGATAAGTGTGTTTACAAGTTCGCGATAAATAATGTTATTTAGGTATTCATGACATAAACCGAATACGTCTGATTTACTTACGGCCAGTTTTATAAAGGTCACTAATCTGACGTTAACTTTAAATCGCTGTTAAAATAAAACAAAAGTTTATCAAAACGTTGGCGCTTATGATATATTATTCATTAGTAAACAAATTTTGATGCGTTTTTGTTTATTTTAACAGCGTATTAAAGTTAACGTCAGATTAGTGGCCTGTATAAGACCGACCGTTAGTGTGTGAAAGTAGAAACAGTTGGCAATTCCATCCGCGAACGGCAAACAAAAGGGAACACAAAGGTGCCCCGTGTAAAATCAAATCAGCGAATCGCAAAGCTGTACTATACTCTATTTTTTAATGCAGCGGACAAAGTTATGCAATCCATCATTGACTTATACCAGCCAACTTGATATTTTCATAAATTAAATGTTCTAAACAAGACTCCTAACGTAAGCTCAACTTGACAAATGTCAACTTGTCACTTACTTTCCGTACCTCCCAAATTTATGAGATAAGAAATGTCTTCAAGCGAATATAACATAAGTGTTCAAATAGTCATAAAATATAACTTCGCTTTGTTTTCTTACATTGTAATTGACATTAAAAAAAACTATGATGTTAATCGAAGTATCACATAAAATAACCTAACTTTATGACACATATTTTTACATGCCTTCGTAGATTACATTCTCTAAAAACAAAATTGTTTAATCTAGGTTTTATTGGAAATGGTTTTTTGGGTTGCATAACTTTGTTGGCGGCATTAAAAAAAAGAGTAATATAGAAAGCGCGATTGATTTAAAAACTTTTTTAGCTCTTAGTTTTTTCTTCAAACTCACATTTTTTTGTAATAAAATAATCTACATTATGATGCACGGCATAGTTATTCCGCAAAATACCTAGCACCATAATGTTTTTAGTTTGTTACACAAAAAGTATTAGCTTCACGAAAACCTTAAAAAAGCTAAAAACGTTTTTGAATAAATTAGGCTTTTACTTGATATTTTCTATAATCAAATTTTTGTCCATTAAAAGGTTCTAATACAAACATATACAGTGTGTCCAAGATAAGAAGGGCCAGTATGGGGATCTTGGTAATTGTAAGAGATACAAATTTGGTTAAATAAGAAACTTGCGCAATTAAAGGACAAACAAAGTGACGCCTACAAACCCTTGATATGATTTTTCGTTTTTGAATTATCTCAAAAAACCGAATTTTTTGATTTTCTATTATATTATTTTCTAGCGTTAATATTAAAGTTAAAGCGAAACTGACAAAACTTCTTTGTAGCAACCTTTTATGGATTTAAAGATTACATTATCATTTTTTTATCCGACGTTTCGTCTTCGACTAACCATCATCAACTTCATTTTTTAAATACGGTTCTGATTTTCTGATGCCAAATTTGTGATTTAATTTAATTTAATTATGTTTCGAGTCTTTAGAGACCACCACCAAGAAATTTTTGGATACGGTCCTGTGTCCTAGAGCATTTCATACCTCATACGTTGTTTTAGCTTTTGTAATTTAAAAAAGAAGTAATGAGCCACACTAGATGTTTTTAATCCTTAATAATCACGTTTGGTCTTGGAATACAAATAATTTTCAATGGTCAGTAATTAATGTATTGATAATTTTTCTTACTTATAAACAATAATTAAAATTAGAAATAGAAACATTCAGTGATGCTCATTACTTCTTTCTTTAAATTACAAACCCTGAAACAACGTATGAAATGCTCTAGGACACAGGTCCGTATCCAAAAATTTCTTCGTGATGGTCAAAAAGACTCGAAACCTAATTAAACCATAATGTGTATTGTTACATTTAGAATAAAAAGGGCTTCACAAATTTGGCATCAGAAAATCAGGACCGTATTTAAAAAAATAAAGTTGATGATGGTTTCTCGAAGACATTTGTCGGATAAAAAATTTGATAACGTAAATCTACTAGAAGTTGCTATAAAGAAGTTTAATCAGTTTTGCTCCAACTTTAATATCAACGCCAGAAAAAAATAAAATAGAAAATACAAAAATTCGTTTTTTATATAATTCAAAAACGAAAAATCATATCAAGGATTTTTAGGAGTAATTTTGTTAGTCTTTTATTGCGCAACTTTCTTCTCATTTAAGCAAATTTGTATCTTACAATTACCGAGATCCTCATACTGGCCCTCCTGATCTTGGACACGGTTGCACAATATTATTATTAGGTACCTAAAATAAAGGACCGTGGTTTGGTTAATGAATATAAAAACACCCTTTAATTAATCGGATTTATTATCTCTTTTAAACTTATTTCATACATTAAAAAATGTCAGTACAATCTGTCAAAATATTGTATAGCAACCAAGTTTTCGCGGTAACTCTGTCAACTTAAAAAATTAAAATTTTACTAGGATTATAATTTAACATTGGTATTGGTAGAACATATCTGCTCATTTTTACTTTAATATCATTTTTCAGTTTTCATAAAAATGACAAAAATCTAATTCTAACCTTCCCCTTAAGCAGGGTTTAACTGAGCGTTTAGGAATTTGAAAGAAAAAAAATATATGCAAAAGGTTGTTGGTCTTATTTTGGACACCTTACATTTTACACGTTTCTTATTTTATCTCTTTTATCCAGAAGTTCAAGCTGCCCTAAAAGTGCAAGTTTTAAGAATTAAATTGAATTGTTTGCCTGGGGAGGACCCCCGACATCCCCACTCCGTTACACGTCCCGATTTTCACTTTTTAAAAGTGGTACCTAACTGGCAACTCTGGTACTGGTATAATCACTTAACCGCCCTCTTTAGGAGGGTATAACTCGGCGGGTAGGAATTAAACAAATATATATCTAAAAATGTTATGTTTCAACGTCCCCAATAACGATCTTAATTTTGGCACCATATTTTTGAAAACCCCTGTATATTAGGGCAAAATATCCAGCAACAATCAGTTACCTACCATTATCTAATCTGTACTGAATACGTCCATCCCGTGCTGACTACGACAAGTGCGCTTTTATTTGAAGCGAGAAATATTCGAAAATTTCCCTTAGTAATTATTCTAGCATTAAAAATATGTTTAATTCGCGAGCCAGCAAGCCACTGACTTCGTGTAAATATCAGCAGTGCTAATGACCTTCTGTAATTAACCTATTTCTCAGCAAGATGTTTCCTAAATGCGACCCTGGCCAGAGGACAAATGAAAACTTTCGTTTTCAAACGCAACACAGCACAACTTATGGTTTAGTTATTTTGTTATTATTGTGCTAGCATGTGCGATGGCGATATAGATACAATATTGTCACATATATCTTCAAAAATAAACAAAATTTTCTGTGACCGTGAGTTCGTCGGCTGTGTGAAGGAAGATTTGGATATTATTCGCCAGAACGACAATTACTGGTAAGTTTAATTTATCTGCTAACATAACCTAAAAGTTGTCGCAAAAGTGTATAATAAATTCCTGATACCTCCAATACAACGTAATTAGCCGTGAAGGTTACAACGTTTGAGGCAGACCAAGGCAGGAAAAGGAATGTTACATACGGAAGGAAAGAGAAAGTCTCAAGATTGTGACTTCACTGTTATGTAAAATTGCTGCTTTTACTTTCATTTACTTTCAGTGTTTTATTTCCCAAGTTGAAGCCCATTTTTCTGAAGGTTTTGCGGTGCCAAGCAGTGATCTTTGACTTGAGTGTGTTTTGCATCGGAAGTGGACCTAACCAAGTGGCAGTTGTGTGCAAAAAGGCAATCTTAAAGTAAGCATTGTTGCAGTTTTCTCAGTCTTAATAGTGAATAGTTTGGTGTAGTTGCTGGCAAAGAAATTCCACAGTGGCAAGTGATTGATTCATATCAAAATTATTTTATCGTTTGCGTTATAATAGCAGTGTAACTGCAAATTCTGGGAAATGGAAATGGAACGTGACAACTGTTACCTGTTTTGTGCGTTTTTGGTTTTAAAATGTGAACAACTTTGTTAAAAATTTCTAAATTTGCATTTCTGGTTCAAGCCATAGATCAACATATGGACTACAGTTATGTAAGTGCTATGTTAAAAAACAAATGTTTATACTCTAACAAAGCATACATATGTCAACACTATTTAAATAATTTATTCCTGCACTTATGCTCTTTAAGCAATGAAAGTAAAAGTACTTTCGTTATCATTGGTTGCTTGCCCTTCTACAAAAAGTGTAGACTAGTTTTTGGAAGTGATAGGAATACATAATACTGGTCACATCATTTGTTTTTAAGGTGAAGGTATGTACGAACATATTAACTTACAGACTACCAAACACTCTTTTTTACGCCATTCAAATTTAACATTACAAAATTTTTAAAAATGTATACGTTGATTGTTGCTTTAATTTAAAACATTTATCGAGTTTTATAAATAAAAGTGGTAGGTTATTATTGGGGATGATTCTTACTGTACGATATGAGTAATGGAGATAATGGAGCGTGTACGACTTACGTTTCCATTTATTCAAGCAAATTTACACCTTAATCAGACTAAATCTAACTTAGCTAGTGCAATCAAACTTTCTGTTTGTAACAAAATCTTGACCAAACTCGCATCTACTGGATTGCCAACCCAGAATTTTCAATAGCATTTTTCCTAGCGAAATACCTTCAAAAGTGGCAGGATATATTTTTTAACAGCCGGTATAGTATTGTGTAGGGATGTCGTACCCGGTCTAAAATCAAACCCGGGTACCCGAAAACAGTACCCGGGTACCCTCGGGTACCCGAAATATATAATAAAAATGTTAGCGTACATCGGAACATCTGAGGTAGCTACAATTTCTTTCTTTACGCCGCGAGTTTTAAACTGAACTAAATTGAAATAGTACCTACTCCCCAAGTCAAACTGCAGGTCGTCTATTATTTGTAAATATTTTCACACTTCCAAGTCCTATTAAATTCAAGGACGTGACTTTATTTGAAATTCGTAACAGCATCAAAATCACACAGAGGATGTTTATATTACTTCACCCCATAGTGACGTGATATAATTGTACAATTGACGGGTTGAATATTTTTGTGAAAGGAATTTATTATATCAAACAAGAAACATTATGTGGTATGGGATGGGGTGATTCTCGTTATTACTGAATGGTTATGTTTTCCTAGAGCGTATTCCTATTGTTTTTAAGTTTTTATTATCTTCTCTGAAAAAGACTGACTTTCTAGAAATTACATAATTTACTAGTCGGGTACCCGGGTCCTGAAAATATACCCGGGTTGACTATTACCCGGGTCCACCCGGGTACCCGGGTACCCGCCGACATCCCTAGTATTGTGCAATAGTCTATAGGTAACTAACAATCAAAATTGATTAGTTATTAATTGACTGTCTTACAACTTATATTTGGTTTTACGTCATTACATTATGTTACTGTGGGAACTAATGTACAAATTTCGTCTGTATCTTATTTCTAATCATGATTTGTCATTTTCATTATGGGGCCAAAATGTATTCTTTGCCAATGAATTCAGAAGCTACTACAAACCAAAATAAAGCAAACGCTGTACACACGAATTTTTAATTTCTTAAATTGCTTATTATAATGCAGGGACCGGCAGAAAAACCGGACGGTTTTGAAATGGTTGCAAAAATTACAAAATTACAACATACATTTATATTACGAAAAATGAGAGAAAAAGAATTGCCATTTACTAAAATATATCTTTAATTGCAAAAATTACAAAATTACAACATTATTTACTTTATTTGAAAACTATGTCTGATAAGTGACGACCACCATTTCTGACACACACAGTGCTGCAGCCGTGTTCGGAAATTTCTCATCGCAGCCAAAGATGTTTGCCTAAAATTTCTGACCCAGCGCATTATTGCATTTCGGCTGGGTATAGCACCATGACGACCGATATTGAACTCTCTTCGGAACAATTGCTGAATATTGACTACAGAATCACCAGTTTTAAAGTAGGTTTCTACTGCGAAAGCACGGTGGCTTGGATTCCACTGCTGCATGTTAGCTGTCACTAAATTAAATGGCGTAGATTGAAGCAACCAATTGTCTTTTTCTACGCCGCCAACCTCAAATAGGAAAAACGTAAAAACCATTTCAAAACCGTCCGATTTTTCTGCCGGTCCCTGTATAATAGAAATAAAAACGCTAAATTACCTTCATCTATTTGTTCATTTTTATAAAACTAGTGAATTACAAATATCTTTATACGTAAAACTTGGGAAAAGTAACGAGGCAGATCGCTTGGGCTTCCCCATAGTGTTGAGGCCAATTAGATACTAAACTTAATTACAGATATAAAAAGTAGTAAAAGTTTAATTCTTGTATCACTTCAAAGGTGTTGCGGTATTTGCGGTTCACAGTAATTAAGGCGTCTTATTAGCTCTAATAAATTGTAAAGCAACTTACTTGCTAAATTTCTTTTACGTATAAGAGCGAATAGCTTTTAACAATTATAGAAAGAACAGTAGATGTTCTTTAACGTCTTTAGCAAAGTTAAACAAATACGGAGACCGCATCACTGCTTCTAGTTTCTATTTCAAGCAAGTTGCTTAACGTCTCAGGTGTAATAAAGTGGATAGAAAAAACTATTACTTATTTGAAGAACAGTAATCGAAATAGGTTGAAAGTTAAAATTTCTTATTGATAAGAAAAATTAAATCAAATGTCAGGCAAGAGTCAGGGAAATCTACACTAGTTCATTGAAAGTCATGGAATATTGGATTTCACAATTTGTGTATGTTATTTTTAATTATTAATATGACAGTATTAAAAATTTACAATTTACACATAAATAATTTTCTACTCGACTGGTACAAATTTGTTTTTTTTTTTTGTATGTAGATAAAACTTTTGATAGGAATTGCACTATTATTAATATTCCTAATACATCCAACTTTTCACAAATTATTAATAGTAAATCAGTTATGGAAAATTATATATTTGGTCAGGAATAATCTAAAAAAGTCAGTGGTAACCCTGGTTTTGTTATTATTATATTGTAAACTAAAAAAACGTTAACATTTTTCTGACTTAGAAGAAAATACTCAATCAATTCTAATTTACGTTCTTTAATAACATCTACATATGTATAACAGTATAAGGTTCGGCTCAACCTTGAAAAACAAGAAAAGTCAGATTTCCAATGTGTGAAACAATTAGAAAACTGCCAATGAATATTATAAAAACTATCACGTTACGAACTCTAAAGCGCTCTTAAAAATCTGTAGAGACAGTCGGTAAGATTGAGTTTCCAGCCATGAAATGGTATGTGATTAGGGTTTCCAAGTCCCGGGACTAGTCCCGAAGATCCCGAAAATGGTCCCGAAAGGAAAATAGTGTTCAGGTGAAATTTCCGAATGCAATTTCCACAGAAAAACAAGTGTTTTAAGTTAAATAAAGTATTTCTGTGCTGATAATCTGCGTTCGGACTCGTCTATAACTTCATTGCTTTCTTCTGGTACTATAAATGTCGCTCTTCATCTTTTGCTTTTGTTTGAACTGCAAAGTGCTTGTGTAATCTTTTTGTCAAGCTGTCTCTGGTTATGATAATTTTATAGGAACAAACTTTAAATTTCGCCAATTGTTTATCTTCAATATATAAAATTGTTGCCATATTGACTTCCAATCGTTATTTTTTTTTAATGTAGAATGAAGGTAGGTTGCGAATCGGAATTCATTCTAATTGTAGCGCTTTAGCGGACAAATAACGACACATTTAAAACCCAAAAATATAAATTATTGAGTTTCTTCGCACATAACTTTAAAAGTCTACAAATTTAGTTACCTTACTATTACTACGTACGTACACGACAAAAGAAACAGACAAATACATAAATAGAAGAAGATATGCAAATGTGGCTGAAACAACACACAGGTTTAATTCTAACCTACCGAAAACAGTACTTCTCCTGCCTACGCAAAACGCAAATAATGCAGAATATGCAAGAGGCATGAGTAATACGCTGCACGCCGGTGAATATCCGTCATAATTCTCTGATATCGAGTATATGGATGTATGTTGACATGGTCCCGGGACTTTGCCTGGGCCGGCTCTGTTCCCGGGACTCGGTTTTTGTGATAAAATCCCGGGACTGGAAACCCTATATGTGATCTAGACATATTAAAGAAATATTATTTTTCCAACAAGGAATATACAGTGTGTCCAAGATAAGGAGAGCCGGTATGGGGATCTGGACCACTCAAAAAAATGTTTGCGCATGCGCAGTTTGCACGCGTAAACATCTTTGTTGAAAATGTTCTCACATGCTCAGCTCTCCTGTAACAGCGGTTCCAAAACGTAATCAAATTGAAGTACATGAAACGCACTGCCAGTAATGTAGCCAGAGGAGGGACCTGAGGGCTGAAGCCTCGAAATCTGGAAAATATAAAAACTTCACATGTCTAGACACAAGATTGACAATTCAACTCTGTGTAGACTACAGTTACATTAATGTAAATTCGTACATTTTTGTCTCCAAGAGTATAAATTTATTCCAGTGTTTGCTTTAAATGTGTTTTGTTATTTACGGGTATTTTTAAACCTGCCTGCCGCTTTGAGAATCATGGCAGGGAATAAATCAATGATATTGTTTTTGCAAAAATAAAATATACTATTATTAATGTTTATGATTCTATAGGATGGTTCATAAGTATGGTCATTAAATTTAAGGGTAATTAGAGGATAAAACACGAAACAACTTTGCATAATAAGCTACACGTAAACAAATTATAAGAATACAACAAAAAATGCAAACTTTTAATTGCTTAAACTGATCGATGGTCACTGGAATGAATTCCTGTAAACATAATTTTACACAGGTAGTCGCGATAAGGCCGAATTTGGATAAAGTAAATATCTCTAAAACCATTGAGAATTTTAATACATTCGTTATAACAAAATATGCTTGTAATTAAATTCTGCATTAAATAATGAAATAAAATACAGGGTGTGCCATTTAAAAATACTAAGAAAAACTGATTTGAAAGTTGCCATTCTTGTAACCAAATTTTGAACACCCTGTGTAAAATAAGAAAAACCTGTTTATTGTCAGAGTATTATTAGACCTCTAGCATTACTGTTCACACTATTTAGCTGGAACAAAACAGATCTAACAAGATTTTTTTTCTAATTTTTCCAAGCGTGCAAAACGATCTTTTCATCTTTTTTTATTTATTGCTCCTAAAATATCTAAGCAAATAAAAAAATATTTTGGCACATAAGAGAGAACAACAAAAGGAACCTAAATGTGCCAAAAAATACAGGGTGTGTCATTTAAAAATATATATATTTTATGACGTCACACTTTTTTGGACCACCCTGTATATTTAAAAACATTTTTAAAATATGCATCAACCCACAACCTACAACTTTTGTATCAAACTTTTTTTTCTACTGTTGTAAATAAGGACGCTATGGATGCCCGACGCACTAATGCAGGACCCTGTATAAGTACACTTTATACGAGTTTAGAATTTTAAACTCGTGTAGATTTTAATGTGTAAATTATAACATCTAGTCGTGCATAATTGCATTTAACTGTATAAAAAACTGTGGCTTCACCAAATGCAATGCTTAAAGAGAAATTTTTTCATCCTGCACATGTTGGCATCTAACCTAAGTTATATCACAAGTATTTTTCGGTCATTGAGAATAAAATAAATAATTTCGAAACATCAGATACAAGTGGTTTTTTTATCCTGAACCAGCTCAGAACATTTTCCCAGTGCTGAGATTAGGGTATCTACCCTTTTCCTATATATATACAAAAACAAAAAGACTAACCTAACAAGTAAATGAAAAATTAAATAAGAAATTACACTAGAAACATGAAAAACTAAAGTAACTGACTAAACTAACTAACATCTCAGGAGGGCATAATGTAATTCCAACCAGATCTTAAAATTTGAAATAACGGAGATTTGTATGAGGGGCACTGGGCCATTGTGCACGTCAGATATCCGAATGATTGCTTCTGTGCATGCACCAAAATTGGGCTACGATACTGCATTGTAGTTATGGATCTCGTTAATAGTAAAAGATACAAATTTGGTTAAATGGGAAAAAGTTGCATAATTAGAGGACTAACAAAGTGACACCTAGAAATCCATGATTTTTCGTTTTTCAGTTACCTTAAAAACGAATTTTTGAATTTTTAATTCTATTTTTTCTGATGTTAATATTAAAGTTAGAACAAAACTAACAAAACTTATACAGTCCTTATTTTCTGATGTCAAATTTTAGAACCCCTTTTTAGTCTGAGATCAGCAATGTCGGTATCACACATGGTTTAATTACGTTTCGAATCTTTTTTGACATCATCAAGCAATTTTTGAATACGTACCTGTGTCGTAGAGCATTTCATAGGTTTTTTCAGCTTTGTAATTTAAAGAAAAAATTAATAAGCCACACTGGATGTTTTATACGTCTAATTTTAATTATTGTTCATAAGCTCGTTTATAAGTAAGAAAAATAATCAATAAATTAATTACTTACTTTCGAAAATTATTTGTATTCCAAGACCATACGTGATTATTAAGGATTAAAGACATCCAGTGTGGCTCATTTCTTCTTTCTTTAAATTACGAAAGCAGAAATAACATATTAAATGCTGTAGAACACAGGCCCGTATCCAAAAATTTCTTGATGGTTGTCATAAATGACTCGAAACTTAATTAAACCATAATGTGTTAGTTTCGCTCTGACTTAAATATTAACGCCAGAAAAAATAGAATTAAAAATCTTAAAATTCGGTTTTTTAAGATAACCTAAAAACCAAAAATCATACCAAGGATTTCTAGGCGTCATTTTGTTAGCCCTTTGATTATGCAACTTTTTTCTCATTTTACCAAATTTATATCTCTTACTATTAACCGGCCCTCCTTATCTTGGATACACTGTATAACAGTGATAGTGCTTGTAACTTTTTACCCATTTTCTGATTTGTAATATTCTGTATTAAGGGGATTGGATTCACCGTTCAGTTCTTTTTTGCGGTAACGTGGGACGATCATACGTAGCACAACCTTCTGTCTCGCTCTCCGCAGTGGAATAAAGCAAGATGCATATATAAGGCAGCAAATTAAATGTACAGTATTTTATTAAATCATCAAGTACATTTGCTCCAGTAGAAATAATAAGTGTCAAGTAAAACTAATATATGTTATGTAAGATAATCAATGTTCAGTAAAAATAATAAATGCACAGTAAAAATGTTAAAGTTCAGTAACAATTATAAATGTTTAGTAAAATAATAATCTTTTGGTAAAAATAACAGAGAATCAGTAAGAAATAAGCGCCCAGTAAAATAATAAATCTTCAGTAAAAATTATAGATATTCAGGAAAAATACAGAGTGTTTAGTACAAATAATGTTTCATTCAAAAAATTAAAGCGACAGTAAGAACTTTAATTTTCAATAAAGCAAGGCAACAAATTAAATGCATTGTATTATATTAAAACCTAATTTTGTTCAGTAAAAAAAACCTTATTTCTAGCAAATAAAATAAAGAGACTGCAAGCTAAAAATGGTTACTTAGTAAAATAAAATATATTCAGTAAAAATAATATATGATACATAAAATAAATGGCCAACAGAATAGTATTAAAAGGAATATTATTTATATATTATTACATAGGTATTTACCAAAACAATCGCCAGAATGCTACTGCAGATAACCTGGATTGCATAGAATATGTGTACTATCAGGCATAGCCAAATTAACATTGTAAAATTATTTGGCGATCAACTATTGCTGTGTAGGCATCGAGGTACGTGATTGGTCAAAAATGACAAATGTCAAAATAATTTTAAATTGTTTGTATTTCTGACCAATCGCGTACTTCGATGTGCACACAGCAGTAGTTGATCTTTTCACAATTTCTCAATGTTAATTGCCCTATGTCTGATACTCTGCGAGACACACTGTATATATTGTACTTCCAATGAAGTCATTACAAATGCAATCGGGTTCTAAGAAAATTTTTTTTAAATTTTTTACGATTTTTTTTTAAAGATTTTTTGCATATCAGAACATATAACCCCAAAATTTCACCCCCCACCACCCCCCAATATTTTTTAAAATGAAAAAAATCGAAAATTTAAATATCGAAAAAACTTTTGCTGAACTCCCTAATAGCAGGCAAACCAACGTTCGTGCAGGACAACGTCTGTCGGGTCCGCTTGTAACATATAGTATTAGAGCAGCAAAGCTCTCTTGACTTTTGCTGGACGACCTCTGCATCGTTTTTGTCCTATTGGGATGGTGTTTGCTTCTGGAGGTGCGCTTACTATTTTCAGTCTTATTGCTAGTACAACGATGTGTTTGCACATCATTTTTTTAGGAATGCTGGACAGTCACAGTGGCCATCAGCCATTAATTTTTATCCTTGGGCAAAACTGTTCTCCAAATTTTGAACATCACAGATTTAAACTCATCAAATGAAGAAAAATCTAAGCCATCCTTTTTTGTCACATCAAATTCTTCTACTACATGAGTCACATAACCAGCAGGAATAATGTAGCTATTATTGTCATTATTTGTACCGTCTGCGTCTGTCTCACTTTCCAGAATTATATTTTTCTGCTGTTTAGCCCACTATTAACACAAACCTAACCTCAAATATCCAGCGGGTAAATGTTACTGAACGTTTATTATTTTTACCATGCAAATTCAAATAAATTACTGTGCATCTTCTATTTCTTTAATATGCGTTTTAACTGTACAAAATAAAATACTGTGCATATTTTACTGACCATTTTTAATTTTTTGTTGTGCAATTTGCAAAATTTTACTAACCATTCGGGTTATTATAAATTAATTGATTACTGAACATCCATATTTGTTTACTGAATAAAACTGGATTAAATACTGAATGTTTTATTAGTACCCCATATATAACAGTTACTCATTGCGCTCACTGCTGTGACATCACTCTTATATATTGACAGAATAAGTGGTCCACAATCTAAAGAAACCATCATATACACGTCCGTACTCGAGAAATTTAAAAATCTATGAGATAACACCCAGTAGTGATCGTTGCAATAATAAATGGAAGGGTATTTTACTAAATTATTGTTCTAAATACTGCACGTGGTTGCAATATACTGCTCAATGCTGTACTGTACGATGCTCTAGGTGCACAGTTGGTCAACAAATGTCTGAACGAAGCAGCTACTATTCTGACTATCTGTAACGGGTAATTGTGTGATCCGCAGTTCTTTTAGCGTTAGTCGGTTGAGAAAGTGCTATGAAGATTAATGTTTGCTTGTGAGAGATAGATGAAATGTAAGAAAAACGAAATTTTAAAAAACCAAAAACAGTTATTTAATTTTCTTTACTCTATTGTGTGTACAATTAATTAAGGAATGGAAGATGTTAAAAACAAACCTTACATTCTGGAAATTTATACTAATTTTATTTTTTTAGAATTTTGAAAAAATAGCAAACCAATTTGTTTTTCTAATTTAATGGCCGCAAAGTATTTTTCATAAGCTTATCAATACAGTAAAATGTTTGATTCTATGTTTACTAGTTCTAACATAATTCACTGTTTACAAACGGCAGTTTTTTACTACTTTTATTTGTCTCCTTATTAATACAGTGCTATAGGAGAGGAATACTCTGATTGTCGGCGTAAAATATTTATGTGTGGAGGCTTTAAATGTAGACTGAAGTTGTGTTCAATACTCTTAAAGTTGACGTTTGTTACAAAAATTTGAATTTTATATACAGATATGTTATAGAAGAGATCATTTGTTAATAAACAAGTGTTCGATTCTTATCCATTTCGGAAATACAATGTTAAAAGAACAATTGTTAAAATGTTAGTACATATACAATTAAAAAAATATTCGAAACAAATTCAAGTACAGGCCTATAATGGCTGCTCAAAGTGACTACCATTAACTGCTATACGAGGTCTGGCTATTAAATAACGAGACTGCTTATGAAAAATACTTTTGTTTTTAAAATTATTCTATAATCGAATGCTCCCCTTCAATGTACTCCCTTCCCCTCTCCACACACCGTTCTATTCGTTTTTTCCATTGGTCAAAGCAATGCTGGAAGTCTTCTTTTGTAAGAGCATTTAGGAGCTCCGCCGATTTTTGCTTCACCTCTTCCATCGACTGGAACCGGGTTCCTTTTAAGGCAGACTTGATCTTCGGAAACAGAAAAAAGTCACAGGGTGCTAAATCGGGCGAGTAGGGCGCGTGTTCGAGCACTGGAGTGCCTCTAGCAGCTCAAGAAAATCTTAGCAGATCTGTTGACGGACGAGCTTTTGGTCAGGAGTCAAATTTTTTGGGACCAACTTCACACAGACTTACTTCATATTCAATTCGTCATGTAAAATTTTTCTGACAGTTTATTTATCAGCGTTTCCAGTCTCAGCAATCATCCGAATGCTCGTACGACGATCTCCGCGCACAATTTCATTGATTTTGGTCACTGTTTGCGGAGTTGAAACAGAGACAGGTCGACCTGGACGTTTGTCATCTTTGGTGCTCTCTCGGCCTTCAGAAAATCGTTTATACCATTGGAAAACAGGCACACGAGATAGAGCATTCTCACCATAGGCCTCTTTCAACAACTTATAGCACTCAGTCGGACTTTTTTTTTAATTTAACGAGAAATTTCACATTGATCCGTTGCTCGTGTTTTTTGTCACACATTGTTATCGGCACGAGAAAAAAACACGTTCGTTTCTAACCTCTATAGAAAAAATACTACTACAGCGACAAAAACGTGTTTTCGTACCCGAATAGTAGACACTTCCAGCTATCCAACGCTGCATGCGCGAGCACGTTGTTGAACAGTTCATGATGGGTTTTCATTAGACAATGAATGCATGTTTCTAACATTTGCAATGCCATTTTGGGTAAATTGATCTGTGCACAAAATGTTGTATGTATAATACATTTTGAATTTGTTGAATCCATTGACAAAATTAGAGCCGAGGATTTCCATCCTGTTCTTGAAGTGCATGAAGGCTATGGAAATTATAAAGATGTAGACCCTGCTCACAAAATATTTAATTTTTGAACTATAAAGACAGTTCATTTATAACAGAATAATGAACCTGCGAATGTGGACCATCCAAGTGATATGATATTTGTCTTTTGCATTATCTATGATGTCTAACACCTCCTCATACCATCTGTTATCAGTAGCTCTATCATGCCATGTCATGTTTGAAAGTACTAGTCTTTTGTAATTAACGTTGAAAAGTTTGGTAAAAACTTCGGGATTACGGTACCATCAGGGTAGGTACCCCAAATTATACTACCTTACTGCAGCTAGGGATGTTCGATACACCGAAAAGAACCGGTACAATCGTATCGTATCGATGTAAAAGTATCGGTTTGGGGCAGTATCGTATACAAAAGTAACGGTACACATTCTATCCAGGATATTTTCTAGGTTTATTTATACGAACCTTCGAGTTCTAGTACAGCAAATAGAACTATAACAATAATAGTGACAGTAACAATAAAAAAATTAACAAAAAATAATTACAAATTCAGTATTAGAAATACATCTATTAAACAGCATACTAACTTTTATAAACGCTTAAAAACTTAAAAAGTAACACGAAAATAATGACTGAAACGCATTCATATTTTCCAACAAAGTTTAGTTTTATAAACGTATATAAACACTACAATTGCATAAAGCAGCATGTTATAAATATTTAAGCTGAATAATGAAGTTTCAATGGATATTCAATCATGATCATAAAATTTGTTGGGATACATGAGAGCTCTAGTCCGCCAGAATTAGTCATTCTCCTTAGAATTTATCAATTACGATTTTTCTATACTAACCGAAACCCGAAGTGTAGTACATACACATGTTAAACGGGAAGATTTCGGCTCAGCAAAATCATTTTGTTTTGATCGTTATTCTCCAGTTTCTAGAAACTGAAAATTACTTGTTGAAAGTTATCGACGTTCGACCATCTCGCCCTTACTTCCATAGAAAACTAAATATAAATATCAAACAACCTCATTGAGATTGTTTTAATTTGTATGTTAAAAATTTAAAAAAATTAATAGACCAAAGATGAGTTATTGGAACCCAGGCGGCAAAAACCTTGGATCGGTCGTGACGATACTGACCAAAAATAAATCGTATCGTATTGAAATACCGGTACAAAATATCGAGTATTGAAAGACAAAGTACTGGTACTTCAAAATATCGGATCGTATCGCACATCCCTAACTGCAGCTACATTATTACCATTACATAGCCTGTATACATGTTTTATATCTGCATATTCAGAATTAGAATAGTTTTCCATTTTTAGATTATCACGAAATGACACTAAGAGATTATGACAATCAAAATTTGGTTAAATGAAATAAATCGAAAAGGCTAGCAATTAGTTGAATCGATGTCATGGAAATGAGCAGCTTCGGTGGTTTATTTTTCGCAACTGGTCAGTATTGCCAACCTTTTGAAATTGAAGTTCCCTACCAGCAAGTTCAATTTTCCGTAGCAGCAGTCCCTGTTACCGTACACTTAAAAAATGATAAAGGACAAGTACTTTATTTTTTGTATAATATAAATTGTATTAATTTTTTAAATACTATTTGGAATGTCAACACAAATTATGAAATCAGTACAAAATATATTTTATTTGTTATACACGAACAATAACAATAATCAGAAAATATTCCGTGGCATTTCTCATACAGTTTTGTGTTTGGAAGTGTAATAATAATAATAATAACTATTTACGACATTAGGCTAAGAGCTAAGCAGTTATAGCCTAGTTAGTATATCACGGTCAAGCCCTGATGAGCGAGACATTTAAACTAGCTAGACCATAAATGGGAATACCGATCATGTGTTGTTTCGTATACTGAACAAAACAAGAAACATTTTGATTATGAAATAGTTATCCCAAATTTCAAAATGGTGTGATACATGTTATACTTTTGGCAGTACTGAAGTGTATTGTTGGTGACACTGCAGTCTATGTCAAATATGCTTAGGTTTTGCGTCAGTTTTGACAGACTGATGCAAAACCTAACCTGCTAACCTCGAATTTGACATAGACTGACACTGCCATCAACAATACACTTCAGTACTGCCAAACATATAACACGGTGGTTAGTGCTACCGGTCTAGGTCATAAAAATGTACCTACCGGACTCGTTGCTACTAGACCATTATACAACAAAAAAAAATTTCCAATACCTACTATTAACATACAACGTTATACACTAATATCTCGTTTCTAAAGTAACATTTTAATACTCGGGGTGGATAAAATTTTCTACTACACCCAAAGGCTATAGATACCAGTGCGTCGTTTGATTATGTTATGTATTAAACAATAAGTAATTTTATTCTTGAGCTGTTGTAGAAAAAGTAGTGTGTGTGCTTTGAGCATAAAGAGATTCTTGTAATCTTACACATTGCGCAAAACTATATCATTCTGCTCTTAATACACAATGTACTATTGCTATTGGTCGTGTATAGTGATGTAAAAATTACCGTAATTTATTTTTTGTCGGTAATATTCGTTAAATTACGAGAACTTACCGTAATTTATGAGAATTTTAGGAAATTTAATGTTTTTTTTTAGCAGTAGATTACACTTTGTCGGTAATTTATTATCCTTGTTCAAAAATATACTATTAAACAAAATTTCAATATTTTATCTTTAAAACTGAGCCCAGAATGAATTATTTTGTATTAATTTATTGTATAATATGTACAATGTAAAAACAATTTTAACCTAAATAACATAATGTATTTTCTTAAGTACCTACAAATAAAACCTAAACAGATAAAAATAAAAAAATAAAAATATTTTAAAAAGTAAGTCTATTTAGAAGGAACTACCAGTCCAGTGAGACAAATGTCTCATTTAATAAAACAAAAAAGACCGTTTTGCAAATAGAACGCGTATTCACCACACGTACGTATATGACGTCATTGTTGGTAGCAAACTACCAGTCGCATTCGCGTTGATAAAATTTGCCTAGAATCTAACCTAAAAAGTTAGGATTATAATTAAGATAATAATTAGTGTTAGAGACTGAAATTCGGTTCCTGACCTGACATGACCATTCCAAACATATAACTTTCATAACTTTTTTCTCTATCTCTTACGGTTTGGCTGCTGAAACAGCGTCCCGGACGGACAAGTCTATTAGATAAAGGATACTGATGAATGACAACTAATTATAAAACATAAAATAACTTAAATATTTTTCAAATCGGAAAAATCTTCTCCAATACTGTACAGGTCACAGAAAGTAGATTGGGTGTCATAGTAGGTCATGAAAGGCGCTGTGATTATATTTGATGAATTGGCAATATGTGGAAAGTTGTCAAAAACATACAAAGTTATGTTATATTTTAAATGACAAGTAAACAGTAACGATGGGTAGAAAGATTTCGTTTGCGCAGTGACTAACGTCATATGACAGATTCTTTGTGTTTTAAAGTGTGGAAATTGCTGTTGCTGGGATAGAAGGTTTAGCAGAGCCTGGTTGTTCAACGTACATCATTATTGCCGCAATCCTTTTAACATTCAAGAACTGCTAATACACCATACCGCAATGTTGCGTACGCCTCTGATTTATTGTGTCATTTAGCTTAAATAAGGTTAACAATTTAATGTCAATATGATAGATGTAAAAATGTTACTAATACGAAACTTGAAAATTACTAGATTCTAACATTAGTTCCGATTTTCATCGCGTCCCAATCTACTTTCTGTAACGTGTAATCCGCCATTTTGTGGTTGCGGCCATCTTTGATTTACAATGATACTGAACATACATAATTGTATTGTCATCAGAACTAAATGCGGGTACCAAATTTCAGATCAATCGGTCAACAGAAAGGGGGTAAAATTTTAATTACTAAATTTGAGCCAACAACACACGGGGCAAGCTAAATAAAACCGCTCAATAATATCTTTTTTAAATATACTGAGAAAATGTTTTAAAAAGCATCTTACCTGCGTTATATTTAAAAAAAAAATTGTTTTACATTTTTTGGACATTTGTGACATTTAGTCAAATGCTCCTGCATCATATTTTTGACCACAAAAAATACAGTCATGATTATAATCTTTCCCATTTAATGACCTTTCCTTAAAGTAATGCCATATGGGTCCTTTATATTTAGGCATATCTTATATTTTTATAAGTAACACTTAGCACTTTGATTTACTACAACTGCCTAAAGAATCAGAAACAAACAGCAGCAAATGCGTTGGTTTCTTACGACAGACTGCTGGCCGACAACACGCAACGATACAGCACGAGTGTGCTTCTGTAATTTTCAGCGACGAAAGCCGGGGAAGTACACAGAAGCTAACGCGAATGTATTCGGGTAATATTACCGCGAATGTGCTCGGTAATATAACCGTAATATTTCCGTAATATATTACCAAAAAGCGAATATTCCTTTGAGGGTGAGCGAATATTACCGTAAGTTACGGAATTTATAGGACTATTCGGTTGGTAATATTCGCTCGTCGCATCACTAGTCGTGTAGTTAAATTTTCATACGTTTTGTTTATGGGGAAGGGTTCAGTCTACACATAGTACATTTCGCTAAATAGTAACATTGCAGATGGTTCTCAGTTTTGAAACTTTAACACTCGATATCTTCGAAATTGATAAGAATCAAATACCTATTTATTAACAAATCTCTTCTATAACATCCCAAAATCTTCTGTAAGTGCTATCCATTCCGGATGTTTGCGATCAGCATGGCAATTTTGATCTTACTTACTGTTACCCGGAAAAGACATGTTGTTGTCATAGAGAACCAAGATCTTAGGTTCTTTAACAATGAGATGCGTCTTCAACCAGGTCCTCTCTTTTCGAGTACTTTGCCCTGCAATATCAGCTGGTATAGGCCTTACCATTTACGTTTCTCATAACACCCAAGATATTGCAGTTTTCTGATTTTGATGATTTTAATAATTTTCGTTGTTTTATTCAGTCTTCGTAAAACTTCTGTATTTGTCACATGATCGACCCAGGAGATTCTTAGTAAACGCCTATACAGCCACATCTCTAAAGCCTCTAGTTTTTTCGTTGTTGCTTTCGTCAGCATCCAGGGTTTGATCCCATATTACAAGACAGAAAATACGTAACACCTTAATAGTATGATTTTTGTATTTATGTTTAGATCGTGGTTCTTAAATGCTTTGCGCATTCTCGTAAAGGTTGCCCTGATTTTTTCAATTCTACATTTGATTTCTATAGAATAATCTGACTGGTCATTGATTGAGGTGCCTAGGTATGTTATTGAAGTTACTCTCCCAATTATTTGACTATTTATTATTAAGGGTTCCGGAGGGATTGTGTTCTTGCTTATGGCCATATATTTGGTTTTCTTTACATTTAATTTCAAACCGTTCCGCTGACTGGTTATTGCAATCTTTACCATGCGATCTTGTAGTCCTTAAAGGCTGCGCGCGAAAATGACTGTATCGTCCGCATACCTAATGTTTTTAAGTATTCTTCGTTGAAATACCTTCATTTGTATCATGAAAAGTTTCATTAAATATCTGCTCTGAGTAGATGTTGAACAACAAGGGTGGCAGAACATCGCACATTATCTCCACCGCATCTGATATCTGTCCCTCTATTTTAATGTTTGCAGACTGGTTCCAGTATAGATTGGTTATAATTCTGAGATCTTTATCATCTATCCCAACACCTTCACGTATGTTTCTAAGTTTGTTGTGTCTGACGCTATCAAAAGCTTTGTGGTAATCTATAAAACAAGTATAAATGTCGGCATTGACATCTCTGCAGCACTGGAATTGGGTTTGAGGCATTGAGCTTCTAGCTATGTCGCTATTAAAACCACTTAATGGAAAATATATTCTTATACATTTATACTTTAAATAAACAAGAACATATTTTAGTTTCTTGTATTAATATTTTAGCCGTAACTTTAAAGACATTTTAAAAATAAAATTACATTTACACTAATTGCCTTGCATTTAAATTAGAACACCATCATGCTCGACTTAGCAATTGACGGATATAAGTTCAAACTATACTCGATATTTTTGAACAGCAATGGATTTGACTTGACTTGTTACAAGATTTAAATTTAAGATAATCTATAATTAAAAGTAAAATGTAATCCACATTTTCCGTTGTGCAGGATAATTGTTCTTTGACACCAAATTGGTTAAATAGGCTAAAAATGAATTACGCATTTTGTGTTAAAGAAATATAGCTACTTCTTTGAACTAACACATGATCATTGTTGTATAAATCTTAAACACAAACAGTAGCTTATAGTCTTACAGTGTAAAATGTAATTATTCATCATGATTTAATAAAGTATTACAATTAATTAGAAATGCAAACAATCTGTTAATGAAGTTATAATTTGTAGGAAAACCTGTATTATATCTCAAAAATGTTCTCCAAAACCATGAACATTAAAAATCAATTCTACAAACAAAATTTGATGTCACCCGTAAACAATATAAATTGGCCATTTCCGATTTTAACAGTTTTTGACTAACAAAACCAGCTTCATTTGTATATTAAGCATTGTAGAAATGTATGAAACATTTTGAAAGTGTCAAATTTGTTATACTTTGAATTATAATCACAGATTTTTTTCAGTCAAAGCAAATTCATCAACTTCCTAAAATAATTTGCAATACCTCTTATCCGTGGTTTATTTTCCTTAGTTAAAAATGTAATTAAGATGCTCTATTAATTTTTTAATTGAGTGTTGAGTGAGGCTATCACCGACATTTTTAAATTCTCTAATATTGCAATTTATATAAATCAACTTTCGCTTGCGTGTGCAAATTACCAAATCTGAGAATGTGCACAATCCAAATTACTTTCATTAAATGTAACAATGGAAAATAACGAAAGATAGTTCTGTGTGACTTAAAATCTGTACTACAATATTGTTTATGTACTGTTTGAGGCTTTCGCGGTTACTCGAATTATTCTCCTTAGCATAGAATTTCGGCTTAGACCGCGTAGTATTTCTAGATGAACACCCAGCATTCTCTGGCTTAATGTGCCTTGCACCTTGTGAAGTCGAGCAAAAACCCGCGCGATGGCGGCCCCGCGGATTACGTTGCACTCGGATGACCAACCAGCGTTACGCCAGTCCGCGCGCCTGGCACAGAGGACTATAAATAGCTCCACACTGACCTTCGGTTCTTAGTGCACTCTGATGATGCAAGCTGCAAGGTCTTGCGAAACGTTAGTGAATATGGATGCACAAACAGCAAAACGGCCAAATCTGCCTAAGTATCCTCGTTCTCAAGATACTCGAACAACACGAGCCACCAAAGAGCATGGCCATCGCGCGGGTTTTTGCTCGACTTCACAAGGTGCAAGGCACATTAAGCCAGAGAATGCTGGGTGTTCATCTAGAAATACTACGCGGTCTAAGCCGAAATTCTATGCTAAGGAGAATAATACAATATTGTTATTATAAATTTCAAGCAAAATTTTTACATGCTATTGCAAGTTTGACATGTGGTTGTAACCTCTAACAGTAATGAGTTTTACAAATGTCTCAAAACACCTCTCCGTATATAGGTTTCCAAATAATCATAACCGTATTTTAGTAGATGTAAAAATCATAGAATGTTTCTATTTCAAACAGTACATTGATGGGTATTGCCATGTTACAATATCCTGCTAGAATTGTACCTTTTACTGTTGCATTATTTTTTTAATTGTCAAGAATATACAGGGCGCAACAACAGTGCGGGGTGGACATTATTTTTAAACCTAGAATAGTTACATAAGATTATATAGTGTCCGTCATAAATTTGAACATACAGTGAAACCTCTCCATAACGGACACCTATGTACACTAAAAAAATAATTATTCATTTATCAGACATTTTTATTCTTCATAAAAGTTCCTGCATCTTCTCAAACTGAAAATGCACTTGCCAAAATTTAAATATCTTCTTTTGTATAGGTGGGAGGTTTGGAAATATAATGTAGAATGTAATAAGTTTATTTGGCGCCAGCGTAGCCCAATGGTTAGAGCATTGGACTACAGTGCGGAAGTCTGGAGTTCAAATCCCAGATCGATGCCTGGCGGGCGGCCTACCCAGTCGCTTGGGGACCTGCGTTCGCAAGAACAAGGGGTAATAATGCGGTTGTCTAATGCGTGATGCTCACCACATCACCACGTGTCATGAATTTGACATGCGACAGCCGGGTGTGAAAGCGAGGATACGGAAGCTCTGACCTTCCGCCTTGCAGGCCAAGCTCCTTCATGGGGTGTTAGTGCCTCACCATTATTATTAATAAGTTTATTTATTTAGTACTTGGCTAGTTACTACACCATGTACATCAATTTCGAAGATAAATAAAGTTTTTGCTGAATACTCTTAAACTAGGTAGGAGAATTTTTGACAATATTTGGTAGTTCATTGAAACAGCGAATCATCTTAAAAGACTTCTATGAAGCTGTTGTTTTTACTGAAAGAATATTATAATGTTGGTTAGACCTGATATTATAATTGTGAAAATTATGTCTTCTCCAAAAAATACTTTTAAATAATTTGGTTGCTAATTATGCTCTTAAATAATTTGGTTGCTAATTATGCTCCATTTTGTATATTAAAATAAGATTTCCACTTTTAGTGTACTGTTCAACGTTTAATAATAATAAAGTTTATTAACCGTTAAGGTACAAATCATTATACATACTGATAAAAAATATGTACTGATACAGCAAGGGCTCAATAACGTAAACACCAGATAATGAAAACATCGCGCTAATGTAAACACAAAATTCATACTATATGATCAAACAGAACGCCCGATAACGTAAACAACCTGTACAGTTCGATAACGTAAACAGTTCTAGGCGACGGTGTTTATGATGCGTTTGCATTTCATTTTACTCATTGTTGAACATAGGCGCAAATTTATGCAGAATAAAATAGCAGCTTATTTTTCTTCCCATTAAAAATCACGCTCGCCAATGTAAACATTTCGATAATGTGAACTTACTTGGTTTGAATTAGTTCACGTTATAGAGCGTCTGCTGTATAATCAAGGAAAATTGCAACAGTGAAGGTAACCAATTTAATTGGTGTGACATATCGTTGACTGAAGTATACCTATTACAATTTAACAAAATTAGTGATGGGCTTATTCGAATGGAAAATAACCGGTTATCTGGTTATTGAAATAACCTGTGTAACTCGGTTTTTGTTCCAAGTATTTGAATGAAAAATAACCTCATCTTGATACGTACTACGTGCCGTATCTCAGCGACCTGCGAGTGATCAAAATTCTGTAAATAATACGTCATTCATAACTCATAACTATAAGCAAGGCAGATTGTACTGAAAACACCATGTGGGCCTCTCGCTCTACAGTTTTCTCCCTTGCTTTCTTGCCGGCTGAGGCTCGCGGTTGATCCGTCATCATATGATAAGAACATAAATCAATTTTTTGCCGCCTTTAACTTGGCCGATCGATAAACATAAACGTTTTACCACTGTTTGTTATTGCGATTAGCAAGCAGTCCCGCATATTTTTTTCTTTCTACACTTCTTAATAAATACCTCGTAATTTCCAATACATAATTTAATTGTGTGTCTAAAATTACTCCTGAGTAACAAAGTCAATGATGTCACCATTTATATATTTTTTTAAACCAGCATTTTTAAATTTCTGATAACTGACCCTCGAACCAATAACCATGCATTTTGTTTTTGAATTATTTAATTTTAGTTTGTTTTAACAAAGCCACACATACAAGAGTTTTAATTCATTATTTAATATCATGGTTAGCTGTTCAAAGTCTCTACCAGAAACAGAGATTAGCCTGTCATCGGCAAATGAGTTATCAAATGAATTCCTTACCTTATGCATATCATTAATGTATATAATAAACAAAAAGAGGCCCCAAGACACTCCCTTGTGTTACACCCCAAATGCTATTCCTATTAGCGGACAGTTTATTCTTTACTCTTGTGACACCTTCCTTACGTACTCTTTGCTGTGACAACTCTATGTGAGTTTTAGTCTCTTTTGTTACATGGTTCCATTGTTTTCTGTCTTATCTGCACTGTCCATTGCTTGATCTTCATCGTTGTGAGGTTCTCCTGCACTTTATTGATGTACTTCTCTCGTGGCTTCCCCCTGGTCCTACCATAACATGGGTCCCATTCCATAATTATCTTCACTACTTTCTGTCGACTCATCCTCATTACATGCCAGAACCACCTGCACTTTATCTTCGTTCCTTGATAGAACGTATACTTAATACTTAATTTGTTTTGTTGGTTAACTGTTAACGTCCAGGCTTTGTTGCCATATGTAGTGGCTGGTCTGATTACACTTTTATAAATCTTAATATTGTAGCTACGGTTAAGAAGTTTGGAATGCATTAAGCTTTTGTATCTAAAATACGCTCTATTTCCCATCTGAATTTGCCTGATAATTTCTTCGTCGAGGCACTTTATTGAATTTAGTTGAGTTCCAAGATAAGAGAATTCTCGTACCTTTTCAAATTTTTATAGTCTGCAATCTCTAATTCTCGGGGTGCATGTAGATGCTTGGTTAACAGGTTAACCTTATGTATTTTGTTTTATGCTCTTTGATTTTCAGATCTACCCCGCTGCAGAACTTTCTTATGACATTTTCTAAGAATAGGTGGTTGAAAATCAGCTATGTTAAAGCATCCCCTTGCCTCACACGTGCACTTACTGGGAAATAATCTGTTGTCCCCTGTTGCACCAATACTGCTGCATGCGTTTTGCTAATGATCGTGCTTACTAGCCTGATTAGTTTTTCTGGTATGCCCAGCGACCTTAATGCTTCTGCTATTTTTTCCTGTTTACACTGGCAAAGGCTTGATGAAAATCATTAAACGGGTCATTTAATTCAATGTTGTCGTCATAACATTTTGCAAAAACTTGCCTGATGCTGAAAATGCTAATCTCCTGTTACGTTTTCTGGGTATATGGTTAGCGATAATAAAGCACACACGAAAGTATTTTGTATGTAATACTGAATAACATTATGCGCCGGTAGTTATTGCATAACAGCTGGTCACCTTTAAATAGAGGAATGATTAAACGTTTCTCCCAGTCTTTGCAGCATATTTTCTTTTTTCCAGATTTTAGTCAGCAGGTAATGCAGTCGTGTACAGAGGGTTGTGCCACCGTTTTTCACCAATACTCCAGTATTTCCATCTGGTCCTGCTGCCTCGTAGTTTTTTATATTTCTTATTACTTCTCTTGCCTCTTTATATGTTGGACACTTCTCGCTCGGGTTCACAATTTGCATCCTTTGCTCTTCCTCCACTCTCTTTATATGTTGGACACTTCTCGCTCTGGTCCACAATTTGCATCCTTTGCTCTTCCTCCACTCGCTCTTCGCAATCAAACCTGTTTAAAAGCTTTTGAAAATGTTCTTGCCATTTATTTATAATTTTCTTTATTCCGATAACAGTCAACCATCCTTTGATTTACAACCCATTGGTTTTATGGTATAGTTGTAGGTCCGTTGTTTCATTTCCATATAGAATTTTCTTGTATTGACTTGGGAATTATTTTCTTTAATTCTCTTTATTAACTGGTTATATCAATTTATTTTTTCAACAAAAATCACCTTTTGAGATTTGTTCAGATCTTCACGTTTCAGGGTCCCTAGATGACGAAAAAAAGGTTTTCTCAATTTCGTCTGTCTGTTGTCTGTATAACTCAAAAAATATTTGTTGGAGGAAGACTGTATTCTGCATGCCAATTATATGCCTTCCTTTCTTTAACCTTTTCTTTATCATTCTTATCACGAACCTGCCACTGTTTTACATCCAAACGATAAGAGATATGCAAGCAGCATTCTAGGCACCTTATCCATGCATGAAGATTTGAAATTCCATAATCAAATAAACGAGATTCAGGTTGAAGACTCCAAACTTTATCAAGCTGATTCATTATTTTCGGAGTTGCCCCACAAATACCACACGTTTGCGTAGATGAATCACTGATGACTCCAAATATCTTCCCATCAATCATCTTCATCTTAAATTCATGTTTGACAATTATTTCCTTGTTTACTGAACCACAATTTGTAGGCTCAATTTCTTTTATTTGTTTTTTAACGTTTGGAATTTCCTTTTTTGTCAGTTCTGTGGTTTCGTTTCTGAAAACCACTGTCCTCTCCGCTAAATCTTTGTTTGTAAGTTGATTGCCCAGCGCTACCGTCACATCCTCATTTATATAGAAGAGTCACATCTTGTGACAACTGTGACATCCGTAGATTAATAACATCTTTTTGCACTTCTAAGATTCTGCTCGCTGTATGATTGACGAGTGCTTGCAACTTAACTTCTGCTGATACATCCGACACAAAAATATGTTCTTCTGCTGAATAGCACTTCTTTTTGGCGTCTAGTAGAAAGTTGTAGTTAAGGTAGATATTTGCATTTCTAGATTTGGCTCCAGACTGCATTAATATGTACGATTTCTTTGTATATCGTCCATCAACATACAACGCAAGGGCTTCCTCTGGAGTGTATTTAATAGGCAGTGAGCTTGACTCTTGAAAAGCCTTTTTTATTCTAGTCGCTCTTTTTGGAGAAAATTCTTAAACTTCTCGCACTATTTTAGCAGCATCTCGTCGACCACAAATTTCAAGGCTTTTACGGGCCGCAAAAGTCTACTCTTTGTACGAGTAATTTTCCAATAAAGGTGCAACTTTTTGTTTTTTCCTTTGGTTGCTTAGTTCACTAAAATCTTTATTAGGTCGGCCTTTTTATGCACTTGAAGTTTCTGGTGAGGTGTTGACGCAGGTGTTTTCTTCAAAAAATATGATGTCTTAATCAAGCCATTTGTTATGTCTCGCTTCAAATACTTTTAATGTACGCTTACTATTTTTCCACATTTTAGCGAGTTTACTATTAAAACTACGCACAATTTCTTTAATGCTGCGATATTTTGCATCATCCTGACACTCCTCTAAACCAAATTTGTTCAAAACGTGGTTTAAAATCGACAAGTTAAGATACCGGACTCCCCCCCCCCCCCCGTTCACTTAATATTGATATTAGAAAAATAATTTGTTAACAAAAGATGTTCAGAATTATATGCTCTATATTATTGTACATTTATTTTATTTCATGGTCTACTGAGGTTTGAGCCGTGACATTTAACTTTTTTATTTTAAATGACACCCTGTATATTTTTTACATTTTTTCGGAAGAACTATCTTTTCTCTATACGGTACTATAAAAATATTGTGGTGTTAGATGGGAAAATTATACCGTCAAACACGATTAAAGTGGAAAAATTTCCAAATTTAGCAACTTCATCTAGTAACCTTGTTTTGTGGCAGTAACAGTAAAAAATTTGTTGTAACATTTTTTGTAATGGAGTCAAATGACAAAAATAACACCGTTAAGGTGGTAAAATAATAATGTATCGAAAGCAACAAGTTTTTATTAATAAACAATTTATTCTATGAATACAAAAGCGAGTATCAAAAGACATAACCAAAATGAAAACACCTAAAATCTATTCTAATTTGCTAAATGTTCAAAATTACCCCCATTCTGGTCAATACAAGCTTGTAAACGCATAATATGATTGTGTCTATCACTGTTTAACGTTTCAGCAGTAATAGTGGAAAACGCATTTCTAATTCTTATTTTCATGTCGTCAGGAGTAGTAGGTGCTGTACTGTACACAATATTTTTACGTGACCCCACAGAAAAAAATCTAGTGGCATTAAATCAGGAGACCTTGAGGGCCAACCTATAGGGCTGCCTCTGCCAATCCATTTTGCACCAAACTCGCGATTTAAAAAATTTCGAACCATTCTGCTGTAGTGGGGTGGCGCACCATCGTGCTGATAATAACTTCCCTGCCGTATATTTAAAGGCACATCCTCTATTAACTCAGAAAGGATTTCTTCAAGGAAATTAAAATAGGTCTGACGTATTAAAGCCCCATCAAAAAAATGTGGCCCTATCACATGATCATCGATTATTCATGCCCAAACGTTCAACGACCAGATATGCTGGTTATCAACATTTCTCATCCAATGAGGGTTTTCGGTTGCATAATAGTGTAGATTGTGTCGATTCACTGAACCGGTATTCTTGAATGTGGCTTCGTCAGTCCAAAAGATTTTTCGTAAAAAGTGCGTCTCTGTTCTGAATTTGTTCATTAACCAAATGCAAAAATTTGTTCGACTCACATAATCGTCTGTGAGTTGTTGCGTCAGACACAAATGGTAAGGATGAAATGTGTGTTTTTTGATAATACGAACAACTGCGGTTTGGCTAATACCTGTTTCTGATGACAAATTTTTCGTACTGATATGTGGATTGACGTTTATTGCACCTTAGACATCTATTTCAACGTCTTCATTAATTACAAATCTATTTTGCTGACGTTTCTGATATTGAACGGATCCAGTGTCGCGAAATCTTCTTAAAGTTTTTCGAAAAACTTCTTTACTTGGTTGTCTTCTATCAGGAAATTTTTCTAAATACAAACGTTTAGCCCTCTTAATGACACAATTGGATTTACCGATTACTAGAATCATATCTACCAAGTCGTTTGTTGTAAAATGAACGTGGTTAGCCATTGTAAATGCACTTATTATTTCGGTTTTGAGTTATGGAAACATCAAAACACAAAATATGTGACCAACTAATTTTTTCACGGTTTTGTTTGATGGCTGCTAGATGAAGTTGCTAAATTTGGACATTTTTCAACTTTAATCGTGTTTAACGGTGTAATTTTCCCATCTAACACCACAATATTTCTATAGCACCGTATAGAGAAAAGATAGTTCTTCCAAAAAAATGTAAAAAATATACAGGGTGTCATTTAAAATAAAAAAGTTGAATGTCACTGCTCAAACCTCAGTAGGCCATGAAATAAAATAAATGTACAATAATATAGAGCATATAATTCTGAACATCTTTTGTTAACAAATTATTTTTCTAATATCAATATTAATAACGGGGGTGCCGCTATCTTAACTCGCCCTGTATAGAGTAAAATCTGAATATCGTCTATTTAAATTAAGGTGACGGTGAAACTCACGTTGGGCTACTATAATAGAATCATTATTTTTGAAATAAGCTTGTACAACAAAAGCACGTTGAATATTCAACCAATTCACTATATCGCCAACTAAAATGACATTTCTCTCAAACACTTGACCACTTGATCTTTTTTCCTATCTTCAATTGTTTTTTAATGGGAGCAGTTTGAAAGAGGATACTTGATTCTGCCGAACCTTGGTACAACGCATAAAAAATTAAATATTATATTCTCATCCATTAAAAATTATATTTATGGACTTTGTAGATGTTTTAAACAAAATTTCAATCTTTAATTTTGATCAAACTTTGGATACAAACGTTTTGTGCAATTCTGAAGTTTTGTTATGCAAAATTTTCCAATAAAAAAATAGCGAATATGATTTTTTTATTTTTTCAATTTATTAACCCATTTAGCTTTGAATTTGGAGGAGGCGAATGGTGTTTTGGCCACTAGTAGATCGTAGTCTGTTCTATCTCTGTGGAAGTTTTGGTTCAAATCGGATAAAAACTAAAAAAGATATAAGGATGTTACACTCTCAAGTGGGACACACTGTATGCCTAGAAAAACAATATTTTTATTTCCAATATATTAGTGTTTAGGGAAAATGTCAAAAGCATGAAATAAATTATTGACGCATTTGAGCACTTCGGCATACAAGGTGATAGCCTTAATTTTAAAAAAATGAGGGTGAATTTGAAATGAGATTTGTCGCGAGTATTAAATTCTGCAAAACGTTCTCCATTTAACCATTGCTCTATGTCTTCTAATAACCATGGTACCAATGATGAGCATCGAAATGTGGACTCAGTGTATAGCCATTTCATTGGACGCGACGGTTTTCCATGTTAAAGCCGCCTGCGCTGGGAACCCCTGATCTTCTTGAGTATTTATTATTCATTCGTCCGAAAATGCAATTCGATCTATGGGTTGAGCGACTGCTGTGAGATAATATAACGCCCCGGAATATTGCAAGCTTTGACACTGAAAATAAACTGCAATATACAAGGTTAATTTGAGCATTGTTATATGGTTTTGCATCATGTTCGGTAATATGAGTTGCAGTTGATGCCTGATTGTTTATGTGCAGTGATTTTGATTGTTTCATACAGGTTTTATTAAAGAATGGCAGAGAACAGCGTAAGTCGTACACTAAACATAAATTTTAAAAACCTAACTTTAGCTGAAAAGGTTAAAATAAAAAAACTTGGACGACCTAGACCTATTTTAAATCTCAACAAACAAGCTAAAACTCGGACTTGTGATTATACAAGACATTTTTTCTGTGAACATGTACAAGAAAAATAATTGAATTTGTGGATGTGATACAGTAAATTCCCTGTTTTTTCCATGTGTTCTGTTTTATTGTGAAGAAATGGACAAAACCTGGTCAAGATTAGGATTTAAAGATCTCCAACATTTACATCAGAGGGTAAAAAACATGAACTTTCTGCACGTCGTATGAATGGTACAAAATTTGCTTCATTGGGTTCTGTAAATATTGTAGTTCAGTTAAATTCAGTTTAGAGACAACATATAATCAAACATAATGGTGACTAGGTGACAGGTGGTTAAAAACAGGTTTATATTAAGGAGAATATATTTTGATTAAAACATTAACGAAATGTAAGTGAGTCGTTAATTATAACTTTTAGTTTAATTATCTTTAAAAATTAAGAGCCCTCTTAATACAATAATCACGAGCCGCCGCTGCTTAAGATACGTTATTATAAGGTGTTTTATTATTATTAAGTGCCTTATAATGTGTCTTTATTTGCTTTGAAATTATATAAAATTTGGTTATCTAATGTATGTGTAAAACCATTTTATCGATTTTGTTTTTTCAAAATTTCATAAATTGATTGACGTCATAAAAAAAATCTCTAAATGTACCAACGCCCAATATCATAATTTTTGGTGACCACGCTCTGATAGTCGTTAACCTCTAACGAGGAAAAAGCTAGCCACCTACCCGCCGTACGAGCAAAAAGAACTGATAACACCACAACTTTGTAGAATTAAGCAGGTCACTGGTCTAATATAAAAGGAGAAGGAAGAAGATTCAGGTTCATCAGAACTTCATTGTTATGATATAGCCAGGTAATTGGGGATTTTCAGTAATACAGTATTTCTAAGCAAGAACCATGAAGCAAATTATGTATATGAAAATTGTTTTAGTATCTAAAATTATTTAAGTGTTTTTTAGCATACGGTCATAATTGATAAATAAAATTACATGGTAACATTATAATTTATAAGCTTCTAAAGCTATCTCCACATGTTGCACACAATGGCAATCCTAACATGAAATGTATTTCCCCTTTCTGTAATTTTAATACCCTCTCAAAATGAGTATCCCAAACAGTCATAGCATAGGAGAGTTCTTCTTCCTCTTATTATAGGCCAGTAGCCTGTTTTAACCACAAAGTGGCATAAGAAATTATGGAATGAAAATGTACATCATAATAAACATTCAGAACTGATACATATGCTTTAATATTTTATTGTGAAACACACACCGTCACTAATGTTCTCATGCCAGTTTAGCTTGTAATCTATACGCCTAATAACAATGCATGATCAGTATGTCTAATAGTGCAATGGTTCCCCTTAATGAAAAGACCTGTATCATGTTAGACTGACTACAGGCAATACTAGGGATGTCATACCCGGTCTAAAATCAAACCCGGGTACCCGAAAGCAGTACCCGGGTACTCTCGGGTGCCCGAAGATTTTACATTTTGTCTTATTGTTTTCTGGCGAATCAAAATATTTCCAGAAGCGATTTTTTGGATATGACATTGTTTTCTTATTTGTTTGTACTTTCGTAGTTTCATGCAATGTTGAAGCTCTATGCTCTACGCATTTTTACGCCGTGAGTCTTAAACTGAACTAAACTGAAATAGTACCTACTCATCAATTCAAACTGCAAGTCGTCTGTTATTCGTAAATATTTTCACACTTCCAAGTGCTATCAAATTCAAGTACGTGACATTTTATCTGAAATTGGTAGCAGCATCAACATCACACAGAGGATGTTTGTTATTTCAACCCATACTGACGCGATTTAGCAATACTATTGACGGGTTGAATATTTCCGTGAAGCGGATTTATTGCCTTAGATGAAACAAGAAACAACATTATGTGGTATGGGATGGGGTGATTCTTGTTATTACTGCATGGTTATGTTTTTCTAGAGCTTATTCCTATTGTTTTTAAGTTTCTATCATCTCTGAAAAAGGCTGACTTTCTGGACATTACATAATTTACTAGTCGGGTGCCTGGGTCTTGAAAATGTACCCGGCTTGACTATTACCTGGGTCGGCCCGGATACCGGGGTACCCGCCGACATCTCTAGGCGATACTGAAATTTAAGAAAAATAATTTGTTATACAAAAATAGTGCATTTTTGTTAAAATGCTCATTTAAAACTCGAAAGATAATTTCTGGCTCAAATTATTTAATCTAAAATATTTCCAGATACTACTAGCAATGAAGTATCATCAGCAATAAATATACTAAAACAACTAATTTTATTGTTGATTATTGTTAGATACTGTAATAATAAAAATTACAGGCATTTTTGCTTGGCAACAGTAGAAATTGTGTCCTTCGTAATAGAAACCATTGTAGAATATTATTTCTGGTATGCTTTTTTACATTGGATTATTTAAAAATTGGGTAAATGTAGTTAAATTCTAAAGTAATCTTGTAATTGTTTTGATGCCCATTTATTAATGTATATTATTTTATATCAAAAGCATTGTCTTGTTGCAGAGAAAAGACTGATGAATGTCCACCTATACAAACACAAAAAGTGCCTAAAAGTATGGATGCCGAAGAAAATTCTGTTAAATTATCTCAGAAGAAATCTAGTAGAGTAAATAGACCAACTATCTCCTACTATGTTCCACCTGCTCAGAGATCGACGCCCAGAAGGTAAGTTATACAGGATGTTCCTAAATAAGTGTCGCAACGGAACACTGTAGATTCCTCATGAAAAAAGGAACACTTCTTTGGTCTTCCATTTCTCTTTCCGGGCTTTCGTTTTCGAAATACAGGGTGTCAAAAAATTTTACAAAAGTTGGTTCATTGCTCTAAAGTCAACCATTTTTAACTATTTTAAACAATTACAAAACAGAAGCACTCAGCAGCATAACAATTAATTAACTTGAGACTCTTGACAGTTCTAAGGTAATTTGTTTTCAATGGTAACTTAGTTTTTTTTTCCGATAACGTATGCGGTGTCAACTGCAATAAACCAGCTTTTTAAAAAAATTTGACACCCTGTATCTCAAAAACGAAAGCCTGGAAAGAAAAATGGGAGATGGAAAAAGTGTTCCTTTTTTCATGAGGAATCTACAGTGTTCCGTTGGGACACTTACTTAGGAACACCCTGTATATTGGCTTGAAATGATTTACAATTATGACAGATTTGTAATTATCATTCTCTACTTATAATTTTCATTAACATGTAAAAAAATAAATGACAATTTTATTGTATTATGAAGAATAATTATAACTTTTTATTTAAGAAAAACAGATAAGGAAAACAAAATCTCAAAAAAGATGCAAAAGTCCGCTTCCACACACCATAGAGTTTCTAAAAAGTTGACAAATGATGAAGAAGCAGTCATGCTAATTGCACATGATAAAAAGGACGAAGAACTACAAGAACAGAAAGCTTGTGAAATGTCAGTTCTAAAAGTGCCACATTCGGAATTCCATACTTTTGAACAAAATACAAATAAGCCTAGTGATATATTAACAGCGAGTGAGGATTCTAGTCAAATTCCAAATAACGCATATTCGTTACCAAGCAACAGTTGTGAAATATTAGATTCAGAAGAACCAATCATTTCCCAAGATGAAGGTTTATATATACAAGATTTTTCTTTTCCAGATTCTACAGAAATAGATAAGTTACCAAAACCTGAAAAAGTGCAATGTAATGAACAACTAAATTTGTCACTTCAAACAGTGCAAAATAAGAGTAGTATAGATGCAATAAATGCAGATCCTATTTTAAGTATTTCGTCTTTAAATGAAACTGATCAATTAGCGATATCACAATGTGGCACAGTGACTAATGACCAACATGCGGAAGTACAAAAGTCAGATGCTAATAGTATCCTAGCTGCAGAGGAAGGCAATGAAGAGGTTGCACCTAGTAGTATTGGTGATTTTGCAGCTGAAAGCTCTATTAAGTCTTCTAAAATTATACTAGGACTACGTAGTTTATATATAGTAGCTGAAATTATATTGAAAGATTATACATTAGTAAGTACTTGTTTTGGTACTCTAATAATCTTTTATATCGACAGATATACTAATATACGAGGGTGTATTGAAAACAAATTGCTCCTTGGCCATAGCTTTATTAGTTATATGCATATTATGCAAGTATAAATGTGAACTTATAGCTTAAAATGTCCCTTATCCTTGGATGTGCATAGCCGCATGCTCTAAGGACTTGTCAAACAGTCTCAAGAGTTAAGCAATGTTTGCAGCCAGCCGTGCCATGGAGAGCACGTTAAGCTGTCGTTCTCAGTTGTCATTTCGGTGATGGTCAGTAGATACGTCAGAGGCACTCGTGCAACCTGAAAACTCTGACACCAGGCTTCCTACCATAAGCCGTACGATACACACACATCCATGGATGTAATCACTTTTCCACATAGTCTCCATTTGCAGCAACACTCTTATGCCAACGGTCAATGAGTTGCCCAACGTGCATATAGTCTCTTGTACTCCAGCACATTCCGGATAATGATAGCATTCTTGTGAAATATTCACACTCCCAGTAATGTCAGTCTGCCTTCACCATCGCTTCTCGTAAACCTTCATCCACGCGAGCCACCTGCCTTTTGCCACATGCAGATACTGGGCGTCCACTGCGTTCATTTCAGCAGAACTTTTGTCTTTCACAGCCCTTGTCCACCTCGTAACTGTGCTCACATCAACGCACGCATTTTCACACATGGTACTTAATCGTCGATAGATGTCAATAGGCCCCACAACCTGCGCAGTAGGAAATTTGATAACAGCCTGTTGCTTTTATTGCATGTCCATGTCGGTTGCCATTTTCAAAGCCACAAACCCAATGTTGCTGAGAATCGCCACTAGGTGAACTTGTGTACCAACAGTTAAGGTAAATGCCAAACCAATTTTGTAACTGTTTGTCCCGTCATTATAAGAGGCAATAGTTTTCAATACACTCTCGTATGATAGTATGCATTCTATATAGTCTTATTTTATACCTCTTTAACATCTTGTTCTTTTTCACTTGTTTAACTTTGACTTTTCTTTATAACCTAAATTTTATTCTTTTTGTCTTGCAATTTAATACCCTGAATGTTTTAGTCCATCACTTTTTGCTGTAATAAATAAATAAAATTGTTGGACCCAAGGAACCTTTTCCTGTACCTATTACCTAAAATGTTTATTAATTCTGTTTTCAGAATCAATGTGTAAGTACAAGTGATGAAAGTTTACCATCAAATGATGCAAAAGTCGAAAAAGTTATAAAACTTTTGAAAACTATCCTAGCTGATGACGAAGGCTATGAGTATGAAGAAGAAAATTGTGCCATGCTTGAAGACAACATAATAGAAGTGCTGAAACAAAAATATATTGAATATAATACCTTACATTGTATTCCAGAAACTGATGATGAATTAAGTAAAGAAGCAGATTGTAGTCTTTTTAATAGCCTCGCAATAAATGATAGCAAGTACGAAATCGATTCAGATGTAGAATCGATTACAACACCTCCTCCACAAGTTCAAGATTTTCAAGTTCCTGAACAGAAAACATCAAACGAAAACAATTCCGATGTGGCACCTCTTTATATATCATATAATGACGATGCCATTGAAAAGAAATCTATGGATTATGATCTAGATAATGAAAAAGAAGAAATGCAGCGAGCAATAGAAAACATCAATAGAAAGATACGACCCCTGATAAAGCATATTCATAATGATAACACACTAAGAATAAGTCACGATAAAAAAGTAACACAACGACGCTCCGGTGCAGCTGAAAATAATAAAAATTCTGTAGTTTCACATTCGGAAAAGGAGTGCAATGTAGAACAAAACAATTTATCCAACTGGGAAGACATGTTTGATGAAAATGGAGAATTACAACAGGAGTATATTGGAGAGGTAATGCGTATTATTTAAGGCAGGCATGTCAAACATGCGGCCCTCTTCAAACACACCTAAGCCCCGCACAAACGACACTATAGCAATTATTTCAAGTAATTTAGGTAATTCTGCAATAATTTTTATTAAATGACTTCAATTAGTTGTCGTGTGCGGCCCTTATGACAACACAAATGTACTCGTGGCCCTCGAGTGACCCTCAGTTTGACATGTCTGATTTAAAGTGTTACGAGATCAGGTTAAATTAACTTTCTTGACTATTTTTATGGTGTATTTAGTTGGGCGAAGTTGTTAAATATAGCATTTTTGTTTAGGACTACAAAGTCGGAATGCTGGTTAAGATAATTTTGTGTGAAGGGGTATCGCATCATATGGCTACCATAAAATCTTATTTTCAATTCAACAAATTGTGTAATTATATTAAATATAGAGTATAATATGTTAACTAGGGTTTCCAGTCCCGGTATACGGTCCCGGGACAGTCCCGGGATTCGGTCCCGGGACAGTCCCGGGATTCTACCACAAAAACCGAGTCCCGGGACCACCGCCAGCCCAGGTAAAGTCCCGGGACCATGTCAACATGCGTGCGTATACTCGATATCACAGAATTAGGACGGGTATTCACTGGCGTCCGGCGTATTACTCATACCTCTTGCACATTCTGCATTATTTGCGTTTTGCGTAGGCAGGAGAGGTAGTTTTCGGTAAATTGGAATTAAACGTGTGTTGTTTCAGCCACATTTGCATATCTTCTTCTATTTATGTATTTGTCTGTTTCTTTTGTTGGATTTAGATATATTTTACGCGTAGTTGTGTGCCTATTTAGTAACACTAAGGTAACTACATTTGTAGACTTTTAAAATTATGTGCGAAGAAGCTGAATAATTTATATTTTTGGGTTTTAAATGTGTTCGTTAATTGTCTGCTAAAGCGTTACAATTAGAATGAATTCCGATTTGCAACCTACCTTCATTCTACATTAAAAAATAACGATTTGAAGTCAATATAGTAACAATTTTATATATTGAAGATATAAACAATTGGCGAAATGTAAAGCTTGTTCCTATACAATTCTCATAATCAGAGGCAGCTTGACGAAAAGATTACACAATCACTTTGCAGTTCAAACAAAAGCAAAAGATGAAGAGCGACAGACATTTGTAGTACCAGAAGAAAGCAATGAAGTTATAGACGAGTCCCAAAGCAGATTATAAGCACAGAAATACTTTATTTCACTTAAAACACTTGTTTTTATTTGGAAATTGCATTCGTAAATTTCACCTGAACACTATTTTCCTTTCGGGACCATTTTCGGGATCTTCGGGACTAGTCCCGGGACTTGAAATTTAACTCGTAAGTCCCGAAAACACTTTTGGTCCCGGGACTTGGAAACCCTAATGTTAACGCCATCCCATTCTGTAATTTATGCATACCACTTTGCATTTTTTATGTAAAATTTAAAAATATAACTTTGATGTGTGAAAAACACCACTAGTGTCAAAGTTAAATTACCAAATTGAAACGAATATTAATTAAATTCTAAAAACTATAATATTTTAGATTGTGAAACATATAGGCTGTGAAGTCAAAGTAGTGAAAGCTAGTCATGATTATAGTGCCTACCAGAATACTAAATATCAGGATTTAGAACATGTCATTGAGTTATATGATTTTCCCTCAACTTTCAAAACTCAGGATTTAATGCAGCTGTACCGAGGTGCCTATCAAGATGCGTACATAAAATGGTGTGACGATACTCATGCGTTGTTAGTTTTAAGCTCACCAGCTCAAGGTAAAATAGCCCTTTGAAACACTTTTGTGTCATACTTCAGTAATTGTTCTCATTTCCAGCTCAACGAGCGTTGCAGATGGACCATGAGATCATTAAGGCACGTCCACTTAGCCAAGCCAGCACCGTTGCAGCTTTAACAGCCAGCAGCTCAGATTTAAAACCAGCTATGAAGCGACCTCAAACAAGCATGCAAACTGCAAGACGTTTAATAACCACCCACTTAGGCACTAGATCAAGTTTAAGTAAAGAAGAAGTCGAACAAGAAAGACGCGCTTTACGAGATGCAAGAGGTAAACTTAAATTTCTGTAGTTCTAAATGTGTATTTATTTGAAGCATATTATCTATTCATTTCTTTTTCAGAACAAAGACGCCTTGAACGTCAAAATGAAAAAGATGCATGGGAAGGCCGTCCACGAAATGCAAAGTCATAGCGTTCCATTTTGAATCACAAATTTTTCATTTTATATATATGTAGATACTGCATATGTCTGTTCTTTTTTAAGTTCATTGTTTATAATAAATACTAAATTTTAGTGTTTTTGAGAGCGAACGTAGTTCATATAACAAAAGCATAATTCGTGTATCACAAAATGTTCTCTTTCAAAAAAATAAAATACGGAACTAGTCTAATTCTGATTCATTATTGTAATATACACTATGCCAATAAAGTTATGGATGTAACAACTGTTGTTGTAAAACTTTCTAATTTTACAGAAGGCTCGGGTTTTATTGTTTTATTTTACTTAGACCCTCGGAAATTCTTTGTATTAAATTTGCATATTATTCTAGATTTCCTTTGCATTATATATATATATAGATATCTCTAACTTTCTTGACATATTGTATATTTTCTTAAAATGCTTTTAGCAGTGAAAAGGATGCATGGGAAGGCCGTCCACAAAATCCAAAATCATAGTGTTCCATTTTGAATCTTGTTTATGTATTTACCGTAAATACAAAATTTTAGTGTTTTTGAGCGTGGACGTAGTTCACATACCAAAAGCATAATTCCCGTATCACAAAATGTTCTCTTTGAAAAATGTAAGACATGGAACTAGTCTAATTCTTCTTCTTTATTGTAACATATGTTTTTAAAATGCTTTTAACAATCTTATTGGTGGTCAAATTTTAGACTAACTTCAGCGAGCAGAAACAACAATTTGGTTAGAAAATGATTAGCAATAAACAGAACAACGATAGATCACTTTTAACAAAACTATTTTATTTTATAGCTTTTATAATGATTTTATTCTCTCATACAATTGCTGTAGATAACAAATATCCGATAAAAATGTTATGTATCATAACTGAAAATCGTACTGTATTTTATTAAAAGTAATTTTTTAATCTAAAATTTCTGTATAAATAAAGATATTATTTTTAAAATATACATATATTTCATGAATATTTTTGTTGGTTCGTTGTTATTAAATAAATAAGATAATATCAAGAAATACACAAAGTATTTGGGAATTTAACTCCCGAATTGAAGCTGCAGCACAGGAGTCGCATGAAATTAAACAGCGGTATATAGTAGTTGACAGTTTTATCAATAAAGGGTTTTCAAGCAAACATCGAACTAAGGTCACTAGATTCACACACTTAGGGTATTGAACACGACTTCATTCCACATTTAAAACCTTCCCGTGATCCTGTGTAAATACTTTGTGCTGTCAATTGGAGTATTCCTTTCCTTCTAGAAGTCTACGTTAGTTGGAAACAAATGAATGTGAGTAAAACACTGCTTTTCGTAAAAAGTGAATTATGTTAGAACCAGTAAACGTAGATTTAAAATTTTTGTTGTATTGTTATGCTTATGAAAGTACTTTGTGGGCACCTTATTTAAAAACAAAATGGCTCAACAATTTTTCCAAAATTAGGATTAATGCAAAAAAAATTTATAAAAACTGTATACATATAAGGAATATAAGGTTTGTTTTAAGGATCTTCCAGTCCTCAATTAATTGTACGCATAATAGTGTAAAAAAAATTAAATAATTTCTTTTGGTTTTTCTATAATTTCGTTATTCATTTTTCTTGCATTTCATCTCACAAGCAAACACGAATCTTCGTAGCGCTTGCTCACTCAAACAATGCTTCAAGATCGCACAATTACTCGTTACAAATAGTCAGAATAACGTCGCTGCATCGTCCACAGAAAATCATTGGCTAATGCCTACTGCATCGTACAGTGCAGCATTCAGCAGTATATGACTACTTGCAATCAGTGTTTTCATGCGGTTTTACCATGGGAAATTATAAGAAGCGAAGTAATAACAACGGTAAAAGAAGAGCACCGTCTGTATTAAGAAAAAATAGACGTTTGTCAACATTTAAATGCTTGAATAAAAAACGGTAAGGTTTAGTAGAATTTGAACTGTTAGGTGCCATGGTACATTATTGTTTTTACAGAAGAGAACAGCTGCATGAAACTTTAGACAATTCCATATGGTAAGAGAAACATTCGGATTTGTAGCAAATTGATCATTATATAAATGATAAAATTCTGGAAGTGAAACACTTAAGTTTTACTAGTGAGGAAACAAATAAAAATGTGGGACGTCGAATAATTGGCGTTAACTATTTCCATTCATTATTGCAACGATCAGTATTCCTTGGTGTTAATCTCGTCGAATTTAAAATTTCTTGAGTACGGGCGTGTAGACCACTTATTCTGTCAGTACACAAGAGCGATGTCATAGCATTAAGCGCACTGAGTAACTAATATTCTCATCACCTTTTATTCCACTGCAGAGAGTGGGACATAAAGTTATGTTACATATGATCGGCCCACGTTCCCTCAAACAAAAACTAAACACCGAGTCCAATCCCCTTAAGTGTAAGGTACTGCCATTAATGATTTTTTATTACTGTCCTTGTTGCACAATTTTCCCAAACTGGGGATAAAAAAAAACATCTAACAATTTCACTTTACAGCAGTGCCATTATACCAAAAAGAAAATCCCCAAAAACTAGTGTCTTCCCTATTGCACTTGGGAAATTTGTATTTGTTATCTTTATCTTACAATTTTCTCACGCAAGGAATTGATCTAGTGATCTTACATCGAACAGCTGTTAGGTTCTGCGTAAGACTAAGAGAGCACATCGTGTTTCTGTCGGTTGACATAGAGCAACAAGTGAATCTGCTGAGGAAGTTGAATAAATCATTGTCAACCTGAGGTCAAACGCTACTGGAGTAGATGGAATCAACTTATACATGATAAGGCTAGTTCTTCCGTTTTGTATAAATGAGTTAACCCATATTATTAACTTTTCTTTCGACACCTGTACTACGCCCTTGATATGGAAAACAGCAATAATACACCCACTTCCTAAAGTTAGCTTAGCCAAAGATGTTAAAGACATACGGCCTATCAGCATTCTGCCCGCTTTTTCAAAAGTACTAGAGAAAATTGCAAACAATCGACTTTTACTACACGTTCATTAAAACAAACTTTTGCCTGCTGTCCAATCGGGGTTCCGATCTAATCACAGTACTTCGACTGCACTAATTGAGATAACTACAGATATAGCTAGAAGTATGGATAATTCCGAAGTAACTTAACCTAACAATACTGGATTTTAGTAAAGCCTTCGATCTTATTATTATTACTAATAATAATCTTTATTTAGTTATAAACTATTTTAAGATTTACAATTTACATATTTACTTAACTAATAATTTTTCTTAATATAATCGCTTAAGTTTTTTTTTAAACTCATAGATATTTTTAGTTCCTTTAACTTCAATTGGAAGGTTATTATAAATTTTGAAGCCTTTATAAAAGAAACAATTTTGGGAACTGCTTTTTGTAAGTTTGGGTAATCTAACATTCTGCCTATTTCTAGTACTATAATTATGAATATCACAACCATAAGCTAAGTTTTGGGTCATATATTCAGGTAACAGGTTATTGACTGCTTTAAAAACTAACAAAGAATTGAAATAAATACGTTGCTTCATACTTAACCATTGTAAACAATCTAGCATCGCAAAAATTCTTGTATATTTCGAACAGCATAATATAGTACGCATTACTCTGTTCTTCTGTTTTTGCATCTAGCCAATTCTTGTTCATGACATAAAAATAATATACTAGAGCAGTAATCGCAAAGATCATAGATCATAACTTGCTGATAGCCAAATTACATTACTACGGATTAAACCCACAAACTCTGCAATGGTTTACTTACTAGCTATTCTTCTGAGAGGACTCGAGCAGTACGGATAGACAACACTATATCTACGGAATCACCAGTAACCTGTGGTGTTCCACAAGGTAGCATTTTGGCACCCGCTTTATTTACACTATTTACTGCCGACTTGCCTGATGTGTTGAAAAATAATTGGAGTATGCACATATACGCTGACGATACTCAGATTTACAAATCCTGCTCACCGTCCAATATCAATATCCTTAATCAAAATCTTCACCATATTACAGAATGGTCCAAGAATAATGGATTGCGGCTGAATCCCAAGAAAACGGTGGTAATGTGTCTCGGTACGAACTATGGTCTTGATAAAGTTAGCCTTCAATCAAATAGTAATCCTATAATGTTAAATAATATCGTACTGATGCTCAACTAAAGTTCTCGTGACCTTGGAGTGGTTTTAGACAAAAATCTGAATTTTGAAAGACACATCACCCAAAAGTGCAGTGAGTGTTATAAATTAAAAACATTGTGGAAATTTAAAAACACATTACCTCAAGATGTGAAGTGGAACCTCGTTAATATGTTAATCTTAAGTTATATCGATTACGCTAGTGTAGTATATTATAATTTTTTAACTGCCGGTATGAAAAACAAACTGCAAGTTTTACAGAACTTTTGTTTCAGGTTTGCTTTTCAAATACCGTATCGAAATCACATAACACCCCACTATAATAAATTAAATATTTTGAAGCTAGAAAATAAGTTTAGGCTTTTATATGGTACACTGCTCTATAATATATTAAGATCGAGAAAACCGACATATTTGTTTGATTTACTTGTAAAACGTTCTGATTTATGTAACAGTAAGGTTATTCTTAGCAATAGAGAACTGTATAACATACCACAGCATAAAACTAGCAAATTTGAATGTTGCTATGAATATACTGCACCAAAATTGATTAATTCTGTAATTGATATGTTTTCTAATCCAAATCGTGCTCAATTCAAAAACTAGTTCAAAACGTATGTATTGCAATTACAATCGGCACACGCAACAATATATTAGTTAACACTTAGGGAAGGTGAAAAACGGCTTTGCCGATCTTTTTTCCTTTTGAACACATAATTAATTATATGTATGAATATCTTATTATTTAATAATATCTATTTAATTTAATAATATGTATTTTCTTCTTTTTTTTATGTTATTTTTAATAATTATATTACCTAAATTGTTTTTTTTTGTGTTCAATAAATTTATTATTATTATTATTATTAATAATAATATTCAATTATACTGTAAATTAGGTAAAACCACAAGAAAAACTTAAAACATGTTGAAAACTGTATTGTGATAACATCTTAAGTGGTAGTGGTGTGTTTGAATGATTTAAGTGTTTCAAAGAGGGATGTGAGGATGTTCAAGATGACGCTAGAACCGTGCATCAAAATTCAGATTTTATCGCAAAAGTTTGTGAAATTATGATAAAAGATCATCGAATAACCCTCCGAATGATTGAAGACGAGTTGAACATCTATAAAGAGACGATTTGAGAAATTTAACATTATGATTTGGGAAAGAGATGCAAAGTAGATCTCGTGCAATCTTACGCATGAGCAAAAACTGAGAGTTGCATCGTGCTCAGATTTCATTCAGACTAATCGCGACAATGCAAATTTTCTTAATGGTCACTGGTGCTGAGTTATGGGTGTTTCAGAACGATACTGAGACAAAATGCTCGAGTATGCAATAGACTAGCACAACATCATAAAGACCTAAATATGTTATATATGTTCGTTTGCAAAAATCCAGAATAAAAACCATGCTGAGTACCTTGATAAAAAGGGTGTGATCCATAAAGGTGTGCTTAAACGGCACCAGCAGATTTTTTTACCTAAAGTGAAAACTGTTCTCAAAGCAAAACGATTTCAGGACATAGAAGATATGCAAAATATAACTGCCCAATTGTAGGTAGCTTTTTCGGATGCTTTTGCCGGTTGTAAATGGAGATTGCTTTGAGTAAATATCAAATATTGTTCGTGTTACTTCAATTGTGGTTCTTTTTATTTTGCCAATTCGCGAATTAAATTGCGAAATCTCGTATAGTATCTTCTTTTTCTAGCATTCGTGGTCTCTTTTTTCCTGATTAAATAACAGCATCATTCGTGTTTGATTTACTAATAATTACAGTTTAAATTCATTGCTGATACATTTATTTTGAAAGTATTAAATTTCCATGATTCTGCATCAAATTGGTAAATACGGTACATCCAGAATCCTGTTTAGCATGGGAATCTTGTAAGCGGTAAGATATAGAGATTCGGTTAAATTAGACAAAATATTAAGCATCCCGAATGCTGTTAAGAGCCTCATTCATAGAATTTTTGTTTAATTTTAACTAAATATTGAAAGAACTAAATTCTACAGTTTTTGTTTTGTGTGTTTAGTTCAATTATTATTAACGATGGTGCAGAACCAGAACTTTGGCAAGGTAGTTACCTTATTACGCACATTTTGGATCTAAACTCAAATTATTTATAAGCCTTTCAAGTTTAAGATAATTAACATTATCTTTTTTCTTAAATGCGCATCAACAGTGGCTATGTTGTCATAAGATGGGGATTTTTTTTCTTTTTAGTGGTATCTGGTTTGATACTTTTATTTATATAAATGACGAAGATAAGCAAAAAACTATTTTTGCTTAGTCGAGTGTCGTAAAGAATTCAAGAAAGCAAAGTGATACCCATGAAAACAGTTAATAAAACAAAAACATACAATTCTGTAAAATGTATATATTACTTTAAAATTAGTGAATTATAAAAAAACATTTTTCTATTCAAAAATATTTAACGTTCAATCGATTCCTTTAAATTAATGACAGCGTAATTTAAAAATACTGTTGTACATTAAACATTTTCATGGAGAAATATTGACAATTTAACGAAAAAAATTAAGCCCCGGGGGCTCTGCTCCCAGACTCCACACTGTATATCCCCACTCCCCAATCTTGTAAATATGTGAATGACCTGCTCTTCCGTTTTTAAATTCAGGTCAATTTAAGTCAGATGTAAAATGCCAACGTAAATTTTACTGCCGACAAATTTAAAAAAACAATCAAAGCCCTCTAGACTTCTAGAGGACACAAATTTTCGATCATACAGTAGGTAGTAATTCAGCTGTTGCAATTTCCACCTTTAATCTTTCACTTCGTATCAGATTTTTCAGGGCATTCTACACATCAGCAAAAGAAACCTTTGTTATTTTATAATTTATACCAAAGGAACAATACATGTGGAGGAAATTGCTAGGTAAAATAATATCTATTGATTGACTTGTTATGTTTCTTTTTCTTATATAAGTTACAATAATATGCTAAAATACATATGTATAAATTGTTTTTAATATTGTAATGGTTTTTAGTGTAAGGGTTTGATATCAGATTAATTTTTTTTTTTTAAAGAATACAGTATTAAATTACACAGATGAATTTAAGTATTAGAAGGATATCGAAATTATTATGTACTAGTGAGTCACCCGAACTACACTTCGGTTCGCTAAATTAAGAGAGATTCATTAATATAAATTTTAAAAAAAGCATGCTTCAGCCGGGAATCGAACCCTGATCGCCCGCGTGGTAGGCAGGCATTCTACCGCCAGACCATTATGCTTGGTTCAATGAACAGCTGCTGTAATAGCATATGAACATAGTGAATCACCCGAGGCAACAGCTGTCGCAGCACAGCTCACACCCATAGACGTGATTTAAAACTTTTTTGCACTTTTTTTGAAAATAAAAACCGGCCTACGATCTAAGTCTAAAAATTAGCAAAATTTTAAGCCATCATACAACGTAATCGGGCCAGTATCTTCGGAGGAAATAGCGAACAAACATACATGCAAACATACAAAGAGAGCACCGATTTTATGTTATAAGATTTGGTAAAGAAATGAAATAGAATTAAAATGCAATTGCATGATGCTTTATATGAAACAAAGATTCTAACATAATTTAATTTAATCTGAAATAAAGTGGAGGATTAATAACAAATACCTATTCGAGAAATATCATTCAACATAGTGGGCGTTAAACAAGGGCGTAGCCAGGGGTTGTGGTGAAGGTGCTCCAGCACCCCCCGAAATTCTCATCAAATTACGTTTTTAACAATGACTAACAGAGGCTTCTTTAACCTGCTTAATAAATCTCAGTGTTTTTATCCTAATGAATTTGAATTTAGTTACTATCTGTTACATCCTTATAAACCTTTTCCCCTGGTGCAGTACCCCCCAAAATAAAATCCTGGCTACGCCCTTGGTGTTAAATAAATATGATACACTTTACATAGAATGTTGGACTTTAAAATATATGCAAAACAATATCACTAAGGAAATAATAATAATTATTAGTATGTAAAGTAATTTGGTACAAAAAACATGTAATACCTTTGTAAGCGGCTAAATTTCTAAACTAAACCCTTGTTTCCGTGACGCTGGTTGAATTTGTGCAAGCCTTCGATTGGCGTAGTTCCGGAATTATATTTGCACTCGTCCAATTCGCACCTTGTAGCATAAATTTTATAATATTGTAGAACCAGGTTGTTTTTGACAGTAGATAAAGCTTCTTGGTTGCAATAAGATGTGACGGGGAAAGGTCAGGCCTAACCTCCCCTTTAAAGACAATCTTGGCCTATGTCTCATCACAAATGAACATACTTCAGTAGTTAAAAATATATTGAAGTAATTAACAAATACAAATCCTTATATATGATTGAATGTGTGTCGTGTTTTTTAACCTACTATTGACATAGACAAAAAAAACACCACAGTTTGCAATTAATGTAGCGTAAGTACACAAAGTGTGTGAAATATGATCCAGTGTAGGTCTCATAACGCTAAGGTTTGCGAAATGCTTCCTGCTAGTAATTGCAACTTGACCCAGTAACTTGACGCAATGTGCCGAGTTTTGCATACAAATAACTTATCTAGCAAACGTTGAACTAGTTTTATATCTTAATTAAACGCACTTTTGTGTCCATATGATTTTCACTACATTTTGCTAAGCTGTCTGGTCCATGATCAAACACTAGTTTGAACACCGTTTATAAAAAGTTTTAATCTGTTTGGAATGTAAAGGGTTGCGAATTAAACTAAAATTTGCGAGAAGAGAATAAAAATAAAATTTTAAAAGATTTAAAGATGTGGAGATGGTAAGGAGGAAGAAAATGGATGTGGTGAGAGTGCCATATGTAATACAGTTATAATTTATAAAAGCAATTTCTGGAATTGGATGCAGAACTAAGTTTATTATCAATCAATTACATCATATGAATTGAATAGCAGGGAATGGTTTTTCTGGAAGTGGTTTACATCGAGATTGTTAGCAGAGTGAGCATCTTATGATGTGGATAGAAGGTTTTTCATCTATTGGAGTTCTAATTCGCCAAGCTTGTTATTGAAGTGACATCTTGTAACTTACATCTAGTTGAGATTCGTGATACTAGGTCGTTGGTAGCTTCAGAATTTTGGAGGGAAGACGTGGAAGGCGTTTGCTGCTGATCAGCAGTTCTGTTGGAGAACAGTGGTAGGGGCCTGGTCGTGTTTGGCTGGGAAGTCTCTGCGGTTTCTGGTGTTTGGTTGAGTTCGTATTGGGATTTGTCTGGACGTTGGGAGATTTCTGTGAGACTGCCAGATGCGTTTGGTTTGGTAAAGGAGAGTATCGAGGTCCATGGACACGTGACAGGCTACAGGTATTTATGTAAAAACTGAAAGAAAAATATAGAAAGAGGGAAGTGCGGTAATTTTAAAGAGGGG
>OW679202.1:103790795-104032513 GCA_940337035.1 Agriotes lineatus | reverse complement strand
GGAGTACGACGTTATTGACTGTCACGACTATAATATGAGCGTTACCAACGAATATGTGTCAGCATATTTTGCCGGTTTTGTTGCACATAAAATTACTAAGTTTACTAAGTGTGCTGACTGCATAAAAACTGTTGTAAATGAACAACAAAACTCACATCGTCATATATTAATTGATCAGTTAAGTATGGGGCATTTAAAATACCCGTCCGAAAGCCTTTTCGATCTTGTTGCAGCAGTAGAAAGAGCAATACTTAAAACAGTTGGTAAAGAATTAACAAAATTTAGTTTCGTTCACTTTCAAGAAAATATATTGAAGGAAAGCATCCCATTCGTTGGATGTGAACATCATGAAAAAGAATTAACAAAAAAAGTACTCCATTATTGTGCGCTCCGTCGGGCAAAAATCATAGAGAAAGCATATAATAACATCTACGATGAAAAACGAAAACAGGAGCAACAATTTCGAAAACATTCCAAACTCGTCGGAGGGACGACAAAATTGGAAATAAATAATCGTCAGGATGTAAATATTACATGCGTCACTTCCAAAAACGTTAAAAAACTATGAATGCGTTGTTAAAAAGAGATATGACAAAAAACCTGCAATTACATTGTACAGTTGCGGCCAATAAAAAATGGGACAACACTTATAACAGATTTTTGTCTAATTCTAACTGCTTGAATTTGTTTTATTAATATGTCATATTGCAACATTGAATATTTGACATCTGCCAAACAATTCCAAATTAGAAATAATACGACAAAGTAATTATGCTGCATATAAATGCAGTTACGAGAGGTGGAATAATCGCGAAAATAGACGTAACTGTCCCATTTCTTTTTGGTCTCTCATTACAATTTATAATATCTATGTATGTTTAAAATATTGTTGTATAGTATTTTACAGTAGAAGTCCGTTAGGATAGCCTTTACGTAGTGATGTAAAAAAACGCGTTTTTTTAAAATCGAATAAAAAACCTAGAAAAAACAGGAAAAAAACGTTTTTTTTGTTTTTTTTGTTATAAATTCTATAATTCACTTTACCTACGAAATGTATTATTTTTATTTAAAAATATCTGTTTTTTTGTTTTTCCAAACAAATTACTTGTTATTCACTACACTTTAATTCTGAAAAAAACGCATTTTAAAAAAACCAGCCCGCTTGGTTTTTTTACAAAAAAAACAGGTTTTAAAAAAAACGGTTTTTTTTTGGTTGCATCACTACCTTTACGGCCGAGCCAGAGAGTTTGTGAGACGAGCTCGAAGAGCGAGTCGAATAATACTGGCGAGGCAGTAAAGGCTCTAACGGACGTGTATTGTACAATAGTTTTTGTAATACCTACATACAATTCGGTCATACCTATCTTTTTTAATTAATTTTTATCAAAACGCTAGATTTGTGTAATAACGTTTTAGAATGATCGAGAGTGCGCAGGGACGTTGCAACTGTTGTTTATAAATGTCATTTATTTCCAATTTTGTGTATGGCTCTAAGCAGGTGATAAACGTCACTTTGACGTTTGGCACACAATCTAGCAGGCCGTGGTCTTTACAGACACTTTTTACGGCTGAACCGTAAAAAGGTTGCTTACGTAGTAATAAACAGTCCTTAATGAAATATTTAACAAGTAGGTATTACAAAAATACACTTAAGTAACACACATTCAATTGTTTTATTTCAAAAATCCATTTACAGAAAGTGTATAAAAAATCATTTACTCCACATGTACAATCTCATTTGCAAATCATAATTGCGTAATTCATCATTTTCATTCAAAATAATGCAACTTGTACTGTACAGTTTCAAAAACTGTATCTAACCAAATTTACAATCAATGCAATTTTGTTGAAATCGATCAAACATTTTTTTCTCCACATTTGCGCAAGAAATTTTGATTTTTATCCCAATGTTTCAACTTTTCCTATACAGGGTGGTCCACTTTTTTGTAGCAGGACTTTAATAGTAGACAGAAAAACTTATTTCAAGGCGAAAATTTCATATGAACATAGGCCCTGAAACTCTTCATTTTAAAGATACAGGGCGTTCAAGTTTTCGAAAAAATATCATTTTTTCTATACAGTATCCCAACCAGCTGAGATAATTCAACTAAGTTTGGTGTGCAACTCTAGCCTAAATGCTACTACATTCCATGACAATATCAAGGTCCTCGATCGACCAGTGGCGGAGATGTGGGGTTTCGCGACCAATAAATTAAAAAATTCACTAGTTTGACCCTGTTGAAAATCGAAATTGTTTCTTTTTTCAAAAAAAGCGTTTAATTCTCTACAAAAACTGTCTGGATTGATTAAAAACATGGTGGTGAGTGACTCATGTGGATATTACATACATGCTATTTAATTGACACTTTGTTTAAGCTGATAAAATATGAGAATACATACCCTGGCATATCACACCGGCAGCCGAATCACTTTTTCTAGTTTTTTCTGGACTAAATGAACAATTTTCAATGCTGGAATTTAAGAAACATGTGATCACACAGAAAGTGCTCTAAAATTCTCAACATAGATAGAGTGGTGGCACTGCTCTAGCAGTAAGTTGCTCAATCATGCTAGGAAGCTACTGACTTAGTAGTTTTCTTAAATTGCAAAAGTATTTTATGTAAGTTTCATGTTTTTTAAACTTCGCTTAACTGTTGACACATGTAACATAACCTAACTTTAAAATATCACTAGAAATCATTAGATCCGAAGTACATTCCCAAAAAAACTGTAATTGCCGGGTACACTCAGCAAATATTTGACATTGACAGTTCACAAGTTTTGTGAATGGATACAGTACAGGTACACCACGGCCGCCTTAATTGTCAACTTTTAGCGGTCCGCTTCGAAACGGGAGTTGCGTCTCCTTGGTATAGTCTTCTTGGTTTTTACGTTGGCCAACTTTCTAATTTTTGGGAACTTTGATAAGCTGAATTGGGCTGGTTTTGAGCATTTTTCGGCCATTTCCTGGCAAGTCTTGCGTCGTGAAAGTTTGTATCGCTTCTTCTGGGGACCTGGTCTCACGTCTTTGGTAGTCATCTTCATAGTTGGAAGGATTTAGAGGCCCCGTTTCCCTGCTTGAATGCTTCGGGGATTGGTATTGGTGTCGCCGGCATTCATTTCGCCACAGACGGATTTCATGGGACGTTCACTCTTCGCACGCTTGGCTGAACGAGTTTGCTGCACAACATCTTAAGGTTTGTACATGGTGTTTGCCTACGTTTTCCTCTTTTGAACGTCGTAATCTATTTGGAAAATTTGTATTTTTAGCCATTTTATTCCACCTCAGGAAAATGCTTGTTAAATGGAATTGGTTCGCTTACCCTCGTTTGGTGCTATGTGTATTTGGGGCAAATGCTTGCATTACATCGCCTACCCGCCATCCTCCCCACGATGCTCGCTATTCTGTTGGACGTCGGCTTCTGCTCTGCGTCACCTTGGCGCACCAGGTGCTTTTGAGAAGCTACTGGCTTGCGTTCGGCCCGGGAAAGCAGCACGAGTGAATCGTATGTAACATGACTTGAGGTGTGTATACGTGTACTAGCGTAACGACCGCTTAGCTAATTGTAGGCATTTCATATAGCAGTATTTGCATTTTAGGATTATTTGTGTGTAACTTGCATTAGGGCATATCGGTCGAATCAAATTTATGGTGTAGTTTGCTTATTTTTCGATTCGTATCGCGCTTCGTGTAATCTGTAGAGTATACTATTTTTATGGTAGCTGTATTAGCCATGCTCGTGATATAAGATCGTAGATATTTTGTGTTATCGAATTGTTTGCTACGCTTAGGTTTGCTTACCGTTGGATTGCAGTAAATGTGATGAAGGCCGCCTTGAACTGGGCCCTGTAACGTAATATAACATTCAGATATGCTGTAGAACTATTTTAAGACAGTTTAACTTACCTAGATTACAGGCTAGCTGTGTTTTACAGAGCTTTAACTTCTGTATTCACCAAGTTTAGTTGCAGAGGTTAACCTTGTACTTGTCAAACGTCATTTTAGTTTTGTAGGTTGTAACTAGCGAACCGCTCACGGTAGTTTAATGCTCAAACTTTGGATATTCGTAAAATCCATCTTGGTAATTTGTTATTTTAGCTTTTGTTAGGAGCATAATTCAAGCTGTTGCTTTTATTAGTCATATATAAGAACTTGATGAGTTTAAAACAGAAACCGCCACGCCCTGTATGATCATACAACCGTAACAGCGGGCTTCGAGCCTTTGAAATCTTGACGTCAAATTTAAATAGTAAGCTAACATTCGGGGTTGTCATATTTGCTTGCATAGCTCTTGTATTCGCGGCACTCTGCCTCACAGTATGCGTGCGAACTGTTGTACAGGTAGCAGAAAAAACTGGTACACATTTTTGAACGCACCTGAATCAATGTTCCATCATATTTCAGATATTTTAGTTACATGAATCAGGCTTCTCTAAGAAGTTTGTTTCTTCTCATATGCACAAGCAGCTGATATGATCAAATACTAGACATTTTTAAACAAATTTATTAACTCAACAAACTATAAAAACATTATAAAGAATAAACTATATTAATATTTTGTCGCCGCACCGTTGCAGTCGATTACTTTTTGTATTCGTTGTGGCATTGAAGAAACTAACTGTCCTGTATATACTGGAGTTATTTGATTCCAGGCCTCTATAATCTTTTGTTGCAGTTCGTCTCTTGTGTTAGGGCGAACATTTTCTTTGTATATACACTTGGACATAAAGCCCCAGACGTTCTCAATTGGATTTAAATCCGGGATTTTGGACGGCCAATCTAGTACCCGGATATGATTCTCTTCAAACCACTCGTTAATGATGTGAGCACGATGGACGGGGCAATTATCCTACAAATAATAAATGTTTATTTGAAGAATGCGAAAACTTGTCTGAGTTTACCTGTTGGTAAATAAAATTCTCGCCATACTCGCGACGAACTAACGGCAGCATACCCTCCAATACCCTTCTGTACACTTGGGCGTTTAGTCTCTCTTCTATAATTATACAGGGGCCTGGACCTCTCAAACCAATGCATCCCCAAACGTTTACAGAAAAGTGACCGGCTGCGTTGACGCTCTTCACATAATCTTCATTATATCGGGTTCCTATAGGTCTGTAAACCCTGAGACGACCATTGTGATGTGATTGGAATGTTTTCTCATCTGAGAAAACTACGTTACCCCACAAATCGTTTTGATGGACGTATTCACGAGCAAATTCTACTCGTTTATTTCTGTTTGCTTCAGTAAGATATACCTTTTGAGCTGCTGAACGGTTACATAGTTCGCTTTCCTTAATTCTGTGATATACTGTAAAACAGGATGCAGGGAAATTTGTAGCAGTAACAGCTTGAATAGCTGTGTCGAAAGGATTTTCACGAAGATGATTGATCAGACGGTTGTTGTCTTCAGCATTTGATCTTCTAGGAGCACCGGAGCCTGCATTTCGGTGTATCATACCATACTGATTAATCTTTCTCTTCGCTAGCATGACTGTTGTTTTGCTTACGCCAATCTCATTTGCAATTCTTCTTATACTTACCCCTTCTTGTAATCTATTGCTTATTATAGCTTTTTGATAATTATTTAACTGAGGCATTTGAAGTTTCTAATGACACTGTCAGAAAAATTGAAATGTCACCTACAAAATAATTGGAGGCAAACCTGTAATTACACAACTAAAAACGAGCTGTTCCAAAATGTGTACCAGTTTTTTCTGCTACCGATGGTACCTGTGTTGCCAATTGGGTAGCAACTCACTTTCTTTATTCGTGATAGATTATAGTTCAGGATGTCCTACTTTTAGCCGTTGAATGATATAGATGAAATATAATGATGCAGTGCCTTTGTCGATTTTAATGTGTTATATTGTTGGTTTATTGATTTGCTTGTATTTTGTTAGATTTTGGTTGATGATTTGCCTGTCTGGTGTTCGACTTAAACTTGTTATTTTGTTGCACTATAGTACCAATAAATCCATATTTTTTAAATCGAGGATCTAGATTGTGGCTGCAACAATTGGTGGATTTTCCTCAATATTTAAAAGTCTTTTATTTAGCTGCTCGATCATCTTAAGTAACATGTTGCGCACCTCAACAGGAATGTCCGGGAATTCCTTTTTTTTTTTTTTTTATTTAGTACACCAGATCAACATCATACAATGTTATACATGGTATTGATAATATTTTATATTATATATCATTATATGTATATTAACACGGAGGAATGGGTGTCCTCTAACTTAATCACTATTGATGACTTAGTCTACCATATCTTGCGGTAGCTGGCGTTTAAGCCGCGTGTGGATATTTTTCTGGCATAACTGTCGCACGATTTCATTGCTACTCTTTTTGGTATTCGTGATAAAATTTTTTGTTAATCTTCTAACAAACTGCTCCATAGTATCTAAACCAAGTTCCTTGTGTATTTGTTCATTCCTTACAAACCACGGAGAGTTGATGGCAATGCGGAGAACTTTGTTTTGGAATACTTGTAGTTTTTTCATATTTCTTTTCGACGTCGTAATCCATACAGGACAAGCATACGTTAGAATAGGCCTAAGAAGTGTTTTGTACAATAAAATGGTACATTCTTTACGTAAGGAGAGTTTCTGTTAATTAAAGGAAATAATTGTTTAAATCTTGCATAGACTAGATTTAGTTTATTATTTATGTGCTGGCTCCAGGTTAATCTCGTGTCCATATACACTCCTAGGTATTTAACTGCTCCAGTTCTAGAATCCCATGGTATGTCGCCCCCGAATATTTGCAATTTCGAATGATCCGTAATTCGTTTGAGGGTAAATATCTTGGCAACGCATTTTGTAAGGTTTAGTGAGATGCACCATTTCCTAAGCCATGGGCTTAGAATATTGATGGCTGATTGGAGTTGATTGATCGCCGTATGAAGGTTGTTGTGCTGAGTGATAATAGCTGTGTCGTCAGCAAATAAAGCAAGTTCGCTCATGTTGGGAATGGGGATATCGTGAATGAACAAGTTGAAAAGTGTAGGCCCCAAAACACTTCCCTGGGGAACTCCAGCGTGGATATCCTTGATACTAGAGATGGATGCGTTAATGCGAACTGCAAATGATCGATTCTCTAAGAACGAGAAGATGCTTGCGATTAGATAATGTGAATCTGGGTTTTCAGGATTTTATATTTAAGTCCTTCTATCCAGACCCTATCAAATGCCTGAGTTATGTCCAGCAATACAGCCACTATAAATTGTTTGTTTTCGTATCCTTGTTCCACTAGCTCGGTTATTCTCTGCAATTGTTGAGTGGTAGAATGTTCTTTTCTAAATCCAAATTGGATGGTTGGAATTATTTGGAGTTCATCCAGCGATGCATTCAATCGATTACTTATTACTCGCTCAAGTAGCTTTGATAGGGTTGGCAGCAGGCTTATAGGTCGATAATTATTACATTCGTGTTTATTTTTCCCGGTTTGTGGAACATTAATATATGGGCGAGTTTCCATTTATTTGGGAAATATCCAGTCTTCATACATGAGTTAAATAGTGTAGCCAGATAGGGGCGAATCCTTTTTTTGTTAAATATTTCAGAGCTACATTAGGGATGAGATCGTGACCGGTGCTTTCTTAATCGGTAAAGCTTTAATATAGGTTTCTATTTCTTTTGGAGATGTTGGCTGATCGAAATCGTCAACTATAGGTGCATGTGTTTCAATGTAGGCATTAATTATGCGTGCGGTCGACCGGTTCTCATCATGAATTGTCGGAGTAAACACTGTTTGAAGGTGCCTTGCGAAATGATTACATTTGTCTTCGTCTGAGGCATAGTAAGTGTTTTGGCTTATTAGGGTAGGAATAATATCGGCTTGTCGTGTTAAGGTCTTGGTAGCTTTCCATAGGTCGGTGCTGTTAGGTTCTAGGCTTTCGAGGTGTTTATTGTAATTATATATTCGATATTTTTCAATTTCTCGTTTTATGGTATGTGACAAGTTGTTTAGCATATTTTTAAGATGTGGTTCCCTTGTTCTTTGCCATTCTCTTCGAACTTTGCTTTTTTGTTTAATCAGTTCTACTATATATGTCGGTGGAATGTTGTAATTGCGCTTAATTTGGGTTGTAAGTGGTCTCGTTGAATGTTCGATTGCTTTTTTAATCGATTCAGTCAGGTTATCTATGCTAGCGTCGATGTCCTGCCTATTTTTTATGTTGCTAGGGTTGACAAGAAGAGAATCGAGTTGTTTTTGATATTTTTCCCAATCTACGCGTCCTTTAATTAGCCGTGGTGGTGGGGGAACATTATATGGTGTAGAAGTAAAGGTTATTAAGACAGGGAGATGATCAGAATCAAGTTCCGGGATTACTGTTTGTTGGATGGGTGGATTAAAGTTTTTGGATACAATAATATCTAGGATATCTGGTTGATGATCAGATCGATAGGGGTAATATGTGAATTCGCAGGGCGCTGCAACTTGTAATTGATGTTTCACTGCGATATCATTTAATTTGTTTCCGTTGGGGTTATTTGTACGACAACCCCAGAAGGTGCATTTGCTGTTTAGATCTCCGATTATCAGTGATGGTAGTGTCTTGTGGAATAATTGGGTAATATCTGCCTCGTTGAGAGTTTTATTCGGTTGTTTGTAAGCGGTAGTGATTTGTAGTTGTTTGTTGTTACTGATCTTGATAGTTACCGAGATATTTTCGATACCACTTTTGTCTGAGATAATGGGTGTGTCAAACTGCAATTGTTTTCTGATAATAATTGCTACTCCTCCCCATGCTGTGGGAGCTAGCCTATCATTGCGGAAGACATGATAACCGCTGATTTTGAAATTTTCGCCCTGCGATAAGTGAGTCTCTGTTAAACACGCGATGTCGACGTTGTATCTGGCCAGAAACGATATGAGAACCGATCTTTGGGGTTTAACTCCATTGGCGTTCCAGTTCAGGATTGTTATATTTTGAAGATTATTGCGGGAGTTATACATTGAAAATATGAGGTATAATATGTGTTGTGATAAAGGATTTAATTTGAGTTAAATGTGGTATTATAAGTTGTTGGATAAATTTCAGTATGGAATCCATGAGAGGTGATTGTTCCAAGTTGGGATTATTAGTTACTTCAGGGCTAGATTTTGGGTTAGCGGCTTGGCTATAGGAAATGCTGTTGGGGGTGTTTGATAATGTATATGCTCTTTGGGGTGCTGATCTAGAATTTCTAATGGGATATCGTTGTTTTAAGAGTTCTTGATGGTGAGGACATCCTTTATAACTGGCTGGGTGATCTCCAGAGCAGTTGACACAAATAGGAGATTCTTCTGGTGTTTTATTGCAGGCATTAGGAGGGTGGTCTTTATTACATTTCACACATCGTGGCTTTGCTGCACAGTAGTTCTTCGTATGGCCGAACCTCTGGCACTTATGACATTGCGGAATGTTTGTCGTTTTTTTCCTGGGCTCTACAGAGACTATTGAATAACGCAGAGTTTTAATATTATAGATTTCGGTAGCTGAGTCATTCGCCGATAGTATTACTGCACAGATTGGAATTGGTTTCTTGTCTTTATTTAATAACCGCGTTACACTTATTATAGGCAACTTTTCAAGAGCAGTTCCTCTTTAATTTCTGTATCGCTTAAGGAGATTGGTACATTCTTAATGACAACTGACAAACGTTTTTCATGAGGATCTTGGAAGGTATGAAATTCTACTTGGTTATTCATGTAAAATTTGGTGAGTTTACGGTAATCGTCGTGATTTGTTAGACTTACTTTTAGGTACTTACTACTGTATGAAGTTGTAAATTCACGTTCTTCAGTGATGTTTTTGATGTCGGATATTATTTCTTTGTGGTTGTTTACGTTGTGAATAAATATCGGTGGAATTTTAATTTTTGGTGTTATTTGATTGTTGTTTTCACTGTTTGTTGGGGCATTGTTGTTAGCAACTTGTTGGTTTGTGAGGGGGTAGTAAGGATTATTTTTAATTAAGTCTTCAGAGTTCCAGGTATATCTTTTGACGACGTCGCTGACGGGTGGAGATAGGTGATCTGAGTTTCGCTTGCTGGCTTTACTTGTTTGATCCATTGTTGTCGTGGCTTTATTTGTTTGGTCCATTGTTGTCGATTCACTGTTTAGTTCATTAGTCATTTACTCAGCCCTAATGGGCCGAGTTATTTACACTTTAACAGCTGATCACTGTAGTTTATATTGTTTATCAATGGTTGAACTAGGGTCACAACTTGAGATTGCTACAGCTGCGGTCACTGATATCGCTCGAAAATAAAATACGTCCGATCGCGACTGCGTTCACGTTCAGACTCCGGGAATTCCTGTAGGGCGCGAGTGCGACGTAAGTGTCTTACTTAAATAAATCACTTTTGAAATAGTCACATTTTTTTGGCGCTTGCGTCTATGGTAACTTCTTGGAAAACTTTTAGGACGTTAAATTAATATTCAATTATTTTCCAATCGACTAAAGTCAACGTAGGTTTCTGATAATCGATTATTGCCAAAGTAGAAATTAAAGGTTCTTTAACTTTAAGCAATGTTTCAAACATCTCGTTAGTTGAATTCCATCTTATAGGCATGTCCTATTTTACGTTCATTTCTTTGTAGCCCATTTGAGTTTCGACAGTTTTTAATTTAGCCACAGATTGTGGACTTCTTTAAAAAAACTTTACTATTGATTTGGCTTTGGCATGACTTTCATGTATTTCTTTCAGGCCCGCTTGTACTACTAAATTTAATAAATGGGCAAAACACGGCAGATGCTTCCACTCACCTAATCGCGCAGTGGCGGTCATGTTAGCAGCATTGTCGGTCACTAATGCTATGACTTTATCATAAATTGACCCTTCAATTAACACCCTCTTAGTTCCTGCGGCCAAGTTTTCAGCAGTATGCCTCTCATTGCATTTAAAGCAGCCCAATAAAAATGATCGCATTTCGCAATTAATTATCATTAATAAAATGTACTGTCAATCCCAGGTAGCAGTCATTACTCATAGTTGTCCAGCCGTCAGTTGTAATGGTAACTGCCGTTGCTGTTTTTAATTCTGTCTTGATAATTTCAGTTAATTTATTGTTAACTTGGGTGAGCAAGCTTGGCGAAACGTTTAAACTCTTGATTTTCTACCAAAGAAAATGGCAAATAATCACTAACCACTATCTTTATTAATTGAATAGTATATTAAAATTCAAGTTGCAGAAGGCATCTATTCAAGCACGAATTTGAAATAACGCATAGCGGCGAGTTGAGGACCAAATCAGTGCTTGAAGGACCTTCTGCAACGAGTGTTTTATACTATTTTGCCGCTTTATACCATTTTATAAATTAAAAAATAAAAATGTTTTCTATTTTGCGTTTAGAATAACTCCATTCTAGTACCCAAATGGTGTCATTTCATAGCGACTTATTCTAACACTCATTTCTTTACTCTTTGCGATTGATGTAGGTCGACTTGTAAATTGAGGAATTCGATACTGCGGTTTGAAAGTAGTGTTGGTGCCGGTGGTGTCACTATTCTTGGATTGATTTTTCGTGCCACTCAAAAAGGTATTACCACCAGCACCCGCTGCTGAAGTAGATGATGTAGCTTCTGCAGTCGCAGGTGCTTCATCTTTTATCTTTTTTATTGCGGATTATTTACATTGCGAGGAAAAGTTGGCGGAGAATGCGTAATATGTCGATATCTTGAATGCAGTATTTGACTATTGCTTTTTGTATATTAAATACTGCATTCTGAGCAATTTCAGCATTATACCACTCAAAAAACTCTGCTCGAGCCGAGGACGACATTTCATCAGCCATATAGTAAACTGGAAGTATTGCTCCAATATAACTTTGGTTCTCTATTTTATTAAATAAATGAGGAAAATGTCCTTTTGAAGCTTGAAATTTGAACGTCTTTGGTAAATTAGCTAAAGCTAAAGGTAAAAAATTAAGAGAATCGATAAATTTAACGTTCGGACAGGTGATACACATTAATTTTGTTCCGTTAGCAATAACTTTTGGAGATCACTTCTTTTGATGTTTACCAATATTTTGCACAATAAATAATTCGTCATACCCTTTCATGTTATGCTCGAGAGCAAACAGATTAACAATATCAACTAATTTAAATATATAATCTAACAAAATTTGAACAGGGTTATGCGTAAATATGTGTTGCTGTGGGCCGCAAATGTTACACGCCGGCTCGATATCGCTAAGATTAATTCACGTATTGCATTCATTTTATGCAACGCAGAAATTTGTTTCGTGTAAAAAGACGTTGGCTACACCGTCCAAAGCCGCGTCCTGTCTTGTCTCAAAATCGTACAAAACAAAAATAACCTTTTTCTGTTGGTCATATTTTAAGTCATATTTTTAATATCTAAATCATAGAATAAAACAGCAGTTTAAAACACGTTTTTCAGAACAACGTGTTTTACAAATGTTAAAACACGAAACAAATATAATAACAATAATGGTGTATTAAATGCGTTTTGGTATCGTGAAGTGTTACATTTATTTGTTTAAGTTAAGCAATTACATTCCCAAACTGCTCAATGTACAGGTTTTCTAATGCGGACAAAGTGAATCAGGTGACGTTTCGTGCTGCAAATCAAACGAATTAAATATGACCGATGTAAATGAAAATGAAAATAATCGCAGACTTACCTTCTCGTTTAAATAGGCAAGAATTACCTCTTCTGTTACCGAGGAGACTTTGTTATTTTCTCACCAATGGCAGAAATTTTAATAAACCTTCTCGTAAACAGGCAACAATTTTTCCCGCAATAGATTCCCGTTCTTTAATAGTATGTTATGATACTAGTTTATAAGTACGCCTTTAAACACGTGCGACGAGTTTAAACGCACGACGCGCTAGCGGAGTGCTTTTAACGTCCCTATTGATTTAATGGCACTTATAAACGTGTATCATACGCTATTTTTTCTATGATCGTAATATAAAAACTTAGGTCGGTGACACTTTTTCCGTCACATTGTGTTAGATATTCTAGGTTATGGTGACATTCAAACTTACGGCAAAACGTGTTTTAATAAATTATTAAAACACGCTTGCAATGGCAACGTGTTAAAAAGACGTAATTCGAGGGCTAATATTAAGAGTGCTACAAACGTCACTTTTGACACTAGAAACTGTGCAAAAAGTTGTCATTTTGACACGATCGTAGAATAGTATATTGTTCAACGAGTGACGAAAGTATAATTTATCTACGACAGTGTGTAAAATTGCCTTTTAGTTGGCAGTTTTAAGTTTGTAAAACGACTGTTTAATAACATGTTTTCATTTGTTTACGTCGTCAGTAGTAACGTATTTAAAATATTTTATTAGGCACGTTGTGAGTAGCAACGTGTTTTAAAATTTTTAAAACACGCAAAATTACGACCGGTTGCTGGTAATCCTAATTTACATTTAATTTTTTTTTCATATTTACCGTGTTTTCTAGATTCTATAGTAGATAAAATATTGTACAATACACATGCGTAAAGCATGTTTAGTCACTCGCGCGGCTTAAAACGCTCGCTCACTCGTGTTTTAACTCTACCCCACTCGTGCCTAAAGAGTAGCTTTACGCACTTGTATAAGTTACTATTTTCTAAGCAAGAGAACAGTTTACCAAAAGAGGCGAAGCCGAGTTTGGTAATGTTCGCGAGTTCATCAATATACTTTTTCTATGACCCCATAACAAACTTTAAAAACTACTGCAAACAATTCTTTATTGAATTAATAGAAAACTAAAATTTATATTTATTTATTTTTAAAATTACTTTTGATGTAAATATTGATTTATTACAATATTATGACAATTATTTAACACTATGGGGGGTTTCACAGTCAAATTGTTTATGTGAAGTAGAGGATGCCACATCGGTTCTGCTAACAAATGTCATTTCATATGGAGATTGGCCGTAAATTGGACTCCGACGTAGCTGTAGTTGCATTTTGTACAGACCGTAAAATGTTGGTCTGAGTTTGATTTTTGTTGCTACTTGATTCGTCAACATATCCTTCCGCAACGTTACTGGACTTCCAACCTCCGTGTCGTTTTAGTTGAAGAAGGTCACCTCCTGCATCCACTAGTAGCGTAGCGGAAGTGCTGCGAAAGCTATGTCCGGTATATTCTTTAGAAAAAGGCAGATTAAAATACTGAGCTATTTAAATTTGTTAATTCCGACCACTTGCCTACTACACTTTCCATTCTGAGAGTTAATAAAGAATCTTGAATTAATTTGATCCATATTTAGTGGACGAAGGTTCATATATTTTTTAGAAATGTTATAAAAATTTCAGAAATATGAAACGAACGTGATACCTTTGTCTTTGTGTTAGGTATTTCAATGAGAAGTGTATTTCCAGAAAATCTGACATTATTTACTGTCAAATCTTTCAATTCGTGGCAGCGGCAAGCGCCAGAAATTCCAAAAACTAAAGCAACCTAAAAAAATTTGTACTATTAAGTATTTCTTGAAACAATAAATTATACCTTACTTTAGTCAGTAAATATTTTGATATCAATATCATTGTTTATTGATAATGTTGTTCTTAACATCGAATATATGTTTATTGATAATGTTGTTCTTAACATCGAATATATAGTCGATGCCTTCAAAGTTTCCGACAATTTTGCAAAACAAGCAAACGGCGCGCTACGCGCACGTGAAATAGGATACGCGAAAGATCACGCCCCGAGCCGAGCGCTCAGATAAGAAAAACAAAACCTAAACAAATATAAACATCTGTGAAGCCGGAACGTGAGATGTCTCACGGACACACATTAAAGAAAATTATATTATAGATATGCAAACAGTACAGTTTCCGAAAATGAATGTACTTGGTAATCAGCCCTCCATTCCATGAATTTACCATACATTTCTTCATACCTCTTCTTTGATTGTTCGGGTAATAAGTCCGCAGAGGTTTGCTCTGCTTGATTTCTTATCTCTGGTGGAGTATTTGGAACATCCAAGTCACTTTCTGAATCAGAATTCATGGCGAAATCACGACAAACACAAACTGAGGTGATTTAATAATGACAGCGAAACAGTGACAGCAGGCAACTACATATTGATGAAAACTAGTAGGTAATTCTCGGCTCTAGTGGCGAAAGTTAACGTTATGGGATTTTCTCTCACTAAGATCGAAAATCAAGCTTTCGCTGGAGTATGCGACGACGAAAACTTTTTATATAAGCTAGTTGGAGCCGCTGTTGCAGTATGTTTATTGTTCATTGGAAGGTTTTAGAGCTATTTTCTAATCAGACAATGTCATCTGCATAGGCTAAGATCTTGTGGTTTCATTCATTCCTTTGGATGTGTTAGATGATTGGTTTTAATGCAATGTTTAAAAGAAGACCTGATAAGGGACAGCCCTGCTTGACTTCACTGGTGATATGGAAATGAACCAGGCATTTAAAATGCATAAAAATTCACTCTAAAACACTTATAGATAAAGTGAATCAGTTTAAAATTTTAAAAAATTGTAGCAAGTTTGAAAAAAAAGAATTAAGCGAAATGAAATCTTTAATTCAAAATACGTTTAAAACTAAAAATGGTGATAAAAATGTATATTTCACTCATAAAGAAACTTTTAAACTTTGAACTAACAAAACAAAATAAAACTTAAACCCTTAAATGATTTTATATATCATTATAAGTAAACAAACAAAAAATTTAAAAAATCTATTCTAACTTCTTTAGCTTATCGCCATCAATGTCAAAAACAAACTTTCCCCTCCTTATTGATCTTCTAATTATTTGGTCACACGTAATTAAACAAAGGTCTATACTTTCATGATAGACAAAATAGCCTTTCTCCAAAATTCCCTTCTTTCTTAAGGTGTTTATTGTATATTCATCGCCACTTACACTTTCTAGTTTGCCAACAAATTATCTATTTCGCTTCTCAGTGGGGAACAGGGCCACACCGAAGTCGCCAATTCTTAGCTGTGTCGTTAACTTGTGACGTCGAATGCTTTGATATAAATTCCCTAATTCATTTCCTGAGTCGCGTGAGGCAAAGTCCTCATTTAACGCTTTAAAGTCTTCTTCAGAGGTGTCTTGGTTATCTTCATCTATTAATGTGGATAATAAATTTTTACTTGAAACACTTTTACCCGCTTCAATGTTAATTTTCTTGTCTCTCTTTACTGACGGATTAGGCGTAGTTTTCAATTTTTCTAAGTGGTTTACAATTATCTGGGCCCAAGCACGTTCGTTATTTTTTGTGTAATTTGAGGGCTGTACATTTCGAGCACTTTGTTAGGATTTAGGGGTACACTGCCACATGTACTAAAGCCTGCTATTGAGTTCAGTTTAGATCTTATGCCGATCTTATCTTATGCCTCTTTTAGTAGCCTTGGAAGCTCTATTTTTGGAACCACTCGGTGCTTAAGTTTCCACTTTCCCAAGATTTTTCTTCACGAACTTTTGAAGGGCCTGAAATAAGTAACAGCGAGTGGTTGTAGCAAGTGTGTTGAGTTGAGGGGGGGGGGGGGGGAGGGAAAATCTGATATTATTGTTCTGACATTCTTGTATTACAATCATAGTTATGTAGCTGTTTAAATTATCGCCTAATAAAACTTTCGGCCCATCTAATTTTCTGAAATAAGGCATAATAATTGTTTTGAACCACTCTTCAAATAGCTCAGAGTCCAACCATCCACTCATAGTTCTATAGTATATTGCTCTCTGAATTTCACCCTCTGTCTAGCCTTCATAGGAATGCTTTGCCTTGTATACAATATAAGGTGTTCCATCTGCAGCAATGGCAAACATGACAGATTTACTGCTTTTTGAAGAGTCGATTAACCTATGCGCATGCTTTGCACCTTGTCTTGTTATTACTTTGGCTGACCCGAGATCATCCACAAAGTTGGTTTCATCAAAGTTTGCAACGTTTTGAGGTGGAACATCTTCCAAAGTTTGCCGCAAATTTTCAAAATAATCTTGGATGACTTCATAAGTTAATGCTCCCCTAACGCGCTTTATGTTTTCGGCCAATTTAACAGTCAATTCTTTATGTCCGCCCATAAAACACTTAAACCCGTCCATTCCTGGCATATTGTCTTAAAATTTTTTTTTGTTCCAAGTCTATTTAAATATTGCTGTACAACTATCCTGATATCAGTGCTTTTTAAAAGAAATCCCCACTGAGCACAAATTTGAGGAGTGTCCTTCAGCTAAAGCTCCTGCGTTTCACTGAGTAAAGGCGGTCGACCGTACTTTAAAGGATGTTTTCCATGATACCTACGTTGAATTGTATTGAAAGGTACAACATAGTGCTCTGCAGCTTTTCTCATCGACATATATCACTGCCGAACCGCTGCCACCGCTCTCCGAACATATTCAGGATCATAATTACATTTACCTTGTGTCCCCCTTGTATACTCTAGGCATTTTGAAAACAACAAAAATTATTAGAACGCATCGTGAAATATTTGCATAAGTAACTGTAAATAAAAAATAAATGATCCAATTTACTTACCCCGAACACTCCCCTCTGGAAATAAAAAATTATAAAATGTAAGCAAATACATTCTGAATAAAATAAAAATAAAAAGTATGTTTATATACATATAAATAATTAAGATATTTATTGCATGTAAGTAAATTAGGTTTCAAATTGAGTATATATACTGCAATGACCCTTAACGTTATTTATCGTATAATATTTGTATGGTTATAATTAATGTAGTAAATAAAAAGAGTCACCACACAATATTTAATTTAGTTCTACCACTTGCAAAATCAAACTAACTGATTAATTAATTTCGTTGGGTACGCCAAAATTGAGAATTACTGTTATGGTAGTTTGCCCTTTTTCTAATCCATTCATCTGATTTCCTAACTTTCCAAGTTAAAAATTTTACGGTACGCCTCTGAAAAGTAGGCAGATTGACCTGAAATGTAGGCGTAATGTGCCGTTGTTAAACTGAAATGTCAATTCTATCAAAACAAGTTCTAGTTATTTTCAGCTCGCGTGTGAAATTGATTTATCAACAATTAAATGAACAAATTTTGATGGTAAGATTTTGAATAATTGCCTTCAAGTGGCGTCTATGTATTCCTTTGTTTTTCCAGATCGTTAGCTATTGGTGCATTCTTAAAAAGGACGCCGTATTCGCATTTTGTTTTATGGGGCTCCACTTGACGATTTTAATTGAAAATCCTGGGAAAATACCTCGCCATCCCCATGAACCGCTATGATTTTCTTATTCTCCAGGTCGTAATTAAGGTATGCTCAATTTTTCACACCGATCGCACAGAACAAAATTGAACAATTCACTAACCTCACTTTCGTAGCGCAAGGGCCCCCTTTTTGATGAATCTGGCTGAAATATTGCTCCCCGGGCTGCTCGTGATGCTGGGTTGTGTTCTGGCCTGATGTGTGAAGCTGCCGGAAGAATCCTGCCACTCTATGCCTTCCCACGATGCGGAATTCGCCAACTGCCGAAGTCGCCTCGGAACGCAAAAACTCAAGTGCGTGGAATCTCTTGCCTCCAATTGTGCTGATACACTCGAATTCGCTGATTACGATGGTGCTATTTAATTTTTTATACGTTTATGCCTTCTATTAAATTTTTATCATTAAAGATAGAGTAAAAACCAAGCACTTTCATCAGCACTTTCATCAATTTATTCAGAACAAAAGCTATCCTGTCGTTATTGACAAAACACTGTCTACAGATTTGAATTTAAGGAAATCAACCAGGTACAAAAACATAACTTATAATCTAATTTAACAAATTTTATCAGTTATTTACAAACTCTTATGTACTAAAATTATTGTCTTTTGGAATTGTTTATTTCTCAGTGTTTTTTAATGCGCCACTCACTTCATTTTTATAACACTTAAATGCCCATTGTTTATCACTACACTGACTAGTTTTTTAATCCACCAACATTGTCTAATTTCTTGCTTATTTGAATTCCATCTAATTTCTTGCTATTTCAATCTCTTCAAAACCCCAAGTCCTGTATTTTCATGTCATAAATGACTTGCCTGGCTTTTCTATGTTCCTTGCCTTATTCTTCTAGTCATTCTTGTTCTCACCTTTATTAAAAATGTTCATTTGCTACCCATTCTCTAATGACTTTACTTTCTACGCTTTCATTTTTAAGCTGTGTCTAACTTGAACTTTTTGTGCCAGTTCTTAATTAATTTAGATTCGGCTTTTAGTTTGTGCAAATCTATTATATTACGATTAAAATTACATTGCTAAACCCAATACACGGAATTTGAGCTTCCATATTTCTGTGCCTATTCAATTACAATCAATTTCATTGGCGAATTATACCAGTGTTAATATGATTTGGCAATTTATGTGAATTTTCTCAGATGCTTGCATTATTACAACTCTGTGCTTTAATGATTTAATTTGTTATTTGCTTGTACTGCAATCAGAGCCGATTTGAGGGCTAAATACCATCGCAATACAACCAAACGTTTCTAGCATTTCAAAAAGTCACTAAAATTCTCTAGTCATTAAGAAGCTCTGTGATACCTATCTGCTTTTTCTAGGCGGACCGAAACTCCCTCACCCACATACACAGATGTAGTGGCGTGCCGGTCTCCACGCAAGAACCGCGAAATATTACGGAAGATTGCGGCACTTCCGCCGAATTTATAGAAATACCTGACTGTTTCACTTTTGCAACGGTATCAGGTTATATTTATTTTTGTAAATTTATCTGTAGTATTGACTAATTGTGCCCTTATGAATGGTATCTTTTAACTGGGCCTATGGTCGATTTATTAACACTTGGACTGATTTAAAGAACATGTAACGGAAAAAAAATTTATTTAACACTATATAATTGTGAACCCTCTACACCTAACAGTAGGAGAGGGACGGATTATATATATATATATATATATATATATATATATATATATATAATCGTTTGGTACGTACGACGAGTCGGGTTTTGGCGGGAAGTAAAATCGCTGTATGAGCTAATAGATATAAAATGGTAATTGTGAGCTGTCGGTAAAACAGTTGTTTAACTTAATGAACCGAGCCAAAAATAATGGGATGTAGTATTAAAAGCATTGAAAATCTTACATTTAAGTTTATTCATGAAATATGTGAAGTATGTTACTAAAAATTGGTTATACATAATTAACAGGTGTTAAATTTTATAAAATTTGTTATGTGAAGTGCAGAACTACATGAATGAATGAATTAATTTAGTCTCCATTCCCCCCTTTGTTTAAAATGATATGTCACAATACGTATGTATGTCACAAAATTGGTTTTTTTGACAATTTTTGTTAATCTAAGGTTTAAAATTAATAATGCATAGGTAATGTTAGACAAATTATTATTGAAGAAACGTGTTGATGAACTTGTACAGGGTTCACAAACCTATTTTAAATAGGTCTCGCCAGTTGGTGGATTATTCATTAAACTTTTACATAATGTAATCACAGTTTCACCATTGAATTAATAACAAATTCACCAACAATAATTACCATTGCTTACAGTTAAGTAATTTTAAAGCTCTAAGTATTGCATGATTAAAATTTCCCAGATTTTATATAAAAATCACTTGGATCCTTTTTATTCTAATAAATTTGAGTATCCCCTTCAACTAGATGCACTTCTCGCAATTTCAAAAATTGCTCTAACCCCTTAATTATTAAACAAATAACAAATACTATTGCAATCTCTTGAGTAGCATAATATACCAATTATTCAGAAAAAAACCAACATCAGCACATCATATTAATAAATATCTAGATATCATGAAACAAGTAAATCGATTTGTATATTTTATTTAGTAGTAATCCATTTGCTATTTACATCCAATTACAAAATATAACAAAAGTACACTTGAACGTATTTTTACTTATAATATAAAAGATCACATGGAACACCTTTGGCAATGTTTACAATGGAAATATTAAAATACAGTGAAGAAACCATATAATTCAAATGGTAAAAAGTACACACATGCATTTTTATTTATCCAAAATAAAATCTAACAAAATCACATTTTAAAAGTGATACAATAAGAAAATAGCAATTTAAAAAAAAATGAGAAAACTGCTAATGGAGTTGAAAACTCTTTTTTAAATTCAAATAACAGAACAGCATTTGGTAAAAATAATGGTCGGCCAAAAAACCAAAAGCAGTAGTTACAGTTAACAATTTCTAAAAAAATATCTTAAAAAACATAATACCTTGATTTGATAAGCAAGCATGTAGGACTAGTTCTACAATAGTAAAAAAGCGTACTTTTTTTATGCGTTAAAAAAAGTGGAACTTTCAATACAATTTTTCGTTAAAATACTAGATTTCTTCTATAACCAAACATTTCACCTTTTTTATTATAGGCAACCCAAAATACATTTTACTAATTATTAAAAGTGGGAGATAGATCCGCTATAAATGAAATTGTTAATTTACAGAGCTTATTATTTTTTAGTGTTTCATAGTACCAGAGTGATTGTCCAATGGATCATGATTACACCTTATAAAAGACTAAAAACCTTCTTACCCAAAGCACATGCAAGAAATTTTGATTTTAAATTTACAACAAATCACTAAACCAATTGAACAGGTGAAAAAATACCCAAGATAATCTTCAAATGTAACGTACTTTTAGTAAAAATGCTTTACCTTTTACAGAATAATTATTAACCTAAAAAGTCGTACAAGGTCAAAGCACCATCATTGAAGCTGTTGAAAATTTTAACCAAGCTGTAATTAAACAGTGGAAATAAGGTAACATTGAATAAAATTACCCTAACATTTATAATTAGGGTCCCGAGTGGTGTAGCTTGAACAAGCGTCCACGTTCGATCAGCAGAGTTAAGCAACGCTGTCTCTGGTCAGAACTTGGATGGGAGTTCCACGGCTGCATCTCTCGGCGCCTCGTGGTACGGCTATCACGGAAAAAAGTTGGTCCCGGCGGTCATACAACATCATGACAGTCGTTAGTGGGGTTGGAAGTCCTCATAACTGCACAGCGACGCCTATAATTGGCCTAACGGCTGTTGGCTGAGTGCAAATTAAATAAATAAATTAATTAAATTACAAAGAAACTTTTCCATTATAGCAGAAAATCATAAAGAAAAAACTTTTAACCTACCACGTAACCAACACGAGCGTCAACCGTTTATTTAGAAATAAACACAATAGAAGGCTTCCGTCCACCTTATTGCTAACATACCAGGAATATTATCGACTATTTCAAACTCCAATTAGACCACAAAAATTACACGAAACATTTTTGCAGCTTAAAATTTTGTGAAACGATAAACGCTTCAGGTAAAAAATAAAACTTTTAACTTAAAATTAATATGCTAATTATATCATGTTATTATTTTAGCTACACATCCAGTAATTTGTCAACATAATTTTATTACAAGTATTTGTTTCAGTTTTTAAAACTTCAATCTAAGTAAGTGATCTTTCAGCAAACATCTATATGTTTCTAATATTTAATTTTCTTTACAGATGATTCATAAATTATTCAAGATATCAACTTTAGTACTACTAACAAAAATTTTTCAAGGAATAGTTTACTCGAAATATAAAATGTAACTCAAGAATTATGATTTTAAACAGGTAAAATGTGAGAATTTTTATTCCTTCACCAATCTAATTGGTGCCATTTTATTTATTTTACAGGTTCATTGCACATGTTATTCTCATTTGATTTAAATTTTAAATTGTCTGATGAACCAGAAATATTTTTCTGCGAAACGTAACGTTACTGTTCAAATTTTTAAATAAGTTTTATTGATATATAGTGACTAATACTGGTTATATTTTATGAAAGACTACAAAATAATAAGCTCAGTAATTTAACAATTTCATTTATAGCTGATCTATCTCCCACTTTTAATAATTTGTAATTAAACCGCTGTTAACAAAATCTACTTTAGACACGGTTGTAAAAAAAATCAGTTTACAAACATAAAAACATCATTTAGTAACTAACAGATAATAAACCATAAATTAGGTAATGCAATAATTTAAGAATAGCAAACTCGGTAAACCAAAATAAAACAACTTTCAAATAATAATGACAATGTCGATTACGAACGCTTGTTGTTTCATATGATGTTGCTCACGGCAGTTTTTATAACAGGACGTTCTACACTGCACAGACGAATGTTGCAACTTGGCTTCTCGTATCTCCGGGAGCGATGGCAATTTTTGCAGTCTTATGGCATCTCTAAAAGCGGTTTTTAATGCCATTAAAGACTTCAAAGTCTAAGGTACCCTACGTGTGGAATCTACAAATATTTCAAGCGGTTAATAACATTCTATCAAACACCATCCTGTTATTAACTACTGAACAAAACTGAAGTAGGGTCGAAAGTTATTTTCATCTAGTATGGCTATGGAATAGTTCCTAATTTATGAATGCAACTATAAGTCACTTAAAAATCAAATGTCAAACCTGATATTTAAGTATAACGTTGTTTCATATAATTTTGCCCGTGCCAAGAGTCATCGTGCTGGTTTCCCTTAGAAAACTGCCCTCGGGACACTTTTCATTGTAACCAGCACTCGACCCTTGGCGTGTGCAAAATTATCGGTAGGTATGTTTCACCCTTGTTTTATTACTATTGATTAGAAACGTTATTAATAAGAAGATAATAAAATAATTAAATTATAGAACATACATTTGGTTTTAAATTTCCCTCCTTTCAATGCGAACTGATTGAAAGTCTGCTTATAATTGTGTGCTTCTCCACTTTTTAAAATTTTTGCAAGGTCGCGAATCTCGGGATCACCTTGTTGTGCCACCAATAACCAATCGCCTTCTGTTATGGTAATAGTATTGTAACGACCTTGGAGCTGGGCCGTTGCAGACAAATGTGTCAGCGTCCCGATCATTCGAGAATGACAGACGGGGGCAGTGTCACGACCTTGAGCCGGTTCACGTGCGGACGGATGTCTCACAGCCTCCCAGGCTTCGAAAAACAACCTTGGCGACTCATACGCGCGAACACGTCAACGTTGCGGGAAGGACCGAGCGAGGTCTCGACGTTTCCGGCGCACATATAAATACGCGAAAAGGAAATAAGAGGACAGTCGAAGTCGAAGTCCGAGTGCTGACTCCAGCTTTGAAATACGCGGAAGCTGCCACATAAGTAAACCCGTGTGTACATAAAATCTAGCCATATAAATAATGCGTTGTAAATAAATCTAGCCAGATAAATCATTAATGTTTAAGTCGTGTGAAAATAAATGAAGTGTATTTGTTGTTAGAAATAGTAACTGATTAGTTTATAAATAATTTGTGTTCCGCCTTAACAGTCTTGTGTTTTGTAAATAGTAAAGATAAATTGCTGTAAATAAATGCTTAAAACAAGAAGCGGAGCATAATTTTTAATAGCTCCAGAACGTAAAACGTAACAGTATGAACGGTTTTGGTTTGAATTGGGACATTACGGCTTAAATGATGACGCATTTGCTAACCGGAACGATGTTTAATTTCATAGTTATATTCGTTTAGTTGCATAACTCATCGCCCTACTCGAGCGTTTAAATCGCCTTTCACAGGTTCACTAAAGGTCTACCATATAGATAGTGCCGAAATCGTTTTACCGAAGCCGCCACGGCCAGTCTCGAGTTCAAAGGAATGGTATTTTTGTTCGTCCACGGTGGTTTATCTGCTAAAATACGCGATTAGATGTTCCTTTTCGTTGTCGACTTGTACCAAGACCCCAGCTACTCCTATGCGGCTGGCGTCAGCATAGAGTAGACACTTTACATCGTTAGCAAATAGGCGAAGCACCGGTCGAGATATTAAGTGATTCTTTAGTACACTGAAAGCTTCTCCTTGCCTTTCCCCCCCCAGTGCCAACTCGTAGTCTTATGTAATAAGTAACTTACCGGTTTCGATTTAGTGGCATAATGAGCAATGAATTTGCGGAAGTAATTGGTGAGTCCTAAATACTGCCTAACCTGGTGGATATTTTGTGGTCTAGGAAATTGTTCGACGGCCCTAATTTTGTGATCGGTCGGTGTGACCGTGGAGGATGAGATTTTATATCCCAAGTACTCTATCTCTGTTTTCAAAAAGAAACATTTGGCAATGTTCAATGTCAACCCGTTCACTTTTAGAAGTTCTAACACTTCGGCTAGCGTGGTCAAACAGTCTGCGATAGTTTTAGCCGGTATTGAGATGTCATCTAAATAAACGAGGACCTTTGTAAACCGTAAGTTCCCCAATATGGTGTTAATCATGCGTTGGAACTCTGCGGCCCCGTAGAGAGGCCGAAAGGTAATCGTAAAAATTCATACTGCCCGTCTTGTGTCAAAGTTATCGTTACTTCGAATTCGGTTTCTTCGAGCTCCGTCAAGTCACGCGCGATACACATCCGATATTTGTGTAACAACCCCATCAAGGCTTTTTGTTCCGACTCGGTCACGGTTCCGACATGCAGTCCTGAGAAAACGAGTTCTTTGTCAGCATCTCCTACGTCAGCTTTCGGCGTAAAATAAAACTTCAAGGAGTCCCCTACCTTATGATATTGCACATCCTCTAATTCCGTGAAATTTTGGCCTATGAGAACGTCAACATCTAAAACGCATTGGTCGACCAGCAACAAACTAATACATTTTTCAGCTCCACCTACCGTGACGTTAGCTGTCACCACATATTCCGCCCTAATGCTGGTCTTGCCAAAGGTCATTAAAATCGTTGGAGCTTGAAGTTTTACAATCGTCAGCATAAGATCATCCGCGGCTGTTTGGGTCATGAGGGAACACTCGCTTCCCAAGTCAATAAAACATTTAATGGGTGCATTCTCAATTAAAATCGTTTTAAGGAATTTCTCATTGGTGTTACGTCCAGCAAAACAAACGTGCTTTTTATGAGGAACCATTTCCCGGCCCGACTCCGTAGTTAGTATTGGGCAATTGTTGCGCCGCATATGCCCCTTATTCCTACAACCGAAACAAATAAGATTTTGACGGTCTTTTACACCTAAAGAATGAACCCGATTGCTAGTGACGGCGCTTCGGGGAGGCGGGGTGCGTATACGTGCATTACTGCTGTCCACGTTTACCTGCAGCAGTCGCTTTATCCGTTGGTTGAGCTATTGTTTTTAGGTGTTTCATTAATGTTGAAGGGTCAGTGATATTTTCTGTTTCAACAGAAAAGAACATTTTTTGATTTTCAGTGCCCCCCATGATTAAGTTTACTTTGTCTGCACCGCTCAATAGCAGCTTCAAGTTATTAATAGTAGTTAATTTTTCGAAAACGTACTCGTACAGGCTTTGATTTGGCTTTGGCACACAGCTGATCATTCGTAATATCAGACTATAAAGGTCGCGTTTAGGTTGAAAATTGTCGAAAGGCATGTCTTTCCACTCCGGCCATGTGAACAATCACGTAGGCAGCCCTCGGTACCAAACTTCCGCGGGCCCACGCAACTTTGTTAGTGCTAAATGAGACGTTAATTGTTCAGACCATTCATACAAACTTGCATACTCGTCTACCGAATTCACCCAATCGTCAACGCTTTGCTCTAGAGGATTAAACTCGCCAATTACTGTACTTGCTGCTGACATACTTAGCTTTGAATTGTGGTTAGCTGTTCGGCCGTAAGTTTGTACCAATTTCTCGATACTTTGTACTAGTACCTGACTGTTGCGACTCGTCGACTCCCTACTTTCCTGCCAGGTGTTTGTTCCTCCCTCGTCTCCTGCCATAGCCGCGACGAAGAGCGTCTCCTGGATGCGTTACGCCGGCTTAACCGATCGCGCGACCTCCTTGATGCGTCGCGCCGGCTTGACCGCTCGCGCGATCTTCTTGATGCGTCGCGTCGGCTTGACCGCTCGCGCGACCTTCCCTGTGCCCGCCGACGTCGGTCGCTCACTTTCACCAGAACTCCCAGAGGGTTCATCTCTCCCGGAAATACTGCGGGAGCGCGGACGCGATACTCGTCTGGCTTTTTCGGACATCGCGTGTTCTATATCCCACTTCTGATGTTAGATAATAAGACCCGGATTGGAGTAGTAATATATGAGGAGCAGACTTACAAATTGCATTTTGTCCATTTTTACAAATTTTCAGGGAAAGCGCAAAACTGTATAAAAACTAATCGCGCTAAAAAAAGTACTTGATATAATAAAAAGGCACAAGGTGAAAGAATCTATCTTACGAGTTTTTATACAAGGATGCAAAAAAAACAACTGAAAAAAATAAAAAAAACAGTTGGACATAACGCACTTTGTTTGTCTAGGGTGGACAAAATGCTATTTGATTGTCAAATTGTCAAATAAATAAAACAAACCATGGTATTTTGTAATATTTTAATAGTGAAATAAAAAAATACTGAAACAAAAGTGGTATATTACTACCAGTATTAAGAACATCTTTAATATATTGTTACACAAAAATAAACTGTTTCAAATTTAAACGGATTCGTTAGCCTCATTATCCGCGCATTCACAGGCTTCTTCATCCCTTTCTTCTTCTTCATCTTGATTATCAATATTTGCCGCAACTTCGCCAACAAGTCATCCATTTTAATTCCGGATCTGTGTCGACCCATGCGTCTCCAGATAACGAAATAAGCAATTTTTTTAAGCTATCAATTTTTTTTTGTTTTATTTTATGTCCAAGCGGTTGCTCAAGAAGCTTAATTCGATTGAGAAGTTTGCGAGGTTTAAGCAGAGTTTGAAATTTGTTTGCAGGATCATTGAATCGAAATAGAACTTCAGTTTTCACCACAACTCCCGAGGCTTTCCCTCTTTTAATGATTATCCTTTTACTTACGCTAATTCCTTCGACTTTTTTTAAGCAGCTTGAAGCATGTTTAATATTAACTAGAGTCCAGTCAGTTCCGAGCTTTCTGATTTCTCCCACTTTTGAGTAAAGCTCAAGTTTTTATAATCGAATGACGTCTTAAAATCTTTTCCGCCCTGCCAAAAACTCTATCGGCAGGAAGATATGAATGTCCACGAACCGGAAAAGTTACCTCTATTTTCTTAATCGTTTTTGGAGCAAAGTTATGTAGCCACAACATCAACATGTGCACGATGAAACTATCTTTATTTTGCCCCCCGCATCCGTCAGAAAAGAGACGAAGAGTATCTATATTTGGAAGAAATTTGGTCTTTTTAAGAAAATCTATTAGTGCTGAAGATATTTCTGTAGCTCCCCTGCCAGCTTGATGCTCCATCCATGAATAAAAAGTTGGGTTTTTACAGTTTGTAGCTGTAATACAAAAAAAATAAAACGACAGCTGCTGGGCATAAAAGGCATCTACTTTGGGAAGAACCTGAACCTGTTGCAGGTCAAAGCACAGAGATATTGAGTTGGGAACTTCTTCTTTCATTAGTTTATAAAACTGAGATGCTCTGCATTTGTGTACTTTTAGCTGGGTCTGTAGTTGGTTTTTCTCAGTATCTTTCTTGGCACTACTGATTTGTGTAGCTGTTCTAACACAAAAATTACATACATCAGTAGCTGGGTTACCGAAACCTATGTTAAAGTTATTATTAAAGACCCTGCTAAAATACTTATAATTTACTTTTAAATGGTCATTAGGAACTTTTTCATTATACAAAGTCCAAAGTTTGGCAATACTGTATTCGGCGGATAAGTAAATTCTTCTCGATTTGCTACGACCATAATGACTTTCTTTACCTTTTAGATTGCTAATAAAATTTTGCACCTCTGTAAATTTCTCAATATTTTTATGAGACTTTTTATCCCCACCTCTTTTTTCAACAAGTCGAGATCCCATTTTTATTTTTTGACATATTGTATTTATTCGCCTTTGAGAAACGTTAAACAGAGCTCTAAAAAGTTTCTGACAAACCTGTTGTTTAGTGTCATTAATAAATATCTGTAAAGAAAGAAAATCAAGGGTAAAACAATAAATTAAAAGTACAACGATATGTTTGACATTGACACACTCTTTAAATGCTACTTACAAAATAATTTACAGAAAAATTATGAGGTCTTCCATCCCGTTTGCGACTTCGTTTGCGCTTTGGTTCATTAATTTCCATATAGCTTGCAAGTAGGTTGTCTTGTGTTATTTTATTGGGATCTTCCAAAAAATTTTGACGAATTGCTAGCATATCTTCTTTTAATATTGTTTGGCATTCCAAGTTAATATTTTTATGTTTGCAAACTACGTTAAAATTGTCCAGATTAATGTCGAAATTCGAATATCTTAAAAATTAAAAACACAACATTAATAAGCTTTTTGTGAATTTTCTAACCTAACTTACCTTAACTGTTTTTTTCTTTCATGCGATGTCGTATTCCTTTTTCTTTTTCTACTACCTCTGTCTACGCTATCACCAACAATATGTTCACCTTCTAGTCCTTCCATTTTAAACAAAATCTACTTCTATTCTTAATTTAATATGCCCGTAACACACTAAAAAGTCTCTAGGCAACACCACTCTAGAATAAAACTAACCGAAACCCAATCAAATTGCATTTAGTCCAATGTTTTTGGACATAATTCATTTTGATAGTACAGTGAGACTGGACTAAATTCATTTCGTTTGTCTAAGCGTTTTTCCCCATTTAATAGCACAAGGACTTAATGCATATCGACTGTCCAAGTGTTAAGAAAAAAGATAGTATTTGACCTTAAGAATGCAGCGCCACCTTTATCTCAAATAGAAAATATGGACAAAATGCAGTTTGTAAGTCTGCTCCTCATATAATATACTCAGACGTATTTGAAATACTTAATACAGTAACGAAATGATTAATACAGTAACAGAATAATACGAGTCGCTCGACGTCTCAGGACCGAATGTCCCGTCACTCGTGCTGTCATCACCCGGTGACCTCACGAACGTGCCTCTAAACATGGGCTCCTCGTCCGAACTGTAGCTAACACTTAGTTGGTTAACAAGTACGAAGAAATTAATTCACATTCGGGAGAACTCCCCGTTGAAGGGTTAAGGGAGAAATCAAACAGATTATTCTTTCTTAGGTACTTTATTGAGATTAAGAGTTGTTGATCTGCTCTCTGCTTATTGACTAACTTGAAAACAGATCTTAGAATGCTTGCGTTAGCATTTTACAAACACATACACATCATATGATCTCATACATATGCTGCGAATCGATACAAGAGTAATAAAAATAGTTAGGCCAGCTGAAGGCTGGCCTTCCAAGAAATGTTTGGTAACACCCTATTAAGGTCAGCGATTGCTGAATTTTGATATTATTGTTTATGTAACTTTATTATTCTGGAAACTGCATAAAACTCCAACGCTCTCTGTCAAAATTTGTTTTGAACTAACACGTATGTGGCTCTTACCCTTTATTTTTGTTTCTTCGGTGTGACACATTGGGATGGAGAAATGCCCGATTTACTTGAAACCCGGACAAGCTTCGAACCCTTTGGAACAGCAACTCTGTGACGTTAGCTCCGGCCGAAATCCGTGCTTTTACACATTGGAATGCGTTCGAATTTGGTCCCGCTAAAACTTCGTCACATTCACCTAGAAAACATCGCCAAAGCGCGAGAAACATGATAACACGGCGTAACCATCGCTCTGCGCCGACATCGAGCGAACGTCGTTCACGCAGTCCTACCCGAAGTCCAGGACAGATAAGCAGTATTGGTATTGTATAAATAGAAAACGCACGCTGTGAGAGCAGCTTGCGTCCGCCGACATTGACCAGCGTCTTGCTCTAGGTCCTGCGGGGCCTGGATCTCGAACCGGTCCGAAACACTTGATTCCTGCGATTAGAAATTCCTGTGAAACCTTCCTGAACTTGCTGTAATAAAAATCGTTTGAGGCTTCGTGATTATCGACCTAAAACGACTTGTTATAAATCAGTCTCGATTTCTGTTAAACTCTCCTGAACTCGCTGTAATAAAAATCGTTTCTGGCTTCGTGATTATCGACCTAGAACGATCTGTTATAAATTTTTCTCAACCTGTAGAAACGGCTCCTAGTATACAGACCTGTCTTGTCACTATGTTAAAGCCCCTCTGGAGAAGCTCCCCACGCTAGTCGCAAGAACCAATACGAAACTTATTCGCAAAACTTAAAAGGGCTTCACTCTTTATTCTAGCAATAATCTCAAAGTCCTTATTGGGCCAAAACACGAAACTTATTCGTAAAATCTAAGAGAGCTTCACTCGCCTCTCGGAAAGTTGGTAATTAATTTCATGCAACCCATGTGAGTGCTTTTGCATCCAAGTAAAAGTTGCGAATCCCGAAATTAATCACGTAAACTTATCTTGAGGTCAAGGTCGACACCGGCGAAGGTGCCGAACAATTTTGTTATAAAAATTCAGAGCTTTACTCACCTAGAGGAATCCTGTTTTATAGACGTCCTGAGCCTGTCCGTAGTGCTTTAATTTAATAATTACAATCTCCATGGTTTAATTAGCAAATTTAAAGGTTAACACCGTTTCTAGAGAAATTTGATACACTGTCATCTCACTCGCTGAAAGAGGCACTGCGGACTAGGTTGCGGCAAGTCAGGCCTTCGCCCCACGCCAATTTATAGTCACAGCCGCCGAAATAAACAAGATTACACCCGTATTTATGTCCGGCAATTATACATAAAGTTAACCTCGAATTCTTACATTTGCAGTCTTGGCCGCTAGAGGACGTTGGCGCCAGCCACAATCCCGGTACGTGTGCGATCTTGGTGATCCGCAACCCGTTCAGCCTGAGAAGCAAAAGGGGGGTCTACCTGTCAGGCGCCCAAAGAGGCCAGAGAAGAGATCAATTTTCTTTTGTACCAAATTCAGGAGATATTTTTATTATGTTACAATGTAAATAGTTATACCCAAATAAATCCCTTGCATGTTATATGTACTTTTCTATATACTTGAGAGAGTAAATTGGACCTTGGCATCTGAGCTGCCTGATAGTAGACAGTGGTAATTATTCATAGCTCAAAAGTAAGCAAATAATTAGTCAGTGCAGGCTATTACAACTCGATTTAAAAGTACGTAGGGATTCAACTGCACGTTACTGGTTGATGGTCCAGAAGCAGGGACATGTGAAAACTGCATGTTACTTGATAGCTGTGGAACAGACGCATGCGAAACCTGTACATCACTGGAAGATGGTTGTGGAGAAGGGGAACGTTTGCATTCAAAATCAACATCCACATTGGAAGTTGAGCTATCACCTTGGGCAGTTTTAACAACCTCACCACTTGCAGTAAAGGTTTGTTGATGGTTTTTTGTGCGTAGATGATTTTGTGAATAGAATCTGAGTGTCCCATATGAGATGATAAATTGTGGACCTGTGGGTCATCACCACCATGAAGCGATTGAGATGTGGTTGACAGATGCTTTCGTAAAACGTAACGTGTTTGGATCTTTGGCACCGCATTTAGCAGCAAATTCTCTAAAATATGGCCCTGCATATATATTATGGAAACGAATACCATTCCCGTCACGGAGACCAAAAACGAATCGATTATCCTTTGGTACATCAGCTCGCGAACTGTAGGAAAGAAAAACTTCGAGAGCGGCCTTCATCCAATTTAATAAAATTAAGGGAACAGTTCTATTTAATTTGCCACGAATAAGGTAAAGTCAACATCATCGACTAGTTCTCTATCATCCTGCGATAACAACTGATATTCTGGGCTGATCTTATCAGTACAAACTGCAGTATTGTAATCGTCAAGCTCCATACGTTCCATTTCCCCAGGTCTTCTATTTAGAACCAAACTGAATCCTAATACGCAAGCCCGAAGATCTTTCCAAGCAGCAAAAGAAAATTTAGATTTCAACAGAGCCAATTTTTTTTCGCAACGCGATTTCAAATACACCGCAAGCAATCTTACATCATCGGTACCTGATAGTTCTACTTTCTTGCGTCTTTGCAATTTAATTCGATTTTCTTCCACGGTTTTACAATTTGCAGGTACGATCCTCTCTGTAAATACGTCAAGGAAATATCGCACCTTGTTATTATATTTAAGCGCGGCCGTTCGTTGGCTATATTTCTACACAATTTGCAAGAACGTATCTGGCTGGCACGCGACTAGCTCAAGTCGAAAAAGGCGTGCGGTCAATTAAGTTATGGTGGAAAACCGGTGCGCCAGCGAACCACAAAGACAGCTAGTTACCTCGACACTCTTACAGACGATTCGCAATCTGGGTTACTATAACTCGCAGAACTATATCTGCAAAAGGCTCAAATGGCAACAACCAAATAAAACAGTAGCAGGTTAAAGTTATCACAGTTTACTCGTACTGTTACATCCCAATTTTCGTAACTTTTAGCGCCTGGAGGTAGGCCATCCAACGTGCATTTTGAGCGTGGCTCTTTAGCGGCCATTGCAGTGCAGAATTCTTCTAGTATCACATCCTGAGATAGGTGGCGCATCGATCTGACGCGCGTTGTAACGATTTTGAATCGATCGTATTATTGGTCGACTTTGACGTGTAAATTCTCCCACTGGTCAGGTGGTAAAAGGGCATGCTCAATTTATCGATTTTTGCAAACAAGCGAATTGACTTCGTGTGATGTGTTTTTCTTGCCGTAAGCGTCCATTTTGGATGACATCGTAAGACGCGAAGTGTTGGGCTCCGCTTTTCGTTCATTTTTTATGGCATCGTAGTGCTTCTTTGTTACAGGAGTCTCCATGGTTGCGTTTCGCTAGATATTGCTGTGCAAGAATTCCACGAGACCCTGGCAAATTTTCTTGGCGGCAAATTTCGTTGGGCGGCAAACTTCCTTGGGGCAGCTTCTGTGGCAGCTTCCTTAGCGGCTCGAATTTACTTGCAAGCTCCGCTTTCAAAGGGCCTATTCGCCTGTCCTATCGCTGACTTCGCGAAGCTAAAAGTGGACCTAGAGTTAGTTTTCCCCGTGCCAAAATTTGGGGAACCATGCTGAAATTTCACCTGCAGGAGACCGCTATGGAAAGGACTCCCTACTTGAGGCTTGATTATCGCCTCAGTTGCTGTAAAAATTGTTTTTAATTATTGTTAACCCTGGATTACTCGCGCGGGGATTTGTTACACGAACGGTCGCGTGGGATACATTTGTATCCCAGAGTAATAATATAGAGTAAAACCCAACAAAATTATTGCGCATTAATGAAAAAAACACAGATCTTTGTAAGAAATATATTATTAAACATCCAAATGAAAATTACAGTAAAAAATAAAAAAATACAAACAAAATCTAAATTCTCATTGATTTTTGTTTTCTCCACATTTTACACAAATGATTGGCGATTCCTTCTTATGTTCGTTACACACCCAGTTGTTACACGTAACGCAGTAATGTCTAGTCCTTTTGTCTTTTTTTCGAGGACATATATAGCATCGACCATTTCCAGTTTTAGGCTTCTTTGCTTCTGGTGCGCATTTTGTTCCGGTAGAAGTTGAAGGTTCTTCAACGTCAAGAATATGCTGGCACTTGTCCCTGAGTTGTTTTGGAATATTTTAAAGGTGTAGCCTTCTGCTAATCTGTGGCTTTATGAGGTCCAAAGCTATGGAATATAAAAATTTACGCCGAATAATATTAAAATCGGGATGATTTAGTTGGTAAAGTACGAGAGCATTTATTGCTGCTATGTTCATAACATCAAAGAAAATCGTAAGCGGCCACCTTCTACTGTTTCTGGCAACGTTATAAGTGGCACACATTTGATCTACGACATCAACTCCGTACTTAGTGTGATTGTAGTCAATTATCATCATGGGTTTACCAGTATTTTTGTCAATGCTGTCATCTGAATGAGTTGTTGATAAAAGAAGCACATTTTTTTTCTTTTTAGGAACAAACGAAACTAAAGTGCAGTCCTTATGAAAAGCAAACTGACTACTTTTTTCTGGTCGTTCTGCGGTATTTACCAGTTCAGCAGGTATTTCCATTTTGTTTTTTTTTTAGAGTTCCCAGCATTGTAAGTTTGTATTCACTTTTGAGCTCTAGTGCTAGTGGAAAACTAGAAAACCAGTTATCCATGGTTATATTACGAAATGTACCTTTCACCACCCCTACAAGCCGTTTGACAACTTCCCCAGGACTATTAGATACGAGAAAAGGACCTTCTGGTTGACTTCCAGCATATATTTCCAGATTCAAAGTATACATGGTACTTGAATCTACTAATGCGAAGATTTTTAGGCCATATTTAGCTGGTTTCGACGGAATATATTGCCTAAAAGGGCATCGACCTCTAAACGCCACCAACTGTTCGTCAACCGTTAGATCTGATCCAGGTACTACTGACTTTTGACAGTTTTCTAAAAACAGTTCGAAAATTTCTCTTATTGCCGCTAGCTTATCATTCTGTCTCCGCTCTTCGCGACTGGTTATATCGTCAAATCGTAGGCAACGTAGAAGAAAGCGGAATCGGTTGTAGGACAAGGTGCAATAAACAGCGTCCATTCCGATACCATCCGTTCTCCAGAAATCCATTATATTTTGTCTACCTGATATACTGGCTCCTAGAAGATATAACATTCCAAGTAGAGCTCTTATCTCACAAGTATCCGTTAGTCTCGCATCCCTTTCACGTTGATATTTTGATTTTACATTATCTATATAAATATTTGTTGAATTAGTGATAACTTCTATATTGTCGCTCAAAAAAATTTGAAGACATTCCAATTCAGTTTTAGCGTGCACTGCATTATTTCTAGGTCCTGGTTTTTTGTCAAAAATATTATGTACCTTAGTTCTTGTTTTCGGTGGACAAATTTTTCTCCATTGCGTGGTATGGTCCTTTCCTATGTAACCAGGAACATTATCATCACTATACCATTCTAAATTTTCCTCAGTATCCTGTTCATCGGCATCTTGTTCCGACTCTGAATCGTGGTCACTTTTTGTACAAAGATCGCCTTCGTCCTCATTAGGATCTGCTTCCCCTAGTACTTCCTCTTCCTCTAACTCGTTAAACCATTGCATCCATTTTGCTGGATCTCTGCTTGCCATTTTTAGACAGCTAAAAGTTAAAAAAATTACTAAGAAATATTAAAAACAAATAAAAAACTTACCAGCAACAAATGGATAAAAATGAAACCTTAGCGGTCGCGTGGGATACTCTCGTATCCCAAAGTCAAAAATTATCGCCAATCACAATTAACTGCCAAAAAATCACAACCATACTCTGTCACAGTTATGAGCGAACTGTTCCGAAGGATTACCTAAAGGCAGGCCTGCGGCGTACTTCGTGTTACCGCGCAAGCGCGTTTCAAAGGCAAGTGGGATACACATGTATCCCGCGCGAAGGGTTAACGTGCTTAATTTGCGCCGTTGCTGCTGAGTTTAGTAATGCAGCTGATGTGTTTGATTTAATGCCGTAATGTTTTATGGAATTTAGTTGGGGAATTGCTCCGTCATTGATTTAGTTTAATTTCAATTAATCTATTTGATAGTATTGTGTAATTATAACTTATTGCTACGGCCAAGCTCGTTGAGTTTTAAATCGTTAGGAATCGATTCTATATTAAATTTTGCTCGAGCTGACCTGTTCATAGTTAAACATTTAAAGTTCACGATTTCTGCTAAGATTGTAATTGACTTTATGGAAGGATCCGTCCTTGTTAGTTGACTTTGCTAATTTAAATGCTCATTTATGGTATTACTGTGACTTGAACGAAGTAATACTGTCACACGAACGGCTTAATTTACAAGCCAATTTGGCTTCTGGAAGTGCGTATTACACACATCTGTTTAAACGATACAATCACCAGGTGTAGATCGCGTTAAATATAGAGCGACGAATCCATAAGGCTCGTTATCTTGGCGTGTGCAGAACGCAACATTTAAGAACCATTTGTTTTATTTGTTCTAAATTTACCTAATCACTTATATTACTGAATTTTATTACATTAATTAAAAGTTTGGGTCCTAATTAAGGTCAAGAATTTGAATTGTTGTTTAACATGTATTTATGCTAAATAGGGCTGTGTTTCATTTATCTGGATCGCATACTTGTATGTTTTAATTATCTGGATCGCATACTTGTTATTTATCCATATTATGTACAGGCTGTGTCGTATATTTTGGAACCGTTGTGGTTATTATATGTGCAATAATGTACTCTGACTTTTATTTGCTACTGCATCGAGTGTCTGTTTTCTTGAATGAGCTATTTAGGTTCGCCGTTACGTTTCATCTGGGAGTATTAAAACTGAAGCTAGACAACGGCGTGGTGCCCTTTCCGGATCCTGCAACATCAAGTAATTCGTTCTTAGTAACCCACTCCCATCTTCGGCCGCGAGCGTACACTCCCAAGCTACCCCTTTTCGGTGGCAGAAATTCTTAAGCAGGTATTAGCGCAGAGGGGCATTGTGTTGTAATGCATTGTTTAGTTGTTTAATTGTTGTATCGTATCGGTAAATAGGGGTAATAGTACTCAACATAGTTCAGTTCAATTACATAATAAGTACTGAGTACTATAAATTAGGCTTTTCCAGCCAACAGCGGGATGCTGCCCCAAATATTTCAATTACACATTAAAAATACACAAACGGTACATACAGTTACTTAGGCATTACACTTGGCTAGTGTGTGGCTTGACCCAGCGGGTACCTAGGTTGCCGTACGGAGACCCGGGGCCTGGTGGAAGTTTACACAACAGCTTAGCTTAGCCACAGGGGCTTTATGGATACGCCCAGCATTTGGTGTGCTCTCGATTTTGTCAACGGAAAACTTGCTCCCGGCACCAGCGATTAGTACCAAAATTACGAGGATACCAGGACTGGCCGAAAGGGGCCTCGCACGAGGACGCCGAGGAGGATTTCTTAGCAGCAGCCAAATTCCAGAATTGCTGTTAGTGGGCCCGACACGTCACGCTATTAATAAGATCAAAACCCTTAAGTGGAGCTTCAAAATACCAACGAAAACTTACCCCATACGGGCGAGCACGTGTTTGCTACAACCTTAAAATCCGCCTAAAATCGGGGCGAAGAAAATCGCCCAAAATTCATCGTCACTAGGGGAGAGTCCGCAAAAGCGTAACTATTCAGAACAGCCCAAAATTACCCGCTAGGACGACATCAATAATTGTAGCGGCTACAAACTGCACATGCCTCAGGCAGGCGGGACCAAAAGATGCCCCTCGAAACCGGAAACTTGCCAAGGATAAAAATCTTATCAAAACGGGCGCCATGACACAACCAGCGCAAATAATTTCTAACTCGAGAGCGCGCGGTATTTGAATACTCCCACAGAGCTAAGATTCGGAGAGCGCTTCCCATGAAGTTACCAAAAGTTGTAGAATCATGCAACAACCTTTTGTTTCGTAATTTCGTCCCTCGATTCTACTATGCTACGGAAGCGTTGAAGGGCCAGAGTAGCGAGTTGTTTTTAAGACGATTAGTAGTTGCAATGCAATAGACGCGCAATCGTTAGTCGTGTTGTATCGCGACCAAGAGACGCGCAATCGTTAGTCGTGTTGTATCGCTACTGACAGATGCGCAACGTCGTGCTTATAGATCCTGGCAGTTGCAGTTTGTTGCATTTTATTTTTTATCTACTATTAACTCAAGTTCGTGCAGAACCTCTGCAGTGTTTTCTACCGTTTGGTAACAACGAGACGAAGGAATTACCCATATTTTACCAATCAAAGAGGTAAGGATAAATAGGAAGGTGATCCATCACGCTAATAGTGGAGGTGGCTTGAAACGAAGTATAGAAAAACAGTCATAACCACGGTGTATAAAGAGAAGCTGAATCAACTTGTCTGATTAGCTGGTTCCGTTAACGCTCGAGTTGTAGCGCTTTTCCGTTAGATGGCGCCACTCAAGATACTCCCATATTTTGTACGGTTTTAAATGAACGTTATGAGCAAAATATCATTTAATACATTGTAATTCACGAAAAACGAGTTGATCTTTGTAGAGAATAATGCAATAACGTAATTTGCTTAGTGCAGGTACTCACCAGCTAATTCAGATTAAAAGAATGTTGTATTTAGCAAAATAAGAAATTTTAGTTCAGTAGGTACCTCGATACTGTAAACGACATAAGAGATTACAGATTATGTATGTATGTATGAATTTATTTAAAATATCTTATAATAATCGTTAGGTATATAAAACAGCAAAATGAAAATGGTAACAAACTTTAGGTAATTAATATATTCACATTTTCGGGAATTGAATAAAAATAAGAAGCAAATAAATGTATTAGCAAAGAGTATAAAATACTTTTTGATATTAGTGTTAAAGGCCTTAATCAAGAATAACAATTTTTATTGTGATTTTTTCTTACAATAACAATGTACAATATAGAGCGGATTTTTATTTTTTGTATACTTACCAGCGATGTATTCTTTTATATTTTTAAAACATTTCAATGCATTATTTTATTGTAATTTCTACCCAACCAACTATACACTAAATTTCAAATTTAAGCTTCAGTTTTTGAAGAATAGTCTGCTGTGGAAATAGTAATTAAATTATTTAACGGGTGGTTTTATAAAGACCACTAATTTGAAATTAACTTTAATTCTTTGTTAAAATAAACAAAATCGCATCAAAATGTATCAACGCATCAAAAGTAATAAATTTTGATGCGTTTTTTTAAATTTTAACAAAGGATTCGAGTTAACCCAAAATTAATTTTATTTATAAGACTAGCTGTAATGTAAATGTCAAAATAAAAGCAATTCGTTTTAACTTTTTGAGTTTACCATAAAATTGTGGTTTTTAATACAACCAGGTACAGTACAGACGGAAAAGGATGGAAAGATGGTTAAATGAAGAAAAAGCTGCCGATATATGTGGCTAATAGTATGTTTGGAAAGTGCAAAAGTTCCGAGTAATTCCGGAGATATCCGGGAAAAACCGAAAATTAGTTAAAATGTTTTTGTTTTTTCCTGAGATATTTTAAAACAAATTGTACTTCTCCAATGCCACTTTCTCCCCTCCATAAAAAGGCATAATCTATTTTGGAATCTGACGTTTCGGATTTGAGGGCCCATCATCAACTCCATTTTCTTAAATGCGGACCTGGATTTTTTGTCTCGGTTTTTAAGATGTCTTAATCTCCCAAAGTCAATTACAATACACTTTTCACTAAAATGATTATGTCAGGTACTTTCTATAAGAACCTATGTGTTAGAGAGAGAAACTTTATCCGATAAAATTTCTCGTCACACGACATACCCATTTTTCTAATTTTCGACTCTAGGGATCCTAATTCGTTGAAATTTACAAACAAATTGTTTTCGATTTTTTTACGATTACAATACTTTCTCTATAAACCTACGGTCGAGAGAAAGTAAAATCAATCTGGGAAACGTTTTCATATTGTTGCAGATTACGCCTAACCTACTAAAAGACATGAAAGAAGAGGACCTGAAGGAATTCTTACCAAAAATGCTCACAGAGTCGCCGTGAGAGACTATGTAAGTTTAAAGAATGGGAGCCTACCAAAAGAAAAACTGATACGAGACTTACAACTAAAAATGAGCAAATTTCGTTCAGAAGATAACAGTTCGGGTAAATCGAAAAAGCAAAGACTTGAGCGACAGATTTTATTGGGTTGGGTTATGTGTTGGGATGGGGAACGAAGCAGACAAGTAAAAGAATCACGTGGAGGTGGTATAAGAAAACTTTATGTTCCGATCAATGCTGGAAAACCATTCATCCTCCAAAAAGCTATCAACCTGTTTTTCCCAAATGGGATATGTAAAAATTTAAACATAAAAGATTATGATGTGGACCTTTTCAACTCGTGTCACGAGTCAGTTGATGAAACCGCAACTGTTGAATCAATTCTGAAGAACACAGCTTTGCAAAAGTTGCGGTTTTATTTGTCGACGAAACCAAAAGAAAATTCACCTATGAGTCCACCAAAAACAAAACATCTTAATTTTACTGCAACTTCAAACGATGTAAGTTAATTTTTGAAAACTGTGATAAATATATGGTATTAACCTGGTATTGCAATTTTTATTTCAGGGTGATGAAGTGATAACACACATTAATCCAAGCCAACCACGGAATTACGTTACTTCAACTGTGACATCAGAACGTTGTGCAGATGAATTTGAATCGATCATTCACAGCGACGGTGAGTTATTATAGTATCGTAATCATATAATCATATCTCGTCTTTCATATTTTATGTACTATGCTCTGTAAAATTGAGTTTTTTCACCTGCTTAAATTATGTTGAAAACTTAATATTGATTTTCGGTTTATTTTACGAAGAAGTGGTTAATCTTAATACTATTCTATGTTTTTATAGATTTTCACTTTGATTCCTCTGATGTCATACATAAAGAGTCAACATGCCCTTCAGACATTACGTTCCTGAATACTGAATACACTTTCCTTATAAATTCAATCCTAGACGGATGTTGTGTGAGGGCAATGAGACGACCGACATTTTCATCATATAAAAAAATATTCGTAAAATTTAGTGACGTTGAGGGACTGTCGGAAGGGGCCATTGACGATGGAGGGCCTACGATGGAGCTTTTTCGGCTTGTTTTAACTTACATTAAAGATAGTTCGATGTTTGTTGGCAACCGCAAAAAACACCTATCACTTAACGCAGTTGCTTTGGAAAACAAACATTATTTCAAAGCCGGTCAGATTATAGCTTTGTCGTTACTACACGGAGGGCCTGCCCAACATTTTTTTTCGGATTTCCTCTTTAGTTTAATAGTCGGAGATGAGGATTCAAATCCCACATTTGAAGATGTAGAAGAGGATGTCAGATCCACCCTAATGCAGCTAAAAAATTGTGATTGTCTTTCCGATGCTCAGAATATAATCACGGGCAACAATATATTTTCGACGGCGGGATATCATTTTATATTCAAGATTGAAGAGATGCCAAATATTATACAGGGTCAGTAACTGAATTGATATTTTTATAAGTACATCATATTTATAATATTATCATCCCAGGCACGCTTACATTTTTTTCTGCCACAAGAATTAGAGACGCTTTGTTTCAGTTCGCGGAAGGCCCCAAAACCTGAAATGTTTATGAATATTTAATAAAATATCCTCATCTATTTAAAAGTCATATGTGCGATGACATAACAGTAATTACAGCAGAAGATCTGAATAATATTTTTGAAGTGTCGTATTCCGCCATCGGCTCAAATACACGAAAAGTCGAAAACAAGGTTATTACCTATTTTCGGGATTACATGCTCGACTGTGAAGGTAAAAGGTTATGTAGCATATAAATGTCATTTTAGGTACATGAGCACATTATTAAACAATTTCTTTGTAATTTTCAGCTAGTAACTCTCAAGATATAGGTGCTACCTGCTCCCAAGCAAAGGTATCAATAACAGATATTTTGGTATTTGGCACAGGAGCAGACCAAATTCCCCCATTAGGCTTTCAACAAAGCCGCAAATCGAATTTCTGCATGGCGATTCAAGTATTTACCCGAAAGTAAATACATGTTCTCTGGTGCTCAAATTGCCAGTTGTACATACGAAATATGAAGAATTTACGAATGCTTTGAATTTCGGAATTGCCAATTGCAATTCTTTTGGGTTCTCATGATTTATAAATGATCAATATTCTGAATGTACTATTTCTTTTTTCTAGCTTTATGTTCGAATTGAATTTTTTCAGCATATTTTTTGTTAAAACTGAGAATTTCTAATATGATTTACTTAGAAAGTTTATTTTGTTCCAATAAAGATGACAACCACTATGCAGCGATTTATTGAACCCAACTCCACGTAGTTACTTTATACATACAATTACGAATTATAAAAAAATAAGCACGTAAGTAATAAACATAATTGTTTTTCCTAACTAATACCTAACTATAACTATAAATGAATGTAAACCAAGTTAATCCACCAAGTTCAGGATTTCCGTCCTTAGTTCACAATATTTATTTATTGCTAAATAGGTACTATCCGGTCTACCAACATTTTTTTCTCTACTTATGATATTACATAGCTCAAATAAAGTCTTATTACTACATGATCTGCTAATAACTACGCACTGATTTGCACAATTTTCGATGTAATTTTCTTCAATAGGATTTAGAAAATTGCTACCGCCATATAAAGCAGGAAAATCATACATAATGTTGGGGCGACCACTTGGTGAGTTGCTATTACGTGTTTTACGGATCACATGGTTGTTCCACTCTTGAACAAATTCATTTAGTTCTGCCTGCAATAACGAAAGTGTATTTTTATAGAACATATAGAACCTACCTACCTGTATTAGGTCCATGAAACAATACTGGAGAACTGACTTATCGATTAAAGTGCCATTAAACAACCCATCATCCTTCAGATGCTGAAAACAGTTCATCCAATACTGACTATGTTGTTTTCTGAGCAAACCCCACCAAGCCTCGATTCTTTGATTTGCTTGGCTTGTGCCATATAAAAAGGGGGGTAGTACATTTCCATTTCGAACATTATGCATTTCTTCATGAAAATATTCTTGCATATTTTTAACAATTCCATTTTCAGTACCCATGTCTGTCCTTATACTTTGTGGATAACCTTTTAGATTAGTTACGGTATCCAGAAAATAGCTACATATAATTCTAGGATTATTATTGGTATATGCTGCTCTAAGCCATAGTATTTTCCGGGAAAACCCATCAATGCATCCACTTATGCATATCCCATATGGCTTTAATTTGTCGTATCCGTAAATATGCCACAAATAATTTGGGCCTTTGTTATAGTATTGTCGCCGTCTTAGTCTTTTCCTTCGACGCACCAACATACCTTCAGGATCCAATATGTGCATTAGTTGCCGAATAGATGACTGCTTTACTGTCATTCCATTTTGAATTCATCTACGATGAATCCACTTATACCCAGGCATTTGTCCAGTTCCAAGTAATTGTCCTTCCAGAAAACTGCCAACTATCTCTATAGGGGTATATTTCTTCCGACGGTGCAGACCCATCTTTTTCAGGCGCCGTTTCAGAGTCCTTGGACTGATATCTTGACCATGTACTAAGAGATACAAAAGTATTTCGTTTTGCTGCAATCCAAGGTCAAAGTAATGACGAATGAGTCTGTTTACATGATCGTTTTCATCATTCATAACTGAGGTAGATAATGTGAAACTGGAAAAAATATAAAAACCTTAACCCACAGAATACAAATATATAAATTAATGCTGCACCATATTGGCCAATCAGAATCCCGAGAAGGCGGCAAACCAGTGTGCTCAAAACACAGCGCCAAATATGAATTTCATTAAGGGCGACAACTTGAAATGGTATTACTCATTGCGTGGTGCTTAAGACCGTACCACCTCATTATTCTCGTTATTTATAACCGAAATGAAAACAAATTTTTATAGATCTTTTTTGTAGTACTAAAAAGGATCTATTTTTGTTTTATTTATTTTTTTACCACTATTCCTACGCCTCCCTTAAAACTGCAATTGCCCCCCCCCCCCCCTAAAGCTGCAAACACTGTATTTTCGTTATTTTTTTATCAAAAACTTTGTCTGAAAGACTTGCTTAACATTTTCTAAAACCTTCGTGTACCAAATTTGGTTTAGGATCTGAATATATTTCTTTTACTAAAAAAAACGAAATATTTTTATTAGAAAATATTTTATAAAATAAGTAGCCCTTAATTTCGTCATTTAAAAAATTAAATAATTTAATGATTAATTACATACATTTTTAAGCGACCAAATCAAGACCTACTCAGTTTATAAAATATTTTCTAATAAAAATAAGTGTCAATACTTCGGTTTTTGTTCCTGAAAAATAAATATTTACAGATTTAAACAAAATTAGATATACAGGAATTTTAGATAATTTTAAACATCTTTTAAATAAAATTTTTGATAACAAATCCTAATACGATTTAGCAGTTTTGGGGGTACTTACCTTATCATACTTAGTAGACAGGAATAGCGATACAAAAAATACATTAGGTGAAAAGAAATGTCTTAAAAAAATACTACAAATAGCACTAAAAAGTACTGGAATCCTAAAAAAGAAGTGTTTCATTTCGGTTAAAAGTCACAAAAATAATGAGGTGATACGGTCTTAAGGGTGGATTTTATAATATGTAGTTAAAACCAAAAGTAAAACGTAGGTTTGAACCATGAAACTTGTGGAAGAACCGTGTTACAATATAAAAACAGGAAACACTCAATCAGGCTGATAATATTGGCAGTGACATTTAATATTATAATATGTCATTGGAGTAAGGCTGCCAACCGTCCCGGATTGTGCGGGACGGTCCCGCAATAGCAGTCCTAGTCCCGTATTCAAATACCGCAATGAAAACGTCCCGCAAAACGTCAAATGCGTCCCGCTAGTCCCGCATTTTTTTTAGTCTCGAATGCTTACGAAACCTCGGCTCTTCGCTTTCCCAAACTGTATTCTCGATCTGAAAAGTGTCACAATTCATGGTACGTGATATACTATTCAAAATAATAGTAAAAGGCAGTATTTTTTTTCAATGCCTGCTTGTAAAGCTGTATTCTATCTACGAAAATCTCTATAATAAAGTAACATTTTAACCATGAGTGTGGATAATATGCTACTTTATTCACTAGTGAATAAAATAGTCCATAATCCATAGCTACTAACAAAATAAATAGGTGCTACCGTGGTAACTAGTACAAAAACATGTAACATGTTATTTATTTGAAATTATTTATCCAATTTAAAAATTTTATATAATAAAATTTAGGTATTGCAAAAAAAATGTATATGCCACACATGAATAAAGGGCTTTTATCCATTCTGGAAAATTATCTCACTTTTGGCTTTGCCTCGTGAGCTAAAGTTTTACCCCCCCCTCCCCCTGCGGTCATAGTTACCATGTCCCGCATTGAGTTGGCAAACTTGAGTGTTTTAAACTGCTCTGGGAAAAGGTATCGAAAATTACGTCCAAGGTACCTATAAACCGTTCAATAGTTATTTGCCAGATAGGAGGCCATGTTAGGGTGATGAATTTCACCCTGTAAATATGCTGTCAGTCATTAACAAACGTTAGGTTATGCTCATTTTATATAAAATGATAATTTTATATTAATGTACAAAACGTGGTTGCCAGATTTGGTTTTGGATTTTGTGCCACTTTTAGTATTGGTTAAGATAAATTTCATGAAAGACAAATTGCTGATTCTGAATACGTTTCATACTTTGTTGAGTAGGCATAATGGTATAATGAAAGTCGTTTTTTTATTGTAATTATAAATTGTATACAAAAATATTTAAATATTACAATTTATGTATTTTTTCAGTATAAATAAAGCTTTTACAAGCCACTTTAGGCCCATTGCATAACAATGTGTCTCCATTGTCCCTTATTGATGATTTTATTTCTCCAGTCTTCTATTCCTTTCCTTGATATGTCTTCCATTACTGCCCCCTTCCACCTATTCGTTGGTCGCTTCTTCTTCTAGTTTCTTGCGCTCTGCCTTCCAATACTATCTTAGTAGCTCTTCCATCTGGCATTCTCCATATATGCCCAAACCATCTTAACCTTCGAGCTTTAATGAAGTCTACTATATTTGGCTCTCCATACTTCTTTTGTACCTCTTCGTTTGTAAGTCTTCTCCAACCATCATCCGTCCGAGTCCCTCCAAATATTTTTCTCCGCATTTTTCTCTCCCACCTACTTATCGTATCTTGGTCTGCCACATTCATCGTCCATGTTTCACATGCGTACGTAGCTGTAAGTCGTAGTTTTGCATTTCGCGACATTTGTCTTAAGGACATTATACTATTTAACGCGCCCGGACATCTCGATGCTTTTATTAACCTTGATTTAATTCCTTGTGTGTAATTTAAGTTTTCAGAGATTAATGTTCCTAAGAAAGTAAACTCCTTAACTCGTTCTATTCTCAAATCTTAATATTACGCCATTATTATTGATTTCTTTATTTTTTCCATTAGGTACTTCTTTGTTAAAGCTGCTGAATATTGTCCAGTGGAAGTTGAAGAATGGATTTTTTTTAAATATGGCCACAGAAGAAAATCACAGGAAGTTAAGTTACAAGACCTCGGGGGCCACACTGTAGACCTGTTTTGACTAATAACTCTGTTTTTGTAAAACTCTTTAAGTAAATTTATGCCCCATCTTATTGAAAGTACGTAACCCGTTTGTAATTCATTGCCACGTAACTCTTCAAAAAACGGCGACAAAATTTCAGTATGATATGGTTGTGCATTTAGAAAACCTAAAATTTGAACTATTAAAATAAAATTTAATCGTTTTACTGCACTCAATTACCTTAAAAAATATAGGACCTATAACTCTTCTTTTACTAATTGCAGCCCAAACCCCGATTTTTTGTGGGTGAAGCGGTTCTTCAACATAAAAATTGGGATTCTCAGCGCTCCACATCCTCATACTTTGTGAATTAATATAGCCAGATAAATAGAAGTATGCCTCATCAGTAAAGAAAGTTTTCTCAAACGCATTATCGTTATTTCCTAAATTATTGATAAACCAGTTACAAAATTCCAATCTAACCGGAGGATCGTTTGGCAGCAGTTCCTGATACACTTGCAACCGGTAAGAAAAATAATGCAAATTGCTTCTTAATATCCTACGAGATGTTGAATATGAAACATTTAATTGCTGTCCTAAATGGCGAACAGATACGTGTGGTTGTTCTTGCACAATTTGTCTCGCATTGTTAACTACTTCTTCAGTGCGTATGTTGCAAATAGTATGTATCATTTTTAGGTCGTGGGCCAAAAGGTTTAATTTCAAAATTGTTCCGCCCCATAATATTTCTAATAGTTCTTTCAGATATCTAAAACAGTACAAAGCCGAAAATTAAAGCAACAATTAAGTTTTATGCATAAATACATGCATCCCAAAAGTCACTAAGCCGAGCAAAGATTTCAGTTTCACTGAAGTCGGGCCTGTCAGCTTTATAATGCCTGTAAGCCTTTGTAATTTGTAGTTTTGTGTCACCTTTAATGACTTTTGGCATATTTACTTTAGTACTACAATTTGTTTGACAGATAGATATCCATGACGGCGATGTCCATACATATTATGCCTAGTGGCAAACAAATTATGAAAGGACTGGCAACATTGCATGTTTAACCTCAAAATGTCAAATTAGACACTTTCGTGAGCCTCCTGTACATAACAGCTGCTTCTGACAAAGTGTCAGAAAGAGTTTCTAGGGAGTTTTAGTTTTATTAAACATAAAAACAAAATTCCATGTCTATCTACTTGGCAAATAACTATTGAACGGTTTATAGTATATATAAGAATATTCCAAATGGTTTTAATATGCCTTGTTTAGGTACAAAATAATATATACCTTATACAGAATGAATATGTTTTTTACAAACCTGCATTTTTTACCTAGATTGGTTTTAAAATAAAAATTCTTGTTACATTTAAATAAAATTTATTGATGTCTCAAACTAAACATATAAACAACTTAATACTAATGTAAATTAGTAGCTAAAATTATAATAAAACTAGATATAGGCAAACGAAATACACTATAGAAACAATATGTTAAAAAATATACTAACTGAAAAAATATTTACAAAATTTTATTTAGTACTAAAGCAATTTGAGCTTTATACTGCCGTAGCGGTTCTTCCAATTTGCAAGTATTGGAGCCAATAAAACTTAAGCTTTTTTTATTCCATTTTGGATAATCCAAATTAAATAAAAATGTTAGAGCAATCAACGCTTCTAACGCTTCTTTGTATGTTTTCACCAATACAATTTTGGTGTGCTCCATACAAACATAGTATCCTACATCAGTGGTAAACCACTTTGTTCTATCCTCCGTCGCGGGCACTATAGAAATTAATCGTGGTTCCTGCAATTAAATGAAAATGTATTTATTAGCAAAGTTTGTATTTTATATTAATAAAAATAGTCAACTTATAGCACCATTTGCTATTTTTTGTGATTTCATGAAGATAGATTTTGAAAAAAAAAAATTTGTTAATTAAAATAGTTTCAAAAATCGACATTTTTTAAACTAGCAACTTTTAAAAATTTGTAAATGGTAGAAACTGATTTAAATAACTAGCTGCAAATGCTATGTCAGGGCGAGTTAATACTGCCAGGTACATTAAACTACCGATTAATTTCTGATAAGGCAAATTCGCATCACATATTTTTACATTCTGATCAACAATATTTTTATTGCACTCCAAGCGAGTATTAACACTTTTACAGTCTGACATATTAAATCGTTTTAAGACCTGATTCACATATTGTTCTTGATCTAATGTAACACTATACCCATTGTGATTTCTTCTGATTCGCATACCCAAGATCTGTTTAGCCTCGCCTAGATCTTTTATTTTAAACTTTGAATTTAAATAACATTTCAAAAAATTGGTACTTTCAGAATCGTTAGAAAACACAAAGAAGTCGTCGACATACAAAGCTACAACAGTAATTAAATCATTATTTCTTTTAACATAAACACAAGGCTCGGAATCTGACCGTTTATAACCTAAACCTAATAAAACCTCGTCAACACGTTTATTCCAAGCTCTTGAAGCCTGTTTAAGCCCATAAATTGCTCTCTTTAATTTGCATACCTGTTGTTCGCTACCTGTCTTTACAAAACCTTCTGGTTGTTCCATATACACATTTTCTTCTAAATGTCCGTTTAAAAAAGCTGTTGTGACATCAAGATGGGTAATTTTTAGACCCCATTTAACAGATAAAACTATCAGCAAACGTAAAGTTGAGTGTCGCACTACTGGAGCAAAAGTTTCATCATAGTCGACACCTGCCCACTGCGTGAACCCTTTAGCTACAAGACTCGCTCTGTACCGCACTTGATTTTCACTGTCACACTTCCGTTTAAAGTGTTTAAACACCCACTTACACTTTACCACTTTTCCATTTTTTGGCAAATCTGTTAAATCCCATGCTTGTTTTTCTTCAAAACTTTCCATTTCTTCCAACATTGCTTGTCTCCACTCATTTCCATCAGGCCTCGACAAAGCTTCTTGAACTGTTAGAGGATCGTCTAAAACTGATTTATCAACACACATCACATATATGTCACATAGGCTTCAAAGTTTCTAGGTTTTACTTCTCTTCCTGATCTTCGAACTGTTACTGGAGTTTCTACTTCGTATGGTGGTTCAAAATCATCATCCGTCGTCTCTTCTAAGGTTCTACTGGAATCCTCTTCACTTCCTTGAATTATTTCATCCTGTTCATCGAGCTGTTCTGCGGTTTGATCTACCCCCATTGAATCTGAGTCATCCCTCTCAGTATTGTTCGTGTCTTTGTTAGTATCGGTAACTGCAATGTCAATCATTTCAAATGTGTTTTCCATTATCACCACATTTCTACTTGTTATAACACTGTTCCGACTTGGGTCGTACAACCTATATCCCTTTACATCTTCACCAAAACCGACCAAAATCATTTTTTCTGCCTTTTTATCCCATTTATTGCGTTTTTGTTTTGGTATGTGTACCATAACCTCACTTCCAAAAACTCTAATGTTGCTCACGTCAGGTTTTAAGCTTGTCCGCATTTCATAAGGTGTTTTTCCTTTTAGCCCACTCACGACAGATCTATTTCTTAAGTAGACAGCACAGTTTACAGCCTCTGCCCAAAAACGTTTATCTAACTTAGCCTCAAACTGTAAACATCTTGCTTTTTCAACCAAGGTTCTGTTCATCCTTTCCAGCATTCCATTCTGCTCCGGAGTGTACGGATTAGTTTTCTGATGAACTATACCACTCTGCCTAAGAAAATTTTCTAAATCGTGGTTGCAAAACTCACCACCGTTGTCTGTTCTGAGCGTTTTAATCTGAACCTTCTTCTGATTTTCTACCAGGCTTTTGAAATCCTTGAAATAGTTAATTACTTCATCTTTGGTCTTCAAAAAATACACGAAGGTCATCCGACTGAAATCATCTTCGAACACCAGAAAATATCTCGACCCGCCAATCGAATTTACCTCCATGGGCCCGCACAGATCTGCATGAATAACTTCTAGGCAAGAAGTAGCTCTCCTTCCCTCATGTTTAAAAGGTAGTCTGCACTGTTTGCCTTCACAACACACTTGACAAATACTGTTGCTCCTAAAATCACCTTTGCTATTCATGCCTTCCACAGCGCCGTCTTTCATGAGTTTTAAGTCATCGTAGTTTAAATGTCCAAACCTACGATGCCACACGACATCTGTCGCTATTGAGGTTGCTACTAAACATTTTTCTGATTTTTCGATGTTTAACCTGTACACATTCTCAATTAAATCAACCACTGCAATCAACTGGTTTTGTTTGTTGTAAATCTTACAACTATTTTCATCAAAACATACATTGTTGCCATTTTTAATAATCTGGCTTACACTTAACAGATTCGTTGTCAGTTGTGGCACGAATAAAACGTCCCGAATTTTGATACTACGTTTCTGCTTACCGACAAGAGTAGTAACGTTAGTTTCACCTGCAAGAAGTAGTGGTATTGTTGCTATGTTTGCCACCATTATTTCTGAAATTGCTGGTTTATCATGCACATTTTCTAGCCAATCCTTTCTTGCGGTTAAATGCGCACTGGCCCCTGAATCGATATACCAATCGGTGTCGTGAAACTGACCACTTAAAAATACTGCATTAAAAACATTTTGTTTCTGAGCATTATTTTTACCAGTTTGATCACTTGAGCTGCTTGGACATTTGTTTTTAAAATGCCCAAACTGTTTACACCGATAACATATAACGTATGATCGTTCTCGATTCGTATTCGTCCCGCCATTCTTTTGTTTATTTTTTGAATTCCAAAGCTTCGATGTTTTGCCGATGAAGGCGCCACCCGTTGAGTTTTCACCGAACTGCATATCCAACAACTTTGCCTTGATGGAATCTGTTTTAATTACAGTTCCCGAATGCTCGATGGCCATTATCATGGGTTCAAACCTTTGCGGTAACCCCGCAAGGAGCAATGACCCCTTCCATTGATCATCTACCTTGAAACCCGTCCTATTCAATTTCTGTGAAAGTTCTATCACTTGATTTACGTAGGTTTCCATTGACTCACAGTTTTCCAATCTCATAGATATGAGCGAACGAAGCAAACCGATTTTTCGCGCGAAACCAGAGTCGTCATACAGGGATTTTAACTTATCCCACAAGTCTTTGGCACTTTTTGCTTCTTTTATATGCACGAATAAGGAAGAGTCTATTGTCAAAACCAACTTCGCTTTTGCTTTCGCGTTTTTTTCGTTATCTGACTCTGTCCCGTCAAAACACTTTGTTAACCCGTCAAGCACTATAAAATTTTCTACAGCAAATGCCCATTCTTCGTAATTTTCGCGACCTAACAACTTCGGCACACTCGACATATAATTGATAGCTATTCTTGTACAACTCACCGCTATTTACATTAATTTCTCAGTATTTGAAGCCTTGAGCCCATAACCTATTAGAAAATGAAACCACTGCGGTTGAGTTTTTAGCACAGACTACATTTATTCTTTGTACGAACAAGAACAACTGAGTAATTGCCATTCACGGCCTCCTGGATTAGTGCGAGACTGACGTCTCTACGCGGCCCGCCACATTTGCATAATTTTTGTGATTCTGAGGCCAACGTACTTTGGCGCCATCTGTTGGGTTTTTGATAAATTATCTGTAACGTAGGCGGGACTTTCTAGATTAATATTAATCCAGGAGGCCGTGGACGTATGCAACCAAGGGCACAAGCGCAACGTACTGTAGCGCCTCTACAAACTATAAAAAACGCCTTGAACTAAAAATGCGGCGGGCCGCGTAGAGACGTCAGTCTCGCACTAATCCAGGAGGCCGTGTTGCCATTATAGCTGGTTACAAGTAGCCTTCAACAGATGGCGTTAACAACATAGTTTTTAGATATAATTTCAATACATGTTGCTCCATTAATTATGACAGATGCCAACCAAACATGCCTACTAAAATAATTTTTTCGTATGGCCATCTCTTTCTTACTTAAGGATTCTATTTTGTTGTTCATGTTATCTCATTGCTGTTATACAGGGTGTTCGGTAAAGAATGGGATACCCATTAATCATAGATTCCTTACGTTGTAATAAATCGATTAAACCTAATATACCTTAGTACAAAGTCCCTTCAGTAAGAAGTTATAAGGCCTTGACGTTCAATTTTTAATTTTTTGTTAATTTTCACAAATATAGAGATATCGATTTGAATTTTGGTATACGTACTTACTATTATGTACTGCACTAATAGGAAAAATTTCATAAACTAGACTTGACTGTAAGGGTGACTTTAGCTATATTTCAAAACTGTTTTTAACTCTTAACTTCGTTACCTGTAACATTTTTTTAAAATGTTTATTATTTGAAAGTGAATTAAAATACACAAATACCTTAAAATGCCTACCAAAGGTTTTTGGTTGTCATTAAGACTTGCAATTATCAAGTAGCAATGATCAAAAAACAATGGGTAATGATTGTAATCTAGTAAACAACAACAAGAAATCAATTAATGACATGGGTGACATCAGTTTTTTGTCTTTTGTGCTTATGAAAATGCTGCGACGTAACGAACTTTTCAGCATGGGAGAATTCGTTATGTAGCGGCATTTTCTTAAACATGAAAGAACAAATTCTTATGTCACTAAAGTCATTAATTGATTTATCATTGTTTTTTACTCTATTACCATTGCTTTTGTCTTCATGGCTAATTGATAATCGCACGTCTTAATGACAACCAAAACCCCTTGATGAGCATTTTAAGGTAAACGGTTGCTTTTAGGCTTAATAACTAAGAGTACATTATTTTTGTGCTTTTTAATTCTCTTTCAGATAATAACCTAAAATTTCAAAAATATTACAGATAACGAAGTTATAATTAAAACAAGTTTTCAAAGATTGGTAAACTGCCTCTTACAGTCAAGTCTAATTTATGAAAACAAAATTGTTAGTGCAGTGCATAGTAGTAACCATGTATACCAAAATTCAAATCGATATCTCTACATTTGTGGAAATTAACAAAAAAATTAAAAATTGAACTTCAATGTCCTATAACTTCTTACTGAAGGGACTTGTACTAAGGTATATTATGTTTAATCGATTTATTGTAACGTAAGGAATCTATGACTAATCGGTGTCCCATGTATGTTTTGAACATAGGAAATTAATGAGTGCGACAAGGAAGACATAAACAATATCAAGTAAAAATGTGAGAATGAATATAGATGAGGCCTTTGGCGATATTCAAAACTAGTTGTACAAATTACTATTCTTTGTACAATCAATTTTTGGACTTTGATACGTTGCCTGCAGAGTTACAACTATGGAAACAAAAGTGGATTCAGCAGCCTGAAGTTGATAGCCCGAATAATGCCGTCGAAGCATTATCACAATGTAATCAATCTGTCTTTCCAAATATGTACGTACATTCTTTTAAAAATTCTTGCCACATTACCTGTATCAACAGCTACAGCAGAGAGATAATTTTCAACGCTCAGACCACGCTTTGTGGCTCAGACGCCTAAAAAGTTATTTGCGGAATTCAACTGGTCAAGAGCGGCCAACTGGTCTTGCGCCATTGAGTGTCCATAGAAACATAACAATTGACAGAAGAGGTGCTAAATCAATTTGCAAAAGAAAAACACAGACCTGTGAAGTTTTTGCTGTAATTAAGTAATTACGAATACCAATGTCTGATTTTTTAAAATAAATTAAATAAAATGTGTTTACAAATTTTTTGTATGTGTATCTAGGACGAAAAGCTTAACATTCGCAGACTCTTGTGTTGACATTCGCCTCGCCCAACAATATTCACAGTTGTGCGGGAATGTTACGCTTTTCGTCCTAAATACACATGTACTATTTTTGACTGTTGCTATCTAATATTGAAAGGCAAGTGTGTAAGGTTTTAGTCCAAACGTGTTGGTTTTTTGGTAATCCCTGTGATGCCATTTAAAATGCATTCATTTTTATACGTTTTGATGCAACCTGCATTAATATAGGTTATGGTAAGAAAATATTAAAATGCATAACTTCGCTTGTACGGATTTGGGGCAAAGTGAAATGTTTGTGGCGGGGCAATTTGAAATTCACTTCACTTTGCTCCAGACAATTTAAAATACCTAACTTAATTAATATAGGTATGTATTGTTTTAGATTGATAATGAGGACCTACAAAAGAAATACAAACCAATAACAATGGACTGTGGAAGCTATGAAATCTGCAGTAAATGCTGTTCAGTCGGGCACCCTCAGTCAAAACCAAGCTGCTAGATAGTTCAATAGTCCTGTTGCCAGCCTACACAGAAGAATTCAAAGTGGACAAACTGAAGTGCAAGCATCAACGCAAAAATTGTAAAGATTCACTCCTGTTTTTAACGCTGAGCAAGAAGTCGCTTTGGTCAATCACATTCTGCAGATTGAAGAACGTTTTTTTGGGTTGTCTCTGCAAGAACTTCGCGGTTTAGTATATCAATATGCTGAACTAAATAACTAATATACTTTTAACAAGGCGACCGCATTGGCTGGACAAGATTGGATCCGTTGTTTTTTAAAAAGACATCCAGAACTTTCAATAAGAACCCCTGAGAATACATCGGCAGCAAGTCCTGCAGGATTTAATAGAGTTTCCTTAGAAGCTTATTTTAATCTTTTGGGTTCCTTAATTGATCAATATATATTTCCTGAGACTGATATTACAATAAATAAACCAATAAAAAATTATATCTTTGAAAGGAAAGAAACAGGTTGGTACATTCACTTCAGTGGAAAGTGGGATATTACGGCGGAAATTTGCTTTAATGTAACTGGACATTTTGTTCCACCACTAAGTAAGTGTTGTAGATGTAGTAGATCAGAAATGTGCCGCATATTCCACTTAAAGAATAAGAAGAAGATTGCCACTTGCGTTGTTTGTTCGATTTCTCGATATTGCCGGCATAAATTCGGAAGTGGTGTTTCGAGCAAATAATCCGGAATCGTCAAAAAAGAAGACATTTTCTTTCAAACCTTAAATTTGCATAGTTGGAAGATCACATGAAAGATAGGGTACTGCTAAAATGCTTCCAAAGGATATTCAGTTGTTTCTTGTCAAGTATAAAGGGAAACAGAGGTGTCAAGTGTCAACTAGAACCAACGAAAAACGTGTTGGACCATGTCATTTGTGTGGTGCACATAGAAATAATAAAACTACTACTTCGTACTGTAACAAATTCATTTGTTTTGTAAAAATCATAGTGAAAAGGTGACTAAATGCAATTCTTGTAAATACTCTTCCATGGATGTTGATTAAAGAAAACGTTATTAGATTAAGTATATTATCATTTTTTTGTTAATTTGGGTTACATTATTCCTCAAGAAATGCTGTTAGTTTAATTTTTCTCCAATTTTTAAATTTTTATTGAAATTCCGTTGTTACATTTCAAATAAAGAATTTAATTAAGGTCTAAATTTTTTTTATCACATATATTAAAATAAAAATCATAATATAGTAAAAAAATATATAATTCGGGCGGTATTAAATACCGTGCGCGTCTGCTCAAGGGTTAAATTACACAAATCGCGACTGGCCGGAGTGGACGTCGAAGAAAAGCATACGAAAAATGTAGGGAAGCGGAACACACCACACACAGATTAGCCTGACCGCGGGCAGTAAACGGACAACATGAATACAATGGAAACGAAGGAGCCACGGACAACCGGCAACGCCGCGGACATTCCAGCAGCAGTTGGTCCCGCCCTGGGCTTGACATCACGAGTAGCTCATAGCAGTAAAATTAGAGTGCTTTATTAACCAGGCAAGCGTATCCCACTAGATTTTGTGTCACAGTGATTTTAGCGCCACGCCGTTGGCTGCGCTGACCGGTAACCGTGCATTCTGTCGTCTGTCAACCAAGCAAGACTAGAAACCATGGAGGTTAGAGAGGAGGAGATGGAACGAAATGCGCCGATGTCATATTGAAATGGCACTATTTTGTGTTGTCTAGTTCTTAATGACCAAATTCCCCACTAGAGGCGCAAGTGTTGCAGTCTGGGCTTGTTTTTGCCGCGAATGCAATGGGAACAGGTGCAATTTTGATTAATTCATAGAGGAAACGCTAAAATTTGTCAGCTAAACGTTTATATTTACCATTCATATTTATCTTAAGCCCAGTTTTATGCATTATGAACATTGCTGGCTTGTTTAATTTTTATAAACGGAGTTTCCTAATAATATACAAACTGATTAAAAAAGAGCTGCATCTAGTTGCCTTTGAATTTTTCCACGTTAGTTTTTATGTGCTGGTATATTTTTTGTAGTTCTCAAATTAGCCAGAATTGTGAATCTGTTTAAGTATTGACAGCTCTGGTTAGTTTGAGGACAATAAAGAATATAGCGTTACCTACAAATTCACATGCAAAGGAATTCGAAAGGCAGCTACATGTAGCTCTTTTTAAACCACTCTGTACAAATTAATGCATTGCATTCAAGGAACTAATTTCTTTTATGTAATATCAGTTATGAAGGTCGCGTTTGATGAGTACAACTCAGAATTATGTACAAAATGTGTAAGATTCTGATTCACATATAATCATTTTTGTCGCAGGTGCTGAACTTCTTCTATCCAAATTTCTCCAGGTTAACAGTTTAATTGATTTGAATGCATTTTTGAGAATAGTGGATACGTTGTAGCTAGCAACACTATTAAAGTAATTTAATTTGTGCTACTACTATATAATAGAAAATAAATGTACATACATATACGTTACAATGCATTTATAAAAACTTGTTACACAAAGAGTATAGATAAAAGTTACACATTAAAATTGCGAACGTTTAAATATCTTAGGTATTCTCGCATTGTCTGTAACTCATCAGTAAACCAATTTACAGAATTTGGTCTATTTAGTATCTTAATCGTTTTACTTTTGAAGGAAGCTAGATATATTTCTTGTAGCAAATTTGTAAATTTTAATTTATCAAATTTTACATTAAGAACCAAAACTTTATAACAAAACCCCAATTTACTTACCTCATATATTTATAGAATTTATTTAGTCCCACTTTTATTATTGGTTTAACTGTTACAGTTTTTTGTTTGTTTGAGTATAACTCTTTTTAAAAATATATATAATTTCTCCACGATTGTAGTCTGCTAAATGAATATTAGGTCTGCGGTGTGTACCAAAGTACTAAGATTGGTTACAATATTGTCGATACAATTTTTACTTCTTGTAACAAGTGTGATGTGCATATTATAAGATAAAAGCAGGTCATTAAATTTGTTGTAGGAACTATCTGGCTTGTTAAAATTAATATTGAAACCTCTTAGAACCACGATGTCTTTATTTTTTGACCAAAGCATTTTTAGTGTTGTCGAAAACTTCTGTAGGAAAGTCTCACATTGTACCCCTCATGCAAAATTTTAATATTGGAAAACTAGGGTTTTCCAATCCATTTTTCCTATTCCACGCTGTCATACTTCCATTACCAGTTTTGCAACCCGGCACAAAACAATTGGACGACATTACAACACGTTTGATAACCGTAATACAGAAAAATTGTTAAATTTAAACGTAGTAAAACCGTAAGCATACGATTTTCAGCCACAAGTGGAACACTCACGCCGCGGTGACGTATAGCTGTACTAGAGAACTTACGACACGAAAAGCGGCCACTTTCGCAACAAATCGTTCCATCTCCTCCTCTCTAACCTCCATGCTAGAAACCGTTGGAGTACGTACTGCTCGATCCAGAGGAACACTGCACGCTGATTTAAATCTTGGTGCATTCCGTTACGATGCTAATTATAATTAGTCTTCATCCAAGTGTGGATATTTAAATCTATATACAGTGTGTAGGTGTTGTTCTGTGCTGTCTACTGTATCTGTCAGTTCTATTGAGTTCTGTCACTCGTCACTGTTGTTTGAACTGAAGTACTATTAAAGTTTTCTAGTTTGAACCACGTGCGTGTTAGTTAGACTTTGTAAAATGTAAGAAGTACATAATGCGCAGAAACGAGTTCTCGTCTAGACGAGTTCACATTCAAATTTAAGGGGAGGTTGGAACTCAGTGGCGCAGCACGCGGAACGCGCACTCTATAACCTATAACCTAGCATTTGCAGTTAGCTGTTCTGGAGGTGTAATTCTTGTTTCGCAACGTCATTCTTTGTCTTTCCTTGCTAGAGGTAATAAGGTTGCAGAATTGGAAAAGCAACTGGAAAAAACTACAACCGAATTCGATGAAGTTTTAGATGGATACGAACAATATACTCGTAAAAACAGTATACGAATATTTGGCCTCCCTGAAACGCCTCACGAAGATACTAATGAAGTGGTTATCAAGCTCTGCAAGGACCAATTGGGTATTGAGTTGCCAGACAACGCCATCGATGTGAGTCATCGTCTGAAAGGTAGAGAAGGTGTCCATCGACCGATTATAGCAAAATTTGTACAACGAACGGTCAAGAAGCAGATTTATAATAATAAAAGCAAACTGAAGGGTACCAAAATAGTAATTCGTGAAGATCTAACGTGGAAAAGAATGCAACTAGTGAAAGCAGCTGTAAAAAAGTTTGGCCACAATGCAGTTTGGACTAACGATGGGGTGATTTTCGTTAAGGTAAATAACGCTATTCATAAAATTAATAACTACAGTGAGCTAAATGCATTTGCAAGCTGACTGTGTGCGGTTAGCGATTAATGATAAACACGACATTGAACAGATATTCAGGTATTAAACCGAACATTTATTTTACTTTTCTTTCAGAGCGCAATTTAGATTTATTTCATTGCTGTTTATGGGATCGACTCAGATGATCAGTAACAAAAAATGTCATAACTTGGTAGCAGCGCACTTAAATATATGGTCACTCATACCAAAAATAAATTATATACGAACAATTATTACAGATTACGATATATTATTTTTATCAGAAACTTATCTTACTTCTCAAATAAGTAATAATGCACTTCATATTACAAATTATTCATTACTTCGCAAAGACAGGGACGGTCATGGTGGCGGTGTTGCGGTGTACATACGAGAATCCTTGCGTTATAAAATAATTAATACAACCAACAGCATTGAACAGTTGTGGTTTTCTGTAAAAATAAAATCAAAAGTACTGGTCTTTGGTACCGCATATCGACCCCCCTCTTTCAATTATAAAACGTTTATTGATAATTTAGAAATATCGTTTACATTATGTGCATCAGTATCGGATGAAATATTTTGCTTAGGTGATTTAAATGTTAACATGTTGAATTTTTCACAATCAAATACTAAATACTTATTAGTACAGTAAAATTGTCGGAAAATACCCCGTCACCTTAAAAAAATTGGCCGCGGTGATTCCTCTTGCCCAGTGGTTTAGGGTCATTAGACAAGTGTAAAACCGAAAAGGCGTCACCCCACCCCTTGCCAAACAGCCGCCATCTTGATAACAATTGAATTTGTTTTTTCTCGCGATCCATTGGTCGCACAGAAAAAGTTATTGAACAAAAAATATTGGAAATAAAATTCTACACATTGTTTATCCTTGCCGTGATATTGAGAAGTTGGTATTTAGAACGGTAGAGGGCCACAAAGTTACCAAAAATCTGTTTCCGCCATTCTAGCGCTGTGGGGGTGATTTTTTCCGAAAATTGCGAATGTGTAAGTTGTAGTGCTTGAAAAAATATACACGAATCTCTTTTAATAATGGGATTGATTTAAATAGTCTCCGAGTGACAGCCCTTCAAAGTCCTCGCAGCGCGGAGAAGTGGAGAGATATAAATTATTTATATCCCGCACTTATTATAAATAACGAGATGCCATGGCTGCCGTTTGGTTAACATAAAGAAAACCATTATCGCTCGTACTATTATCCATTTTTAATCAGAATACAATCACGAAACAGCACTCGCAATCGTATTCACGGATTTTTCCAAGAATTTTTCACATTGCGTTTATAACATGTTGTGAGCTCTTTTTGCAATAAAAGTTTTAGCAACATTTCTATCATGGCCGATAATGACTCGCTTGTGTCCGAGGCTCCGAAGCAAGACGAAGAAACAGCTCCAAAAAAAGAAAACGTGTCTGAGTAGACTACAATATATCTTAGGGTTTATGCAAAAAGAAATTACTTTCAATATACGAGCCCAGAATCAAATCATTTAGCACAATTAATATTTTTCCGGTATCTTTATTTTGTACCCACAAAAGAAAATTTTCTTGGTCAATATTCTTACATCGTAATTGTAGACGTTTTTAGCAGTATTATAACAGCTTTAACAATAACAAATTACAAAAAGTAGGTAGTCGGGAAACACTAACTTTAATAAATATTATACACCAAGTGAATTAAACATCTTTTCGTGAATAAACATATGTTTAATTCACTTGGTGTATAATATTTATTAAAGTTAGTGTTTCCCGACTACTTTTTGTAATTTATTATTGTTAAATCTGTTATAATACTGCTAAAAACGTCTACAATTACGATGTAAGAATATTGACCAAGAAGATTTACCTTTATGGGTACAAAATAAAGATACCGGAAAAATATTAATTGTGCTAAATGATTTGATTCTGGGCTCGTATATTGAAAGTAATTTCTTTTTGCATAAACCCTAAGATATATTGTAGTCTACTCAGACACGTTTTCTTTTTTTGGAGCTGTTTCTTCGTCTTGCTTCGGAGCCTCGGACACAAGCGAGTCATTATCGGCCATGATAGAAATGTTGCTAAAACTTTTATTGCAAAAAGAGCTCACAACTTGTTATAAACGCAATGTGAAAAATTCTTGTAAATCCGTGAATACGATTGCGAGTGCTGTTTCGTGATTGTATTCTGATTAAAAATGGATAATAGTACGAGCGATAATGGTTTTCTTTATGTTAACCAAATGGCAGATATGGCATCTCGTTATTTATAGTAAGTGCGGGATATAAATAATTTACATCTCTCCACTTCTCCGCGCTGCGAGGACTTTGAAGGGCTGTCACTCGGAGACTATTTAAATCAATTACATTATTAAAAGAGATTCGTTTATATTTTTTCAAGCACTACAACTTACACATTCGTAATTTTCGGAAAAAATCACCCCCATAGCGCTAGAATGGCGGAAAGAGATTTTTGGTAACTTTGTGGCCCTCTACCGTTTTAAATACCAACTTCTCAATATCACGGCAAGGATAAACAATGTGTAGAATTTTATTTCCAACATTTTTTGTTCAATAACTTTTTCTGTGCGACCAATGGATCGCGAGAAAAAACAAATTCAATTGTTATCAAAATGGCGGCTGTTTGGCAAGGGGTGGGGTGACGCCTTTTTGGTTTTACACTTGTCTAATGACCCTAAACCACTGGGCAAGAGGAATCGCCGCGGCCAATTTTTTTAAGGTAAAACGACAATTTTACTGTACTATATCTGAATTTCTAGACTTATTGAATCTACATCAGCATATCACATCTCCTACCAGAATTACACAAGATAAACAGTCCCTTATAGATGTCATAATATCTAGCAATCCGACATTAGTGAAATCTTCTGGTGTCAAAGTGAATAATGAATCCGACCATGATTTGGTTTACTGTATTATTAATGTAAACTTCCCTAAACAACCTCCAATAATGAAAACCTTCCGCGATTTTAAGTATTTTGATGATATCTCTTTCCAGAGGGATTTGCAATTGTTGCCCTTACAAGAAATATATTTTACCACCAATATAAACGACAAACTTGCTATATTAAACCGTAATTTAATAAAATTGTTCGATACACATGCTCCTTGGAGGACAGTAAAAATTACTAAGGGGCCCGCTCCTTGGTTGACCGACAACATCAATTTAATGATGAAGTTAAGAGACAAGGCAAAAAACAGATTCAAAAAGTCCAAAAGCACGCAACACTGGGAATATTACAAATCCCTTAGAAATCTGACCAATCAAAGTATAATTAACGAGAAAAAAGCGTATTATGCTCACAAACTTCAAGATAAAAAATCAATTTAGAAGTGCCTTCAAACTCTAAATATTGGAAATAAAGTTAATTATCAAATTCCAGCTCACTTATCTAACGTAGAACAAATTAATAATAATTTTATTGATAATATCCCAAAATTAGCAGTAGATAATAACATTAAAGATTACTATTTGAAAAGCAAAACTACTAAAAACAATTTTGATTTTAAATTCACCTCGGTAACAGAAGAAACAGTTAGCAAACTAATTAAGGATATAAAAAGTAATGCGGTTGGATCTGACGGTATAAATTTGAAAATGATTGTTTTGTGTTTTCCCTTAATTATAAAATATTTAACGCACATAGTCAATGTCTGCCTAACAGAAAACGTATTTCCTGATTGTTGGAAACATGCTTTAGTTACCCCTCTTCCCAAAATTAATGATCCTCAACAGTATTCAGATTTAAGGCCAGTTAGCATCCTTCCTACCTTGTCAAAACTATTGGAAAAAATTATGAATAATCAAATAAGGGTCTACTTGACCACCTTTAATTTAATACCAGAAAGTCAGTCTGGTTTTAGGCCATCGCATAGTTGCACGACTACGCTGCTAATCATAACGGATGACATTCTACAAGCAACCGATCAAGGAGAGCTCACTATTCTTACTCTATTGGATTACAGCAAGGCATTTGATACTATCAATCATGACTTGCTGTTATCTATACTTCATTACATCGGCTTTTCAACAAATGCAATATCACTACTTCAAAACTATTTTAGTAATAGAACCCAATGTGTGAAGATAGAATCTACAGTCTCTACATCTCGTCAAATAACACAAGGTGTGCCGCAGGGCTCTATTTTAGGACCCTTACTGTACACTATTTATACGTCAAATTTTCATAATTATATTAAATATTGTAAAATACATATGTACGCAGATGATACCCAAATATATAAATTATTTTATCCTTCTAATCTTAATATTGCACTTGAAGAGCTATCGCAAGATTTACATCGGTTGTTTGAAATGTCAACCAAACATGCTCTAACTTTAAATCCTTCAAAATCTTGTGTACTTCTGTTTGGGAGGGATGCAGATCGCTCTAGTGTTCAGAATATCTTAACATTAACTATAGATAATGCTAATTTACCTGTAAATAATAGTACAAAGAATTTGGGAATTATTTTAGACAACAGTTTCAGATATAGAGAACATATCAATAAATGTATACAAAAAGCTTATACAAGCCTTAAATTATTGTATACTCATAAGCAATATTTAAACCAATCAACAAAAAAGATGCTGTGCGAAGCACTTGTACTGTCACATTTTTCATACTGCTCAGAATTGTATTCCTCTTGCCTCGACACCGATACTTCAAATAGAATACAGCGCGTTCAAAATTCATGTTTGAGATTATTTATGGTATAAAGTCTGTTCACGAAACTCCTGGGCTGTCAAATTGTAATAATTATATTTAAGTTGGCAGCAAATTTAAAATTTTGTTGGTAACTTTCTACTTTCACATTTGAAACACTGCAAAAGTTTAAAACTTCCAAATTTCAAAACTTGATTTATTTGTCAAAGTGACATTTCAATTCGTAATTGTCTCTATCAACGAAGAATCTTAGACTGCTTTCTTACCATTGCCAGTATAATCCCATAGAGTTAGCATGGGCATTTGCAAAAAACTATTACAATTACAACAAGCATATACGATCCCAACCTTCATCCAAATATAATGTTCACAAGTTATGGCGTATAGCTCTCAGTAACTTTACAGAGCAAATGTGGAAGAACAGTATTGCTCATTGTGAAACACTTATTAAAAATGACTGGATAAAATACATGGACACTTGCAGTGTGGCGGATATTCCTTCAGTCATAATATCGTTAACTGAATCTGATACTGATGAGTCCGACATAGAATTCTTTTCAGATTCTGAAACAACGGACTGATTGTGGAAATATAAAAGTATCCACTATAAATTTCTTATTATCTCTCTTTTTCTGTAGCACTACAGCCCTAGGTACGTTTTGGCTTAAAATTCAACACTTACATTTCCAATTTGTAACTTTGTTTAATAATATTTTTCTACTTTTGACATAAAACCATCGAACGTAACCTATCTTTATTTATCACTAGTTTAGTCACTAGATTTGAAGTACATTCCATAAAAAAGTTACTATTATATGTACACTCAAGAAATTTTAAAACAATTATTTTTGACAGCCCAGGAGTTTCGTGAACAGAGTTTACGTAAGTATGACCACATTTCACACAAGTTATCTGAAGCAAACTGGCTAAATATGGAAGACATACGTTTCCTTCGCACAGCATGCTTATATCATAAGATTATTTTCCTAAAAAAACCTCCTTATCTATATAACAAGATAAAATTTAGAACTGATGTGCATAATTTAAATTTGAGGTTCAAAGGCCTTATCACACCTCCTCAACATAAAACAACACTCTTTAAGAGATCATTTCAATATAATATAAGTAAAATTTTTAACAATCTGCCTGAAATGATAAAAGCCTCAGCACCGCCGCTTTTTAAAAATCAACTGACGAAAATTTTGCATTGGGCAATAAGTATGCAACATAATCTGATGCTGTTTACTAGTAATAATGTGAGATCGCGATTCGTTTGCTTCGAGTCCTATAAGCAGTATTATATTTCAGTTTTATTTTAAGTTGTTTTGTTTTGTGAACGTAATTCAGAATACTCCTTAAGTTAGGCACACATTTAAAACTTTCTTTGCAAAACAGATTAAGGTCCAATTGAAAAACAGGGTATTACCTGAATTGCGCCTTATGATTCCGGTGACGCTAAATAGAAAATTTTATTTCATTACTCTGTCCCGTATAATTTAGTATGTTCCATTTATGTTTATTTATTGTTAAAACTTACCTGTACTGTACTTACCGGAATAAAGACTTTATTATTATTATTATTATTGCCTTTACAAAATCTCCAGAATATGCTAAATACAATAATTTGATACTCAAAAAGTTCTATATTTTGTAATATCCACGTACCCCAACTTTACAACGAAAACCCTACGCCACTGCCCATCAGCTGACTGGAGATTTCTGGTCAGATTTGGCTGAGTCATCATGTACTTCTTACATTTTACAGAGTCTAACAGTGTTTTATGTTTCGATTTTGTCTACTTTCTTTTTATTTGTTTAAAAACCAATCTCTTTTAAGACGGTACAATTAAATTATATGATCGTTGTTTTTCCGACTTACCGTATGCTAATTGAAAAGTAACTAGAATTTGAATTTGCCGCCACTTCCAGTAACTCAAAATGGCGGACGAGCTTGCTCGTATAAATATAGTACCTTTAGTAAAATATTTTATTTGTTCCTCACTTGTAAACATCAATTTATCAAGTCACTGCATTCACCTTGAAAATGTTTCTTAACTGGCTAGCCAGAAAATTTTTTACTGGCTAGCCAGTTATATTTTACAAGCATGCTCATAGATAAATGATAGCGTGCAAAGCCAGAGTTGTCTTCCTTAGTATGTGTCATATTGATTAATTTAGTTCCTTGTCAGTTTGACATTTTGAATAAATGGTGAATTTCTAGTTATTTACAAGTGAGGAACGAATAAAACATTCAACAAAACACGCGAGGTAACCATTTTTACTGGCTCAAGGATATGACAGGCTCGCCTGACGGCTCGCCAGTCATCCCAATCCTATCGCCAGTAAAACCTGTTTTACCTGGCTTGTAATGTTAAATACTATTGGATCCATGACGTCACTAAATTCCCCAAGACCTAGGGATTTTAAATTTGTATGTCAATTCCGTCACTGCTGTCGGTCAGCTGCTATTATCTTTGGGCCATTTGCGTTTGCTTATGAGTATACATTTTGCAGCAAGGAAACAAATATGTATAAATGTAATATATGCCCAAGAGAATATGGACGAATTTCTGGATTAAATAAACATTTGCGACAATCTCATCCTCAAAATACTTGTGTGGAATATGAATGTTTTCATTGCCAGCAAAAGTTTACAAACAAGATCAAGTTGATAGTTAATTTAAAAGTACACCAGAAGAATTTGCGATATAAAACTAAACGTTTGATGTGTTCGTTCGAGTGCAATATTAGGTGTTCATCATATGCACATCTCCGAAAGCACCTTACATGTGCGCATAATTTTCACTTAAATTTGCAGAAACAGGTATGTACATATTAAACAAATACTTACTTTTCATAGGGTACTAATAGATATTACAAAATTATAAATATTTTAGAATTTTTGGACTGAAAGGAAAATACATAAGAAAACATGAACATTATGTATGTGCAGGATACTGGAACGAAGTTACTTAAAAATGGGAGAAGAACGAATTATTTTGCATGCCATCGGTCCTATTCTAAACGAGTTATAGAAAATAAAGAATTGAAGCGAAAGTCCAAAAATATTGGACCATACAAAATTGGCCGTGCTTGTTCATCAACAATCATTGTTACACAAGTGAGCAATGAATATTGTGTTAAGTTTTATGGTAATCATGCTGGCCATGAATGTGAAATTGGGCAACTGAGACTGAATAATCAGGATAGAAATGTATTGGCAGGTAAATATAATTTTTTGGTACCGTCTAATTTTTTGGACTATATAAATAATAAAACAATCATTATGGGAGACACTGTGACAATAAAATAAGCGAATATGTTATAGGGAAGCTGTCAGAGGGTGTGTCAGTGCAACGGATTCTCAGTGATATTCGCGAAGAAAAAATTACTGCTTTCAAGAGGATTCATCTTCTGGAAAAAAAGGATCTTCGTAATATTGTGAGATATTTCTCTTTAGGGTATTCTACTAAAAGACATGATAATGATGCAGTAAGCGTCAAATTGTGGGTAGAGGAACTAAAACAGACCAAAGGAAATCCTATCGTATATTATAAAGAACAACAAGAAATTGATTCATTATTTAAAAATGACGATTTTGTACTTATTATTATGACTGATTTTCAAAAAGAAGTACTAAATCAATTTGGCAGTAATAAAATGTGCATTGATGGAACACATGGATTAAACAGTTATGATTTTCAGTTATACTCTATAGTAGTTGTTGATGTGTATGGTAATGGAGTGCCTGCTGCTTTTTGTTTTTCTAACGAGCAGATGAAGAATTGTTTAAATTTTACTTTTCATATATCAAGCACAGGGACCACGCAAGTGGGGGGCAGAGGGGCCAACCCCCCCCCCCCATTAACCGGGGGGGGCTGCGTCCCCTCCAATTTTACTGCCTGGTAAAGAAGGTTTCTCTGTGCTATCCTTCACAGAGCTTTGTTTTTTCTTAAATGAAAAAGCGCTTGTACGTAAGCAAAATTGTCGAAGAAAGCAGAGCATAAGAATATTTTTTAACACGCTTTTATTAGTTCCACCTGTATGTACGAGGGCAGTTCACCAATTATTGTCCCTAGCATAGAAGCAAAGGTTTGAGAAGAACGAAATAATTTTATTTTTCAACATAGTCCCCTGACAGGTTAATACATTTTAAGTGTCGGTGCTGAAGTGCTTGAATGCCTTTGGAAAAAAATTCTGTATTTTGTTCCGCCAGCCACTCATTTACGGCTGTCATCGCTTCTTTGTCGTTCATGAAATGGGTTCCCCGAAGATGTTCTTTTAATTTTGGAAAAAGAAAATAGTCGCTAGGGGCCAAATCTGGCAAATAGGGAGGTTGCTCAAAGATTTCAAAGCCAGCGTTGTGAATGGCTGCCATTGAAATACAGCTTTTGTGGGCCGGGGCGTTATCCTGATGAAACAGAACACCTCGTCTCAATTTTCCTCTTCTCTTTTCCTTGATTGCTTCTCGAAGTTTTGGTATTAAATCTGCGTAATATTGGCCTGTTACGGTGTGCCCACGTGGTAAATAATCCACAAAAATAACTCCCTTAAAATCCCAAAAAACCGTTGCCATGATTTTGCCTGCCGAAGAAACAACACGAAATTTTTGAGGAGGTGGGGAACCCTTATGCCGCCATGCCATACTTTGGCTTTTCGACTCTGGGTCAAAGTGATGAACCCAAGTTTCATCCACTGCAAGGAATCTTTGTAAAAATTCATCAAGAGTCTCTGTTAATGATTGCCAAATTGGTCTCTGCGGTAACGTGTCGGAGACGTTTTTGATCTGCCGTTAGCATTTTTGGTACCCAACGTGCAGAGACTTTTGTGAGACCCAATTCTTTGTGCAAAATTTTTTCAACGCTCTCAACTGAAATGCCACATGTCTCCGCTATGCATCTGACGGTAATTCTTCTATCATTCAGTACCATATCATGGAGCAAATTAATGTTTTCCTTGGTAACCACAGTTTTTGGTGGTCCTGCACCTGGCGCGTGTTCACAGGACTCTCCCCAGTTTGAAATCTTGAGACCAATTTTTAATTAGGTACCTGGTATGAAGGCGCATAATCACCCAATACTTCAGTCATGTCCTTATGAATTTCTTGCGGTGATAAACCTTTCTTACAGAGGTATTTTATAACAGCTCTTGTTTCAATTTTATCCATTTTGATAAAATTACAAACACCACAAAAGAACTGAACTAATATTTCGAATAAATGAAAAGATAGAGAGACGCAATTTTACATACACTAACGTGAATAAATGACACTTCGGATAAAAACAGTTTTTCATTTGTCAGTCAATGCCTACTATATTAGGGACAGTAAATGATGAACTATCCTCGTACATGTACGTTCGGAAAAAGCGTTTTTGGAATTTACAAACGCTGGGTCGCTGCACTTTAACACTGTTTGCAGCAAACTTTGGCTGCCAGGCTCGTTTAGGCCGCTTCAAATTAACTAATATCTCTGGGCGAATTAACGTACTATACATTCCAATCTAACAAACCCATACAGCTCTCAGAAGAGGCTGCATGCGACTGCTGCCTTCTTTGTTAAATTTGCATGTTGAAAATCCCAGCATACCGCCCACAACGTGTGTTTCACAATAAACTTCCAGCGAGCATTTGCTTACACAAAATACAATATTAACTCTAATAATAGAACATAGGAAATACAACTTGGTTTCTTCATTTAAACATGAAAATAAATGTTATCGGTATGGGATCCAGCTGGCCCGTTACACATATCATAATTCTCAGCCTCTGTAAATCATAGGACTTAAAGAACGAAACTATTTTTTACATTCCATAAAAATAATTCAAAATCCATCTTAGCAGTTAAGTAAACTATTACGAAACTAATTTTTCTGAAACAAATTTAAGATATTTTCAAAAATTATTTTTTTTCTCTTTGGCCACTTTTGACCAATGACTTTTGCTCTGGAGCTTTTAAATAGAGGTGACATTTTTTGCAATCTATGCATGTATAAACGTTTAGTTAACTCGAAAATTTTTATTGAAAACTTGAAGCCCGAAAAATAATTACCAAACCCGAAGTCTTCAGATGAAAATTACAGTGTTAGCAACCCCAGCCTCCACACCTGGCCCCATGATTTATTAGCACTTCATAGTGATCCAATATAGTAAATAAAGCAGATTCAGATCCCTAAAAATGGTATTTATAACTTATAATAGGTTCACTTTACCAAAACATACATAACCAAACCGTTCTCTGTATTAATGCCAACGTAAGTTATTTGAAATCCACTACATGTAGTAATTTAAACTGAAATTATTTTCATATAACAAAAACATTCTTGCTTTATATTTCTTAATGTGGTATTTGAGAAATAAACATAAATTCGACAAATATGCAAAATTAAATCTTTAAAAATACATACGAGGGAACTAAGTTGACCACTGTTCGAATTACTGCAAATTTGGATTAGCTCGTGTTCCAATTATTCAGACTGCACTGTATTAATTTATTTATAGAAAAATAGCAGAGAGCACTTGGTGTGCAAGCTATTATTACTTTTTCCTATAATTAAAGCGGCTGGCGGACTTATATTTTCATTCATTATTAGATTTATAAAAATGGAACCGTAAATTAATTCAGATTCTGAATCCATAAGAATTGCAAAACTGACCCAACTTGTAAATCAGTTTCTGTTATATTCTGAATTGTTAATCGCCTTGTATTCTATATTTAATTGAATATTTAATCAACTCCACTTAATCTTTATCTATAATATTGACTAAATTAGCTTATTCAATATCCAATACTTTCAGATAGTGTTGTAGAACAGGTGAAGGTGTTCAAAAATGCATATCTTATCATAGTTAACTCAATCAATTCACTTTGGCTTTTCTGGCTCAATCAAATAAAATAAATTTTTTGCTTGATGTTGAAACAAACAGGATCATTTTGTTTTTTACCCCTGTCTCACAGTCATCCCAATAAAGTATATGGTGTATATCTATTTAAATTTAAAATGTTTTGAGTCTTGTAGGATACTAATTTTTCAATCTGTATGTGTAGGTTTTAACTACTTCATTTTGAAATTAGTTTTCTACTGTACATTCAATTGTAAGGTAAATGGTGCTATTTCTTATATGTGCATGTAAAGTTCTGAATGTAATATCTAGTTACTATTTTTTTGTTATAGCAGTAAGAATGAATTCAAATCTGAGCAACAAAAGATTATTAAAAACGTTACATGAAGATCATAGTAATGCTACTGAAAATAAAATTCATCGCTTAAAAAGACTATGGAATATTTCTGCAACTACCACGAAGAAGAAAAGTGAAACCAGATGTGGTAAGAAATGGGTGGAGCTATCCGATTTTAATCTAGCAATGAGACCGCCCACTTCTGGTATTGCTTTACAAAAGAAAAGCAAAATCAAGCTTAATAAACACTTGACAATTGGTGATAACATACAAAAAAGAATCGGAGATAAAAACAGGCAGAAATTGCTTTCACTCATGATTCCAAAAAAAGTTGACAATAATCTTAAACGTATGCAAAAGACAATTGACAATACCTTTGCTGACGTAAAAAGAAAGATTGAAAATAATCCGCAAATAAGATGTGCTACTTCAAAAAAAGTAGTAATAGACACCGATGTTTCCCAAAGAATAGAGAAGACAAGTCATTTACAAAAGAACCGAGAAGAAAATCCAAACAAAAATAATAGGCCTAGTATACTAAAACTGCCTGCAGAGAATAGTAATATGGAAAAGACAAGTAATTTACAAAAGAACCAGAAAGAAAATCCAAACAAAAATAATAGGCCTAGTATACTAAAACTGCCTGCAGAGAATAGTAATATGGAAAATACAAGTAATTTACAAAAGAACCAGAAAGAAAATCCAAACAAAAGTAATAGGCCTAGTATACTAAAACTGCCTGCAGAGAACAGTAATATGGAAAAGACAAGTAATGTACACAAGAACCAGAAAGAAAATCCAAACAAAAGTAATAAATCTAGTACACTAAAATTGCTTGCAGAGAATAGTAATTCGGAAAAAACAAGTACTTTACAAAAGATCCAGGAGGAAAGTCCAAACAAAAATAAGAGATCTAGTATACTAAAACTGCCTGCAGAGAATAGTAATATGGAAAAGACAAGTAATTTACAAAAGAACCAGAAAGACAATCCAAACAAAAGTAATAGATCTAGTATACTAAAATTGCCTGGAGAGAATAGTAATTCGGAAAAAACAAGTACTTTACAAAAGATCCAGGAGGAAAATCCAAACAAAAATAATAGATCTAGTATACTAAAACTGCCTACAGAGAATAGTAATATGGAAAAGACAAGTAATTTACAAAAGAACCAGAGAGAAAATCCAAACAAAGGTAATAGATCTAGTATACTAAAATTGCTTGCAGAGAATAGTAATTCCCAAAAAATAAGTAATTTACAAAAGAACCAGGAGGAAAATCCAAACAAAAATAATAGATCTAGTACACGAAAATTGCCTGCAGATAATAGTGATACGGTTCAAAGGAGAACCGAAACTAATATCAGTACACAGAAAAAGATTGTGAAAGATATCTCCAATACTAATGATGAACAAAAGAAGACTGATGATAAAAATAAACCTAATGAAACATCTTCAACTGTAGTAACTTATAAATTACCAAAAGGTATGTAGTATAAACAAAATTAGATACTGTTTCCATAATACTTCTGATTATTTTATTCTTGCTATTTTAATATTGTATTGGAAAATTAAGTTAATTTATATAACATATACAGCCTACATTATATTGGTAAAAGAACTTAAATGCCATTTATTTATATTTTGGGTTATTCAATAATAGCTATTTATGAAACAAGTGCTAAAAATCGACGTTTATGCACGAGACATGAAAATTATGAAACAAAGCCGAAAGCTGAGTTTCATAAAATGTCTCGTGCATAAACGACTTTTAGCACGCGTTGCATACAATATTTTATCTACAACCTTAATTTTACTGTTATTAATCCATAAATATCGATTTAACAAAGGTTTGCATCTACGACACTTCTAATTTATGTCATAATAAACAGTAGGCCATGCCGCGCGGGCAAATGTTTGCAAAGCCAGTACTGTCAAGGTCAGTTACAAAATGTAATTACTAATAGTCCACATCTGACTGTATTCATTACATAACGCTTTAATTATTTCAAAAACACTTTACCTGTAACGCAAGAAGCAACTAGAATAACTTTACAACTTCACTTCCAGTTCCAAATTGTAGTTTTATAACCTCACTTCACTTTTAGCTCATGGGCTAAAAGTAAACAGCTGATTTTTTTAACCACGCTAAACTATAAAACGTCACTTTTAGTGAAAAAAGCTAGCGCTAAAAGGCCTACTTTTAGAAGTGATCGTAGATAAACTTTTTTTTGTTTATGAAAATTTGTAACATAAATTTATTACTTTATTATTTATTGTTTTTCTTTTGTACAGGGCAATTTAAGGGAAAAAGATCAAAAGTAAAATCTAAAAGTTACGTATGGAAGGATCTTATGGCAACACCAAACAAACCCAAATGGAAGGACATCATGAAAAGTTCGCGTAAATTTGATGTGTCACTAAGCGTAATGCAAATTCTGCATGACGGTGAATTAAAGCTTACAGGTAAATTATATTGACTTGTTATCTGAACTGGGCAAATTACTTTAAAAAAATAATTAATTACCAATTACCCCCCAATGAAGTAATTGAATTACCAGATAGTTCAATTATCCAAATAAAATATTAATTCAACTATCGACTACTTGGTAATTGTAATTGCACAATATAAATTACTTTTTCAATTACTTTCAGTAGAAATTGCATATCGGTATTTAGTAGTACTATTTAAGTAGCTCTGTGATAGTGCATCGTTTAAAATAAGCAAATTGAAGTTAATAAATAATTATTATGAACCAATATTGTCTAATGAAGCTAGTTGTTAATTGTCATGTAAAAATAAATTATATCTTTACCGTACTGTACTCTGTAATCTCTACTTATAGCAAAAACATTTTTCAATTCTTACACAATAATTATTTGCAAGCTAGACTGTTACATCCTGCTACACATGACACGACATATGCACATCCCATCTAAAAACATATTTTCCCCTTTGCTCCTGCACACGTCATTGCAAATATTGTACAAAATTAGCTTACATGGTTCCAAGAATAACGCTATTGTGATTTGTTTAACCTTTAACTTAATCAAGACTAATCTTATTTTTTGCGTTCTGGGGATTTAATGCACAATCTAGGTCAGTAATTTGGTAATTGAATTACCAGAAAGCAGTTCAATTACTGCGAGTAATTTCATTTAGCGCAAGTAATTCAAATACTTCTAAAATCATTTAAATACTTTAGAGAAATTTAATTATTCAAAAGTAATTAAGTAATTGAATATAGTAATTAATTACTTTCAAAAAGTAATTGTTAAGTACTTACTTTTTAACAAAAATTGCAATTACCAATTACAATTACCGTATTTTAAAAACAATTCAATTCCAAGACAAATCAACAAAAAGGAATTTAATTAATAATTTAACTACAAAGTAATTAATTACTGCCCAGCTCTGCTTGTTATTTAATTAATATTTGATGTAAATATATTTTGCAGCTTATGCTAGTACTAAAAATCTGATAGAAGCCTATTTAGCAAAACATGCCAATTTGCTTGTTCAGCTAATTAACATAATTGAGGTGAGTTTATTTCTTTAGTGACATGAAAATTGTCTCCTCTATGCTTATTAATTGTGTTTTTTCATTTATATGGAATTTGCTTGAAAAGAGAATGTAAAGTAGAAGTTACATATATTATGCAGATTTATTTATATCGTGTGAATTTTCAATGAATATAAGTAATAGTTAATAGATGGATATTTTCGATTCAGTAATTAATATAACAAAACTTCCTTAGCATATTCGAAAATCCTTTCTATTTGACAATAAAATTAGTTTCTTCTAAAACAACATTAATTTTGTTGGCAAAGTAGGGGAAAGCAAGAGAATCAGGGAAATGTGTTTAGATTATATAATTTCCTTCGATGAATAGACAATAAAAACAAGAGCTTTAGAAAATATTATAACATCCTTAATTATCAAAATTTTACAGCTACTTTGGTTCATTGAACAACAAAAATATGAAAGTGAAAATATCAAGTCGAATATCTATCGTTGACATGAAAACAAAATATATTTGTTGAATAAGCCTGTAATTGGTTAAAATTTTGAGAATTAACAATGTTTGTTGGATAATATAATATAAATAATATAATCTTTGTTATGACAGTAGGTACATACCTGTATTACATCTAACTATATGCTTACAGTAGTTGTCAAATGATTTTGTATAAGTTTTCTAGATCTTTACTGTATCAAATTTAACAGACAATACAATGATAGTTGTTTTTTCTTTGTGCATCGCAAGCTGTAAAACAGCTGTGTGTTTCATAGCAAAATATTTAAACAATTGATATTCTCAAAAAATAATGACGCTGTCTAAATTCTGAAAAATTCTGCTGAAGATTACTTTCTAGAGATTTAGCTAGCAAACTTCAGGCTACAATATTTGTTTAAAAATAGTAATCAAAAATGGCCTTGAGATAATTCACTTCTTTTTGACTATTTTACCATATAATACTCAAAAATATCTGCTAGTACTATTATGGAAATATTCATAAAGGTTTCATTACTATCAAAATGAAATTGAAAATTTTAGAAACAGGCCAAGCTCCTTCATGGGGTGTTAGTTATTATATTTATTATTATATTAAATCAGTATGTAAGGAAAAAAATGGTGACCATGTGTCGCATTATCTTACTTATTTATCGTTAACTAGGTACTGTAATAATTCACTTTAACACCTGAATACTATATCTATTTATTGAATGTATAAAGAACTAAATTGTACTTTATGATGTGTAATAACAAATTAACATTTACAATAGCTTACAATAATTTTATTTCTAATTAGGACACCAAAAGCTTAGCAGTTTGCGCAAGTGCTATAAATGCTCTTCATCAAATTTGTGTGAAGAGCCATCTCTTTAACAGAAACAGAAACATCGACGTTATGGACTATTTAAAATCTTCCCACAACTTTGTCATATTAATCAACAGTGTGTACACCATGAATAGAAGATTTAATGAACTCACAAAGTTTTACGCTGATAAACCAGATCTATTCAATAAATTGTTTGAAATCATCAATGTTTTGTCGGTATCAGCAGAATGTAAGCATATTTTATTTTCATTTTGCATTCATATACTTAAATGTAATATCTTAGGTCGAAAGAGGGTAAAAAGAGTTGCAAAAGGAACAGCCCTATTTATGTGTGTAGTTTTAAGAGAACATAAAGACAAGGACTTACTCATTAACCTGCTCACTGTCTTCAAATTACTTTGTAGTGCAAGTAAGTGCTTAAATTATATATTGGGTATATAGGATATTTACTAAAATGTTATGTTTCATTTGTAGAAAAAGTATGTCATTATCTATCATGCAAATTTTTTTATGACGGCCTATGTTCTTCATACAAATTGACAAAGAAGTTAATTGCTATAGTAACGATTTTGAATTTAATGGCAAAACATAGTAAGTGCACCTCATATATTACTCTTCACTTACAGACATTTATAATATCTCTGTATTTCAGAATTGGCACTCCAGTTCATGAGCCAGCATGATAATATAATTAGCCTCTTACTTGAATTTGTTAATTATAAAAGTAAGGCGCCAATTAGTAGGACTGCAGTGTTGACTATATTACAAAAAATTGCGAGCACCGGTACATTGCTTTCAAACAATCATGTTTAACAGTAACTACTCAAACTAAATTTTCAGATGCTGGATTAAAGATTCTCTCTAAAACCGCAAACTACACTAAATTGCAAAGTTTCTTTGTGAAAAACCAAGCTGGAGAAGAAATTGAGTGCAGAATTAAAGCATATTCAATTTTGAGTCTATGCTCAAATAAAAGTGTGTTAACCTTGGTCAAATTAAGTCAAAATTTAAATTTACCAGATTCCGTAATAAAATGCAGTAAGTCCATTATACTACTTAAATTTAGTAACAGGAAATATTTACATGCTATCTAATACTTTCAGTGGAATATACAAAAGACTTATGTGATAGTGATCCAGATGATGAAAGCGACGATGATTCCTCTAACACAGATGACAGTGATGAAGATTCCTCTCTTAAGCTGTCAGACCCCTCAAGAAGAATGCCTGTTGAAGCAATAGAACCCTTATCAGAGTATGATATATTAAAACTATACTAATTTTATTGTACTACATGTGTATTTTCAGAATGAAGGTTTTTTTCAGAGAATATTTTCATAATACCTCGACTTTGAAAGTTCCCGAATTTAAGATATTCCATAGGGCAGGATCATTTACAGATAAAAAAACAATTGATCGACGAGTACATAGGCTAAGTAATTCAAATAGACTTGCTTTTCCTGATGCTGCAATGTTAATGGCGACTCCTGAGAATCGTTTAAATTCGGTTCACAGATTTCCAACGTAAGTATATAGAAAATTTATACAAAAAATAGGGTAACATGTCGATACTTTTACTTATAGAGAATATTTGCTTCACAAACTAAGACCAAAAGAAGACAGTAGTAGAATTTTTTATGCTCAGCAAGTTGTATATAACTTAGATGCATTATATAAAACAAAAGAACCAATAGATATACCAGAGTAAGTGCTTTTTTTATAAATATATATAAATTATAAAATTATGATCTTTGCAGATTAAACACATTTGTACCTCCACCACCTGATATAGAACATAGCGATGTTCTTAAGTTTGAATCTCGTTTTGAAAGTGGTAACTTACGACGAGCTATACGAGTAAGTCAACAATACTTTATAAGTAGCTAATATAGTTAATGTTCTATTGTATTTTTAGGTTGACAAATTAGAATATGATCTAATACTGAGTCCTGATACCTCTACATCTAAAGGATATCAATGGTTTTATTTCCAAGTTAGTAATATGAGTGCCAAAGAAAAATATACCTTTAACATAATAAACTTTACAAAAAGCAAGCATTTATATAATGATGGAATGCAGCCTCTCTGTTTCTCTGCTGCAAATTACAAACTGAGTGGAGTTGGTAAGAGATCCTTAAATTTCAATTTTCTTTACGTTTTTATAACATCGACAATGTACCTACTTTCAACCATAAAAGTAATTAATTACTTTTTTTGTGTTAAATACAGGGTTCGGCAACGATGGGGCGGTGGAAGATATTTCTAAAACTGTGAAAGTTACATAAATATTGCTTATATAAAAGTTGTAGGTACAAAGGCGGTGCACATTACTAAAACAGTTTTGATTAAACAGGATGTCTCAAAAAAGTATGGTGAATCAAACATTCTTTTTTCACATCGAATGCCCTATATTTAGGTAGCTTAAAGTTTCGCACTGAAATACTAATCATTTTGATATAAAGTTTAATAGGGCTCATTTCAATTGTTTTGGAGATATTAACAATTTTATTTTTAAAAAATGATAAACTTTAGGCGGCTGCTGTAAGTAACAGAAAGCAATCGAATGAAAGAAAACGTTAGCAAAAGATTATGTTTTTTGTGAACTACCTTTTGAGTGTAAAATGGTGGAAATGGGTATTAATGCTATACAGGATGCTCAACATTTGCAAATTTAATCATTTCCATTTTTTTTCAAATGATTCTCCCTGTATATTTTTGAAACGCCCTTTTAATGAGCTTTCTTTTGATATGTTACTTCGTATCTCTAAATTCAAGTGTTTTTCAGATATGCGTATTTGAACATACTTACAAAACAATTTAAGCCACTTAAGATGCTTTATTTCAAGGCATAATAAACAAACACCATTAAAATGAACATTTAAACAACACATTTGTACCTACAACTTTAATATACACGATATTTATGTAACTCTCGTAGTTTTAGAATTATCTTCCATCCCCCCCTTCCATTGTTGCCGGACCCTGCATAAAATAGTTGTTAATAATTTGCCAAAGTTTTGATTCATAATGTACTTATAACAAATAAGTTACTGTAATAACAATAGTAGTAGCTGTCACTCCTTCAAAATGTTTTGTATCCCTATATTGATTAGCTGAGGAAGTGTTCTCCATCTTTTCCCCCTTATATAGAAGGAATACTCATACCAATAAAAAGTAATACTTATATTTACCAATATAAGTAGACTCTGTAAAATGTAAGAAGTACATGATGACTCGGCCAAATCTGACCAGAAAGCTCCAGTCAGCTGATGGGCAGTGGGGTAGGGTTTTCGTTGTAAAGTTGGGGGTACTTGTATATTACAAAATATAGAACTTTTGAGTATCAAATTATATATTACAGCAGGGTGTGCTCCAATTAAACAAGTGCTACAATGCCCCTTATTAAATAAGTATAATATACTATTTTAAATACTAAAACTGTTGCATTATAATTTAAGGTTTTTTGCTCGTAACCATGGCAACATTGTCAAGTGACATTTGACGGTTGCCGTCTAATGGACAAAGTATCAATTTTGTTGTTCTGACTAGGGATGTGCAGTACGATCCGAAATTTTGAAGTACCGGTACTTTGTCTTCCGATACTCGATATTTTGTACCAATATTTAAATAAGCAATTCAATACAATACGATTTATTTTTGGTCAGCATCGTTAGGGCCGATCCAAGGTTTTTTCCGCCTAGGTTCCAATTACTCATCTTTTGACCATCAATTTTTTTTTATTTTTAACATAAAAATTGATGAAACAGTCTCAACAAGCTAGTTTGATATTTATATTTTGTGTTCTATGGAAGTAAAAGCGAGATGGTTGTACATCGATAACTTTCAATAAGTAATTTTCAGCTTCTACAAACTCGAGAATAAAAATCAAAACAAAATGATTTTGTTGAGTTGAAATCTTCCTGTTTAACATGTGTACATACTACACTTCAGGTTTCGGTGGGTACAGTAAAATTGTAATTGATGAATTCTAAGAGGAATGGAAAGTACCTACCTATGAGTGTGTTTCAGTTATTAGTTTCATGTTACTTTTTAAGTTTTTAAGCATTTCAAAAAGTTAGTATACTATTTAATAGATGTACAGTCAGACCTCGCCGTTCGCGGGGGTTACGTTCCAGAAGAATGCCGCGAAGGGCAAAACCGCGATGCGCAAGTAAACACATAAATGATAAAAACGGGGTTAGGTTCCATTAACTAGATTTATTTATACTATGCAACCTCAAAAAATTTCGGCAGAAACGCTCGACAAGACAGTAAAGCTTGAACTAAAATTCCATACGTAACATAAGTCTGCCACTTGAATCTAGAGCTCGAATGTCCATTTGTTTATTCAAGTTATAATTTTACAATTTATTTCAGGTTCGATTTGGTAATAAGAGATTCAAAAAAATAGGTTTGATAAGTGTGTTACGTTCCAGAAAAATGCCGCGCAGCGCAAAACCGCGATGCGCAAGTAAACACATAAATGATAAAAACGGGGTTAGGTTCCATTAACTAGATTTATTTATACTATGCAACCCCAAAAAATTCAAAAATACATAAACGTGCGTATACAAACATGCAAATACGTTCATTTTCAAAACATGCAAATACTTACATTTTTAAAACATAAAATATAAAGCAAAAAACACTAAAACAAAAAACATTAAAAAAGCATAAATGTTCATTTGTTTATTCAAGTTATAATTTTACAATTTATTAAGGTTCGATTTGGTAATAAGAGATTCAAAGAAATAAGCTCGATAAGTGTGATAAATAATGTTATTTAGGTGTTCATGACATAAACCGCATACGTCTGCTTTATTTACTCTTATGAAGGTTACCTACCTGACGTAAACTTTAAATCGCTGTTAAAATAAACAAAAGCTCATCAAAACGTTGGCACTTATGACATATTATTCATTAGTAAACAAATTTGTATGCGCTTTTGTTTATTTAAGCAGCGAATTAAAGTTAACGTCAGATTAGTGGCCTTTATAAGACCGGCCCTTAGTGAGTGAAAGTTGAAACAGTTAACTTTGGCAATTCCATCCGCGAAAGGCAAAGCAAATATCCGCGAACGGCAAAAAAAAGGGAGCACAAAGGTGCCACGCGTAAAATCAAATCAGCAAACCGCAAAGCCACGAACGGCGAGGTCTGACTGTATTTCTAATACTAATTTTGTAGTAATTTTTTTGTTTATTTATATATTGTTACTGCCACTATTATTGCTACAGTTCTATTTGCTGTACTAGGACTCAAACGTTCGTATAAATAAACCTAGAAAATATCCTGGATCGAATGTTGACCGGTATTTTTGTATACGATACTGCCCAGAACTGATACCTTTAAATCGATACGATATGATATGATTGTATTGGCACTTTTCGGTGTGTCAAACATTCCTAGGTCTGACATTTCAATTATATACTAGTTTAAATTTGGTGCAAACCTTTTGATTGTGTTGTTAAAATAGTGCCTTACCTAAAACAATAATTGTGTTTAATTAATTCATTAAAAACTACCTTAACTTTAGGTAAGAAGGGGGTAATGGCAGTCACCTAAGGGAGATTGTACGAAACACTTGTATTTATAGACAAATTGTAAAGGTTTTGGTCTCAAATTGTTAAGTATTGAACAGTCTTTGACTGTTTCCTGCTTTATTAAGATTGAAACAGATAGTTTCATAGAAGCTTTATTATTTATCCAAACTTACCTTTGGTATAGGTAATGGCGGTCAGAAAATTGATGAATGTAACAGTATAACAGAATATTGCAAAAAAAGATTTTATTGAGAATATTAATATCATAAGACGTAATACAAAGAGTAGAATTCCAAAACATCCTTTCTAGACAATATTAGAACATAAATGCACATATTTAAAAAATCTAACCTAATAAAACTGATTTTTTCCATATCGAAAGCGTTCAAACAATGTAAGTTTTTTTTCCAACTACGTCGTTCTTTGTTATGATATCTATATCGTCTATGTCTGGGAACACCAAGAGATTCTAGTGGCCTCAGTAGCAGTGCATGTAGTTTACTCTTAATATCATTTTCAATTATACTGATAGTCTGAGCCACAAACTAGTTTTGGTTTTTCTCATTTGAAATGGTCACCATGATGAAATCGTCTTTCATCAAAACAGAATTTTATTCAACTGTAAACTCAGCTTCTTCTCTATTCTTACCTTCTTCCAAATTGCTTGTTTTCATCCAGTCTCCACCGGAAGAATCCTAGCAAAGGTTGTTTAATGCAATGTAAGGTTTTTTTGTTGTTTCTGTTATTGCAGTCCCCAAATTTATTTAAAACATTTCTTTTCATACTACCTTTCTGATGAAAACATTTCTGTTGCTTTTCTTCTAACAGCAATTTCTGTGGTGTTTCTGTCAGTAGTTATAGCAGATTATTGTTTTCTTGCTGTTCTTTTTGATGAAGTCCTTGGTTGTGGAACTGGATAAACTTCTGCAAATGACAATGATTGTTGATCGGTGCTAGGGCTTTTACATAGCGGGTTGGGTTTTGGTTCACCGACGGTTTGAGTGGGTGTAGATTCCAATTCATTTGGTTCTACATCTACACCATCAAATGAAAAGTCCTCTTGTGAGAAAATATTGGGATTAATTGGATGGATGCCCGTTTCCTGAAATTCAGAAATGCCTTTTGCAACAGCTGCAACAGTGGAATTCGCCTTATTGAATAACTTCGCAAGGTTATATACAGTGATGGCTTCACCTGATTTACTTTTCATGTAAAGATCACACTCCCTGTTGTAAGCTCGTTTTAGGGGACTATAACGAACTACGTCTAAGGGTTGTAATCGATACGATAAGTGAAGTGGCAAAGATAGCATTTTGATGTAGTTTTCACAGCAAAATGAATACGCGTCCAGAGTAATGTGGCTTCGGTGGTTATCAAGAACGAGAAGAACTGGTTCTTTACTAGACTTTACAAAGGTAGCAAAATGCTGTAACTAAGTATACTAAGATTTTCATCACTCCAACCATTCTTAGGACATTCATACAATTCTCCAGGGCATTCATTGGCCCCAAGATTTGGAGGCACTCTTTGACTAGCATAAATGAACATGGGCGAAATATACCCATCAGCTGCGTTCATATACCAAACAACCGTCGTGGTTTTTTCTCTCTCTCCTGATGTGACTGCTCCATTCCTCTTTTGTCCTTTTGGTCCAACAATTTTTTCAGTTTTTTAAATTGTTGTTATCCCAGTCTCATCCATATTATAGATTTTATGAGGAAAAAAGCTGTGCTTGATCATGAGTTTCTCCAGATTTTGAAAAAAGGGATACCTTCGTTTTGTTAAAACCTTTTAATCCGTTAAGGCTCGTGTATCAGGTTTCCTAATAGAAACCGAGGAATTTCTTTTGAGGAAACCTAACAAACATTCTCTCCCTGCAAAGACGTTCTTCTTGAATCTATGTTCAAAAATACTAAAAATGTTAATCGTTTTCTTTATTCTCAATAACATCAAACCTGGTTTTCATATTTTCTGATGGAACAGCTTTTGAAGGATTACCTGTATGTTCATTTTTAGATTATAAGCAAAGGATAAGGGGGAGGGAAAAAGATCCCTTCCCACCTGCTAAACAAATCTATAGATAATACGAGGGCTATTTTTTAACACCTCCAATTCAGTAGGAATAAAAAACAAAAACAATTTGAAACATTTATTGTATAGAAAATGTAAGTACATCTCTCAGTTACATAAACTGTACTCATTTGATGATGAATTGTAGCTGCCTTCTGTCCTTCATCATTGAGCCTTCAACCAGAAGAAATCAAATTATGGCTTACGGCTTATAGTTCACACTTGGCGGATGTATTACACCATAATTCGCTTTCTTTTAGATGAAGGCTCAATGCAAAAGGGCATAATGCACCCAAGATTTATTGTCGGATGAATACAGCTTATGAGTGACAGCTGTGTGAGAATAGTGCAGAAAATATAAAGAAGGAGCTGAAAGCCAAAGTAAACGGTTGGCTGAGTGATCAGGCAGCAACCTTCTTTGAGGAGGGATAGGAAAATTCGTGCTAAGGTACGATAAGTGCCTTAATCAAAATAGTGATTATGTAGAAATGTAGCTGAGAAGTTTACTTAAATTTTCTATACAATAAATGTTTCATATTTATTTTTTTTTATTCCTACTGAATCGGGGGTTGAAAAAAGTAGCCCTCGTAGACAAACAATTAGCTCAGTGATGAATTGTTACATATATTGAAATTATGCAATATTTTTATTATTTTTATGTAACTACTACTTATTTAGTATTGATTTTTCAAATATTTTTACCAACTTTAGTTTCCAGAGTAGGTAACATGTTTCTTAATATTTCAGGATGGAAACGCGCCGGAGAGAGGGTAGTGTACTATGGTAACCGATATACCAACAAAAGTGGTAAAATACAATATAAGACTTTGTCTTTTTCTATAAAATTTCCCTATACATGTGATTATGTGTATATGGCATACCATTATCCCTACACGTATACTAGATTAATGGTAAAGATATTGTCCTTAATGTTAAACTTTTAATACTTTTAATATTATTTTTATCTAGGTTGCGTTATCGCCATTTATGAATAATAGATCTAAAGTAATCTATGCACGCATGGATAAATTATGCAACACTGTTAACAATGCTAATGAAGTACCACTTCTAACCATTACTGCATCTTTAGATTCCCCTACGTCTTTGAAAATTCCATTGAATGTAAGTAACAAATAAAAGCACGAGGAAATGTTTTTCATGTAGTAATTATTTTTGATTTCATTGTTTTCTTTATAAATGTACCTACTATATGTGTATTTATCTCTACCAATTTTCCTAATATTACAGTGTCCGGTAAAAATATGGACACAAATGGAATTGTTTTTTAATATCCATTTATCATAAAATTTTGTTCTTGATGAAAGTCCCTGTATCTTCTCAAACTAAAAGTGCACTTTCCAAAATTTAAATATTTTCTTTTGCATATGAGGAAGGTTTGAAAATACTACCTTTATTTTTCAAAATACTCAACAGGTTATTTGTAAAAATTTGAATTTTAAGCTATTTTTCCAAATAACATTATTGTGTGTTTTAAAAAATAAAGTATACAGAAAGAGATATTTAAATTTTGCATATACCTACTATATTTTGGTAATACAAAAAATATGCAGCTATTGGATATGTTTAAAAAATAAATGATTTTTAGAAACGTCCTGTAATATTTATTACTGCAAGAGTACATCCCGGTGAAACAAATGCATCTTGGATAATGGAAGGCCTCTTTAATTTCCTCGCAAATGATACTGATGCACGTGCTATAGCAGCAAGAGAATATTTTATTTTTAAAATAATTCCAATGTTAAATCCTGAAGGAGTCATCCATGGAAAGTAAGACACTCATTAAACTTCTATTCTAATTTATAATTTTTGCATATTTTTCCCATAGTACGAGACGAGGACTTATAGGCTTAGATTTAAACAGATGTTGGGATAGGCCAAATAAAACTATGTGTCCAGAGATTTACTATACTAAGGTGAGCATAACATAATAACGAGATTGATTTATCAATTCCACCATTTTTAGAGATTAGTGGAATACGTAAAGAGAGAAGTTGGGCAGCCGATAGCAGCATACATTGATATTCATGGACACAGCCAAGAAAAATGTTTCTTTTTCTATGGTTGCAATCCCAAACAGAGCTGGAATAGTAAGGACCGTAAAAGGGGAGACTTGTTAGACACATTACAGGTATGTCATTTGTAGTCTTTCAAATTTAAGAATTTAATAATGCTCTTGTTTGTAGTTGATACCCCAAACAATACAAAAATTAAACCCAAATATTCAGTTATCCAACTGCAATTATGACGTTAAAAAAGCGAGAGAGAGTACTGGACGAGTTGTGATGTGGAGACAATTTGGTATCACCCAGTCTTATACATTAGAATGTACCTATTCAGAAGGATATAGAAAGCAGGTCAGTTTAATATTTAATGTTTACTATTTTTTTAGCAGAGGAATTAATTTATTATTATAATTTCAATTGTAGTCGATGAATACCAGAATGCTTGCTGATATTGGTGAAAGCGTTGTCGCAGCTTTTGGAAAGATAGCTGAAGCATTATACCTATCTAAAAAATCTCTACCAGCTTTGTAAGTATTCAACGCTTACTTTCAAAGAGAAAAGTATGTTATCCAAATTAAATCACCATATCTGTTTTAGTGGGCTCGATTATGGTAATATGGATAAATGGAACTGCCAAAGCATTCAAGTTAGTCCTCCTGCTCAAGTTGTTGTACCAAATAACGACACTCTTTATCTAAATAATAATCAATATGTCCACTACTTCTTTCGTTTTTAAGGAAATTTCAGTTTTGTTATATTCCTTGCCACTATCCCATTTATAAAAATATTCTCAAAATTCAAGTACATATATTAAAATTATTCAGTAGCTACCAAACATCTATGTAAACGAAATGTATAAAAACATACTGTTTAAATACAATAATTAATTAAATGTTTTCATTCAGTTTTAGTGAGAATTAATGTGAATATGCATGGAGATTGAATAGGAATTGTTGTTTGTTGTACAGAACACCCACTATAATATTAACTGAAAATGTTTGACTTCATTGTCTCTACATGTAACTAAAATACACCCAAACGTAAAGTAATTTTATTATTATTACAAAATTTTACATGCTGAAGATAAACCTATAAGCACAGTAAAAAAGAAAATGATACTACAGTTACACATCCAAATATAAGAATAATTAGTATGGATCCTAAAGTAGCAGTATATAAACAATCACAAATACTAAAATAAAAATTTGAAATACATTCTAAATTACCATGAAATAAACCTATTACGAAATATAACTAAATTAAAGAAATTTTCCTAAATTAAAACAATTTTCCAAGAGACATATGGAGTTAAAATGTATCTAGTGTGTACATCAATGCACAGTAATCAACAAAACCCCGAGAGGCACTTCACTCCGGATTCAAGTATGAGTTGACTTTGTTTTTAAACATACTTAACGACGATGCAGTCACTATATCATCACTAAGATCGTTCCATTGTTGAAAAGATCTTTTTTGAAACTGTGGCCACGTAAGCAAGGAGATAGTTGTACCATATTTTCAGCAGAAAGAAACAGATTGTGGGTAAATCTATATAATGATAGTGAAGACAATTAATTTTTTGTTCTAACAATATTAGTAAAATCTATTAATTTGAATAAAGCACAGGGCATACATACCGTGAGTATACTTTATCGCTAGCTGTGATTACAATACAACAATACATTAGTTGATGTTATAGTAACTGCATGACAGCAATGTATTAGCGCATTTACATTAAAATTAAACATTTATTTGCCAAAAGCAAGTAGCACCACAAAGTTAAAAAATAAACATGATTGTAGTTTAATTTAGTTATTTTCTTTCTGTTGCATTTTTAAAACACCACTTCATTTAAATGTTTCTTTAAAAATGGGTTTTTCTATAATCGTTTGTAATTATACAATGTTCAGCTCTAAAATATACTCATTCAATTATTGTTATTGCATCAATTTTTTTCTTTTAATGAATTTGCAGTGCTTTTGATAAATAAATGTTTAATTTTAAAGTAAATGCTGTGATACATTGCTGTTATGCAGTTAATATAACATCAATGAATACATTTCTGTTATTGTTATTGCATCTAAGCAGTAATGAAAACAAAGGTCACCACTAAGTGCTATGTTTAATACTAAAGCAAAATCACTAACCACAGTGTGTTGGTAAACAGATTTCTAAAAACATCTAATTTATAACTACTACCTAACATTTTTGTAACGAATATTACAATGAAAAATTTCTACCTCAGTCAATATCTTATTTGCTTTGAATAACATGTGAGCAAACGAAAATGAAATCAAGCTTGGCTTTGAAATATTTGTTTTATGAATAATATGTTGGTGAGACTGTAAGTCTATGTCAAATTTGAGGTTAGCAGGTTAGGTTTTGCGTCAGTCTGTGTCAAAACTGACGGAAAACCTAACCTGCTAACCTCGAATTTGACATAGACGTACAGTGCCACCAACATATTATTCATACAACAAGTATTTCAAAGCCAAGCTTGATTTCATTTTCGTTTGCTCACATGTTAGAAAGTATTATCTAATAAAACTATATAAGAATCTATTCACTCTTCCGATCTACATTTTATTGAAATCCTTTCTTGAAATAAGGCTGAATTTTAGCTATTAAACTACTAATGAAAAACTTAAATTTATTGTTACTAGGTACTTTTTTCAACACAAGAATATTTTCAAATGCAGAAAAAGAAAAATGTTAAGAGGATAAATGTGAATTTTAAAGAAAGAATTATTTATTTAATAAGATATCCCACACAACCGCTGAAAAATATCTGGGTATCCCCAAAACGTTTAATTTCTCGGGTGGTGGTTAGGTGGTCAGTTGTTAAGTGTTAAATCATGCTCAAGTTGAAATTCAGTTATTTGTGCAAGAATTGTCTTGAATTTCCAGCTAGTTTGCATTAATTGGTATGGCATGGGTTACATAGCCACTTTCTATACTGATGTACTACGTGAGGTTGCTTAACCCCCTGGTCTATCTTCGTGTGAATTTTGAAAATAGGAAAATTTTGGCAACTTTTGGAAAATACTGCCTATATAGAGAAAGCAATTTGGGTAGCCATCTTGGGTAGATTGAGTGATAGATTACTTCTGGTAGTGTGTGGTTTGTTTTGGAGATGCACTTCTGTGGATTAATATCGTCTGATATGTTGTAAATTTTTTATCAGCATTCAGCATATGTTGAGTATGGCACCTCTGAAATGTATCTAGTAATGCTAGAATATTTCAGAAGCAAACTCACTTCAGGCCACCCTCCACTCTCCAGTAGGCTATTTTACTTTCGCTTTTGTAATCGCTTCACGGTGTTGGAATAATTCAGGCTTCCTATTACCCCTCCCAGTTCTGAACTTACATTCAACAAGTGCAAGTCATAGACATTCGTGTGTGAGTGTAGTGTAGATATAAATTCACCTGGTTGTATTTATTAGAAAATTTAAGTGTACACCTAATGAAAGAGGAAGAAAGGTAAGTAAGTTTATTATTTTAGAATAGAGGACAATTCTAGTGGCTAGAAGCCACCCACGATGATTCATATAATGTGATAGTAAAGGAGAAATTGCATTATGATTTAAATAATAAATTATATAAAGTTAGCGATACCAGTCCATTTTTCATGTTCGTGGAGCCCACTGATAAAAACATTACTCACCTATTGCCCGTTTGTGTAGGCCAATATTTATTTAATAACACTTTATTTAAAAATTATATTATTGATATAAAAGCTGTCGGTCGAAGGAAAGTTGAAATCATTTTTAAGACATAATTATGCAAATTTGTTTGTTAAACATGAAATTATGGCATGAAATAAATTGATTGCTTAGGTATATTTTTTTTACTTACCCTGATCTAAAAGACGATGAAAGTATTAAATTCCCGAAAAAATCACCTTCCACAATCACCTACAAAATGTGCTAGGGTGTTGAGCATTAAACCCATTGGCTAACAAGCGCTAACTTTTACTTTAAAACATACATATAAAATACCTACAGTTCATTAGGGATTCTATTTAATGCCTTAGGCATTATATATAATACCTAATCATTATGTAAAATTCTTGAATTATACAAGTTGCCTGTAACATATACACGAAATATTGTTATAGTGAACATTAAAGAGCAGATTGGAAATTTCTTGTAGAACGTTTAAAATTGTTCCTCTACTTTTATGTAATAAATACAACGATGAGTCTATATGTATATTGCAATGGTTCTGTGCTTCAGTATGTTATACTAAATGAAGAATTATATAAAATAAATTAGAGGTAGATACCTTATTTATAATTCCTAGGTAAATAATTAGCCTATACAATTTAGCCTATACAATTACATTAACTGATATTATTTGTTTTCGGTCAATTTGCCTTCGGTCAATTGTTTTCTGCCAATTTTCCGAAAGCAGAATTGAAGACGATTGTTACATACACTAATTTTTCAAAACTATTTACTTACCACATTATCACTGTTCATTTTTGTAGCAATATTAAAGCTAGGCTGAGGTGATCTAGGATATCATAAATTAAATCAAATTATATTGTTCAAGTTGTGTAGATTCCTTAACCAAAATTGGAGTACGTTTTGAGAAACACCCTTTACACTTTCTTGCGATATCCATTTGTTTATCTCACATCTGAAAAGTAGCTTAGGCAAAGTGAGACTACTTTCGCGCCGCGTGGCGTGATGTTATTGTTGTTATATCAAGCCTATGGCACGCTACAACTTTTACTATTGCACACAGACTTGTAAACAAAACAGAAAAAGGTGGCTATGCTAAAAATTATCTCGAAATCAAAATTTCCTATTTTTTAACACTGAATTTAGTCGTTACTGCAATCTTCAATGAATGTATCTCTTTTTTATAAGTTTGATTTTGAACTGCAATGAATAAACAAGACTGTTGGTAATCTCCCTTAAGATTTAAGTTAGACATCTGTTTTCAGCGAGTAGTGTGGATTCGGTTTTTTCCCTTCTTCAACGTTTGCAGTTTGTCAAAATCTTTGCCGATCAGCGTTTATTCGTTTAGGCTTTAGCGTGGCAGTGTTCCTAAAATGTCTTTCAATGGCTTCAAACGTTTTAAGATTTGGTATCCTTCTAGTGGGAAATGTTTCACGGTATCTTCAAACAGCGGCAGCGCCAGTTTTACTTCCTTCTCCATAAATTAAAAGCATGTCTGTTTGTTCTGCAAAACTGAACAAATTTGTGGTGTCTCTCATGACAATAACAAATTGAAGAGTCTTCAAAGTACTATATATATTTAATTTGTTTATGCATACAAATGTAGTTTAAGTTGCTGACTTGCTTATTTTAACAATTTACTACTTAACTAAATATCCCAATATATAATGTAAATACTTTCCACATTTAATTTATAGCCATTTCTATTGGTTTTACCTTTTTTCTAAAACTTTCTTCATCCATTCCAGTCCAGCACAGTCTTCTCCTAGTATCCTATATACGCCCAACGGGGTTGTTTCCCATGCCCTCACAGTTGTAAATTAAGTGTAAAATAGTTTTTTCGCTTCTATGACATATTCTACATTTCTTTTCTTCTCTTTGTAGCCATTTTATTTTACTTAACTCTTCATTTCGATATCTGAATCTTGCTATTATACTCTGTGAATTTTTGTTTCCTTTCTAATCAGGTATTCGGGTAATCTGTTATATTGCACTATATTTCAATATATTTCATATATATTTAAGTTGTTGTATCTTTTCTGTTGTTCAACCTCTAGCCTTCTTCCTCCTATCTCTTTGGTCAGTTTAGTCCACTTTCTTACTTCTTCCGGTGATAGTCCTGCTTCTTCATAGTAGTTATTTCTCTGTAGCCCATATTTTGTGTAATCTCCTCTGCTTTCTTCATTTGATAATTCTCTTTGCACCTCTATCGTGTATTCTCCTTTTGGCCCAGTCCTTATTCGTTCTTCATATCTTACCGCCCTTCTTCCTGCATCTACTTCTAAGCTGTTTCTATTCGTTTTTGCTGGGTCTAGGACAACTCGGCGCCGCCACTTCGGCGCCGCCATCTCGGCGCGGGGCCAGCTCGGCGCCGGGACAACTCGGTGCGGAGCCATCTCGGCGCCAGCCAACTCGGCGCGAGGCCATCTCGGCGCCGAATTTAAATTCGCAAACTACAGTGTGCACTACGTAAGAAAATTATTATAAACAAATAATAAATAATGTGATCGCCAAAAAGCTAACATCAAATGAAAAAAAAATATTTAGAATTTCTTGGAAAATCAAACACTAACGACCAGGGGTAATTGCAAAGTGATTACAAATGGGCCAAACAAAAGTTGTCACGTGACTTCCGTTATCAGTAAAATTCAACATTTTTTAAAAATAATTACGAAAAATGAATTTACTTTCCAAGATAGGGACAACATTTACGAAACAAAGTTGTTTTCTGGCCTTGACATTGTTGAGTTAGCTAAAACTAACACATAATAAAAATCGTATGGAAATCTTGCTTAATTTCTGAAAAATTGTACTTTTTGGATTTACACAACTTTGAAAAACGCCACTTTTAACTAAGTAAAAATCACTCAATATATCTAATACGGGCTAAATAGGTTTTTGGACAAGCTGTCATCCTGTATAAAGTGAAATGTAAACATTACCAATATTTTCATATATGGTGATTTTTAAGTTGATTCTTCCGTTTACCAGGAAATAAAGCTAAAAACATAAGTATTTTTTTTATTTACCACTTTGCCGAAATATCAAAACTAACAGAGGTACAGGGTGTTAAAGTTTCAAATTAAAAACTAAACTTTGGCGCAAAGGCGGCTGGACAATTTTATTTTTGTTTATCTCTGTTGTCAAGCAATGATCTGTGAACTAGTTTTCCATTGTAATTTTCTTAATGTTATTGCTGCAATAATGGCTCATGTTTATGAAAATAATGAATGAGTGAATATGCTTATTATTTACTGGGAGTGTCGTCAAAATGCCGCTGCTGCATCGCTCTTATACGCGGAATGTGTGTGTAGAAGCGAATGCTGATAATTTTGATCATTTAAGTTAGATTAAGTTTAGTTTAATTTTAGTTCATACTTTGAAACTTTAACACCTTGTACCTCCGTTAGTTTTGATATTTCGCAAAAGTGGTAAATGGCTTACTTTTTTTAGCTTTATATCCTGGCAAAATTCAAATATGCATTGAAAGTTTTCAAAAAAACTATTTATTTGAAATCGGCAGTGAAGTACGTCGAAATCGTCGTTAAAATACAAGAAATCGGCAGTGAAGTAATCCATTGTTTTACGACTTTTTTGTAGGTGGCGAGGCGACAGATAAACGTCAATCGACCGAACATAACCTACAAAAGTTGGTTAAAATGTTGTAATTTCACGATTTCTCGATTTCAAATAAAACATAGTGTACACCTTGGCACTGAAGTTTCTTTTTATCCCTCATGTGGTTTATTTGCCTTGGCCCTACGGGCCTCGGCAACTAAATCCACATTCGTGATAAAAAGTTAAACTTCAGTGCCTTGGTATACAAACTACTATTTTTGTACTCATGACTTCCCGCACTGCTGTGTTTTTAACTTTTCAACAAAAACTAGGGAAATTGTGGTTTTTGTAAATTCTTATAATAAACTGGGCTGCGCGGTATTGCGCGGTCTATTCTCTTCAATTTACCACCATTTTTAGGCCTATTACGTTGGCCCATCTCCAAGGGGGCTTTTGGTGTTCCGTCCATCTGCAAAGGGGCCTCTGGGGCTCCGCCCCTCTCCAAGGGGGACCTCGGGGCTCCGCCCATCTCCAAAGGAGCCCTTGGGGCTTCGACCCTCTCCAAGCGGCCCTCGGGGCTCCTCCCCTCTCCAAGGGGGCCCTCGGGGCTCCGCTTATTTTCAAGTGGGCCCTCAGGGCTCCGCCCCTCTCCAAGGGGTCCTTCAGGGCTCCGCTTTTCTCCAAGGGAGCCCTCGGGGATCCGCCCCTCTTCAAGGTGGCCCTAGGGGCTTCGCCCCTCTCCAAAGCGGCCCTCGGGGCTCCGCCCATCTCTAAGTGGACCTTCGGGGCTCCGCCCCTCTCCAAGGGGTCCTTCAGGGCCCCGCTCCTCTTCAAGGGGACCCTCGGGGCTCCGCCCCTTCTCCAAGGAGGCCCTTGGGCTTCGCCCCTCTCCAAGGCGGCTCTCGTGGCTCCGCCCATCTCTAAGGGGGCCCTCGGGGTTCTGCCCCTCTTCAAAGGGGCCCTCGGGACACACACGTCTGGATCGTTCTCCTTTATTATATAGAGGATTGTCCCTCGTTGGTTTAATTGCGCCTGCAAACACCAGAGGCGCTGTAAACGTCAACAAAAACTAACAGGTGCGTAGGATAGGTATAAAAGTTCAGTGATTTGTGCTGTCAACTCAGTAAATTAGTAAAACACTAAATAATAATATTTTTATTTTTTTAAATATTTTCAGTTATTCGTTACAAAAAACATTGTACCTAACTCCTTCGGGAAAAATTTTCCCGAATTCGCACGACAAAGTGTTCATTCGGGAAAATTACGAACTTGTTAGGTAAATAACTATTACTGTAGAGTAGCGCGTCTTTTATATAGCAAATACGACAAAAAGTTATTAAGAGATGTTGTTTAGAATCAACATCTAGGTTCCTATACCAAATTTCAAAATCCTCTGCCAACTTTGATCTCTCACATTATCTTTTATGTTTAGGTCCCATTATCAAAGAATTTTACTTTTAACAAAGACGGCTATGGAAAAACAAACATTTTTCAAAAAGTTTTTTATTTCATAATAAAAAAAATTGTTGAAAATAAAATTCTTTGATTTGGAAAATAAACATTAAAGAAATATTTGTCATATAAAAAACACTTTACTTAGAAAATGGCGTTTTTCAAAATTGTGTAAATCCAAAAAGTGCTATTTTTCGGAATTTAATCAAGATTTCAATGAGATTTTTTATTGTGTGGTAGTTTTAGCTGACTGAACAATCTCAAGGCCAGAAAACTTTTTTTCGTAAAATGTGTCTCTATCTTGACTAGTAAATGCATGCTTCGTAATTATTTAAAAAAACGTAAAATTTTACTGATAACGGAAGTCATGTGACAACTTTTGTTTGGCTCATTTGTAATCACTTTGCAACCACCTCTGGTCGTCAGTGTTTGATTTTCCAAGAAATTCTCAATACTTTTTTTTTATTTGATGACAGCTTTTTGGCGATCACTTTATTTATTATTTTTTGATAATAATTTTCTTACGTAGTACACAATGTAGTTTGCAAATTTGAATTTGGCGCCGAGATGGCCTCGCGCCGTGTTGGCTGGCGCCGAGATGGCTCTGCGCCGAGTTGTCCCGGCGCCGAGCTGGCCCCGCGCCGAGATGGCGGCGCCGAAGTGGCGGCGCCGAGATGGCGGCGCCGAGTTGTCCGGCTTCGGTTTTTGCTAACCCTATGTTTGTAGGGGTTGTCTTCTTTAGCCCTAATGTCCATTTTTTTATGTATTTAAGCATCACTCCGTCCAATTGCGTCTTTAGAGTGCAGCCCCACACTTTTGCTGCGTACAGTAGCTTGCTGTGTATTATTGCATCAAAGATTAGCATTTTTGCTTGGAAGCTATCGGGGAATTTTCTTCATTTTATGCCCCAAAGTTGTGCCAGTGCCATTGTTGCTTTTTCCTTCTCTTAATTTATGTGTGTCCTAGTACTATTATTTTCGGGTAGGTAGTAACCTAGGTATTTAAACACTTTCACTCTTTCTATCCTCTCATTTCCCCACTTCCATCTCTTTTCTTTCCTCATTCCTTGCTTCTCCTGACTGAATTCCATTATTTTTTATTTTTCTGTGTTTAGTATCATATCTTTCTTCTTTAGGTATGCTTATAAATTCTCCATCATGCATCGCATTTCTCCAGGTGTTGTAGCTATCATCGCTATATCATCCGCGTACGCAAGTGTTCTTATTTTTGTTTTTCCTATTACTATGCCTCCTATTATTTCTTTAGCCAAGTGTTCATGTATGCCTGATATGTATACATATATTGAATAAGTCCTCTTTCAGTGCAAAGTCTTTTCTTCTCTGTGCCTGTGCCTGTGTTATGGTTTTTTTGTATATGTTCTGTATTCCGTTTATTAGTATCCTGCTTATTAACTTTTTTATGTGTTTCCAGAACTTTGCTCTATTTATCTTATAGAACGCAGTTTTCAGGTCCGCATAAAACACATACAGTTTCTCACCTCTTTTCAATTGTGTAGTTTAGCACATATAAGTTGGCAACTGTTCCTCTGTTTTTCCTGTATCCCGCTTGGCTTTCCGGTATCTGTTGATTTTCCTCTTCTTGTAGTTTTGTCTGTATTATCTTTGCATATAGTTTGTATATAGAATTTAGTAGGCTAATCCCTCTGTAATTTCTTATTTCATCTTTGTTTCCGGCTTTATGGATTGGATATATAATGCCCTCTCTCCAGCTGTTTGGTATTCTGCCTTGCTGCCACATCTCATTTATACATTTCGTCATGATTTCGGTCCCTTCTTCCTCCATATACTTCAAAGCTTCGTTTTGTATTTTATCCGGTCCAGCTGCTTTCTGTTTTTTCAGCTGCTGTATGTGATACTTTATTTGTTCTTCTACTACGCTCTCCGTGGTTGTTATTATTTCTACCTCTTCTTCCGCCGTTCTTTCATAACTCCCTTCCAGTAGTTCTTTTACGTATTCTACCCATTCCATTGTCTTTATACTGTTCCGGTTATTCGACTTTACTTTCTTATTACCTGCTATGTACTTCCAGATGTCCGTCTCCTGTTCTATTTTTCTTATTTCTTCCATTTCTTCTTCCAATTTTTTGGCTTTTCTTTTGACATAGGTTTTTGGGTTCTTGTTTTTCTTGTACATATGTTTCTCTGTCTATGTGTACTTTCTTCACTTTCCTTAATGCTCGTCTTACTACTCTTTTCTTTTCTTGACACTCCTTGTCCCACCAGCTATTTTTCTGTACCCAGTCTTTCTTCTTATATTTTTTTGTTACTAGGCTATGCTATTCCTTATAGCTCGTTGTTGTATGTTTTGTATATTGCTTTTTTCTATTTCTTTTTTAATCTTCTTCTATATTCTTTTTGCCATCTTCAGTCCAATCTACTATTTCCCTTGTTTCTATTTTTAGCTCTTGTTCTTCAATTTCTGCTTGTATTTCTAAAGATAAGGGCAGGTGATCGGGTTCTGTTCTTTCCCCCACCGTAATTTTTTTGAAGCTCTCCATTGTATCCTTATTCGTAATCAAGTAGTCTATCACGGATTTTTCTACCTTTAAGATATATGTTAATTCTCCCTCTTCATCTCCCCGGAAGTTTTCATTTAATATGCTTAATCCCTTATCTTCTGTCCAGCTAATCAGTTTTCTTCCTTCTGCGTTTATTGTTTTGTCCTTGGATCACCTATTTCTCTCATTGTTTAATCAGTCTTCATCTTTTGGTGCTGTGAAAGTTTCTTCCATTCCAATTCTTGCATTAAAATCCCCCCCCCCCCCATTACTATTTTTATTTCTCCCACTTTTCTTCAAAGTACTATTAACTCACACGAAAACGAGCATGAACTAGTAAAACAGGTTACTTAATACTACTCAACAGATTTAATGACAGATGTTTAATCAACTGTTAAAAATATAAACAATATGCAATTGAGGACTACTTGATTAACTTCAGACTTTTAGCTATTTATATTTAACTTTCAATATTTTGGTAATAAATTATTTTGAGTCATATGTTTCTATAAACGTTTTTGTTTATTTTGTGCTGAAGAACACATCCCTAAAATAGTGCCGTGCAATTCTGAAACACCCTGTATAATTAGCGGCACAGTAATATTATCTGTTTCCAATATTTACTGCAAAAGGTGCCTTTCAGACGTTTTAACGTAATTGAAAACTAAAGAGTACCTGAATTTTCTGGATGCAGAAAAAAATGGAGTAGTGATATCTGGCTAAATGTGTACCTACCAAATGTACTATTACAAAAGCTACTACAACTCCAGCCAGTTCTAAGTAAGTCATTGAGCACCTGTTAACGATGGCAAGCTTACTCGAGCTAATATAATTAAATTAAGAGCGGCAATTACTGTTCTATTAGCACAGTAATATTCTCTGTACTTAATATTTACTGCAAATGGTGTCTTTCCGACGTTTTAACGTAATTAAAAACTAAACTAGAGAATTTGAATTTTCTTGATGCAGAAAAATATTTTGTAGTGGTGATGTATGGCTAAATGTGTTTCAAATATAATATTGTAGGGACTGCTACACCTCCAGTCAACTTTAAGCAAGTCATTAACACCTGTTAATGATGGTAAGCTAACTCGAGCAAATGCTTATATTAGCAGAGTAATATTATCTGTACCTAATATTCAATGCAAAACGTATCTTTAAAACGTTTTAACGCAATTAAAAACTAAACTGGAGCATTTGAATTTTCTGGATGCAGAAAAATTTGTTGTAGTGATATATGGCTAAATGTGTTCCAAATGAACTATGACAGGTGCTCCTACAACTCCAGTTAACTCTAGGTAAGTTATTGAGCACCTAATAGCGATGTCATGCTTAATCGAGCTAAAATGCTCATATTATGAGCGGCACTAACTGTTTTATTAGCACAGTAATATTATCTGTAACTAATATACCGGGTGACAATGAGATCAGGGCTATGTGTCTATATCCGTTACTTATGAATGAATTTGGATAAAATTTTATAAAAGAATACTAGACATAATTTCGGATTGACATATAAGTATAATCAAAATGGTCGACATCCGGTTTTACCGGAAATAAAAATAACTTTAATTTTTTAAATCAATCACTTTATATATTTTATTTTTTTCGTAATCTACGACTTAAATTACATACAACAGTGTTGCCGAATTTGCTTAGGTATTACACAGAAATATAAAAAAAAAAATTTTCTTCCATTTTAGATAAAGATAAATTAATGCATGATGCATATTGTTAGATTGGTAATTAAATTTGCTGTTTAATGGCAAGATGGCCCTTAGTAGGTGCCATTTAAAAAAAGTGACTTTTTCTTAAAAAACGTGTTTAGCAAATTTTGTTCTTTTATTAAGGGTTTGTTATTGACTTAATTGATAAAATAGCTATTATCATTAGTTGCTATAGTCAATTAGAACATATTTTTTCAACGCACAGCCTTCTATCGTAAAAAATTAAAATTTAAAACAAATACTTTTTTGTTTAAAAAAATGAAATTTTGTTGCAACTAATATATGTATTTTGACTGGCAAATTCCAAAAAACATAACATACAGGGTGATCTATTTAAAAAATAAAAGTTGGTATCATTTCCGGTGAAATCAAAAGTCGGTCATTTTGACTATATCTATCGGTCACTTAGAAATTATCTCTAGTATCTTTATATAAAATTTTATCCAAATCGATTCATTAATAAAGAAGATATAAGCATGGCCCTGATCTCATTGTCACCCGTTATACTGAAAAACGTGTCTTTCAGACGCTTTAACTTAATTTAAAAGTAAACTGTAAAATTTAATTTTCTGGATGCAGAAAAATTTGTTGTAGTAGTGATATATGGCTAAATGTGTTCTAAATGTACTATTACAGAGGCCGCTACTATTCTAGTTAACTCTAAGCAAGTCATTGAGCACCTGTAAATGATGGCACACTAACTCAAGCGGCACTGTTTTATTAGTACAATAATATATACTGCTCCACCAATGAACTGGACCATTTGCATATATTGGTGCAATTTTTAAAAATATTTTCCAAAAGGACAGTCATGGCATTTTTGGTAATCTTTCAGGATTGTGTCACTACAGAAAGCATTTCTTTTCATAATTTGGTTTAAATAAAACTTAGTCCGTTAATTAAATATTATCATTTGAAAATTTTTAATTGCACATTGAACACAAAGTATGCCAAATCGTTGCAAAAAATTTTTAAACAATCGTAGGAGACTCAAAAGAGCTATTAATTTCCTTTTTTCCTTTTTCTTCTTATTTTAGTGAAAAATTGTTTTTTTATAATTTTATTTTTTTTAAATTTTATTAATATGATTTTGTTAATGCTTCGGATGACATTTGAGGACAGTAATTAATATGCTTAATATGAGTATACTATAAAACAAAAACTTTTACATATATATTTTATAACGTAATGTAACAAATACAATTTTTATTGGTGGTCCAGTTCATTTGTGGAGCAGTATATATACCTAATATTTACTGCAAAACGTGCCTTTCAAACGATTTAACGTATTTGAAAACTAAACTAAAAATTTCGAATTTTCTCGATACAGAAAAATTTGTTGTAGTAGTGATGTATGCTAAATGTGTCCCAAATGCATTATTATAGTAGCTACTACAGCTCCAGTTAAATCTAAGCAAGTCATTGAGCACCTCTTAATGATGGCACGTTACTTGAGTCAAAATGCTTATATTAGAAGTGACTCTAATACGCTAAACATTGAAATAGAGAAGATACTCGATTGGGCAAAGAAAATAAAACTACCTTTAACCAAGATAAATTAAGTCATGCTAATAACGAAGAAAATGACTTCACTACAACAAAATGTAACAGTATATGTTAACTAAGACAAACTGGAACAAGTAACAAATCTAATATACCTAGGAATAAGTCTAGATCACAAATTCAATTTTAACACACACTTTGGAAACCAGCTCTAGATAAGGAAATTAACAGAAAAAAGTGAAAAGTGTACAACGACTGATCAATATTAAACTTATAAAAGCTTTTAGAACCATCGCATATGAAGCATCATGCATCCTAGCGGCAATTACACTAATAGTAATAAAACTACAGAAAAAGGCAGACATTTACGAAAAATTGATAGAAATGAAGAGAAATAAAGACCAAAAAATTTAAGAGAAAAGAACACCTAACCAAAATGATCACATAGTTAACAGAATTAGGAAAAAAGAATTAGTGCGAGATGTGGAAAAAACAGTGAGGTGAAGTGGTAATCCGAGCGGTCGCGTAAAGGTGAGTTTACAAAATCGTGTTCACCAACGGTGTCCAAGAGACTAAAGTGTAAAATTCCTCTCTACCCAAAAATTACAACTATTTTAAGTTGTCATCCAAATTAAAAAGCTACTTTTACAGATTTCGTATAAGCAATGCCTCAATGTGTACCTATATGTAATTTAGATCTTCTCTACTATCCCTGTGGAGAACAGACTACCTCAGGGAGTTAGCAACCCTGCCCACGCGAGCTTTTGGTTTCTCGCATCGCTGCCCCGGAGAAACCATGTACCACCCTCTTATCCTGCCTAATACCACTATTCCTAACCCATCCTAAACCGGTTACCAAGACGCCAGGCAAGCGTAGTAACTCATGATGCCTACTGCCGGACCTTTATGACGACTGGCTATAGAGTTGAACTACGACTTGGTTGAAATTTTAAACGGGAACAGAAAAGGTGCTGATGACTCTGGCAATTGACGTGGACATGCGAAAAGGGCTACTGACTTAGTTGAGAAATGATGTACTGCTCTCCTCGCACTGGCGCGGACCCTGTTGCAGGAGAAGGAGAAGGCTGTTCACTGAGAATCCCTTGAAGATGCTCGGAAAAAGCTGAAATAAAGGTAATAAAGTTACTGCTCAGGGAATCGGATACCCAGTGCCGGTGGGTGAGCAGTTGAGAGCGACCTCCTGCTGACCGTCAACCAGTGAAACCTCGCTGGACTCGGTAGGCAACCAGGCCAGGCCACTCGATGAAGGGACTGGAAGAAAGACAGAGGAAGTCTTCCGACGAAGCAATAAGATCAAACAAAAGCTCTTCTATGACATCACTAATTGATTGACGTCGAAGAGATCGCACGAGAAGAACAAATATGTTCTACAAATCAAGAAATTCATTTATCTCGAGAGTACAAACATAAAGAACGGGATACAGTAAGCAGTAAAAGAAGTCCTGATGAGGGGAAAAAATAGAAAAAAGACAATCATAGAGCTAGAGAAAACTCGACTGCACGAGGAGTACTCCGAAAAGTAGAATGCATTCTGCACAATAATAGCGAAAGCTAAGAAAGACGCCTGGTGAAAAATATACTGAGACCAATTTATTGTCATTTCATAATTTACTTAGTCATTTCCACGGAGAGAAACGCCCAGCGATTAGGCAAGTGATTCTGCACATTTGAGTGCAGTAATGCAGTTTTCTACTTGGTACAGTTTCCTACTACGAAACTGCAGTTTTTCCGCCTAGTGCAGTAATAGTTGTCGCTAGATGGCGATATAGTTTGGAGTGATTTCCGGTTCGCCAAAAAAATTTCGGGGAGACGTTTTCGGACGTTTAAGTTTTGTGCCGTATCTTTGTCCATCGGCCATTTTGCCTAAGATGGGTTGTTGAGTTTGTGGAATTACTAGCTATGTCGAGCTAATGTAAGACAATCGATTTAGACATATTTCGGACCCGAAAACCATGCAGATATAGATTGATTGCGTGAGCACATGTTTTTGGTGTGAGATTTTGGAAGATTCTTCTGCCTTCACCTTACGGGCTAAATATGTGCAAGTAAAGAAGAAGTCTTCAAATTAGCCGGCTAGCTCGCCCCTTCCGAGTGGAACCAGATTTGCCAGGGGACTGTGTTCACCTTCCATGCAGGCCGAAGCAGTTGGAATTTAACGTCGTCCACCTCGTGCTGCATGTGCAAATTAATTGACAGATTGGGGTTTCAGCCTGATGGTTTTTTTATGTTATTGTAATCTATTATTTCACATGCAATCGAATTCAAACTGTATTTTTATATATGTGTGTAAAATCAGTGCCGGCTGACAGCTGAGTTAATTTCAGGTATAAATAACGTTGCTTCATATGCTAAAAACTAGCTGAGTGGATATTTACACCACTTACGTTTGTTCCTATAATTATCGCCATATCAAGTTTGCTGGCTGGGAGAAGCAAACCCAGCATGTCATAAGGTATACCGATTAAACATGCAAATATCTGATTGTAGGATTATTCGCGAAATACAATAAAATCATTAAGGGTGGAACGCAGTAACGTAATAACGTTCATTCAGTATAAGGGCTGCTTCAAAATTATCTGTTTGGCTAATTTACAGTTTTAAATTAATTCAGTCTGGAAAATACCTTTTACATTTACTCAGCAAAGGCTGCGTTCTTCTATGCACACTGTCTCAGGTTTGCTTATTAAGATTGTGATATTTAAATATGTGATATATTTATTATGTGATAGTATTGTTATTGTTTGATAATGCCAGTAATTACAAATCGATTTTATTCTCCCTGTTATTGATCCATTATCTATTTGAAACATACGATTTTTCGAACTGTGGGTTTTTTTAGTTTATATTGTATTGTTGCATTGAGAAATTTAATGGTTCATTCGCTCAAATAAACCAGGGGACATAGGCCGGAACCATTTGGCGCCCCTATAATTTCGATCCTTTAGTTTTGAAGGTAAGTTACCTACACCCTTCCACTGAGTTAGTACGAGTGCATGTTCCGATTCAATATTGGCAATTTATAATGTAACAATACAAGGAAGTCGATGACAATATATAATAATAATAATAATACTTTTTACTTACCGAATTGATATACATTACTTCTTTACACATAAACGAGCCAATGGGTTTATTTTTGAAATTCATTGGAATTTGGATATATATTTTTGTAATGTTGTACGTATAAGACCGTTTGTAAAGTTCAGTGTGGTGCAATAAAATAGTTAATAAGCCCCTACGCCTCAAATTTAAATTATGGACATCGGTGCGGTGGCTGATTTTATTATAGAGATAAGGAGGAGTTTCCAAGGTAATAATTTTATGGTAAAGTACAGCAGCATGAAGAAAACGCCAATTTAACATGTTGAGCCATTTAATTTCACTAATTTTATGAGAAATGTGTTCACATCTTCTTATACAAAAAAAAGGTTATAAAATAGTGAAAAAAACTACGAATTACTCCCTAACTAGAAGTTGCCACAGCCCAAAGGTTAGAAGAAGCAAAAAAGTTATTTCCGGCCGACGAAAAAAATGATTGGACCACTCTTATACCAGAAGAAGAAAACCCAGGATATCCTCCAATTACAGAGATGAAATCGTACAAGCCACATCTAAACTCAAAAGCACGAAAGCTACGGGACTTGACGGTCTGCCACCAGAGTTGGTACAACTAATTGCATATAGACATCCACAGTACTGCACTGAGGTGTACAATGAACTACTGAGAAAGAGTTGTTTCTCCAAGATCTGGAAGAAAGCGAGGTTTCCTCTTACAGAAAAATCTAAGAAAGCGGGCAAAACAAAGCAGTCATACAGACCATTGTCCATGTTGGATTCTGCAGGGAAACTCTACGAACAACTTCTGTGCACTAGAAAAAAAGAAGAACTCAAGCAGAAAGCCGAATTATCTGAGAACCAATTGGGGTTCCGAGAATGACAAATCACTATCGACGCTATGAGCTTAGTACAAAAAATCGCAGACGAAGCAAATACAAGCTCATATGGAACAAGGCCATCAACGTTGCGAATGCCTTCAATACTGCTCCATGGAGAGGTATAGTGGAGGAGCTTATGTACAGGGGAATAAACGGATACCTGGTTAAGGTAGTAGAGGATTACTTCACTGACAGATGGTTGGAAGTATCAGAAGGAAAAGCTATAGAAATAATAAGAGGTGTACTACACGGGTCAGTTTTGGCCCCCTTGTTGTGGAACGTCTACTACGACGACCTATTCAAAATACCAATGCCACAGCACGACCATTATAGGCTATGCAGACGACATCGTTCTAATTGTGCGGGAGAGTGATGAGAAAAAACTAAGGGAAAAAACAAACTCTGCTCTGGAAAATGTACAAGAATGGTTACAGAAAAACAAGCTTAAACTAGCTCTACATAAAACAGAGGCAGTGTTAACGATCGTAAGGAGACTCAGAAACCTGGAAATATGTATCAACTACATCGATATCCAAACAACACAAGCACTCAAATATCTGGGAGTCTTCTTCAATGGCAATATGACAATCACGCTCCAAAACAGCTAGCAAGAATTATGCCTAAGCAAGGAGCAGTAGGAAGAGGGTGCTGGCTTCCATTACATATTCTGTGATTTTATATGCAGCACCAATATGGAAAAGGACGCTAAAATACAAAAAATATAAAAAGATGCTCACGAAAATTCGAAGGAAACGTATGATAGCAATAGGCTGCGCATATCGCACAGCGTCTACGGAAGTGCTAGAGGTCGTAACCCCAACAATATCAGTCAACTTGATGGTTGAAGAACGAGCACGTATCTACGACAGGGGAGAATGACGAACTAAAAGGAATCTAAGAACTGATACGTTAGATGCGTGGCAGCGAAGATGGACGGGTCAATGGGAGAAGGCTGCATGGACAAAGAGGTTAATACCCAGTATCGACAGATGGGTGCAAAGGAAACACGGTGAAGTCGATTTTCACTTAAAGCAATTCCTAACAGGTCATGGATACTACACAGCATATTTATACCTCATAAAGAAGAAGGAAAACGATAAATGCTGATATTGCCAAGAAGTAGATAATACTCGAGCTGGTGGTCGAGCTTATCAACGTTATATGCTAAGCATCTAAACGTAACAATTTCAAAAATAATTTAACCAACGATAATCCAAAATTCCAAACCGACTAGATATCCAGGGGATTTATTTAAAAAAAACGAAGTGTTCCCTTGTTGTTGAAATTTACAAACGTCAAGATACCTAACGTTCAAATCGCAAACTATCACCTTGTCCGACTCAAAATATTTCTAAACGTTGTAGTACAAAAAGCTTAAAAGTAGCAACGTTATATGCTACAAGTACAACTAATTAAACCGACAATATTCTAAAATACCAAGCTGTATATTATATTTTGCTGCTTCGACAAATATAGTTAATATTTTCTTGAATTCTAATAGAGCCTTGGTACTTAACCTTAAGTCTATTTAGTTCTTAATTTGGTTTTGCCTTTGCCTTTCTTTTGCTATGACGATTCTTCCAACGCTCAAATCTACGGTATTGCTTTTCTAATGTGGGGCATACTGGCAAAAGGCGTCGACGTATTGGGCAGTCAGCAACAAATTAGTGACGCTTATTTTAGATCTTGGTATTCAAGTGAGGACTGTAAAACGCACCTCCACTGACCCTAGCCTGGGTAACCGCCTACGACACTGTATTCTAAAGAATCTTAGAGCAACGGTAACAAATATTTCCGAGCATCGCGTGGCAAGCCCAGCCGTTCATATTAAGCTGACAATGAAGCAAAAAAAATGGAACTAAAACTAAATATATGAAACACACAAGAAGACAAAGAGAACCTAAAGCAGTGTTTTCCTACATATTTGCCAGTTGCTAACGACTGTGACCGAGTAGCCGCGACCAGTTCATTAAGACATCTACAATGCATTTAAGCCGGTCTGCTTTCCTACCTGCTACTGAGTCGTTACTACCAAAATATGTTCGGGTACTACGTTCAGTCGCCAGTCGCTTGACATCTTTGTCAGCAGACAAGCGACTAATTCGTTGACGAATTTTGATATTTTTGCATTGCGTGTGTGTCTTGTTTTTAAATAATTTATTTTAAACTGGTAAACTCAGAAAAGTAGAACTAGAAAATAACTTTTGGCAGGTATCTAGTAGTTTGTACCTTTTGGTTATAGCTATACCAAGTATTTCAACATGTACCGTCTTTAACAAAACATAATTCTTGTGAATAAAATTATTAATTATTATAAGATCACTTTCTATGCGTTCCAATATGAACTTAAAATGATAATCTGAAATTCGAAAAAAACTTTGTTTCATTGCCTCTCAAATGTGTTAAGAGGAGGAGCAAATTTTTTTCTTGAGCCTGGTAACTTAGCAACATTAAAATTTTTGTTTTTTAAAATCAATATTCATTTTCTAATTGCAGCTAGTCGTGACAGAAGAACAGTAATACCGCTGCCGGAGGAAAACGGGCAGACATATTTACAACCCTGTTGCGGCTACTCGGTCGTAGTTGTTAGCGATTGGCGAATATGGAGGAAATCTGCAAATAAATAACCAATAATGTAAGGCAAGAAGAAACTGAAGCAAAAATTCAGGCAAACAAGCGAGCATATTATGCCAATAAGAAATTACTAAGAAGTAAACAAATTAAGAAAACAACCAAGATAAGAATATACAAAAGTTTGATATGATTGATGATTACATATACGGCGGAAACGATGGTTTTAACAAAGATGGAACAGGAGAGACTGAAAATTTTTGAAAGAAAGATCTTAAGAACAATATTAGTACCCACAAAAATGAATACACACAAAAACTTAACCATGAGCTTTTAAAAGAAATGGGAGGAGAAGACATAGTTAAATTCATTAAAGCACAACGATAAGATGGTTGGGACACATAAATCGAAGAGAAGAAAATAGAAATATATGAAAATTAACCCAATGGATAATAGAAGTAGGTAGACCTAAAGGAAGGCGAAAATCAAGATGGCTAGATGAAGTTAAAGCAGATCTGCAACTAATGGAAGTGTCCAACTGGAAGTAAGAAACATTGTACAGGAAAAGCAGGACAACTATAGTCCATGGAGCTAAATCACATTCCAAATTATAGACAAACAACGACGAAACAAAGTGATTAAGGGTACTTGTCCGCTCCTAAATAGGATTACTGAAACTCGAAAGAGTGGCTATATTTCACAAGGAATGAACGCCTGTTGTTATATACATATATTAATTATAATATAATTAAATCAACAAAACACCTATTTCCATTTTTAGTCCACTTATTACCGACCATTGACTGGATGCATTCTATAAAGGCTAAAGAAGCAGGTATACTAAAAAAAAATACAAGATCTTATCGATATCTTTTTGGCGGAACATTTTTGTAAAAAAACTAAGATTTTCAGTGTCGTAAGCGCAAAGCATCAGCCGATTTACCGTCAAAATATCGTAAGCGTAAAACTAATATATTTTTTACCGTAAGGGTCTTTATTTTAGAATGCCATATTTGTATCGTAAGTACAAAGTGTTTCTTCTAAATCATCATAAGTCCAAGTTAAACTGTGACACTTACGTTAGTTTGCCCTACGAGTACAGTAGTGTGGTGGGAGCTGTTTTAGGGAGTGTGTGGTATTGTTTTTGAGAATAAAGTTATTTCAAATTAGCAGTACTTGCTGAAAACCTGTCATCTAATAAACTTATGTAATAAAATGCCCTGTATAATATACACAGGTTTACATCTGTAGGCAGTAACGTTAAACATAATCTCAAAACACATTGTTTTGCAGTTGATCGAGTCGCAAAACTTATTATTTATTTATAAAACTTTAATATTAGGAATTTTATTTTGAACTAAATACTTAATTAATAATTTTAAATTTATTGAGTGTGTTTCCGTAGAAATACAAAAGTAGTGCACAGTGTGGAAAATAAAACTTAAGAATGTATTACAGCTTGATGATCCTCTGGATAAAAGCTTACATCTATAGTATTTCTATCGGCACTCAATGAGAAATAGAGGATTGCAAAAGTGCATTAGCATTTGTTGGCATCCTAGATACCTATCCTAAAACTTATAACTAAAGCTAAAAACATTTAGCGAAGGGATTTGGCTTAGTCTTAATCGTTTTACATTTTACACCAAACTTACATATTGCTATCAGTCCTAATAAGAGATTTTGAAAATTGAGTCGAGTACATCTATAGATAAGTTTTTCACAGCGACTTCTATGAGTTTCTTTCGCGATTTAGAGCTCGTTTCTAGTACGGAATCCCGACGTTCTGCACTAAAACAATTTATCACTTTTGCCGCAATATATTTATAGCATCTTTGGCCTATACTCTTCTCACATTGAGGTACTATCACAGATCTAGCTGTATTGCTTCTGGTATTCTTTCCATGCTCTATACGTAACCATTGATTATTTTTTATGCTTTGCTCAATCGCCGATACACAGAATTTTAGCCTCAGATTTAGGACAGCGGTTTCCGCGTATAATAGCTCGGTGGAGTAACGCTTCTCTTTCTTGAGCATCACTTTTAGAATGCAGTTTTGTATTGTTTGGAGTTTTTTTGTAACGTTATCCTGGGCGCCTCCCCAGCCTGTTATACCATACTAAAATATTAAATCAACGCGGGCATAGTAGATCGTATACAGTTGATCTAGGCTTAATACTAATCGAAGTTTGTAAAATACACATGTCATATATCTTAATTTAAGTGCCACATGCTCAATCTGCCAATCCCATTTTAGGTGGCTAGTTTGTTTTTCCTAGAGCTGGGCAGTCACAATTGTTTTCATTTCCACACTCCCTTTCATGTATTATTATGTCTCCTAAATCTGGTATACCGTCAACGTAGCAGCCGAACGGAAGGAAAAGGTTTTCCTCATATTTAATGTAAGATAGTTAACTCGGAAACAAACTCTAAGTACCGCGAAATCTAATTGCACACATCTCATCAGTTCTTCCTAGGATTGACTTTTGATAAATAGCGCAGTATCATCCGCGTAACTAAGTATCTGTCCCTGTATATTGATGTTGAAGATGTCATTTATATATAAGATAAATAGAATTGGCCCCAGCACCGATCCTTATGGAACTCCGTAATTGCATAACATTATTTTTCTAATTTTTTAGGAAAAGTTTGACCATATCAATTTACATACATTGTAGTTAGGAAATTACTTACTTTTCCACACTTTTTTAAAATACAGCAAGCGCTCGATAACGTAAGCACCGGGTAATAAAAACATCGCGATAATGTAAAAACAAAATGCATACTATAGGATTAAACAGAACGCCCGATATTGTAAACAACCTGTACAGTTCGATAACGTAAACAGTTTTTGGCGATGGTTAGTCGTCGATTTGTATCTACAACACAGATTCATCATCATCAATACTTTAAGTCCCGCAGAACTACAGGTCACTGGCGGCGTTTCGACACAGTTTGAATAACATTAGTACAAGGTTGTCGGTCTTCCACTAATGCACAACTTTACTATTCACTTTACTTTCACTTTAATTTAATTTCTTTGTTTAACTATGATTACTTTTTAACGTAGCACTGTTCACGTAAATTTATCTTCCTCTAATTAGTTGAGTGGTTAGTCTTTAATTTTCTTCAATTGTTTCTTCACTGTTTGCGCACATTAAATCCACAAAGATTTTCCAAGTGTCTTTATTTTTTGCTTTTTGTTTGACTTCATTCCAGGTTACTTTCATCTCCTTGCATTATTTTAATACATTTCTTTTTCATGTCAAATTAGGTCTGCCCTTCTTCCTTCTTCCCCTAACTGTGTATTCTAGTGCTTGTTTTGTTATGTCCCAGTTGGATTTTCTTAAAGTATACCCCATGAAATTCCATCGGCGTCTCTTAATACTTATATGGATGGGTTCTTGTGCTGTGATATTCCACAGCTCAGAGTTGGATATTACCTCTGGCCAGTATATTTTCAATATTTTTCTCAAGCATTTGTTTACGTAGGTTTGAATATCCTTTGTTTGTTTCTTATTTAGTGCCCAAGATTCGGAACCATACAGAAGTACACTGACTATATTTGAATAAAAAATTCGGATCTTAGTATTTCTTGACAATTCATTTGAGGTCCAAGTTTTTTGCAGTGTCCTAAACGAGGTTTGTGCTTTGCCGATTCTAAATTTTATGTCTGCTTGACAGCCTCCTGTTCCTTGTAATATACTTCTAAGGTAGTTGAATCTTTGTACGTTTCGAATCTTTTCTCCGTTCAGTACCAGTAGCTGGCTTCTATCATTTTCGGTTGTGGTTAGGGTATTTGTCTTGTTTATGTTTATATTTAGACCCGTTTTAGCCACATTATGCTGTACTAAGTTTACTTTGCTCTGTAAGTGTTTGCTATTTTCGGTTATTAGGCAGACATCGTCTGCTTATTCAAGATCTTCGAGTGTTTTTGTCGAACCTCCATGTCAACCCTCTTTTATTTTCCTCCGATTTAACCATTATCCAATCTACTACTATTAGAAATAGAAGGGGGGAGAATATACACCCTTGCTTGACTCCGTTTTCGATTTCAATGCTTTCTGACATCGTTCCATTGTGCGTTACACATGCTCGATAATTTTAGTATAGTATTTTGATCATTCTGATAATTTTGATAGATATTCTATATTTCTCTACAATTTCCTACATTATGTTTCTGTCTATTTTGTCGAAAGCTTTGGTAAAGTCTATAAATACAAAGAATAAATCCTTCAGCAATTCATTGTTTTCGTCTATTATAATTCCTAATGTGGTTACATGGTCTATACATGCTTTACGTGGTCTGAAACCTGCTTGGTTATCCCTAAGCTTCGCCAATATCTCTTTCTTCAGTCTTTTCAGTATAATTCGTGTCAGTAATTTGCTCGTTGTACTTAGTTACTTAGTATGATTATAACTCTCCAATTACTACAATTAGTTCTGTTCCTCTTGTTCGGTATTTTGATTATTAGTCCTACTGAACATTCTTCGGGAATTTCTTCCTCCTCCCATATTTTGTTTAACAGTTGATGTTAGAAATTGATATTTGCCTGCGATCCTGTTTTAAGTAGCTCACCAGGTATGTCATCTAATCCCGCTGCTTTATCTGCTTTCAGTAGTTTTATTGCATTTTCTATCTTTTTATTTAAAATCGCAAGTAGAATAAGGACAGCTTTCCCCCACCACTTTTAATTGATTAAGTCCTGCGGGCATAATAATTAAATTGACAATTGCGCAATTGCCTGGGGATTTTTAATAATTAAATTGCCTGGAGCGTCGTCCATTTTGGATTTCGTCACGTTTTGTTTTATTTGAAGCGGCGGCCATTTTGGATTTTGACTTTTCCACGTGATGCTAGTGCCATTTTTGATTTTGATTTTGCTCGTGCAATTTTTGCATTTTGAATTAGTCACGTGATGCTCTATATACGTCATGCCACACACTTACTCTCTCACAATCATGCTATCGCTCTTGTATTAGTTGAAAGCGATTCTTTATCTTTGTCGTACTAACTGTAAGGTTCTGTCTTGCCCGTTCTAAAGTTGTATTTTATTTAAAAAACTTTTCTGGTCTAAGCCGGATTCGAACTTGCTACCATTGTATTGCAATCCTCATACCCTAACCACTAGTCTATGGCGACTGGTTATTACTTTCTCTTCGACGTCCGTCACTAGTATGCAGTCTGTTTAAATTGTTGCCTACCAAACCTTGTCTGATTTTAATATATATTCCTTGAAATGAATAATATAATAATTTTAAAAGTTACTAATGTAATTACAAAAACGCTATTTGTGAGCCCAGTTAATTAAGAAGTTTGCCCTATACCGACGAAGCTTAGAATCGTGTAATGTAATGTGAAATAAAAGCGTTAAACATTGTAAAATATTTTTTTGTATTAAAGTATTGTTTATGTATACATATTTATTCACTTAAACATTAATAGCAAAATATGGTCCTAATATAAAATATTTTGTTTTCTATTTTATTTCAAAATCAAATAACGTTGAATAAGTTTAACATAATAAAATACTGTGCGTAAAAGTTTTTTACATAATTGTCGTTACAAACTAAATTATCGCCGAACAAACTTAGGAAATCTAACATAGACACATTATTAATTCTAAAATATAAATATATTAAGCAATACAAACTGCAAACGTTGGAACTAAAATCTTGCAATATTTTGGAGTTATAAAACCAACTTTTTGAGTTTTGATGTATAAATTTTAAGTGGTAACCGCTAGGAGATCGTCCAAATGAATCAAAATATTTCCCATGGCCATTCTCATCTATATTCACAGCATTCCAATGCTCTCCAGGTCTATATGAAGTATCTGTATTAACAATAACGCCAGCAGGTCTTGATATTCTTGTAGGCAGCTAGTGGACAAGATCATCAAACAAATAAAAGAAAAACACAACCGACTAGATACAGTAATAGGACACAGGAATCTAGAAGCAATAAAAATAAGCAGTCTCTTATACGCAGATGATGTGATACTAATATCAAGCACCAAAAATAAAATGCAAAGGCTGGTAAACGCATGGACTGAGGAGATAGAAAACATGAAAATGGAAATAAACATTAGTAAAACCAAGACCATGATAGTAAATGAAAAACAAAAAGGAGATCAAAACAATAAGGACATAAAATGTAAAAACAGGAAACTAGAAAGAGTATCGACGTATGAATTCCTAGGAAGTATGATAACAGAAGACGGAAAAATGGAGGCTGAAATAGTAAATAGAGCAAACAAAGCGACAAGAATTTACTATACATTAAATAAAACGATACTAGAACACAAAGATATCGACATAGAGGTGAAAAAGAAAATTCACAACATGATAACAATACCAACAATAACTTATGCCTGCGAAAGCTGGACACTTAGAAAGAAAGACGAACCTAAAATAACTGCAATGGAAATGAAACATCTTAGGAAAATGGCAGGAAAAACTAAGTGGGACAGGATAAAAAATGACGACATAAGAGAAATAACTAAACAGGAACCTATACTAGAAAAAATAAAAAAGAAACAACTAAACTGGTACGCGCATACAGTAAGAATGGAACCGAGCAGAATGGCAAAAAGAATAATGGAAGCGGGAAAACCTATCAAAAAACAAAGAGGCAGACCCAGAAAGAAATGGCTGGAGCAAATCAGAGAAATAGGAGCAGAGAGAGGAGCGACAATGGAGGAAATGAAAACAATAGCGAGAGACAGAAAAAGATGGAAAAAATGGATACAGGACTAGAGACCGCCATCCGACGCCGAAAGGCAGCAAGGATTAGAAAAGAAGAAGAAGAAGAAGAAGAAGTAGGCAGCTGATCACAAGCAGAAACCTGTCGTTGCACAATCAAGGGACTCTGTATTGATTGCAGTTCTTTTAGAACTTCCCTTGTATTCATTACACCACCAGTTTGACAGAATTAGTATGTTTTCTAATGCACAGACAGGTGAAAGGATACTGTGGTTAAGGTAACGTACTGCTGTAGTCCTTTTTTAAACTCCTTAAAGATGGACACCGCAGGTCCTCTAAATTCACGACGTTTTTATTCAGAAAACTTAGAACTTTCCTCTTTTTTTTATTTTTGGCCTATATACCTTTTAAATTTTTTTAAGAATCCTTGTGAGTTCTATTTAAAGATCGTTAAAGTTTACTGATCCAGAAGACCAGGCTAGTGCGTGATGTTTATGCTCCAGGTACTTTACGTATTTTTTAACCTTATAAGGCAGTTTTACAAATTTTTCAGGGGGTTTTAAAACAAAAATTGCTGGATGAATACCATCCGCAGATATAACAGCTACTTCTTTCGGAATAAACTGTTTATTTTTACCTCGGAAACCTTGCAAGTCTATGAATGCAACTAAATTTTAACAAGCTGTTGTAGTGTTTTTAACTGCTGAAATCCACTATCACATTTCTGTGTTTGTCAATTTCTATAACATTGTCGAACTCAGCATAAATCAAACAATAAATTGTTTCTGTTAGGCACTCATCAAACCTCACTTCAAGGCGTAAAAATCCGTTTTTAAGGAGATTCCAGTATGTAGTGGCATTTGCAGACAAATCAGGTGGTAAATCGAAAGCGAACAGACAAAAGCCGTGTGGGTATTCTTCCCGCCTTATTGCATTACCATCATCGAAAAAATGAATTCCTGACCCCGAGAATAATGAGTGGTAAGCTTGAACAAATGTTCCATTTTTTGTGAAATCAGGCTGAAGAAGCTTTGAAGGGATTTGTTGTCCGAAGGGATTTGTTGTCCGTCAATGTATAAAGAGAAATAATTGATTTTATAATTATTAAAATTAAAGGGGTTCGCTGTATAATGGCCGTTAAAGGCTCTATTTGATACTAAAACCTACAATGCAGCATTTCGGTAACTGCCCCAGAAACACATTATCTAAATATTTTCTTTCCAATCCGGACGGAATGGTTAAAACTTTAACGTCAGTTCGCGTAATTTGGTATTTGGCTGACGCAGTTTCCAAAGTTTTGGTGTGTGCTAATAGTATGGATGGGTTTATTTTCATTTTTCTTACGAGTAGACTGGCATCACTAATTTTGACTTTGAATGTAGATCCCTCGGAGGCCATTAAACTGAAAGAATCTCTGGATCGGATAAACTTAACCTTCATTTCAACACCGTTGATAAGAGATTTTTCTTGGTTAAATAAATCTGAATGCACGGGACCCATCATTTCAAACTGTTTGCTTGCGGCCGTCAAAAATTGACGTTTTACAAGGCCGGCATTAGCCGTAGTGGTAGCATCCATTTGACTGGCCGTGTCGGTGTACAATAATGAACAAGTTAAATAGGATGATTTAGCGCAGTCACCGAAGTTCAGCAGTCTCGATATAAACACTGTAGGCATATGTATTATTTGGAGGACTTACTAATGTTTTATTCAAATACACCTCAACTTGATTAAACATGGAATGCATTAAGTTATTGACAGGCCCTACAAGGTCGTTATCGGTTAATGCCGCATCATCTTGCTTAACAATTTTAGCTGTGATATATAACATGATCTGACTTAAATCAATGTAATCGTTGCCATTTCCAGGGATAATAAATTCGATGAGTGCATCGTCATTAAGCGAAGAAAGAGGTTTGTAAAAATCCACTGACCATTTTCAATACTCGTTTGTGTTGCAGGTAAAGCAAACAAATCTAATTCAGATTTGACGCACTCACAAGAGTGTGCATGCAAAAACGCCATTGCTGAAAAAACTAATCCTTGGTAAAAATATCAGAGTGGGAAACCTTGCTTGGATTCTTCTTTGTAATTTTTCTTGTAGACTGACTGCGATTCAGTACGCGCTGCCTTTTATATCCCGAACCCTCTATTAAAGTATTTATTTGTCGATCGGCTTTACGTTTGAGACTTTTTCCGGCTTGTAGACGCTTATGAAATGATTCCTTTACTGGTCGGTTTTCAACAACGTCCCCCAAAATGTTGGCGCCAGCCCTTAATGCTTCTTTCTCAACAACTCTCGCTCCTGTTTTAAAAAGAGGTAAAATACTGCGGTATATTCCACTAAGAAAACTACCAATTCCATGACCCTTTTGATAAGCAGCACCTATGTAAATCGCACCAATCCGTGACCAGCTTGGTCAGCGTAGTATCTTTGATAAGGACAATCCATAGCATCTATTGTATTCTCTTAAAATATTGTTTTAAACTCAACGTCCCAAACTCGACTGGCATCACGACACCTGTCTTTGATCTTATACTGACTTCAAGATTTTCAAATTCTCTCTTCATGACGTTTATATAATGAGTTGGAGAAAATAGGAGTCTTTGTGACAGCCGTAATTATAATTATCAGCCGTGACATTAACAATACGTAGAAGTGGAGCCAAGGCATCACCCACCAGCTGAGGCTCCACAATATCACAGCAAATAAACATTTGTGATAGTAAACCAACCCAGATATTCGCAGTGTAATTGGGTACAGAATTTTCAACTATATTTATATTAAGTTTATAACCAAGCTGCAATGCAAGACGTTAAAAAAATCCTAACATCGTCAATGAAGCCACCTTAATTTTAACAGACACTCGTTTTGTTAAGTTGCTGTATTGAAAATGCAACCTTTTTTTAATATTTCGTGAGTGTTAATTTTGGTAATTATCTGATCAATGCTTTCATAGTGACCATGTTGAATACAGATCACATGTCAGTCATTATATTTATAATAAATCTGTTCACGATCACCTCTAAAACATGCATTACCATTCTCCAGGACTTTTTTCAACTCAGTATATGTTTCTTCTACACTTTGCTCTTCCGGTGTTTCTAATCGATAATAGATAAGATTTTCTGAAGCTGTTACAACCAAAAATTAGCATGACTATTGTACTTCGGCAATCCCCGTAACCCACTGCCCAAGCAGATTTATTCGCTTAGGTAGTTGTGTTGTGAATTGAACTGTCGTATTATTTGGAAGATAATTTATGGAACTATTACTCAACAAAGTTAGATAAAATTCGTCGTCGGTGTTCATATTTGTTGTAGGTCAGATGAAGAAATCCAGCAATTAAACGTATCGTTATAATTTTTCCACTTTGCGAAATACTCCTTCCGACGACCGCGGCCTCTTTTTTTAACACTTGCTCAACTTTAAACAGAGCCTTATTATCTAAAGTCACAGGTTGCAATTCTTCTTCATAAAAAACACCCTCTATGGATTCTTTATTTAAATCAACTATTTTGTACACAGGTGGTTTTCTATTAATCACTTCTTTTATTATAAAAATTTCCCCGCTCCAGTTTGTTTCATATCCTTTCTCAAACGTATGCTTACTTCTGGTAATTCTCACGTATTGATTAACTTCATACTTTGCCTTTCTGCTAAGTCCCAGTCCATTTTTATACAGATTGTTCCACACTTCAAGTACGTTGCCACTATTTACTTCTAAAGGTGCCATCTTAATAAACGAATGATAGCGACAGTTATACGAAACCAGTAAATTTTGTAAGACGTCCAAGTACCTGTATGAGTAAGCGTATATAAAATACCGCCACATTCGGGTTTTTAATGTTCTATTGAAACTTTCAACGACTGAAGCTTTAACATCAGGATCAAATTTATAGCATGCTGTTTGGAAAATGTCTGCACAGATTTAGCCACAGATTCTTTTCCTTTATCAGTTTGGAGATTTAACGGCGTGTTATCAACTTCAGTAAATATTTCGCGAAACGCTTTTATTACTGTTTCAGAAGTTTTAAATTTAAGGGGTTTGGCCCAAGCCATTTTAGTAAACACGTCAATTACTGTGAGTATGAAATTATTTCCATCATTATATTCAGCTAAGCTTCGCATATCACAGAGGTCGGCCTGCCACAATTTCGAAAATGTTACTAACAACGTACTTGTTTCTAGGAATTTTTTTCCTAACACTTTGTGAATAGTGTAGGTATCTTGTTGTTTTGGCCATTCTTTTACTTCTACTCTAGAGTGTTTATTTTTCACAGAAGAAATTAACGAGTTTGCCCCAGAAAAAACTGATGAGTTTGAGGGGTCGTAATAAACATCGTTCAAAATCATCGAAATATTTTTAAAGTTTAAGACGCCCCCAGTCCAAAATTGCAGACGTTTTTGAAGTTGATGGGTGCTTCCTTAGAGATGCTTTTCTGATTGATCCTGTTGGCTGGGTCTTCCTTTTCGATGTTTTTCTGGCTGTACCTTTTTGATGTGGTATTGAGGACTCCAATTTAGATACTAAATCGGCTTCGGTGTTATCAACTTCCACCACTTCATATTTCCCCGAGTCTTTAGATTGGTCTGTCACATTCGGCTGTTTACGATGTACTGTAGTAAAATATTGGTGTTTGAAATAGATTTACTGCTTGTTTCTATTGGTATTTTGATTAATTGCCGTGATTGATTAGTGAAATCAAGGTATCTTTGTAACACCTGATTGTTACTTCAGCCATTTATCGTGATCGATTAATTTCGATTTTAAAACTTTATGTATTTCCTTATCAAGTTGTGATAATATATTTTTCTCACTACCCTCATCAGACTTACAACGTTGCGCTAGTGCAGGTGGGACAACCAACATCATGGTGGCATATTCCATTTTGCTTACTTAAAAATAGAACTCAAGGCACCAGTAATTCATGGGACCAGAATCACTGGTAAGAAGGCCCCACCTTGTTGCACCAGTATTTTTCGCTTTTTTTATAGGCTCCCAGCTTTGACTAATTTCCTAAAAACATTTTTATGACGCGAAAGTTTTGATTTTTGGTTAGCCGATAAAGGTATTTTTTCCTTTAAAGTATTATATACACATTCGCAAATACAATGCATTTGCTTATCTCCGACGACTTTTAATATTGCAGTGCGTTCATTCGGGAAGAATTTATGTAATGCACGAAGCAATTCTGAATTCTTGATTGCGTCTCGCGACATCACTAATGAATGATTGTAAATTGCACTGTGTCAGCTGCTGTATACCCCTTCTTTGGAATATAAATATATCACGCACCATCTTGTCAAAAAATTAACGATCGGTATCTCTCAATGTCTGGTGTGTTCTGTTTTAAATCGAATAACAAATAACCGTGAGGCTTAGTTGTTGCATTTTCATATGCGTCCTGAAGAAAACAAGGATTTTCTGGACAGATCTGTCTAGCTAGATGATTTATTTGAGCTCTATCTCGGGGGTTTTTAAAAAGAATAATGCAATGGGCATTTAGGAAGATGTCTCTCTGTCCTTTTCCTTGATGGAGTATGTTTTGAGTTATAAAAAACACGGTGTTGACAGCCCTTCGTAAAGATGTCAACAATGGAACAGTTCGCTTCTCGCATTAAATCGTCAATTATTAATAGAACTGGCTCTGATCCATCAAAAAACTCCATATTAGAGAGACCTTGTTGAAATTTTACTAATGTTCTTAATTCCGTGTACAGAGGCTGCCATTCAGCATAGCACTATACGATTTTTTTAAATTTTACGTTGCAGATCTTGTTCATATTTTTTAAGAAATTAACCACGAAATACGATTTGCCTGAGCTTGACGGTCCTGCCACAATGGCTAAAACAGGTGTGAAAACTGGAACTCCATTTCTGATACACTTGTTACACCAGAGACGTAAACAGACGAATTTAAAAATTAATTCTGCATCTATTTTAACCTAAAGTTTGCCATAACTAAAAACATGTAGTATAAGAATATTTAATTTAAAATCACTGTTGTACACAGCTAATTACTGCTTCGAAAAAGGAATACAAGAGATTTACATTACATAATAAAAAAAACGTTAAAATAAAATTTGAAAATCGATTCTTTTTTCTGTTAGAACACCAATCATTGGAAATTTTACCCTAGTGCTTACGATAAATCCGGAAATCCTGTATACCCCAGTTGTATCGAGATTTATCCATCGGTATAGGACAAAACTTCTTAATTAACTGAGTTCACAAATAGCTTTTTTGTAGTTACATTCGAAAGTATGAAAATTACTATATTATTCATTTCAAAGAATATATATTAAAATCAGACGAGGATTGGTAGGCTACAATTTAAACAGACTGCATAGCGACGGACGTCGAAGAGAAAGTAATAACCAGTCGCCATAGACTAGTGGTTAGAGTATAAGGATCGCAATACAATGGTAGCAGATTCGAATCCGGCTTAGAAACACAAAAGTTTTTTAAATAAAATACGACTTTAGAACGGACAAGACAGAACCTTACAGTTAGTACGACAAAGATAAGGAATAGCTTTCAACGAATGCAAGAGAGATAGCATGATTGTAAGAGAGTAAGTGTGTGGCTTGACGTTTTCCAAATCCAAAAATGGCTCGAGCAAAATCAAAATCCAAAATGACACTAGCATCACGTGGCGAAGTCAAAATCCAAAATGGCCGCCGCTTCAATTAAAACAAAATGGCGCCACACGTGACGAAATCCAAAAGGGACGACGCCCCAGGCAATTTAATTATTAAAAAGCCCCAGGCAATTGCGCAATTGTCAATTCAATTATTATGGCCGCAGGGCTTAATCAATTAAAGGTGGTGGGGAAAATCTGTCTTTATTCTACTATCGCATTTATATTTATGTTTAACTCTTCTCTTACTATTCCCTCGTTTCTGGTGTGATCATTTTTTTTGTCTACTCCATCTTTAGTATAAATTTCTTTAAAGTATTCCAACCATCTGTTGATAATGTCCTCTTGCACTTTAAGTACTACTCCTTTTCTATCTTTAATATTGTTTGTTGATATCGTTCTGCCATTTGCCATTATCCTTGTTGTATTCTATAGAGTTTTCATGTCATGTTTCCTTGCTGCTGTTTCTGCTTCCATTAGCAACTCTTCTTGCTGTTTCTTCTTATTATTTTTTGCGCTTTTGTTGATCTGTTTGTTTAGTCTCCTATAGTTTTGTTCTAATTCAGTTTTCTTGTTCTCTGTTTTTGCTGCTAGAATTTTCTGTTTGATTTTATTTCTTCCTTGTATTAGTTTCTTTGTATCTGTCGTAATCCACGGTTTGCCTTTTCGTTTCTTTGTTCCTATTATTTCTATTATTTCTTTTGTTGTTCTGTTTAATATATTTCTATAACATCTCCACATTTCTTGTATGTTTAAGTTCTGGTTGCATAATTCTTGACTAATTCTTTCTTCCAGTTTCCTATTATAATCTTCTTCTACAATTCCTGTTATCAATAATTGAGTATTATATTTTATTCTCTTTTGTTTTATTTGGTCATTTGCCTTAATTTTAATTTAAATTTTTGCTCTTACTAAGAAGTGGTCGGATCCTATATCCGCACCTCGCATCGCTCTTACATCTAATAAGCTATTTCTAAATTTTTTGTTGATCATTATGTGGTCTAACTGGTTTTGTGGGTATCCCCCCGGCCCCACCCAAGTGACTTCGTAAATTTGTTTGTGCGGAAATATGCTTCCTCCTATTACTAGGTTATTTGAGTTGCAGAAGTCTAGAAACAATTTACCATTTTCATCAATTTTGCCTAATCCTTTTTTCCCATTATTTCCTCTCTTCCCTCATTTTCTATTCCAATTTTAGCGTTGTGTATCTCATGAGAATAATGATGTATCATCGCACTTGTAAGTCAGCTGAGTCGATCGGATGGGTGTTTATGATGCGTTTGCGTTTCATTTTAGTCATTGTTGAACATAGTCGCTAATTTATGCAGAATAAAAAGCAGCTTATTTTTCTTCTCATTAAAAATGTGTATTATTTATCGCTGTCATAATATGTTTTGTTTTTTATTGTGTTATTAAACGTTTCTTTTAATAATGTGTTTATTAATAAAATCACGCTCGCTAATGTAAACATTTCAACAATGTGAACACACTTGGTTTGAATTAGTTCACATTATCGAGCGTCTGCTGTAGTTAGAAAATAAATATTTATTGCATTAAAAAAAATGAAGATACTAAACGTGTATTGATATACTCAATTGAGTGTAGAAAAAATATTATGTCTGCCACATGTAGAAATTCGGTTATTCTGCCACTCGTCTAATGCTAGAATACCCTTCATTTCCACACTTGGTAGACAAATAACTTATTTCAAATCAAAAGTGTAAGCGATTATTGCATTTTTACAACATTCAACAATTATAAAAGCCTCCAGAGATGGGAAACTCCTGCGTCTTGCACTTGAACATATACTAGGTTCTGCAAGTTCATCATCTGAACAGGTCACTTTACCACAAAATAATTATAATGATGAATTCTCGTTTGCAAAAATATTTAGTATGAATATAACTGCTAAAAATGAACAACCGAATGATGTATATTCTGTATATTGTCCTCATATTAGTGATAGAAGTAATCATTCCACAAGTGTTGTGCGCACCACCTGAAGACACTCATTTTAACAAGTTGGTGAATTATGATTTCAGAAGAAGCAGAAATTACTAAGTAACAAACGACTTCCGGGATTGGACCGTGTCATTATTGAGGTCGAAGAACACAACGTTTAGCAAAAGAGCGCGGTAACTCCACGTGTAAACCATGCCAGAGAAAAAACTCTTTTGCAAGGGAGCACAGTAACTTAACGTGTAAACCACCCCAGAGGAGAAACTCTTCTAACGATCGGAAGGAAAAAGACGAGAATTTATAGGAAAATGCCGTCGCAGTTCAGCAAGTGCCGCCGCGACGGCAGTTGCTGAACGTGGTCGGTGACTTGGTGGATATAGGGAAGAAAGACTATTGCTGCAGAAGGATCGATTTTTGGAGGTTTGGGTGGCCGTGGATGAAAATAGCGATTGATGGCAGACTGTAGGTATATCCCTAGCACGGTAACCGTTGTTCCTAAGAGCTTTTCGAATGTGGTTTAATTAAACGTGGACATTATCGTGTTGGGATATGGAAACAGCCCGGTGTACAAGCAAATTGATAACGGAAAGCTTTTGTGTAAGGTGATGGTGGGAATCGGCATGTAGATAGCGATCAGTGTGAGTGGGTTTGCGATATTAAAAAAAAACATTAAAACAGTATTCAAACCCCCGAGCAAAATTTCACAGGTTCTCCCTTCACCTAAAGATAAATTATACACTATGTCATATAAAGGTATTTATCAAGTCTGTTGCTCTTGTAATGCTGTATACATTGGTGAAACAGGACGTTCAGTAAAAACTCGCATCTCTGAGCACCAGCGTTGTCTCAAGTCGGGTCTCGTTTCATCATCAGCCATCGCCGAACACCAACGCGATACCGGCCATAAGACCTTTTTTGATGAAACTTCCATTATTTGCAAATCCCCATTCTTCTTTAGCAGAAAGATTTGAGAAGCCATTGAGATTTACAAACACCCTAATAATCTCAATCGGGACGACGGCTTTCCCTTTCTGTCTATGTGGAAAGTGCTAATTCCTAAGCCCCGCCCACAGCCACTAAATCGCGACGGCATTTGCCTACAAATTCTCTTTTTTCTCCTTCCGATAGTTAGAAGAGTTTAGCTTTTGGAGTGGCTTACACGTTAAGTTACCGTGCTCATCTATCCCTTCCCTTACAAAAGACTTTCGCCTCTGGTGTGGTTTACACGTTGAGTTACCGTGCTCTTTTGCTTTTCTTTCTGATGAAGCCCCTTACGAAAATGGGCAAAACGTTGAGTTCTTCGACCCCAACAATGACTCGGTCCAATTCCGGAAGTTGTTTGTTACTTAATTACAATGGCCGTGAAAGCCTCACAAATCATCGCAGAAATTACTCTTTGGATTATTCGTTTAACTCTGAAAAAAGTAACAAGACTGAAAGTTCTGATTATAAGACAGATGAAAATAGCGACTATGACAATTCAGTTGTAGGTAAATCGATTTACAGGAAACAACCAAAGATAACCATGAGATTAACAAGAAAAACTAAAGAGAAATTGGTAAATATAAGTCTGTGAAACCTAACTTTTATAAAAGAATTGTCAGCATAACTGTTCAACGAAATTCTTTGTCATGCTGTTAAAGAATTTTATTGGGGATTTGGAAATTATAAACATCAATATGATTGGCTGTCAACGTGCATATGGAAGATGACCGTTCTTAGACAAACACAAGAAGCAACATTAAGTAGGCTACAAAAGTAATACAAGTATGAGGCTTGTTCAATAGAAACTCATCTTTATTTTTTAAAATTGTATTCTACAAGATAATTACAAAAATGCATCCTGTGCATGAAGGTACTTATCTTACTATCCCACTAAGCGATTGATACCCTGCTAAGAAAATATTTGTGGCTACTGTTTGAAGAATTCTATCACAGCTATGCCCTTTTACATCTGACTGAAAACAACGACTCTGGATGAAAAGCCTTGAAGTTACACCAACAATTTCTGAAATGCCTCTACACGATACACGACGATTTTCCATAAGCAGACCTTCCACACATATCATAGTGCTCTCAGTCGATACAGTATGCGCTGTACCCTGTCATCCATTTTACAGTTTTCTGCACCATTTTTCGAGCTGGAACATGTGTTTCCATGAATGACTTATATTCGCATACAAATCTGCAATAGCTGAATACCTTCGGCACAAAAATATTAAGTATCATTGATATTGCTTAGATACGTTTTCGACTAAAACTAGATTTCTATTTCAAAAATTTTAAACATGACATGCCCTTTAATCTTCTACAATTTACCAGTGTGTTGGTTACAAACAAAAAAAGTCCAGAATGATAATTGCATTTGTTTCCAAGGTTAATGTGATCAGAGATGGATTTTTGTTAACACGCCTTGTATTACTATATTCTTTGGAATGAAGTAGACAGTTTGCCAGTAATTCTTATACAAACTTTAGATATCTCTCAAATGAATCTTCGATACACAAAAAATAATGCTGTTGGTTATAAATGTGCAAAATCTGACCAAAGTGGAAAACGTGAAACTCATAACAAAACTACCATCAAACATAGGGAATGCATTCATGAATTTCTAAACTGCTTGCAGTACCGTTCCACTATTTCAGAAGTAAAACATCAAGAAAATATTTGCAAACTGCTTTGTAAATCTATGCAACATCAGATCTGAACTGCTTGCTTTGTGAAAAACAAAAAATTTTTATTAATTATATCTTATGATGAAGATATACCAGAACAGTTCGGCTCCTAATAATTAACCGTAAGTTACCAAATTAGTACTTTCAGAGTAGTTTAAATATTATTAGTATTAATACTCCTTATTTTTCAAGGGTTACAAGATGTTACTCTTACCTGGAAAGGCATATCGACAAAAACTGCCAATATATGCACCCAAGAAAAAGGACTTGGAAGGTTTGTGTAAAAACAACACCATCCATACTAAGTCTCAATGTGAATACAAGCAAAGGAAGAGTAAAGGCACAGTCCCAGACGTCTTACTAGAAACAGACAAAGAAAACGACGCAAAGACCGATGCAAACTAAGAGAGTGTTTACATGAGTATGGAATTAAATGTAGAAAAATCAAAGATTATATAGTCTTTAGAAAAGGAGGAGGAAGAGATAAAAAAGAAAAATGGAAATAGAAAAAAGAAATAGAAAAAACAAATAAAATAAAATATCTAGGATATACATTCCAAAGAAACAATGGGCCAGAAAAACGTTTAAAGGAAGTCACAAGTAAAGCTATGAAGGCATTGGGCCAAATATGGGGAATAGGAAAGAGAACATTTGGAGAAAACTTTAACATAAGGCTAATGATGTTTGACACAATAATAAAAAGTATAATTCTGTATGGCGCAGAAATATGGGGTTGGGAAGAGAGGGAAGAGATCGAGAAAATCCAAGTAAAATACATCAAATGGTTATTGGAACTTGATACAAACACGCCACCATATATAGTGCTAGAGGAAACAAAAAGAACGAAATTAAGGATTCAGGCAGGACATAGAGCAATAAAATATGAAGATAAAATAAGAATCAACATGGAAAATACAATATTGAAGGAATGTTAGAAAGAAATAAGAAAAAAGGAGGGAAAAAAATAGAAGACGGTAAAAATAAATGAGAAAAGAAAAGGGAAACGTACTACCAAAGAGTCGGCTACTCCACACAAGAGATAGAAAGAAGAAGACAAGATCAACAACTGTTAATAAGAAAAGAACTCATAAGAAAAGATGAAGAAATACAAAAACAGGAGCAGTTTAACCAAATAAACCGCAGTACCAGTAATAACGTATTGCACTGACTGCTCTTAATTTTAACTTAAATTGTATCGTTTGAATTTCAATATTATTTAATTATTAAAATTTATAGCGCCTTGAGACCCTTTCAAGGTTGGTTCGATTATCTAGTTGCTTGTTTATTAAATTTTATTTTATAAATGACTTTCAATTGTGTAATGGCATTAACTGTCACCTTTTATGTCAAACAAAGTTCTATTACTAATCTCAATCAAATATGACAAATGCTCAATTCTATTTGTATTATATTGACTTTTATATTTTACGGTAAGAACTTGTTTGTAGTTAATTGTGCTTTTTAAATTGTCTTTTATTTGATATAGCGTTGTTACCGTCAATTTTCGCTTTACTGTATTCTCGATATTTAGTTACCATCAATTTTCGCTTTACTGTATGTTCGATATTTTTCGAATTGCTTCCGGATATTGCGCATTTTTGATACGCCGCCGTTGCACATTGTTGAACGTTCGCGGCGCGAAAATTTGGCATCTTGTCCCGGCGTTCGATCGAATAAGGTCGTTGAAAGTTTTTGGCGCGGTTCGAGGTCGCGATTTTGTAGAAGGTGCTTATTGATGTCTAGGCACTTCTCACCCTTTGGTTAGGGGATTTGTAAGCGTCTCGACATTCCTCTGAATATAAATCTGGAGATACTGCCTGGTGCAGACTTTTTTTGACGCCAAACTTCCCGAGCAAAACATTTGGGGAATTTAGTGTGAGTATGACCGTTTTCAGCCTCTTTTCGATTGCCCGCTAACGTTTATTTCAATAATTTAGTCCCCACCACGTTATGGGTCCCAAATAAAAACTTCGAGAACCCCGACTTGCGGCCCGATGCGATCTGTGATAGCGTTATCTCGGCGCGCTTAATTGACGAGCTACTGTCCTCTCTGGGTAAGCCATCAAACTCACGGAAGGCCGTTCCTGCGCCTCGCACCAGCTCAAGGTAACCTTGCTGCTCTATTAATTGTGCTTGCGGTAGCCAGCGAGTAAGCCTGGCTGTACGCGTTTATGTGCCTCAATCGATGGACTGCCGAAAGTAATCTGTTTCTAAATTGAGATTAGGGCGATATACCAGCGCGAGATATTTATATCATGGTCTGGACGCATCACTTTAATTACATATTTTAATCTGTAAAGTACGAGGCTTCCCCTCGCCGTAGCTTTTACTTTAGCTACGAATTGTGATATTAATTGTTACATGTACTACGCTATAGAAATTCCTGGGGCGGTTGCCCGGTTGTAATTTACAATTTTATATTAACGTCACTCCTCGGGAGGTTCCAGGAATTTCCCCTATTTTGGTGATTCAATGATTTAATTGGCCACCCCATTCTGTAAACAAGGATCCTTGGGGCATTTATGTGCTTTTATATCGGCCCTAAACTTTTACTTATATGTATTTTATTTTGTCCGGCTTTACGAGTGAATAAAACGAATTTGTCTCCCCTGCACTTCATTGTTTGACTTCAGTTTTGCGCCGTTTTATTAAATCCACAGTGTTCCAATTTAGCTGGAGCGTAATCGATCAATAGCTGAATTAGGGGGTTTGGCTCTGTGTTATCTTTTTTTGTTATCCTTTAAATTGGTGGCGCCATCCCCCCATCTAATAAACCCACGGCCGTCTTCGGCTGCAGCTGATCGGCGACCCTTAATTAGCGATTGGTAGTGACTCGCCTAGGCATTGGCTGAGCGAGGCAATTTGGTGTTTTGAATGCTGCTTCGATTCGTTGAGCAATTAACGTAAGTATTATTCTACCACCCCTTTTTTTGTGCTTATAAGAGATAACAAAAATCTGGCGCCCCAACGTGGCAGCCCTGTGTTCAATTAACGTAATTACGAACGTTTTATTTACTCGTTTAGTAAAGACGCTTAAATTTGAAAAGAAGCTTTAAAGGCATTTTGAGCAGGTAAAATTGCACTGGACGTGCAAGATAAGGTTTATTTATCTTGACCTCGCGTTGTTCGGGTCAAACTCGAGTTGGATTGTTTCAAATTTAATGCTGTAGAATATTTCTTCACGGAAAATGGTGTTTTAGAACGAGTTAAGAGTTTTAAAATACAAAAATAGTTTGCATGTTTATTTAGCTATTTATTTATTCTAAAATTTTAAGAGGATTAAAATGCAAAAAAATAGTTTGCATGGTTATTTAGCTATTTATCTATTCTAAATCTTTAAACGTTTTAAAAATACAAAAAAAAAATATTTTGCATGTTTATTTAGGGATTTATCGATTGAAACCGACATTCCGATCAATTTTAGATTTATTCACTTAAAGTGGAAAAGGTAACGCAGATTGATTGCCGAAAGCTGTTTTCGAGGCATTGCGGTCATTTCCCTTGCGTTCATTTATCGTGAAATAGCAGTTGATCGGTATTGTTGCATTAAGCGTGATAATTTGGTTTCGCTGTGTTCATTTAGTATTAATTACAATTTGCGGCATTTACGTGTTTGTCGGCTCGTTGTAAATTTATTTGTCGGGTACATTTATCTTATTCCAGTGGCGTAGGGTATAGTTGGTCTATCCTCATTTTGAATATTTATTCGCGATTCTTGTTTATTGATTTATTGCGCAATTTAATATTTCGAATCGCTCCAGGGGCGTACTAGGAATTATTTTAGTAGGGAATTTTCTTTTTATTGTATATAGATTTGTTTGTTTCTTTGGTATCGAAATGGATATTGATCGACTGAGGGCTGACGAATTAAATTTCGAGTTAATGATTAGGGGTGTTTCAGTGGAGGGGACAGTTGACGATAAAAGGAAACTGTTGAGAGCTAGGCTTCGAGTAGAAAAGATGATCCCTGTTAGTTTTGCTGAAGTCTCATTAGATGTTGAGGAACAACTAGGAATTTGCAAAGACAAGTTGGTGGAAATTAGGCGCGAATTAGATGAGAACCAAGCTCCTATATCCGATAATTTATACAAGCGGTTGAATAGTCGTTTAATGCACGTTTGTGGTCGATTGAACTACCTGAAAGCGGACGGTCTTCTCCTCGCTCGTAAAGATCGCCGTATGACTCAATGCTTAGAACTTATTGAGGACGTTCATACCAAAGCGTCGGAACACCCGGTGACTTCCGAGAATAACCTGATTAACCGCGAAAGGGAAGTGACTCCAAATATCCAAGACCCGGTTAGCGCCTTTGACAATCTTTCGCCTAATTCTGGCGAACATATTACTCACCCTCCGGACGTATCGTCGCCCCGCGTGCGTTTTGAACCCCTGCCGTTACCCTCGAGCCTTTCAGCGTAGAGGCGACCAAGTTTGCCCTTTCGTGATTCTACTTGGCTAGCCTAATCATTTGTGCCTCCACCCACTCGTAGTAATTATGTTAATGCATTGGCCATTAATAAATGGAACCTTCGGTTTAATGGAGATTCTGGGCTGAATAGTTTTTTAGAGCGTGTAGAGGAATTGAGGGTAGCTCGAGGTGTTAGTAAGGAACAGTTATTCACTGCGGCTGTGGAACTGTTCACGGATAACGCGTTATTATGGTTCAGGTCGGTGCGTGACACGGTTAGTTCGTGGGATCAACTGGTATATGCGTTGAGAGCTGCATTTCTCCCCGAAGATTACGAGTTTGCGTTGTGGGAAGAAATACGAAACAGGACGCAGGGCGAATTCGAGCCGGTCACAATTTATGTAGCGGCCATGGAAGCCTTGTTTCGACGTTTACCTAGCTTGCCTAGTGAAGCTTCGCGCGTGACTTATATTCGTCGTAACCTGTTGCCCTACTTGTATTCTCAGTTAGCTAGGGAACTTACTGTTACAGTCGCTGGCTTAACTAGTGTGTGTAAACAAATCGAGGACGCCACCGTCACGCGGCCCTCCTACCACCCTTAGAGGACTAGTCGAACCCGACCTTGCTTACTCCAAGCCTCGACTCGCGCCTCGTGTGAGTGCCCTACATGCTGCCCCTGAAAGTCGTACTCCCCGTCAGGCCGAATATTGTGCCACGGCTTTACCTGTTTCTCGTCCGGTCGCGGGACCATCTTCAGTCAATTGCTGGAATTGTGGACAGCTAGGTCACCGTGCTGCCGCCTGCTCCGCCCCTCGGCGAATGCATTGCTACCGTTGTGGCAAGGCAGATGTTACCGTGAGAACTTGCCCCTCGTGTGCGGGAAACGCCCGTCAGCGACGTTAAGTGGCCGATTAACGCGCTGTCCTGGTTCAGCCGAACTTGAGAATTCCCCTCGTGTACTCCCTATGGCCAAGAGAATTATTTTGGATTTTATTTTAAATAGCATAGGTCATGATCAACGCCCTTATTTAAATGTTAGTGTATATGGTGTCAAAATGTTAGGCCTCCTTGACTCCGGCGCGTCGTGAACGATTGTCGGTAGGGATGGTTGGACTAAACTGAAACCTCTGTGTAATTTAAATGCCACTCACGCCCAATCATGTGTGGTTGCGAATGGTGATAAATGTCAGGCGATTGGAACGGTTTCCGTACCTATTGTTCTGCGGGATCGTGTTGTGGTGATGGACCTCCTCGTTATTCCGTCCATACCACATGTTTTGATTTTGGAAACCGATTTTTGGCGTAGGATGGAAATTATTTCTGACCTTGGTCGTGGCGAGTGGTCATTTGGCAAGAGTGCCCCGAGTGCTGAACTGTGTGCGATTAAATCAGCTGAACATTTATCCCCCTGAAGAACGTGCTAGGTTAGATGCATTGGTGGAAAATGCTTTTTTGTCTATGGGTACGAAACTTGGTTGTACTCACTTAGTAGCCCATGAAATTAAAACGACTTCACCCCCAATTAAGCAACGCTACTACCCTATCTCCCCTGCCTTACAGAAATACGTCGATGCGGAGTTGGATAAAATGTTAGCGGACGACATTGTGGAACCCTCTTGTTCAGCTTGGGCTTCCACCTATCGTCATGATTAAAAAGAAAGACTACACCTATCGATTTTGTGTCGACTATCGACGTCTCAATCAGGTCAGTCAACCAGACGTCTACCCGTTACCGTTTGTGAATGCGACTCTTGACAAACTTCGGGATGCTCGCTACCTAACCACCCTCGACATTAAATCCGCATACTGGCAGATACCAGTAGCCGAGTCTTCTCGCCCACTTACCGCTTTTACTGTGCCGAACCGTGGGCTCTTTCAATTTAAACGTATGCCGTTTGGCCTTCATACGGCGGCTGCGACTTGGCAGCGACTGTTAGATAATGTGCTAGGTGTTGACCTTGAACCCTACGTCTTCGCTTACTTAGACGATGTAATTATCTACACAAACTCATTTGACCGACACCTGATGGTCTCGCAAGAGGTACTATCTCGTCTCTTCAAGGCGGGTCTGACCTTGAATAAGGATAAATGATGTTTTTGTAAATCAGAGTTGCGTTACTTGGGCTATGTTGTGAACGCTCAAGGTTTATTAGTGGACCCCAGTAAGGTCGAGGCCATTTTGAAGATTCCCACTCCCACCTGTGTGTCTGAGGTACGGCGCATTCTAGGTATGGCTTCCTGGTACAGGAGGTTCGTGCCGGATTTCTCGACGGTTGTAGCTCCCTTGACTTCTTTGTTGAAGAAGAACAAAAGGTTCATTTGGAACGATGACTGCGATCAGGCTTTACGCACCCTCAAGGATTGTTTGGTTTCGGCTCCGATTTTATCGTGTCCCGACTTCTCTTTACCGTTCACTATTCAAACAAATGCTTCTGCGTATGGCCTTGGTGCCGTCTTAACCCAGACTACCCCAAATGGCGAAATTGTAATCGCGTATATTAGCCATTCCGTAACAAGGAACGAAAGGAATTATAGTACGACTGAGAGAGAGTGTTTGGCGGTGCTGTTTGCGATCGAGAGGCTGCGTCCCTACATGGAAGGTTCGAAATTCACTGTTGTGACAGATCACTATAGTCTGAAGTGGCTGAATAATATTAAGGACCCCGTTGGTCGTATTGCGCGATGGGCTGTCCGGTTGCAGCAATACGATTTCGAGATTCAGCATCGAAAAGGGAAGGATCACGTAGTGCCCGACACTTTGTCTCGCGCTGTACCTGTGGTGAATGCCATGAGTGACATGTATGTTGTGGATGGCGTCGTGAATGTCGTGGACGTACCGCTCGCTGTTATGCCTGACGTACCTCGTGATCCGTGGTATCTGAAGATGATTCGCGAAGTGAGTCAGAGACCTAGACGTTTTCCGTTGTGGCGTGTTGACAAGGATCGGTTATTTAAGTATGTGTCTGTCCCGTACCCTGACCTTGCGAATGATCGTGATGCATGGAAGGCTGTTGCTCCTAGGGAACAACGCAGAGATATTATGTCCGGTTTTCATGACTCCGGTACGAGTGGACATTGTAGTGTCAATAAGACGTTGGGTCGGATCGCTCAGTATTTCTAGTGGCCTAAGATGCGACAGGAGGTGGACGAGTATGTTCGACATTGTGGGGTTTGCTCCCGCATTAAACCCGAGCAGAGAGCTCCTAGAGGGGGGGGGGGACACTCCCAGATATCTCGCCCTTGGGAGGTTATCTCCACGGACATTGTTGGTCCATTGCCCCGCTCTTCCCGTGGTTACACCCACATCTTAGTTGTTGCGGACCTGTTTAACAAGTTTCCCTTGTTTTTTCCCATTCGGGCCGCTACCGCTTCCAATGTGGTTAGGAATATTGAGGAGAACGTCATACTTCTGTTTGGTGCTCCTCGTAGGATCATTTGTGATAACGGAGTCCAATTCCGTAGTAGGGACTTCCAGAACATGGCTAAGCGCTATGGATGTCGGATATCTTTCACCGCTTACTATCATCCCCAAGCCAATCCCACTGAGAGGGTTAACCGCGTGTTAAAGATCATGTTGTCCGCGTATGTAAAGGAGAATCAGCGTAATTGGGATGTGTTGTTACCATCGGTGGCGTGTGCGATCAGAACATCTAAGCATGAAGTGACTGGTATGACCCCGTTCTTCGTAAACTTTGGTAGAGATATTAACTTTAATGACCTCCTGCCCGCCAAAGAACCAGATAACGCTGAACTCATGTTTGACCGTGATGATGTAGAACCACGATCTAAAGCCCTTAAGCAGGTTTACCTTGATGTTCGGAAGCGTTTAACGAAGGCTCACCAAGCGTCGAAGCCTCGTTACGACCTACGTCATCGCCCTGATGAATTTGAGGTGGGGGAATCCGTCCTTCGAAAGAACCACGTTCTGTCCAATGCTGCTAGAGACTTCACAGCCAAGCTCTCCCCTAAGTTCGTTGGCCCATTTGTCATTCACAAGAAACTTTCTCGGTGGGTCTATCAGCTGAAGGATCCCGATGGGACTGTCTTTTCGGGGTCTTGGCACGCCAAGAACCTAAAACCCTATCATGGTCCGGGTATCTGTGACCAGACCGTTTAGTTCGCGTTCGTGGGAGGTTGGTTGAGGATGTCGGTCGGCCACCTTGGGGTCCCACTGTTTCCTGCCAGTGTTTGTGGCCCCGACCACATCATGGTTTCTTGGTCTTTTTTTTGGTTCTCTTGAGCTTTAGTGCGAGAATGTTTGTGTTTGCTTTCTTGAGGTGTGTTGTGTTGGACTTTGTTCTTCTTTCTGGAGGTTCGAGTCAGCTTGCTGGATACTTTGAGTACCCTTTTTGGGATTTTGGTGGTGTAGCTGATGCCGATTACCTTCAGCTATACGTTTTGTTTGTTGATTTGGTTGTTGTTGGGGTATCCTCTCGCGTATGTGGATTTTAATCCTCAAGCGAAACTCGCTCCTTGCTTTTGGGCATACTTGATGATTGGGAACGGTTTCTTTCGCCCTCTTTTAGCGCATCGGCTTTGGCTAGATTTGTGGAACCCGACTCTTTTGTTAAGCCTCTGTCCTTTTCACCTCTTGTTTTGGTTTTGCGTTTGGGTGTGTTTGGCGTTTGAAGACTAACCTTCGTTTGTCTCTTGTTTGGGTGGTTTAGTTCGCACTCTATGTGAGATTGGTTTCCGGATGTCGATCGGCCACCTTGGGGTCCCGCTGTTTCCCGGCAGTGTTTGCGGCCCCGACCACAACATTATGGTCCTTTGGTTTTTTGTTTCGGCTCTTTTGGGCTTTCGAGCGGGAATGTCTGTATTCGTTTTGTAGGAGGGTGTTGTGCTGGACTTTGTCCTTTTTCGTTTGCTTTCCCAACCTCTTCAAGGTTGTTTCAGTGTGTAGGTCGCTCTTGAGCTTATACACTTATCCCCGACCAGTGGAGATTGAGCCTCGGTTTTGCGCGTGCCGTCTGGTGTCCGCCTACATTCTCAGGTTTCCTTTATTGATGACACTACGGTGGCCTGGGCTGGGCTGGCATCGGCCGACACGATGGCACTATCTCGGTTCATCCCCACTTATGTCTGACGTGACAGACGGACATCGGACCGTCCTTCCTATTCCTTCATCAGTGTTGTCCTCTTTTTTTTATTCCCCTCCAACGTTCTTCCGGGTGTTTTGGACTCCTGGCTGGGAGGTTTCGGGTGTCGAGCATAGCTGCCCCATCCACCGGCGCAGCCTTATCATCACGCAGCCAAAGGTGCGGGTGGTGTTCGGCTCACGGGACTTCCGGCTTGGACCCAAATCACTCCCTTCTTATCGCTCCCTCTTTTGTCCCTGTGTGTACCCGATTTCTTGTGCTGTCCGACTTTGACATTATTTTGGGCCTCGTATTTAGCGTCCTCCGGGTAAGAGCGGGGTTTGTTACCGTCAATTTTCGCTTTAGTGGATTCTCGATATTTTGTTACCATCAATTTTCGCTTTACTGTATGTTCGATATTTTTCGAATTGCTTCCGGATATTGCGCATTTTTGATACGCCGCCGTTGCACATTGTTGAACGTTCGCGACGCGAAAATTTGGCATCTTGTCCCGGCGTTCGATCGAATAAGGTCGTTGGAAGTTTTTGGCGCGGTTCGATGTCGCGATTTTGTAGAAGGTGCTTATTGATGTCTAGGCACTTCTCACCCTTTGGTTAGGGGATTTGTAAGCGTCTCCACATTCCTCTGAATATAAATCTGGAGATACTGCCTGGTGCAGACTTTTTTTGACGCCAAACTTCCCGAGCAAAACATTTGGGGAATTTAGTGTGAGTTTATTTCAATAATTTAGTCCCCACCACGTTATGGGTTCCAAATAAACACTTCGAGAACCACGACTCGGGGCCCGATGCGATCTGTGATAGCGTTATCTCGGCGCGCTTAATTGACGAGCTACTGTCCTCCCTGGGTAAGCCATCAAACCCACGGAAGCCCGTTTCTGCGATGTTATCAACGCTAACACGGCCTCGCACCAACTCAAGGTAACCTTGCTATTAATTGTGCTTACGGTAGCCAGCGAGTAAGCCTGACTGTACGCGTTTATGTTCCTCAATCGATGGACTGCCGAAAGTAATCTGTTTCTAAATTGAGATTAGCGCGATATATCAGCGCGAGATATTTATATCATGGTCTAGACGCATGACTTTAATCACATTTTTTAATCTGTAAAGTACGAGGCTTCCCTTCGCCGTAGCTTTCACTTTAGCTACGAATTGTGATATTAATTGTTACATGTACCACGCTATAGAAATTCCTAGGGCAGTTGCCCGCTTCTCATTTACAATTTTATATTAACGTCACTCCTCGGGAGCTTTCAGGAATTTCCCCTATTTTGGTGATTTGGTGTTTTAATTGGCCACCCCATTCTGTAAACAAGGATCCTTGGGGCATTTATATGCTTTTATATCGGCCTTAAACCTTTACTTATATGTATTTTATTGTGTCCGGCTTTACGAGTGAATAAAACGAATTTGTCTCATCTGCACTTCATTGTTTGACTTCAGTTTTGCGCCGTTTTATTAAATCCACAGTGTTCCAATTTAGCTGGAGCGTAATCTATCAATAGCTGAATTAGGGGGTTTGGCTCTGTGTTATTTTTTTTTGTTATCCTTTAAATTGGTGGCGCCATCCCCCCCATCTAATAAACCCACAGCCGTCTTCAGCTGCAGCTGATCGGCGACCCCTAATTAGCGATTGGTAGTGACTCGCCTAGGCATTGGCTCAGTGAGGCAATTTGATGCTTTGAATGCTGCTTCGATTCGTTGAGCAATTAACGTAAGTATTATTCTACCACCCCTTTTTTGTGCTTATAAGAAATAACAGCGTCGATAGAACAAGACTACGACCCACCTTGCACTGTTCCTCTTACTGCTCTTATCACCTCCAAGATAGTAATCCTCCTGACGTTAGCAGCTTGGACCCCTTGTTAGTCCCGCAGTGATGCACTGCTTACTGACAACAACTGTCAACTTGTCGACCCCTGGTTGCTACCAGGACAGCCCTCGCCCTACTCTGCTCATGCAAATGCTATCCTCCGGAAACACCCTGCTTCATACAGCTCCACGGCAAGTTAGCTGTCACAGACAATCTCCAATTGATATTCTTCTTCCGTAGCTCCAAGCTTTACCAACCTCTGTCGTCAGTAACCAACAGAATACCTCAAGTACAGCAGTCCCTCTGCTATCTTCCCCGAACAGATCCTCTTGTCTTCAGAACGCCTTCACAAACCCAACACTTAGAAATACTCAAACCAATTGAACTCCTTCTCAATTGTATTATTTAAAATAAACTATTTCCATCCAAATCTTGAATTCTTCTATAATTTATAACTGTTCTTGCTTTTATTTTGCTCTTCCATCTTCCAATTCTCTTCTATAACTGATGCTTCATTTGTAATAATCTTCTTTATATTTCACTAGTATTATCACCTCGTGGATTTTATTAATGACCCTTTTTTAAACCTTTTAGACTAACACATTCAAAATAGGGTAAATTTCAATATTTTTATTCAGACCAAAATTGTAAAAACGTACATATTTTTATAATTTGTTATTATTAATAATCGTAACAAATTCGCCTAACTGCCATATTTTAATTATTAATGCCATCTATAATTTAAGTTCATTTGAGTCTTACCTACTTCAACATATTTTTTCATTAGAATTTACATTTGTCATGTGTGATACAAGCATGTATTTACTTTCTAAATTCCAAAATCCCTACAGAATACTCAATAGTTATCATTTTCATATTAATTTGTCTCAAATTAGATTTTTTTATATGAACTTAATTCAAACAGCCTGTTCTTTTTAAATTTTTCAAAATCGATTGCATTGATCTCCCAAATTCTATTTATACATTTAATCTTCATCCAAATCCATCTACTAGTGTACCATAACAGTGTATGGAAACATTATGACGACGGAAGTACCCAAATACCTAAGAAATAAAGAAGGCAAGGGACACCATCAAACAATTGCAAGGTATAGATGTGGAAATGAAGAAAATGGTAAAAAATATGAAAAAAAGATGAAGAGAAGATGTGTAGGTTATGTGGAATAGAGGAAGAAACAATAGTGCACCTGGTACATGGATGTTATAAGACTCCGGATATAAGTGAGGGAAAAACAGTGAAAAGTGTACTAAGTGAAAGTGGCAAGGTTATAGGGTAGATGAAAGAGGTACAAAGAAGACGAGGAATAAAAGACAAGAATGAGTGATCGGCGTAAATATATATGTAATTAGTACAAATGTAAATTATGTAATGTTGAGGTATATTAATGTTAATGTTAAGGTCAATGTAATTAATAATGTAATAACCGAACTCCTACTGCAAGCTGAAAAGCAGCAGAATAAATAAATATTACTACTACTACCACTACTACTACATGTTTTTTTTCCAAGAAATTATTTCTGTTTAGAAAAGCTAGTTTTTCTTTTTATCGCACTATCTATATTTTAGTTCATTATTTTTGAACGTTTTATAATTTACTGCAATTTAGGTGACAAAATTTTATTACTTCCAGCAAAAGACAATGCAATGATTATTATAGTAAAATACTAGTGCATTCAAAGTATGCCTGTGATAAAAATTAAAACGCTGATAGTAATTGTGATATTGTTAAAGTGATGTAACTAATATAAAAGTAAAAAAAAAAGGAATACCAGCAAATCAACTATTCCAGAATCAAACTAAAAAAACAAATCATTTTTCTGCTATTCCAAACAATAACCAAAAAAATATTCTCTTGTAAAATCTGTGAAATGGGCGGACTTACGATGTTCTGCCAAAAATATATAGTTTTATAAATTGCCTGCATTTTCTGCTGGTAAATTTTTTAAATGTTGTGCCATCTATTAGATGTATTCTTGCCAATCAGGTGTGCTTGCAATACCTACATTTGAAATTTTAGTTAACAAAAACATTTTTTTTTAAATTGTGACAGTAAATTAAATTATTGCATAGAGCAGGTTCACATTTTCACATTTTATAATTTCAAAACATGAATGTAGGACACTTACGCCTAATGTAGGACGAAGGACATGTACCTACTTGCAATTGTCAAACCGTCCCACTGAAAGTAGAACGCCTTGTAATAATTTCTATGCATTTTTATTGGTTTTAAGTTGGTAGTATTTGTACAAGTCCTATCGAATAGTTCTTTTAGATCAGTTCTACAGGCCATTGGTCCAGCATTTAGATTTTTGAACTTCTTTATGTATGTATGGAGAAACAAATAAATTACCTGAATCAGTAAGCATATTGAAAAGAAACAGATATACATAATTTATTTCACTAATTCAGCAGATTGAATTCTGGGCTACGGCTGTATTTAAAAGAAACATTACTTTAAAGTGAATTTTTTAATTTTTCCTGTGCGTAAAGGTTTATAAATACTTTACACTATCAATCAATAGCTGCACAGTGACGGTAACTATGCATAGATAACAAAGCAATAGCAAAAATAACTATAAAATGCTGTAGTAGTTTTCTCAGCCTTAAAATACTTTCGTGAAACATGCTCTGACAATAATAATGAAAGTGTGCAATTCCAAAGTACTCTGTTAGCATAGTGTTCTAAAGTTAAATGCATTGAAAATTAAAACGAGTTATGGCCTCTATTTTACAATAAAACACTGTTGGACCAATAAGTAACACTTGAGACAGCCAATTGCTACTACTTGTTTAGGTATCTTCAGTGGTGTACCTATGTACCATATTTTTTTATGGTTTCACAGGGTTTGTACTGCAATTTAAATCAGCTCTTATTTGGTGCTTGCAGTTTAGTTTAGGATATACAAACATCTACCCATCCTTTCTGTCGTTAAAATCGGACACAAACTAAAAATTATTGAGTATCAAATTATATATAATTCTGTTTTAGATGTAAAAATTGATATATAACTAGGACTGCTTTCACACTTAGAATAGAAATAGGTACCTAGTGAGACTGAGTTTGACTTAACAATTGTTTTAGTATTTCTTCATTTCTGCAACAGGAATTTCCTTCGCATTTCAGTAATAAATTTTCAATTTTCAATTCTTATAACACTGCCGCAGGAACTAAACTGTTGCTTTGCAAATAATAAGGAACAAGACATTTCCGTTAATAGTATATTGTAAACCTAGGCGGTAAAGTGATTATTTTCTAGGCTGAAAGAAGAAATGGACAGGTCAGCTTTATCGAGCCTGGACACTTCTTGAAGCCTGGAAAATCACTTTACCGCCCATGGTTTACACATTATTTTTCATCCTACAATAATTTTTTCAACATAGTTTTCATCCACGTTATTAATTTGAAATTGACAGAGCTGTCAACAATAATAAAACAATTTGCAAATCGAATAGTTTATAACTGCAGCGCCATCTACCCGTAGTTAAACATAACCTTCTACAGAAATCTATCTGATGTTTATTTTATATTAAGAATGTAACGAATACATTGCTAAAATTAAGTTTTATTGAGTTTATATTTTTATAAAAGGGGAATAGCTATTATTTAAAGCAAAAAAGTTAATTATAAACTTTTTTTTTTTAAATTTGGTTTGACAGATAATTGCAGCGCCCCCTGTGGAAAACGTCCAAGTTGTTTTTCTTGGCTAGCCATTGGAGGTTGTTTTGCATGCAATATTAATGTAGGATGAAATAGTATATTGTAAACCTAGGCGGTAAAGTAATTATTTTCCAGGCTGAAAGAAGAAATGGACAGGCGAGCTTTAGCGAGCCTGGACACTTCTTGAAGCCTAGAAAATCGCTTTACCGTCCATGGTTTACACATTATTTTTCATCCTACAACACCATCCTGCAATAATTTTTTCAACATAGCTCTCATACAGGTTATTATTTTGAAATTGACAGAGCTGTCAACAATAATAAAACAATGTGCAAATGTTGGCAAATCGAATAGCGTTTGTAACTGCAGCGCCATCTACCCACAGTTAGATATAAGCTTCTACAGAAATCTATCTGATGTTTATTTTATATTAAAAATGTAACGAATACATTGCTAAAATTAAGTTTTATTGAGCAAATATTTTTATAAAAGGGGGATAGCTATTATTTAAAGCAAAAAGGTTAATTATAAACGCGATTTTTTAAAAAATTTGGTTTGACATTATTGCAGCGTCCCCTACTGGAAAACGTCGAATTTTTTTTCTTGCCTAGCCATTGAAAGTTGTTTTGCAGGGCTAGCCTTAGAAACGCACACTTTCTCGTCTCTATGGAGATGGTAAAATTCGATTTTCTAATCAAGTAGGATGAAAAATATATTATAAGGTAGCCTGGTCTTGACTTTCCGGTGTTTGTAATGTGGTAAGTGTGTTGCCTATCCGCAAGGCACACAACTGTGGTGAGTGTGTTGCCTATCCCCAAGGCACACTCACCACAGTAAATGATAATTGAGCGAAAGTTGTATAATTTCTGCAGATATTTTTTTTATATTGTTCTAGTCTCCTGATATTTTAGGACTAGCAAATTACAGTGGGAACTGTGGGCTTCCGCATTAATTTTATGCGGTTACTAATCTAATCACTTAACAATATCTAATTCTAAAATTAAACCAGATTACACAATGTGTAAATATACTATGATACAACGTACCAGAGAACAAGTAGGATACAACCACATCTCTGGATACAACGTACAAGATATCAGAGAACAATCAAGATATTGAACGCTGCAGGAACGAAATTCTCTTGCAAGAAAGCAGAAACCCCATATAAAAATAGGTTTTTCATGTGCGTAGTTGCCAAATGCAAATGTCTTCTTCGAAATACAGAATGATTAAATTAGACGGTGTAATTTCTTGAAATTTGTCGTTAAGCTACTTCTAAAATCCATTTAAAGTATTTCCAGCTAATCTTTCTTTGGCACGAAAACAATGCAAGCAGCTGCCACTACTGTTAATACTATATGTATACATGGTGAGTCAATATTCACTTCCCAGCCTTCGGATATCTGTTCTACAATTAAAAATAAGGCTAAAATTCTGCCAAAGCAGCCGTTTGCAAGTAAAATTGAAATAAACATTTTTTTTAAGTTTCGTTTAATTGCAATAAATTCAAATACAAGAGAAAACTTTCAATATTAAAAAATAAAACTATCTGGGTCGAGATAAACATCAGCAAAACACCTAATTCCTTAAGAAATCCTCAAAAATGTTACCATTTTCATTAATACACGTATGTAACCTATGACAAAAGTTCCTGGCAACAGAATTGAAATTATCATCATTTATTTTTGCTATTGGGACAATAACGTTATCCACTCCGGCAGGCACAGTAAAATAAACTTTTTCTTTTATGTACCCCACAGCCAAACATCTATTGGAGTTAAATCGGGAGACCGGGGTGGCAAAGCTATTGGTCCACCCCGCCCAATCCATTTATTAAAAAAACGGCGATTAAAAATTTCTCGCACTTGTAATGTAGCGTGTGCAGGCGTTCCATCCCGTTGAAAAAACATTGTTGCACGTTGTTGTATTTTCTATTTGAATTCATTAATATTAAAAGAAACTTAAAATAATATATTCATTTCAATTTTAGCTGAAAACGGCTTCTCTTTCGGAATTTTAGTATTCTTTATTTTTGTCTTATTTTTAATTGTAGAACACATATACGAGGGTTGGGGAGTGAATATTGATTCACCCTGTATACGTATACACATACCCTAAATTAAAAAAACTTATAATTTACTCATGTATTTTTTCTAAATTTTCCGTTGTGTCTAATTATATTATATAGACGATTTCCAGAATGTTTTTTAAATGTTTAATAAATATATATTTCATATTATTTTGTAAGCTGCCACACTCATATTTACTGTTATAATACAGTGTGTCCAAGATAAGGATGGCCAGTATGGGGAAATCAGTAATAGCAAGAAATACAAATTTGATTAAATAGGAAAACGTGTATAATTAAAAGACTAACAAAATGAGGCTTAGAAATCCTTGATATGATTTTTCATTTTTAAGTTATCTTAAAAAACTGATTTTTAAAATTTTTAAATTAATTTTTTCTTGGCGTTATCATAAGTTACAGCAAAACTGAGTTAAACTTAGATCGAAATTGACGAAACTTTTTATAGCAACTGTTATGGTATCAAATTGACTTAACGACACTCACAACTGTGTGAGTACCAAATGACTTGACAAGTCCGGAAAATAGGCACGCTTACTCTGGAAATCGCTAAAGGTCTCTGCTTAGATACACTCAGGGAGGGAACGGAGTCCTAAAGCGAGACACCACAGGGCAAGTGTGTTGGGATTTATAGGGTGTTACAAAAGTGATAGGGCGCCACAAGATACAAATCGGGGAAGTACCCATGCTCAGCCGAATCTTAAACAGCGTAGTGACAATGCGCCGACCTACCTGCATCACTCAAGGGCCCCTCCCCAGGCCTCGCTTCACATCGATCTTGACATAGACGGTTACCCTGTAAATACACATGCACACAAACCACGGATAATCATACGACAAATATAGTAAACCAATCTATTGAGCCAAACTCTGGCCGACAGGTACAAAAAACAGGGGGCCGACGTACTCGGCTAGTACAATATTACAAGCACAGTGGCAAAACAGTCTTAGTCTAAACGGACTACATAAAAACCCCAGCTGGGAACGCTCTAGTTAACATCACTACTCGCCTAAAGGCAGGCGAGATCAAGGATGCGCGCCCAATGCTGTCGTCAAATACTAATAGCCCAATCTACTCGGCTGAGCTCGCAAACGTGACTCGCAACAAAGAACACACTGTACTTTCTTCAGTGTACAAAGACTACTTGCAACAGTGGGCGCGCCATCCTTGGGTTTATTACAGATAACGATTCTAAAATGTAAGGAGGGCACAGGTAAGCTAGCAAGGTACTTAATGGGTCGTACGCTACTAAAATATTTAAAGGCACTCAAACAGTGCCGCGATTAAATGTCATGTAACGGCGTACTTAATGAACTGTACGCTACTGAAATATTTAAAAGACACGCACACAGTGTCGCGATTAAATGTAAAATATACGTAACGGCGCACTCAATGATTTGTACGCTACTGAAATGTTTAACTGCACGCACACAGTGCCGCGATTAAATGTAAAATATAACGGCGCACTTAATGAATTGTACGCTACTGGAATGTCTAAAAGCACGCACACAATGCCGCGATTGAATGCAAGAGAACGGCGTATCTACTTAGTTGCACATACAAAGGAAGCGTCAAATACCTACCTTGTTTTAGTAGCCTGGCCCTGGGACAGAACGTCGGGATGCTACAGAGGCGGCGTCTTATCACTACAGCTGACAATCATTAGGCTTGAAGCCGGGGTAGTTCGGAACCATCTAGAGAATTCCCCTATATTTATTCGGGCATGGCGGTGTAACATCACTTCGGCTATCACACGCCGAGAGAGCCATTGAGTTAGGCTACTCGCAGAAACAATTCCATTTAAGAAACGGACATCTGAGCTAAACAGCTCGCGAAACCAACTGCACGAGCTTCCACGGCAATTTCCAGACCTCGTCACATAACCTTATGGGGACCCACACAACACTCGCAACTCCTCTTTGCCACCGTCTGCCGCCAAGAAACAAGAAGCCAAAATCTTGCCCTCGCTTTTGGCCTCACGCCACCAGAAGTGTCCAATCACGTGCGAGCTACATTGCAGCCGGCAATGCGGGATCGATAGAAAGCGAGAGAGGTAGAGACCCTGCTACTTGCACTCACGGGCTAAATGTTGAATAATTTAAACACAGACGCTCTTACAATGAAAGAAGCAAGCACCTGCAAGAACTGATTGTTTAAAGGTTGGCGCAGTGCGCTGGATTTTGAAATTAAAGCGAAAGCCACGCTCGTATATGGAGCTTGTTTGATGCGAAAAGCTAAGCGTTAGACGATGAATTAAGGCTAAGGTGGCCACGATATACAAGCAGGCTCGCCAACTCTGTCCCAAAACTATGCGAAATGGTTAAATAGCTATGTGAATTGCAGTGAAATAAAAATGGCCTGACACAACTTTTAATGGACTTAAAGATTACGTTAATTATCAATTTTTTTATACGACGTTTGGTCTTCGAGCAACCATAATCAACTTCATTTTTTTTAAATGTGGACCTGATTTTCCGATGTCAACTTTCAAAAGCCCTTAATCTTAATTCAACAATTTATTTCAAATTGTGGTTTAAATACGTTTCTAACCTTTTTTAACCATCATCAAGACATTTTTGGATACGGACCTGTGTCATAGAGCATGTCATACGTTGTTTCAACACTGTAATTTAAAAAAAATAGGTAATGAGTCACACTAGGTTTATTTTAATTATAGTCAATAAGTAAGGAAAATATTCAATATATTGATTAATTACTATTGAAAATTGTTTGTATTCCAAGACCATACAAGATTATTAAGAATTAAAAACATCCAGCGTAGCTCATTTCTTCTTTCTTTAAATTACAAAAACTGAAACACCGTATGAAATGCTCCAGGGCACAAGTCTGTATACAAAAATTTCTTGATGATGGTCAAATAACACTCGAAATGTAGGTAATTAAACCATAATGTGTGATACATTGTTGAATTTATGATAGAAAGGTCGTTTAAAATTTGACATACAAAAATATTGACAGTATTTTACCATAATATTTAAGTTAATTAAAAGTTGTTGTTAGTTTCGATCTAACTTTAATATTAACGCCAGAAAAATAGAATTAAAAACCCAAAAATTCGGTTTTTAGGGTAATTCAAAAACGAAAAAACATATTAAAAATTTTCAGGCATCATTTTGTAGGTCCTTTAATTACACAACTTTTTTCCCCATTTAGCCATTGTTGTATCTTTTACTATTAATGAGATCCCCATACTGACTCTTATCTAATGTCTGTGATTTTGATTTTTATCTGAAACATAATAAATTGTTTGTGAAAGAACAACTTGTTTTTATTGACCACTATACAAGTATAACATAAGATAGCAATGTGGTTTTATAAATAAAAAACAATTTACATAAAAAAGTGAAACATTTCGAAAAATAAATAAAGAAATTATAAACTATTTTAACTTTACTTGAAAAGAACGTGAGGTGCCCAAACGTAGCTTGTTACAGCTAAATATATTTTTGAATAAGCTTTTAAAATCGTAAAAGATATTGAAACTATCCTCATTTCGTGTTAATGTACCTATCATGTCTGAGTAATAAGAGGATATAAACATACATTTAAAAATAAAAATAAGAAATTCATTCATATACATCGCAGTACTTATTAGACATCTGGCAACATTGCCTTAGAACGTCAAATAGCCACGCTTTCGTCGTGGTGGCAATGAATATTGTATAGTATAACATAACCTATTAATATTGGTTCAATTGTGTAAAATAATATTGTATATTTTTATATTTTATTCTTATTTAAGTAATTGTATAATGATTAATTTTATTGTAATGAATTATAGGAAATTTTAGACCAATATTTATTGTATCTTAAAATTGTTATATTGTGCAAAAGGAAAATTTCAAGGTAAGAGATAAGTAGTTATCTACTCTTTATAAACATAAATTAAGTATTGTTATAAATCTAAAAGTACTCTTAACATATGCGTAGGCTTCGTAATTTTCTGAAATTTCTAAGCATGGACAGTTGTAAACAGTTGCTCTCGTACGCACGAATTATTTGTCAGCAAATTATTACGGCGGTAGGAAAAGTAAATCCGATGTAAAAATTTAAGAAGAAATATACATGTTTTTGCATTGTCATTTCAATAGCTGTGAGGTGCCACAACAAATTTCTTTGCTCGAGTGTAGTTGTTTCTTGACAATTAATTTTTCGTTTACTTACATTAGAAGTGAGTTTTTTAAAGCTACTCGGATTGAAGATTAAACTATAATATTAAGAATGAAAGTCCTATATGTGCAGGTGGTGGACGGAACATTCCACATACAATCCTTGAAACTTGATAGTTAATCATTTCATGGTTTTCACACTGGTGTAAATTATTTCCGAATACAATTGACTTCGTGACATATTAACTATATTTTTTTGTTTTCAGATGGTGTATATACCTGGTAGCACCAATATGAGTAACGAATATAAATTCAGAAACTCAATTATAAAGTATAGGCAAAAATTGCCTCCTGGACTATATCGTGACAAAATTAAGTAAGTGTTGTTGATATTAAATATAGATTGGACGTATAAAAATGTGCAATGTTTTGCCAAGAGATTAATTAATTCTATTTTATTTGTATCTCAAATAAAGGACGGAAGGTAATATTCGTTCGATGCAATTTATTTTTTACTGTTTAAAGCACATGTTATCATATGATCTCACACTTGTTGGAAACATTATTTCACATTCTAATCTCAAGTTCTTTTAAATTTCTCATGTATTTGATTTCAAATTTCAAATCCAAGTAGTAGGTAGTTATTAATTCGGATTAAAATTAATGTCAGCCAAGATTGGCTTAAGAATACAAAGAAAAGTAAAACTAAAGCTATGAAGCAACCTATCATGACATGATGATAGACAGATGTGCCATTATTTAAGGCAAGGCAGCTGATTGTTTTGAGTATAGAATATAGAAATAGTTCTTATGTAATAAGGGATTCCACAATTAGTTTTTGGTGTTAGCATTATTTGCTACATCATCTAGTTGAAATTTGTTCGCTTACTAAATGTTTTCCTATCTGTTGTATTAAATCATCTTCTTTCAGGCAACATGTCTCAGTCCCAATATTATTTTTAGTAGTACTTGTAGATCGTAACATTTGCATTTTACATGATAGTTGGACATATAGCTTCCAATTTGTATGTACATACTTATTACAAGTATACAAAACAAGTTTACAGTTTTTTTAATCTAAACTCTGTATTTTTTTTTCGTGAAAATTCTCTGCTTATTTTATTAGATTCAATCTGTTGTCGATCCATCTTTATTGGGAGCTATTAGAAATCTATAAATTAAAAAATAGCAGTGGCATAGCTAGGCTATGTATATAAATTTGAATAAAGTAAACATTTATTAAAAATATTTTCCTCTGCTTCTGCTTTCAACGAAGAGATCAATCAAATAATCCAAGTTTAATGCCGAGCTCTTTCATTTTTAATGCTCAAGAGAGCTAACTTACTCAGTCTTGATCGATACATTGTGCTCCGTAAATAATTTTTGATTATTTTCAGTTTTCAGAACGATCTCACCGCTGTGGCAGTAGTCACAGGAAGCATCAGAAATATAAAAAAAGCAGTACACACGTTTTTAAAACTAACAGCGGCGGTTTAGGTATCACAAATAAGCAGCTTTGCGATATCGATAACAGTGGCACATTTTCAAATTTAAAGATAAAGCACTTTTACTGAGTTCATCATCACTTGATTCAGTAAGAAATTTGGAGTGAGGCAGTTAAACTTAGAAAGCATGTTGTAAAAACCCGATAGTCTGTTTTTTATTTGATTGATTACAATATGGATGCATTGGAAAATCGATGATCTCTAATCACTTCATCATAATGTTTTCTCACTGTTTTGACCCATCATTTTTAACGCCCCAAATTTCAGCCAAAATTACTGCTTCACGTTTAAGTACGTCAAAATTTTCCTGGATGTTTACAAAAGTTTACAAATAAGTCGCAGCTTCCATTATATTGCAGTTCTTAGATTATACATAGTTTGAGACAATATTTAAGCTTTATAATACTTTTGAAGATAATACAACTAATGAAATAAAATCACATTTTTCAATAGTTTTTTTTTAACCCTTCTGCTTCAGATCTTTTTTTGAGGTTACCTCTTAAAATTATATCTGTTAAAGCATGGAAAACTTCTTTATAATTATTCCACAACACCACCAAAGCATCGTATCGTGAAACCAACAAGTAGGGTCTAATTTTTTTTAATAATCTACTAACAGGGGACTGTTTCAACAAATTGTATCTTTTTATACTTAAAACTTAAAAAAACACATACAATTGATTCACATAAAAAAATGGAAGCTTCCAGGACCCTTTTTACTGCATCATTAATAACTAGATTTACATAGATTGTGGACAACGCAATGTACATAGTGAGCCTTTTTTCCATCTCTATTATTTTAGCTTGGAAACCATTGTACAGTAGATACCATTTATAATGATGACCAAGGGACCTAAAGAATTTGGTCATTAATCTGTAGGTCACTATAAGCAAACATGGTATAAATAAAAAAACGTTTATTGATGAAAATAATTAAATATTACATAATCGTGGATTATTAAATTTAAAGAAAAACATCGGTTTTTTTGCTTTTGAAAAACTTCTCTTCAGTTACACTTTTTCCAGTTGTGATAAGGCACAATCCCTTTCCAATTTTGATTGAATGTGAAATAATTTCTGAATTATTTTAATTGTGGAAAATGCTTCCTTTATAGGCAGCGGCTCCAATTTGTCAAACTTCGCATCATCGTTATTTATTTGAGCATAGATATTTTTAAGAATTCACATTTCTAGTACCAAATATCTATACTGAACTTACATCAAATTCCTTGGCTATAGCAACATTTGACTCCCCCCGACTTCTAAATTCCAAATAATTGTAGCTTTTTCCTCAATAATTGTAGAAGCTTTCTGCATTGTCATGTGCTCACAGTTCGAGGAGACATTTAACAACTAAACAAAAATACCACACTTCTTCACAGTTTTTGCAAAATTCGGTAACTCCCATGTAGATTTCTGGAATTTTTCCACCGCCTATTATATACGATAAACTGTACCAAATTTTAGCGCGGTTTGTCGGAATGAGCGATACGTAACAATGTATTTAATATGGATTATGATATCCTTATAGTGGGAATGTTAAAAAGTCTGACAACGACCTTACCCATTACGCTCACGCCATGATAATAATAAAGGCATTTCAATCTTTTCAGAATATAGCCCTTCTTTCGGAAGTTAAAAATCCTCTTATTGGGTGGGATTAGTCCCCTTAATTTCCTTCTGTGCTTTCTTCTATAGTTGCCTGTGCGTTTTTGCTTTTTTTGTTATCTTTCTCCATTCCTGCCTATTCCCTGCTTTTTCCTTCCATCCCTCTATGTTCATAATTTTTAAGTCCTCTACTGTTTCTTCGTACCATCTGGTCCTCGCCTTCATCTTGGTCTATCTGTTGTTGGGTTTCCATAACGTTATTTCTTTTACTACACTTGTGTCTTGTTTCCTTATAATGTGGTTCAGCCATCCGATTCTTTTTTCTTTCATTGTTTTTACTATATCTTCTCCCTCCATGATTTTTAGTAATTTGTGGTTCATGTACTGTCTGTGTCCCTTCCTCTCCTACTTTTTTTTGTCTTACTATTGATCTTATTACTTTCCTTTCGAATATCCTTAGCTGTTCTCTTTCTTTGTGCGTGGGACACATTATTTCAGCTGCATATAGCACTGTTGGTCTAATTAGTGTTTTATATATTCTTATCTTATTTTTAACATTTGTTTTTGTCCTTTAGTATTTGTCGATTTGCGTAGAACGCTCTGTAGCCTTTTTGAATTCTATCTCTTATCTCTTCATTTCTGTCATTATTGTGTGTTATTGGTAGTCCCAGTGTAGTTGAATGATTTTACTTTTTTTATTGTGTAATTCTTTATCTTATACTTCTTTTTCGTTGTCGTTTTTTTTCCTTCCACATTTCAGGTATTTTGTTTTCTTTTCATTTATCTCAAGACCTATTCTCTTTGTTTCTTCTGTTAGTTTCTTAAACACTTCTGTTACTTTCTTCCATGTTCTTGATACAATTGCGATATCATCTGCGTATGCCATAAGTTGTACTTCTTTAGTTCTTATACTTCCATTTATGTTTATTCTCCTAATCGTATCCTCTAGTGCCATGTTAAAAAGATTGTCGAGAGCGCGTCTCCTTGCCGTACTCCTTTATTCACCTCAAAACTGTTCTGTTTTTCCTTCTTCTATTTTCACTACCGCTCTTGAATTTTCCATAGTCATTCGTATACATTTCCTTAATTTTTCTGGTATTTCCATTCTTTTCATTTATTCACATAAGCTCTTTTCTGTCTATGTTGTCGAATGCTTGTTTGTAGTTCAATGAATATAATATGTACGTTCATATCATATTTGTAGCTTTTTTCTAGTAATTGGTACATGATATGCAGGGCGTCTGTTGTAGACCTACCTGGTCGAAAACCCATCTGGTAGTCACCCGTTTCTCTCTTCGTGTATTGTAAGAGTCATGATACCTTTGAAAATTAGAATATATTTTTTTTTTATAAAGACATCATTCCACAAAGTTTAATAACCCTTTAGCAGTATGTTATTTCACTGCAAAAAATTCAATAAAAACTTCTAAATATAATCTTAATAGTATTTTTTTGTAAATTCTTTTTATCGACTGCTGTTGTCGCCAGGAACCGCTCACGCATTACTTCATAAATCGATTAAACCTAACTTAGTACAAAGTCCCTCCAGTAAAAAGTTAGAGGGCCTTGAAGTTCAATTTTTTATTTTATATTTTTTTGTTACTTTCCGCAAATGTAGAGATATCAATTTAAATGTTGGTATACATGCCTTACTATTATGTAATGCACTAATACAAAAAAATTCATCAACTAGACTTTACTGTAAGAGGCACTTTACCTATCTTTGAAAACTTTTTTTAGCTCTAACTTCGTTATCTGTAACATTTTTTAAAATTTTAGGTTATTATCTGAAAGAGAATTAAAATACACAAAAATAATGTACTCTTAGTTCATATGCGTAAAAGCAACGTTTGCCTTAAAATGCCTATTAAAGGTTTTGGTTGTCATTAAAACGTGCAATTATCAAGTAGCCATGATCACAAAAACAATGGGTAGTGATTGTCATCTAGTAAACAACAATGGTAAATCAGCTAATAACGTTGGTGACAAAAGCATTTTCTTGCGTGTTTACGAAAATGCCGCGGCATAAAGAATTCTCTAATGCTGAAATGAGAGATATGGTTTGCAGCTACGCTAATGAAGGTTTTTGTGGTCGTGCCGCGGCAAGGAGATTCTTGCAATTATATCCAAATAGAACAGAGCCAGATAAGAAGCTTTTCAAAAACCTTTATCTGAAAGAGAAATAAAAAGCACAAAAATAATTTACTCTTACGCATTTTCGTAAACACGCAAGAAAATCCTTTTGTCACCAACGTTATTAGCTGATTTACCATTGTCATTTACTAGATGACAATCACTACCCATTGTTTTTGTGATCATGGCTACTTGATAATTGCACGTCTTAATGACAACCAAAACCTTTGATATGCATTTTAAGGCAAACGGTTGCTGTTACGCTTATGAACTAAGAGTACATTATTTTTGTGTATTTTAATTCTCTTTCAAATAATAACCTAAAATTTTAAAAAATGTTACATATAACGAAGTTAGAGCTATAAAAGTTTTAAAAGATTGGTAAAGTGCCTCTTACAGTCAAGTCTAGTTGATGAAAATTTTTGTATTAGTGCATTACATAATAGTAAGCATGTATACCAAAATTTAATTTGATATCTTTACATCTGCGGAAATTAACAAAAAAATAAAAAATAAAAAATTGAACTTCAAGGCCCTGTAACTTTTTACTGGAGGGACTTCTTACTAAGGTATATTAGGTTTAATCGATTTATTATAACCTAAGGAATCTCTGACTAATCGGTGTCCCATTCTTTTTGAGACACCCTGTATACACGGTTTTCAAAGTTAAGTCGGCACTATTGCTAACTTTGTTATTATTGGAGCTACAAAGTTAGTTAAATAGGCAAACTAGTAGTATTTTTTTCGCCAATTACGACTGTGAAAACGGAATCAAAATCGAACATCGCGTTCGCGAGTTATCTCATTGCCAGGGCCACTAGAAGCGTTTACAAGCGGGCTCAAGAATGCTTGGAGCAAGAGGGTGATGCTTTTGAGCATCTAATTTGAGTTTTGTTTTTATAAGTTCATAGAATAATTTGAAATAAACGATATTGTTTCACTTCATGGATATTCTTTTCAATTTCTATTTTATGATGAGGCAAAATTGCCACTAACACAGCCACCTTGACGAATTTGAAAAATCATCAATACCTTTGTCATTTTTGACATTAGGATAAAAGGACATAGGACACTTTTTGTTCAGAATTGAATTTCGTATCGATTGTGAATATTGTATACTGAGTGTCCCATTTGAAAAAATTGAACTTTTTCATATAACTCGCGAATGCGTTGTTCGATTTTGATTCCGTTTTTACCATCGTAATTGGCGAAAAAAATACTACTACTTTGCCTACTTAACTGACTTTGTAGCTCCAATAATAACGAGGTTAGCAATAGTGCCGACTTAACTTTGAAAACCGTGTATAATAAAGGGTTCCAGCAGACAATTTTTCTAGAAAAGTTTACCTGCTTAAATTCCAAAGGTTCGCTTATTTTCTACCCTCTACACGTGCTTGACCTCAATTTTCTAGAACTTTAACAATACTAGCTAGGAATGCTAAACAATATTTTTATGATTTCGAAGGCTTTCATGACCATTGTCATTAAGTAACAAACGACTTCAGGGATTGGACCGTGTCATCATTGAGGTCTAAGAACTCAACATTTCGCACACTTTTGTAAGGAGCTTCATCAGGAGGAAAAGCAAAAGAGCATGGTAAATCAACGTGTAAAACACGCCAGAGGTGAAACTCTTCTAAAGATTGGAAGGAGAAAGGCGAGAATTTATAGGCTTACCATCAACCAGTGGCGGCTCGTGCGTTATGAGTATGGGGGGCGCAGCGACTCAAAAATGCGCCGCGGGCGAAAATGTTTACAATTTTCACAATTTTCAAGGTCAAACGGCTTAAATCGATGAATTAAACTTTCGCCCAGCAAAAATATTTACTTAAAAAAATTGGTTTCGTTACATACAATTTTTAAGTAAACACACAAAACAAAAAAAGAGTTTTGCTCCTCACATTGGCTCGTGACTTTTAAACGGGAAGGTTGTAACTAAAAAATTTATACTCAAGTACTTATAACCTATAACAATGAAAAATCCTCGGAAAAATCTTACATGAAATGGAAGATTAGTGAAGTTCTTTTTCACTCCATGCACGCACAGGGCCGCATCAGGGATAAAAACTAGTGATGGGCTTATTCGAATGAAAAATAACCGGTTATCCGGTTATTGAAATAACCTATGTAACTCGGTTTTCGTTCCAAGTATTCGAATGAAAAATAACCTCATGCTGATACGTACTACGCTTTGAATATAAAACCTTCATTCAAAGGTGCTACGTGCCATATCTCAGCGACCTACGCAGTGCTCGAAATTCTGTAAATATAAATACGTCATAACTCATAAACAAAGCAGGTTGTACTGAAAACATCATTTGGTTATCGTGTACCTACCTCCTATCATGAAAAATATCAAATTCTGGGGACCTGAAACCTGAACGCCTAAAAACTGCAAACGCCCAAGCTATAAAACAATTTTTATTTGCTTACATCTCCAAAAGTTCAAAACAAGAGGCAGCGCCTTTAACCCGCCCGATCGATAAAGATAAACGTTTTACCACAAGCAGTCCCGCATATTTCTTTCTTTCTACACTTCTTAATAAATACCTCTTAATTTCCAATACATAACACATAATGTACGGTCGGCGCCTTAGAAATCGGGACACTACATGACTACACACTATTATGATATATTTTGCATGTATTTTTTAAGTGTATAAACTGGGTTTTTGCAGTTATTATGGTTTTAATTGTTACGTCAGATTGTTTATTGTTTGTCAAATATGAAATGCCATCTCACATTAATGAAGTAACCGGAGCAAGAATACTCCAAAGACTAGAAGAACATATTACACCTATTGCACAAACTCCTTAGAAATCAAATAAAAATCATTTATACAATTATTATAATAATTAACGATTAACTGAGTTCCTCTGCTATCTGCAAGTTACGATGTGGATGCAGATGACGATGAACCGATGTCGATGCAGATGACGGTGAACCGATGTCGATGCAGATGACGGTGAACCGCCAACCGGCAAACCGGCTGACTTAATCGAAATGAATCGAGAGCCAAAATTGATTCGGATGACACGTGACACTTCCGGTTTTCGAGAAATCACGTGATTTCCGTCCGTTTGGGACGCTGGTCCGTCCGGGACGCTGTTTCAGCAGCCAAACCGTAAGAGATAGAGAAAAAAGTTATGAAAGTTATATGTTTGGAATAGTCATGTCAGGTCAGGAACCGAATTTCAGTCACGTGACACTTCCGGTTTTCGAGAAATCACGTGATTTCCATCCGTCCGGGACGCTGGTCCGTCCGGGACGCTGTTTCAGCAGCCAAACCGTAAGAGATAGAGAAAAAAGTTATTAAAGTAATATGTTTGGAATGGTCATGTCAGGTCAGGAACCGAATTTCAATCACGTGAATTATTGTTTTTATTTAATACGCGTTCTATTTGAAAAAACGGTCTTTTTTGTTTTATTAAATGAGACATTTGTCTCACTGGTTGCTAGTCATTTCTAATGTTTCCGACACATTTTTCAAAATTTTGTAGATCTCTTTGGAGTTGAATGCTATCCTTATTTCTTGACTGGATTTGGTTATAGAGAATGTCAACATGTGGCAGAAGTGTGTGAAAAAATATTAGCCAAAACATAAATTCCGGATTTCCTAGAGCTCGTCTGAGATCAGAAGCTTCATTAGAAGTTGTACTTCTTAGGCTTTTTTTTTCAATTTCTTCAAATACTTTGATGAACGTCTCTCGATTCTCAAACACAGAATTGACGGTTCTAATATTGTAGTTCCATCTCGTAACAGCTACCCTGGGTAACCTGCGGTTAACTACTTCTTCTAAAACATCGCATCTGTTTGAAGAATTCGAAAAAAAAGGCAGGAATTGCTGATAAATTATTGAAACAACCACGCACTTTGGCATGTTGCAATGCTGCTTTCTGCATCAAAAGATTGTGGGCGTAGCAATGAACATGATGAGCACACGGATATTTAATTTTAACGTAAGCTTGAACACCACCTACAGCACCACTCATAACATTTGCTTTATCGTACGTTTGAGCTATTAACTTCTGCGGTGTTTCCAAAATTAAAGGATCAATTTCTTCTTCTATGCATTTTTTTTATCCCTTCTGCTGTCTTGTCTTTGACCCTTTTAAAGCCCCAAAAATTCTCATGAACAGTCCTATCATAATTGTATCTAAATATCAAGACTAACTGGCACCAGTTTGTAACGTCTGTAGTTTCGTTACACTGAACAGACAAAAAATCGGTATTTTTAATTTGACTACAAATTTCTTCTCTGCAAACATCTAACATACAGCCTAAGAGATCATTTTGTATAATCTTTGAAGTCCCCTTAAAAACTGTAGCATTTTGCAGATGTTCTCTCAAAGTAACATCTAACAGTGCAGAAAAATTGATTAATTCTTTAAAGCACTGCAAAAATGTACGCACTAAATTATGCGTTTTAAAATATAACGGTTCTTCCTAACCTTTTCATTGTGCTCAATAATATGTTGAGCAGAGTTCAGCTGACTCATAATATTTGCTTTTCCGAGTAAAGCAAATGCTGTGCATGCACTGATATGTCCTTTAGCAGATTCGTGCTTTTTTACCTTAGCAGGAAGATGGTGCAAATCTTTTATTCCTGTTCTTGCCCAATTCGGATCTATCCCATCTATTCTTGTTGCTGCAGGGTTGTAAAACAATATGCACTGCAAACAGTACAATAAGTTCAAAACTTCACACCCGCATATCCAATTATTTCGATTATAAATGTCTCTTAAGAAATGTCGTGTAAATATCCTGTTTTGAGCTTTTTTTCACTAATTTGCGTTAAATTGAAATCAGGCATTGGCCTGCCTAATTCTTTAATTTTTATTTTGTCCATTACAGGAAGTCTATGGAAACCTGTTTTTAATAAAACACTTACACTGTTTATATTTCCATTCATTTTCAATTTGCAAATATTGAGAAGTTATTAAAATTTAAAAGAACAAGTGCACGCGCCCGCCACAAAATCGTCCTCGGTGACTCTTGTAGGCGCTGGTCTGGCTCTGGCCGTAAATCTGGCGGCATAAAATTTGCGGCCAAGATGCACTATACCGCTGTGTTTTTGATTGGCTAGTGGGATCGTGGGGTGATACGTTGCCTTGACAACCGTGGCCGCAGGTTTGCGTGCGGCCTAGCATAAAAACGACTAATAGCGTATTTTAAGTCGTGTAAGATGCACTGAGTGTATATTGTATATTTGTGTTTTTATTCGCTTTAGAGTGGCTTAAGGTAAAAGAAGATGGAAATACACAACTGAATTAAAACATTGTTTTTGCGAAGGGGGGGCGCGTGGTAATGCGGCTTTAAGAGAAACCACCACTGCCATCACCTTTAAAAGATTGTGGTGGAATTTCAAATGATGATGACAAAGAAGAACTGCTATGTGAGCGGATGTATAATATTTAGTTGCTAATTTTTGGGTTTTTTGTATGAATGGCTGCTACAATAAAATTGTAATTAAAATGCTTACGGAAACATATTATTTCTGAACTGTCTACTGTCTTAATAATTTAGGGGCTTATCAGGAAGGAAATGAATCACCGTTTCATAAATGATGTTTGCGAAATAAAATCAAAAACACCGCTGCGCCACGCTCCACTTTGGCTGCCTCTTTGTCCTCTATCAGTACAATTTGCCCTGTTGTGCTATAATATAATAAATGTCTTAAGTCTGAATGGCGATTTTACTAATATCAAAGTGTAAAACTAATAATACATAGGTCTAGATGACAGTATGCGATACGATTATTATTATTTATGTTGATACCTAACAGTAAAAGATTATATTCTCTTATTCTCAATGCCCGTTTTTCTCTCCGATATTTTTTTTTCATCTTAAATTCTAAATATATAAAATGCTCTATACAGTGCCTAAAGGGCCATTTACATGAACAAGAATTTTTGGTGCAGTGAAGTTACAAGTACAGTTAAATGTAAATTGTAGTTCCGTTTACACGAACAAGTTTTTTCTGTATAAGAAACTAAAATTTACTTGCAGCTGTCTGCATTGCAGTCATACTAATCTATTTAAAATGAAATAGAAACATAATCTCGAAAAAGAGTTCTATTGTATCAGTTTGAGACGACCACAAAACTTAAAATCACGTAACAAAGTTATATTTAATCACACAACGAGGAGGTTATGTTTACGAATTGCTGTTTACAAAAAACAGGTTGGTATTACGGATTTGCAAAAATGCCTTTGCACGAAGTTGGAACTTTTAACGAAAACTCGTAGAAAGTACTGCATGTACCAGTTTGCCTGTAAAAGTTTTCTTGTAGGAACGGACGTGTAAGACATTGTTTGTCTCTTTCTAATACACGTGAATGTTAGACAGAGAGAATTTGTAACGTCACTGTACCAGAAATTCTTGTTCGTGTAATGGCCCTTAAATCTTGCCAGCGCCAGGTAGCACGAGTGCCCCTGAGGCTCCAATAGCTACGCCACTGAAAAATAATATTGATTTTTGTTTGACAAATCAAGAATCTATGGGAAACCCCATAGTCTGAAATGCAATAATAGCAGTGGATGTTCTAATACAGTTTATTTTCAGTTACATTTTGCAATGCATAAAAACGATATTTGAAGATGAAAGGAATGCCTATGCTTTGGAAATCCTTCGCACACAGCAACACTACTTGAAATCACACTTAAATCAAGATAAAGTGGAATTAATCAACGTGGCTCTATTGTACTTATTGACAAAGAAAAAAAATGATTTTTTATACACCAACCATAATGGAATTAAAAATATTTTTCAAGATTGCCCATTTAAAAACCTTCAAGAACTTGTACAGGTAATACTTTTCGTAGTTAATTAATGATACTGTTCTGCTTGCGATTATATTAAATGTGGTTAAATTAGCGTCTAGACTTGCGTTATAGTATTTTTTGGCAATTTTGCTCTTACGGAAGAAAAGCATTTTTTCAGTTAATTAATGAACTAAAGACAAATTTTTAAAAATAACTAAAATTTTTAGATGTTTAACCATAGTATTTTATTTTTCTTCTCTTTCAGTTTTTTTTTACATTTTTTGCAATCCACTGACTGATCTTGGCTGACTTTTTAGGTGTACAAAGGAAACTGTTATAAATAAATATTTTTTTGTTTCAGTTATCAGAACATTTAAAAGATGAAATACCAATTGTATTTAAAAACACGTTTCTAAGAAAAAGAAAATTTCAACCACATCGCATAAAGGCTCCCAATTTTATAGACATGCACTCGAGAAAAGATATAGTGCTGTCAGATCATTTTCATGGACCTGTTAAAAAGATAAAAAATAAAAACAAAAATTCGACGCTTCTTGTAAATCATATACCTATGACGATTCAGCAAGAGAATTCCATGAAAGTAAAGAAAGACTATTTAGCATGGTTAAAAGAGGAATATACAGTATATAAAAATTCGATACCTGGACTCAGTTGTGAAGATTTTGTTGATTCTATAGTTCAACTACTGTCTTCCAGTAAGGCCGATAATGAATTACAAAACGAATTCATCGAAATGTTAGGTTTTGATCTATTTGAAGTAATAGCGGAAATTCTTAATAATAGGAAAGCGATAGTAGATGCTTCTGTTAATAAGAAGAGTATAAACCATACAGGTATGTAAACGCATATTACGTTTGAGAATAATTTTTGGAAATTTATTTACATACTCTTAGAAAGTTAATCTTTAATAAAAATCTTTGTAACCATCAGGTATTGAAAATTATCAGTTGAAGCAAAGTTGAGTAATGTAATGCATTAAATACATTTAAAAAAACAGATAAAATGAACATTTTTATGTTACAAATGAAAAAAAGACACAATTTCCTTACGCACGTGCAGATAAGATGCGTTTTCCCATGCGTCACAGATTTTTTTCTATTTTCAAAAGAAAAGTAGCAGAGAAAAAAGTTTAAAAAAAATGCAATATTAGGTTGAACTGGGATAATTGTAGTACAGTCAAATCTCTGTAACTTGAAGTGCCAAAGACAAAAAAAACTTGAGTTATCAAAAGTTCGAGTTCATATTCTTATTTGGGTATTTCGCCACTCTGCAAATTAAAAATATTAAATAACGAAAATATTAAGAACGAACGTTTCGTGGGACAATATGCCCTCGTTATCAACGAATAACAATTAAAACGAACAAGAACTTAGCTTTTTTTCACTGGAAGGAAAAACGACCAACCTCCAATGAATTGTTTGACATTGACGTTGGAGGTTGGTCGTTTTTCCTTCCAGTGAAAAAAAGCTAAGTTCTTGTTCGTTTTAATTGTTATTCGTTGATAACGAGGGCAGATTGTCCCTCGAAACGTTCGTTCTTAATATTTTCGTTATTTAATATTTTTAATTTGCAGTGGCGAAATACCCAAATAAGAATATGAATTATGAATTCACGCCACAAAGAAGTTTCAGAGATTAAGTTCGAGTTACTGAATTTTCAATTTTTAAAAATAATACCTTCTTAATATAGGCTGAGAGCCTGTTATTTCCACACACATCGAGTGCGGTTTTATAAGCCATCTTAAGCGGCGGCTGGGGTAGGTGGCTAACCTAACCCCTTGAATTAGGGAAGAATGTCTTCACAGGGGTCACGACCACCAAAGCTGTTCTTATGATGGCCGGAGAGCGTTCGATGTTTCCAATGCACGGGTGTGGGGCTCGAACCCACTACCTGCCGACTGCTGGCGCAAGCACTCTACCAGCCGGCCACACGCTCTACAAAAAAAAAATACCTGTGTAGATAAAACAATTTATGCACGTTCAACAGGAGGCGTTCAACAGGAGGCGACTGTATATTTTCGGTTTTGCAAGCTAGCAAACTTTTTGAAATACATACAGCACTTTGTAACGTAATCATTAGTGCTAAACTGAATATTTGCTTTTAAAATCGACTAATGGAGGAAAATCCCGCTCTAGGAGTTTATAAAATTCTTCGAGGTATCAAATACTTCGTCTTATTGAAATTCATATTATCGAGAGAGTTGTAAATGGGAAACTATAGGAATTAGGTTGAGAATGTGACGTCAATTGCAGTAATTGAGATATTTGATTTATCGAAGTTCGATATATGGAAGGTCAACTATATAATTCGCATAGTGTAGTTTCAAACATCCCTCACACTTAATGTACTCTTAAAAAAATCTATAAAAATTCATGTAAGACACTTAGACTATATACTTTGTGTCACTGTTATAAAGAACTAGTCAAATAAGTTCAATAAATATATTTAAAAAAAAAGACCAGCATATTACATTTGCATCGCAAAATGGAGCAAATGTGATAATTGGCTGTCAGCCTAGTTGTGTTAAACGCTAATATGTTTTATGGGGCAAATGTAAAATGAATGTTTTACTCTACAATTTAAATTTTTTTTAAATTTTTATTGATAACTTACGCAAAAGAAAAATAAAATAACTAGAAAACCAGCATCAGATATTGCAAAAATATCCCAAGCAATTTTATCTTTGGAGTTATAGAAACATCTAACAAAGGTTAAGACCATCAAATTTGAGTTGAAAAGTCAAGCTTGGACTGTTGTGGTCGATAGACCCTGAGTTTTTAGAATATTTGATCTGTCTACTAAGTCTTCGTCATAAACAGCAGATCAGAAAAACTTGATTTTGAAATACTAGTGTTATCTCCTTTACTTCTTAATGTTTTCCCAACAAAGGGCCTGGTGCTTTTCTTCATGCTATATTGGACCGTCAATGACTTGCTTGTAATTTCAATCAGATTCAATAGAATCCTGAAAAATCTCTCTTAAGTCATTTTTTGTATAATTGGGGTTTTTGTTTTGTAGTTTATAAAAGCATCTAACCATTTTGTGATAACATCTGACCACTGAAAATAATAGGGCAAATGTACTCTTATGTATGGCACATTAACCCCTCATTTTGAAGTACTTCTACGATGACGATTACGATTAAACGTTTTCTATTAATTACCAAAAATTTGAAAATACTTGCAGCTTCTGCCAGATCTTGAAATATAAAGTAGTAGATATAAACATGCCAGCAGTACGGCTGAGTGGTGTTGCATATCTCACGGCACTTGTAAAAGTTAAGCTCCAGTTTGCTTGGTCAGTACTTGGATTGGTGAACATCTGGAGAGCGCGCGTAGTGTTCTAGCTTAGACAGGCTCCACCACCTGAAGTACCTCCGCCGAATTTAAAAATGCTCTCGCCCTCGGCGGCTCGGTGCGTTCAGCATCTTGACACTGTGTAAAGGGTATAAGGGGTTACAGATTATGAAAATATTGGAAACCGTTTTCAAGATATTGCCCTGTAACGTTTAAAAAAACTCACCTAGTAGAATAACGTCTACTGAATGACTTCAGTTGGGAGATTTCAGGTATTCCCCGAGTTACTGCAAATGCGTAAACAATAATCGAAATGTTAATTGTAATGTTAATCGGTGATTACGATTAATCATAAATTGTGTGATAATTGGCGATTAACGATTAGTCTAATCGTAATCGTTTCATCGCTAATAAATTTGTATTCAGGCAGCACGAAAAGCAAATATTTTTCACCATAATAGCCAGTATTTCAATATATTTATCTCAAAGACAAAAATTCAGAGAGCACACAAATAAATACCACTACTCGATAATAAAGTGAAACTGACGTCATTTGGTAAAGTTCGCATACGTTACTTCTCAGATTGCTTTATTCAAGCACAGCTGCACCAAGCATGTGACGAAGGCTACGTTAGTGACATAAAGTAGTAATCAGAAGTAGTTTTGATCAAATTAGGATGATACACTTTGCCCATTTTTACAATTACCCCAGTTCACCCTACCGTTCTCCCTACAATATTTACTTTTTCCACTTGTACGAAAATGAACTTGATTTCCTATTTCAAATTAATGAGAAAAATAAGCTTTTTCTCACAAAAATAACAAGTATTTTTTTTTTACATTGGTCTCGCGCTTGTTTAGTATTTTTTCTTACGTTTTCTGTTTAAAAAACTTATTTTCTAATGGAGGTATTGTTTTTGTCTTTTTTTAGTTCAACTTAAAAACTTTTTTTCATATAAATTAATTTTTTACATCTTTTTTAAGTTTCCTGTCAGAAAGTATATGTTTTTACTTTTGTCTTTCACTTTCTTCATCTTAAGTTTTCTACTTTTTTTGTATAAATTTTAGAAATTCGAGGTTATGTTGCATATAAATTTAAGGCAAAGAGTGAAAATTAGTTATTTATGGTACAAGTGTGTTATATTGCAAATAAGTTGAGCGAGAAAAGTTGAGCCTGTAAGGCCGCCAAGCCAAGCCCAGTTTTTTCTCGAGTGACATATTTATTATAAGACATACGTGCCACACAAAATTTTATTAAACAACTGAATAAATAACAAAAAACATACATTTTCTATTGACAGCTGTGAAAAGTTCAAGACAAATTAATTGGGAGCGAGCTAAAGTAGGGAAATCAAGTAAATTTATAATTAGAATCGCCTGTGATTCATGTTATACTTTCGGCAGTACTGAAGTGTATTGTTGGTGGCACTGTTAGACTATGTCAAATTTGAGGTTAGCAGGTTAGGTTTTGTTTGCTATTTGACACAGATGGATTAACACCTAACGGTTAACCTCTAATTTGACATAAATTGACAGTGCCACCAACTTTGGTACTGCCAAACGTATAACACGAATCTGCCTGCATCCCTCTTTCCCGTAAGATTCTCTCATGTTACGCAGACAATAAAACAAGGAACGTTACTATGTTACATGACCATGGATATAGTTGATCCTTCGTAATTTATATGCCTTTTCTCTATGTACGATATTTTGGTTTACACCTTGTATACTACTTCTGTAAAATTTATAATCCAGTATTTTTTTCAAGACAAAAAAATTCTAATAAAAAATAGATACACAGTGAACTCTCGATTTTGCAGCACTGCATAAGCAAGGCTATTTTAGTACATTTAGTTGTATATATCATACTTACAATGGATTGTATTTCATTAAATATTCATTCAGATAATTCAAACTTTTGGGTTTTTCGGATAATTCATTATTCTTATTAGTCTGCAAAATCAAGGGTCTACAGTACTTTATTTTTTCATCAGTTAAATGCTTAGCTAACAAAAATAAATATGATGTAATAGTTTACATCTCCAAGCTAAGGTTTTTCATGGATTCTCGGGATAAACTAGTCAAATTTACACTTCAATTTGAAGATCACAAATCAGTGCTCTTCAAAATCAAGAAGACAAATATCTACATAAATAAAAAAGAGCGGACGAAACTCTTAAGACAAACTGTTACATATTGGGCAAACCATTTACTGTTTTATTGCTGTCATTCATTTGACTATCATTAGCTATCAAAGCAGCATGACTAATAAAAATATGTTTTATTAAACTATCGAAGGGTAATGAGAGGATCTTGAAGGATAATAGTTACGCTACTCAAATCCTTGATTAAAGGTTCTTAAATATTATTTTAGTAAAAGCTTAATAGGATAGTTTTCATTATTTTCTTGTTTAAAATATGCTTTATTTAATATTCTTCTTTAAAAACTGAAATCTTTTATACGAGGGTGATTCACTAATTATTGTCCTTAACATAGAAGCAAACACCTGAGAAGAATGAAATAATTGTATTTTTTAACATAGTCGCCTGAAAGGTTAATACATTTTGTACAACGTTGTTGAAGTGCTTGAATCTCTTAAGAAAAAAAATCTGTTTTGTTCCACCAACTACCGTCGTTACTTCTTCGACATCTGAAAAATGGGTTCCCTGAAGATATTCTTTTAATTTTGGGAATAGTTAGTAATCACTGGGGGCCAGATCTGAAGAATAAGGAGATTGTTCAAAAATGTCAAAGCCGGGATTGTGAACGGCAGCCATTGAAACATAGCTTTTGTGGGCTGAAGCATTGTCTGATGGAAGAGCACACTTTCTCTCTTCTCTTTTCCTTAATTGCCAAACGAACTTTTGGTATTAACTTTGCGTAGTATTCGCCTGTTACTGTATGCCCACGTGGTAAATATAATCGACGAAAATTATTTCTTCAAACTCTCAAACAATGGTTGCCATGATTTTGCCTGCAGACGAAACAACACGAAATTTTCGGGGAGGTGGGGAACCCTTATGCTGCCAGTTCATGGTTTGGCGTTTTGACTCTGGGTCAAAGTGATGAAGCGAAGTCTCATCCACTATAATAAATTTTTCCAAATATTTGTCGGGGTCTCTGATAATGATTGCCAAATTTGTCACTGTGGTAATTCGATGGATGCGTTTTTGATCTGCCGTTAACTTCTTTGGTACCCAACGTGCTGAGATTTTTTTGAGACCTAATTCACTGTGCTAAATTTTCTCAACGTTCCCAACGGAAATGCCACATGTCTCTGCTATAAATCTGACTGTAATTCTTCTGTCATTCAGTACCACATTATGGACCAAATTAATATTTTCTTCTGTAACCACAGTTTTTGGTGGTCCTGCACTTGGTGCATGTTTATAGGACTTCCTCACCAGTTTAAAATCTCAATTTTTAGTCACCTGATATGAAGGCGCAGAATCACCCAATACTTCTGTCATATCTGTATAAATTTCTTTCAGTGATAAGCTTGTTTTTACAGAGGTATTTTACTACATCTCTTCAATTGTATCCATTTTGCCAAATTACAAACATCTTAAGAGTCTTGAATTAATATTATGTATATGTGGAAAGATAAATTAACGCTATTTTACATATACTAACGTCAATAAATGACACTTTGAATGACAACAATTTTTCATTTGTCAGTCAATGCCAACTATATTAGGGACAATAAATGATGAACTCCCCTCGTATTAACTACTTTTAATAACATATATTTAAAATTTTTATTTTAGATAAAGGGAACGAAATAATTGAAAATGATTGTAAGCCATTGTCATCATCAAAAAAGTTCACAAAAAGCAAGCAAAAAACTCCAGTTTTCATGCCCCCACAATTGCGAAACCTAGAAGAAATAATGGAAAGGTTTATGTTAAGTGTTAAAAAACCATTCCTCAATGGTTTTGCAGATGACCTAACCCATCTTCAATTCATGTAATGGTTACTAGATTAATTAAATTTGCATTGTTTACGTATAAAACTATTTTTCAGGAAAGAAAATGTAGAAGTTCAAACACCGAATAGCTATGTATCTGCTTCAAGAGTTACCCCAACTGTGAGACGTAATATTCACGACCAACAGGTAGACGTCATTAGAAAAAGTATGTTGGACGTACTTTAGTTCAACTTTAATTATACTATATTGAATTGCAGTGATGGTGTGTGGTCGAGTAACGAATGTACCCTTTGATGCTATTTCCAAACATCATGAACTATATGATGAAATTACAATTCCACCTCGAAAAAGTGATGCCCCAATTAGGAATGTTAATAGAGTTAAAATTGAAACATTGGACACTATTGGAAAGATGGTGTTTAAAGATATCGAAAGTTTTAATTACATTCAGTCAGAAGTCTTCGATGTTGCCTATAATACAAATGAAAACATGTTAGTTTGTGCACCTACAGGATCGGGGAAGACAAACATCGCCTTAATGACAATTGTTAATCAAATAAAGAAGTATATTGAAAATAGTGTTCTCCATTTGGAAAAATTTAAAGTAAGATATTTTTACTTGTATATGGGTGTTTCATAAATAAGTAACGATATAAGCATGAACTGTAGATTCTAGAAATCCAAATATAAAGATTCAGCCAAGCATGCCATAATAAAATGGTGCCGGTTATTGGGATACAGGATATTATAGTTAAAATTAGTTCAACAGGTTTTGCAATAAATTGGAAATTCTTAAAGGTATTGGTAAAAGCTGGCCATTATTTTTAAATAAAAAAAGGTATACTTGATAGGAGTTGCCAAAGTCGACCACTTTTGAGAAATTGTATTTTCAGTACACACGTGATAAAGATGACATATGCCACTGGACTTAATGTATTTTTATTTACACTTGTGGTTGAAGTAGACTTCAGTAAGACCTTACATTTAAAATTTAATTTCCAAATTTCTTGAAAGTTGTTGGTTTTAGTGACTTTGGGCTGTTGTGATGGATCACCATGCCGGTATGGAAATTAAGTGGATTGAAAATCCATGTTCAGCAAGCGGTAGCTTACTATCACCTGGTGAACTTGCTGTCAGCAGAGAGAAAATATAATTAACAATAGCTAAAAGGGTATCGAAAGATACACTGCACTCGTAAGAGGCTAGTCCTGACTTTATGACTTCCACACTGTTTTCAATCTCAATTGCCAGTTAAGACAAATATGGGTGCCCATGGTGTCATCACTCACCAACAGCTGGCAACATAATTGTCTTGTGGGTATTGTTGTTATTAAACAGTAGATTATTGTTATGAATAATGAAATGGAAATTCAATTGGCTTAACATAAGCAGATTGATAAACTATTGAATTGCCTTTCACAAAGCATCATGCTTATTTCGAAAATTATTTAAGGAAGACACATTTACTAGGTTGCTGTGGAGTTTGTTTCATATAGAAAATACTCGATTATTGAAAGAATACTAGCAACCACTTGTTCTAAAGTTTATATTGTACAGTAAAAGATACAGCACTTTACCATTTACTTCTTGATGAAATGTAATTTATAGGTTGTCTATATTTGTCCAATGAAAGCATTGGCAGCAGAAATGGCTCAGAATTTTAGTAAAAAGTTGGCTTGTTTGGGTTTAAATGTCAAGGAACTCACTGGAGATATACAAATGTCGAGGAAAGAAATTTTAGAAACTCAAATGTTGGTTACGACTCCTGAAAAATGGGACATCATCAGTCGGAAGGGCACTGGTATATATTTAGATTTTGTATCTTTAGCATCGTAAAATAATTTATTTTAGCCGATGTCGAATTAACGAGCTTAGTAAAACTGTTGATAATAGATGAAGTACATTTGCTTAACACCGACAGAGGTCCAGTAATTGAAGCTCTAGTGGCCCGAACGCTCCGCCAAGTAATTAGCTCACAAAATATGATTCGAATTATTGGCCTTTCTGCTACATTACCAAGTTACATGGACGTTGGCCAGTTTTTAAGAGTTAATCCCGATGTAGGATTGTTTTACTTCGATAACAGATACAGGTCTGTTCCTTTAATCCAATCATTCATCGGGTTGAAAACTGTTAAACCTGGTCAAGCCTCTGCTGACCTGGATGAAGCATGTTTTGACAAAGTAGTATCGTTTTTAAGAGACGATCATCAGGTAAACAATTAATTTATTTTATAAAAGGTAAAAAACAAACCTCTTTCTAACTAGGTGTTGGTATTTGTACACGCTCGGAATCAAACAGTTCGTACTGCCACTTTTCTGAAGGACACTGCATCAAAACGCAACATGTTACAGTTATTTGCAGCACCCGACACAATTCAAGCTAAAAAAGCTAAATGGGAAATGGGAAGTTCATCTAATAAAGTTGTTGAGGAATTATTGTCTCATGGATTAGGAGTTCACCATGCCGGTATGTGAAATATAAACTGCTCAACATTTATATTGCGTTACGTTGTATTTTGCATTTTAGAAATGAGCGTTATTTTCTTTTATATATTTTCAATACAAATTATGTATCGTGTGTTCCATATAAAACTCATCGCAGCATGCCATTATCAAATTGAGGTTTGCTGTAACTTGATATATACCCATTGAAGCAAATGAACTACCATAAGTCAGAGTAAACTAAATTATATCTTGACCTTGAACTATTTTCCTAAAAATATACAAAACACTTAACAAAAACCATTTTTATTGACCTTTATGATTATTACACTCGTTGTTGTGTACATGCCATCTTACTTTTCTTTTTGCTTGATACAATTAAACTTAATGCAGTGAAGCTTTTACCTGTCACAGTGACGGATGTTTTCATAAACAAAATGCAATCTGACATTCACCTACAGACTGAAGTTAAGATATGACTAGATTTTTTATCTTTCCAAGGTCTACCTTGAATGAGTTTTTTTTTGGAACACATGATACATTTATAAAACTTTGTGATTTTATAACAGCAAAATGGCATCTGTATTATAGAGTTAAAATCGTTGCTTTGATAGATCATAGATATTGTCAAAGCTGGAAACATTTATTGAAGGAACATATGCAGAACCTAGCAGCAGTTTCAGGGACCAATTTTTTTTTTTTTTCTTAATATGCTTTTCATTACTTTGCTATTTTATTAAAATGTAAGGGTTGATCAGTGTTGTTTGATAAGAATCATTACAAAATATATATTTTTAAATTAAAATATATGTTTGTGTGAAACTTTTGGTTTTCTTATATTGTTAAACTTGTGGGAATTTCTCAAGTAAGCCAATCATTATAAATTATATTATTATTTATTCGTTCTTATTAGCTTCATTGCATGTTGAATGACAGGTGTTTACAATAGTGTTGTGGTTGTAACTCGTACAATGTATTGATAATCGATGTTACTAAATATTTCATTTACAATGAAAACATATTCTATACCCTTTGTGTGATCTTACTGAGAAAATAATATAGTTTAAGGCAGTGGTTCTCAAACTTTTTTGGGCCAAAGACCCCTTTCCCAAAAATAGTTGATACGATAGACCCTCCACTATATCTCGTTTTTTACTTGCTTATAGCACATTTGACACTCACTGGTTTTAAATTAAATGACAGTTTTCCAATTGCATTCAACAAAGCAAGTTCCGGCATGCAAAAAAGTTGCTTCAATGAACGTACGTACATGCATTCGTCCTGTACATGTTCGAACTCGTGTACCAGCAGTGTGTTGAGATGAACTTAGCTAGTTACAATTTGATATACTTTATCATTGTGTTAAGATACGATAAGTTGATATTGAAAGACTTGAATAACGGTCTGTTAGGGGATCGATTTTCAAATGCTTTCGACCCCCATTTTTATCCACTGAATTTATCGACCCCTGAGAGATCGGGAATCGCTGGTCTAGAGGCATTGACTTTCATAAGTACATTACCCAATTTGAAAAAATAGATAATGAAAATGATTTTTTTAAAAGTCATCATTAATAGTAAAAATAGTTTTAAGTATCTTGAAGACTATTTATTTTTGTCACTTACACTTGCATATTTAAATAAATAGTATAAATTATTATTTTTGGAAATCCCACACAAGAATTATTCTGAGAAGGGAAAATGTATATACACAAAAGCTATCACTAAAATAGGTGGTACTGTTTTAATCAAATGTGCCTTTTTTCAGAATCACAAAATTTGAGTAAACAAGGGATTTTCTAGGAAAATTCAAATTTTGTTTTGCATTACCTAAGTTAATATTTTTTTACCGTTTTTATTTTTTCATATAGGTCTGTTAAGACGTGACAGATCTGCCACTGAAAAGCACTTTATCAATGGTACTATTAAAGTTCTTGTATGTACTGCAACTCTTGCTTGGGGAGTGAATCTTCCTGCGCATGGTGTTGTTATTAAGGTAAGAGTAACTCTAATTTGTATGAGAATACAATATTTACATTTTTGTGCAGGGCACTGAGATTTATGACTCCAAAAGAGGTTCATTTGTGGATTTAGATATTTTGGATGTTATGCAAATATTTGGACGTGCTGGTCGCCCACAGTTTGACACTTCAGGACATGGTATTATCATAACTACAAATGAAAAAGTCAATTTTTATTTAAAAGCATTAACTAATCAGCTTCCTATCGAAAGTAATTTAATGAAAGCTCTACCAGACAATTTAAATGCCGAGGTGAAAGAAAACTTTTTTGGAAAAATGACGTACTAATATTTATGTTACTTTAGATTGTACTCGGAACCATATCTAATATTCAGGAAGCAGTAGAATGGCTAACTTTTACTTATATGTACCGAAGAATGCGAGTAAACCCTCATGTGTACGGTTTATTACCAAAAGATTTACAGGTTAGTATAGTATTTTTTATTATAACTACCTTATTATTGAACATGTAATTAATAGGAAGATCCCAGTTTGCGTGGACATTTATTAGATATGTGCCATAAAGCTGCAGAACATTTAGACAAAGCTCACATGATACGATATGATACTAAATCTGGAGAACTAATACCAACAGATCTTGGTCGTACTGCCAGTTACTTTTACGTTACTTTAGAAACTGTAGAAAATTTTAATGAAAAAATTCAACCATTTATGACAGAAGCGGATATTATTAACATGATTTGTACAGCTTCCGAATTTAATGATATGCAGGTATGAGAATGTTATTTGTCATAAAAATAGCAGTTCCGATTGTTCAAATTTTATGTTTTCTAGGTTCGCCCTGATGAGCTGGAAGACCTGGATAATTTGTTAGAAGTTTATTGCGAATTTAATGTTCCAGGAGGTGTAGAAAATACCACTGGAAAAGTTTGTACACTTATGCAAACTTACCTTTCTCGTGGATACATTAAGTCAATTTCTCTTGCGTCAGATATGGAATACATTAATCAGGTAATATGATAAAGTTATTTTATGCGATAAAAATTGACAATATAGATCGCTTGAACTTTCCCATGCTAAAACGCCATTAAAAGCCATACTTAATTAGAAATATCCCGGCTGCATCTCGGTTACATCGCCGAGCCATCTTAATCGTTGTTGTTTTATGATGCCAATAATATTCGGTTCATTGAATGCTTCATATATTTCCGTATTTGTTCGTCTTTGCCAGGTCTCTTTTATTTTAATGCCACCAAAGATTTTCCTTAGCATCCTTCTTTCCCACACAGTAAATTTCATTACGTCCTCTTTCTGCAACACCTACGTTTCACACAAATACAACACTATTGGTTGTATTACAGTTTTATACACTTTAATCTTTACTTTTCTTAGATTTTCTTAGCACTTATCACTTTATGCATTGCTGCTAAACTGCTTGATCCTGCCGTTATTTTTCTTTCTATTTTATTTCCCACTTCCCCATTACTATTAATCTCTACTCCTAAATATACCAGTGGCTCAACACTTTCAAATTTGTACGATTTGTTTCCATGTGTAGTTTTTATTATAAGGTACTTTTCTGGATTGTTTCTGTTCATTCCTGAGATCATGTACTGGGTTTTCTTCTCATTATCTTTAATCCATATTTGATTGCCTCAGCTTTTAACTGTTTAAATAACAGTTTCAATTCTTCTCTTGCCCTTGAAAGGATTGTTAGGTAGCCCAGACACTGATATGAACTATTGATGATATTATCCCCTTTTATTGCACTGTTCGTATTATATTACATAAAGCAGTTGGTAAGGGAACTCCCTGTCTAAGTCCTGTATTGGTTTGAATCCCCCTGTCTTTTTCTTGTATTTTAACTACATTGTTGGTTTCTGTTAGTGTCATCTATACTATCGCAATAATTATATAACAAATCTGTGCAGAACAGCTTTCATCGTCCATTACAAGAATCTTAGTAGTGTCTTGGTTAAGTCTCTTTTCAAGAATCTTTCGACAGGTTCTGTTGGCACGCAATTTTTGCTCCTTTGTGTATTTTCGAGCACTTTTAGCCACTCTTGTAGCAGATGCTGTGATTTAATTTTATGCACTATACCTAGCAATGCACCTACCTGGAATGAAATTGTTTTCAAAGGTACATTCGGGTTCTCATAAAGAATTCTTAACACTAGCTACGGACCGTGGGTGTAAACACTAGTACCAGTTTCCTCATATCTCGTAATTATGCGGTAACTAGTCGTTTTTCTTCAGCAGCAAAGTGGAGAAAAGTTACTTTGCAACTGCATTCTGAAATATTTTCGTAGAAATAGCAAATACCGTTGCAACTTCTTAAAAACTTTTGCTTCTCATCTTGACAAGTAAACAACCAGCAAAATGTGACAGCTGATGTTCGTGGAGGTCATATGTAGTCTACCTCATTTTCAAAATAAAATGAATTCATTACACTCTAAAAAAACATCAAACTTTTTCATTCATTTTCTTTACTACCAAACTCTACTTCAGGATGATGCATTTAAAATTTCACAAACTTTCCCTGACAAACGTGGAAGCGGAACAACCGTCTTTTCCTCTATAAATGATTTGTAATTGTAGTAAACATTCAATTTTCTAATGGTATAATATTCCAGTCTCACTAAGTCACCCACCATTAGCCAGCAATGGCCATCAACTAAAATTCTAGCATGCGCAATGATATGTGGCTGGTCTCAGTGAGCTACCGCTAGCCATCAACGGTCACCAACCAGTTTGAAATTTCCGACCTGATCGAATTTTGGTGGACGGTGGACACCGCTGGTTAACAATGCGCAAGCGCGAGGTAACCATTAGGATTTTTTGTTCTGTAGGTACGAGCAAATGCATTGACAGTTCTTCGCTGTTTGAATCTGAACTATATGAAGATTCCTACATTTTCAAATCGCCAAATAAATAAACATCTGAGTACATAACCTCACTTATAGCAATTTTATTAGTAGCGAAATTTAAATGTATAGTGGTTGGCGGGGGTCACCGCTGGCTGCAGTGGGATCACAGGCCATTTTCTTAGTTGATGGAGGTTAATGGTTATGGATAGTGGTGGCTCAGTGAGATTGCTGCCTTAAAAAGCTGGCAGTATGAACAACAAAACATCAAGAAAAACATGGCTTTACTCTGAAGCTTTTCATCCAATAAACAACAGCTGTAAAAGCCAACATTCTGTAAAAAAAAATCTGTTTTAGAGTTCTGTTCGTATCGCACGAGCCTTATTCGACATTGCTATCCATCGAAATAATGCGACTCTAGCTGGCAGATGCCTTATGGTAGCACAGGCTTTTGAACAACGAATGTGGCCATTCCATTCACCCGTACGACAATGTCCAGATATTCCAATTACTGTCATAGAGTTTATAGAAAACAATTCCATGCAAATACAAGATCTCAAGGATGTCGACATTAAAGATTTGGGACATGTAGTCCGAAATCATAGTGTCAAGAACCATTTAAAACGCTTTCTAGATGCATTTCCTTTAGTAGCGATAGACTCAACATTGCATCCCATTACTAGAGGTGTTCTACGTGTGAAATTATTTATTACTCCTATGTTTACATGGAACGATAAATTTCATGGAAAGGGTTGTGAAAACTTTTGGCTTTGGGTGGAAGATCCAGAAAATGACACCATTTATCATTCGGAAACTTTAGCAATTACTAAAGGAGTCTGTATGAAAGAAGAAACATTAGAACTAGTGTTTACTGTTCCTTTAGTCGAACCATGCCCAAGCCAATACTTAGTTCGAGTTTGTAATGATAGATGGATGCGTAAGTATATCAACCTGTATATAATTTCTAGAATTTATTGGTAACATTAGCAGTACTGTTAATGCTCGAAGTAAATTACTTTAAAAAGTATCACACTTGACAGTAATTCAAATGCTCTTCAAATCTAGTAAATTGTTATTTCCTGTATACCGCAAATGAGGCAACTAATGTAAAGACGGAAATATTGATCATCAAAAATACAGTAGAACTCGGTTATAATTGACTCCAAGAATTGTTAAATTACTTCAATTATAAAGACTGGGTCTAATTAAATATGCCTTTCAGTTATTTGTAAAGACCGCTAAAAACTACGTGAAAATAAATCCGTTTCATAAAAAATGATCGAGATTTGACGGCAATTTTTATTTTTGTAAATTGGTAAATAAGATAGTTTTATAGATCCTAAAATGAAATTTTTGTTTCCTAAGTGAGGAGTTTTCTCATGGTTAAAGCAAATTTTAAGTATAAAGCGAACTAACTTTACCACCATTGTTTTGGAACATTATGCGGCTACTTATGCCAACTTTAAGTTATTCAATGTTTAATGCAAATTAAAAATCCTATTAAAAACTATGTGGTATAATACGTTAAAAACCCCTACGAAATACATATTTAGTCTTTGTTGAATATTTGTATGGTTAGGAGTGTTTAATGGCGGATAACACTGTCAGTTGCGCTTTGAAACAGCACATTATTTTTCAGTTTCTTATCACTGAACCTGCTGAAATTTTACGCAGACTTAACGCACAATTTGGTGAAAGTACACTTAAAAAATCACAAGTATTAGAGTGGGCTGTTCGGTTCAAAACTGGCTACGAAAGTGTAAGTGATGATCCTGAGAGAGGATGTTGCAGGGCAACAGAAGTGGTTCCTGCAGTTATTCAATGGGTTGATTTGATTAAGCAGAATCGGCGAATTACTGTTTCGGAAATAGTGAAAATAACTAATTTAAGTACTGAGGCAGTAGAAAAAAGTTCGTCAAGCAATTTAAAAAAAAAGGGAATTGTTATCAAAAGGAGTAATCCTTCAATAGGATAATGCCAGGCCACAACGGCAAAGATTATGAAGGATTTTTTATGAAATTGGATTGATAAACTCTACCGCATCCTGGTTATAGTCCAGACTTGGCTGCCTCAAATTTTCATTTGTTTGGATCACTTAAAAGTAATCTTGGAGGCAAACGATGTCAAGGAGATGCACTTACAAAATGTTACAAATTGGTTTAGACAGCTGTAACAGAGTTTCTATTTTGCAGGATTTCATGCTTTGATACAAATGTGGAATAAATGTGTAGATGTTAATGGAAATTACATTTGAAGGTTTACTATAAGCGAGTCAATAGTAGGTGAATTCTACTGTATGTGTCAATGTATACAAGCGGATTATTTCGGGTATTTTCATTTGAAATTATTAAAATTAATTATTATATTTGCTGTCGACACCACATATAATATAATTAGGATTTGAAGTGTGTATATTGTGTATTTCAATTAAATGTGCTTATAAATTTATAATGTATTTGTTTCTGGTTTTCTGATTTTGCTGCTTATATTCATATAAATATGTATATCAATCTAAATACAAGCAAAGATTCAAGTAGTAATTTGAAGTACTTTAAAGCGTAAAACCAAGGTTGTCATAGAAAAAATGTAATAAGAAGTACAGTACAAGCACTTCCAAACTAAGAATTTAAAATTATAATCCCAAAACAGCAAATTTTTATTATATATATTTAGCAATGGGATGGATCGCTCAATGTAGGGATTTTTTTTCCTCAAATAAAATTGGATAGTGTCGAAAAGTTAGGTCTTATACACATTCCGATTATAAAATATCTTTAAAAATACCAACTACAAATACTGCCCCAAAGCCAGAAGGTTTTTGAAAATAGCTTGTAAATCACAGCAAATCATTAAAAAAATATTTCTAGACATAAAATGCAATTCATTACCGTAAATCAAAAGGATTTATTAACTTTATTCTCAATTTTGATGTGGTATATCACTAAGTAGAAGCCGGGTAGCGCAGTTGGGAAGGTGCTAGGCTTGTATTACGTAAGTCCTCGGTTCGAATTGCGCTGGGGGCTGGAATTTTTCCGCAGCCTTGGCAATTGGGATCGGGCTCGGTGATAGAATTCACAGTTGGGCACCAAATTAACTGTGCTCTGCTCAGAACCACAGACTTAAGTGATAGAGTAACAAGGTCAACTCATCACCAAGACGCAGTAATAAGGTCAACACATCACCAAGACACACAACTCACACAATGATTGCTGCACAAGCAAAAAAGGCGCGCTCCAACTTTGTAACCCGAATCCAGGGCAAGTTGAGCATTGTTCCACCAGACGCAAGCATATAAAGCACCAGCCTCTACACTGCAAGTTAAAATGAGGTTACCGACAATACATACACATTACTAGTATTTATTCGTCCTAGCGCCAATTTATTAACCAGTTGCAAAGTGACCTGTGATGTCAATCTGCATCGATATTGTTAGATTCTTGCAAATTTATGCGATGTCGGTGTTGTTGTTAAAGAGTGATTTTGTTTGTTCTATAGTTGGTCCTGGTTCGGACTTACCACCAAATATGTAGCATTCTGTGAAGACCTGTTTCTGTGTTCTGGATTAGGCACCAAAAACAACAATAAACCATAAACATGGGTTTTTTAAATCTAAATCGTACTTTTAAAATGTTTTTTAAAGAAGGATACTCCTATCAATATTGATTTCTGTATTTTGTAGATTCCCCTACAAGTTTTTTTTAAAGCTGTAAAAAAATATGTGATAAATCCCTAATTTGACGAATTTCAATTACTATAAAAAATATAATTATATGAATTTGATGATAACTTTTAATTGAAACTACTTTGTAAAATAGATAAATAATTTTAAATTCTTAAGTTGAAAAGTCTTCTCGCTTGGAAGCTGCGTTTCTTAAATTTTAGGGCAGAGCATAGCCAGCTTTGCTGCATTGTCTGTTGCTAAGATCAGATCTGCAATGGATCAAGATAGGACCATAGCAAAAGCAAGGGGACCTGACATGTGGGCGTAATTGTATTTAAAAAATTTAAAAATTGAATATATACCTTGTATTTATAATGATCCTAACGACCTACTGCTATTGCACATTGATTGTTCGTTTGTTAAACACAATCACGGCCACATGTAAGGTCCCCTAGCTTTTGCTATGGTCCTAGTTGCCTGCCGCATTCTGTATCTATTTGCCTTACTTTTATTGTACTCGTTATTGCTTTTAATAATTCCAGTAAACATATTATGTGAACGCACGAAATTAAAATAATGTAATAAGTACTTCATGGGTGAAATATCTGAAGTATATTCATGTTATTAAAGAGTTCATATTTAACCATCTGACTGTTTACCCTGCTAAGTATTTGTTACTTCCTATACTTTTAACAGCTCTGATTATTAGTAATATAGATTATTAACTCTTAACTTTTTTTTTCAGACGCAATGCATGTCCATGCATTGTCATTTCGAGATCTACATATACCTTCCAGTTTTACTCCACATACTGAACTTCTAGAATTGCGTCCTTTATCAGTAGATGCTTTGGATAATCCACTTTATGAAAATATGTACAACTTTTCTCATTTCAATCCAGTCCAAACTCAGATTTTCCACACTCTTTATCACAGAGATGAAAATGTGTTATTAGGAGCACCAACAGGATCAGGCAAAACTATAGCTGCTGAAATTTGCGCTTTTAGATTATTTAATAAAAATCCTAATCTGAAGGTATGTATATATTTGAAAATATATGATTTATTCATTTACACACTTCCTCTAATAAACCAGTAATGAGGTTTGAGGATTATACAGCAACAATAACATACAAGTAGTAAGAAACAAATATTTTGAGTAATAAATTTATTTATCTAAAGCATTTGACAAAGCGGTGGAGAAGTATTAACTCTGGAGCACTCGCACAATGAGCATTTCTCTCACATTTTTACCAAAATTGCCTTAAATTTTAAGTGAATAGTGGTGTATTACTGGTCCTCTATGGCTGAGTTTGTACCAGAAAAGTACTGGTGTTTAATAGTCGGCTAGTTTTGTATTGAGACAATTGACAGTTGTTGCCATGTTGTGTGGAGCTTAAGCAAAATTCTCGTTGCGCAAGTTCTAGCATTTAGTATATAATTTTTGCATATAGAATCTGTCTTTGTTACACCAGGTTTTGATGGAAGTATTGCTTCTCTTTTGTATTTATTGTTCTACTAAATGTGTGGTGTCAGTAGAGGAGTTGTCATTATTGTTTCTTTATAAATAATTTTAAGTCCTTTTAAACATGAGTCGTGGCAGAATACTGAAATATACAAAAAATGCAAATTCAACGAACTAGTTTTAAAGGTTTCTCAATTTATTCAGACGTGAATATTCAATAATAAAAACCTATTTTTTACTGAATAATATTTGTTTTTTAGTTATATGGATTAAGTTCGGATAAGGTGTAAATGAAATTTTTTTTTAGTTTGATGCTAATATTGTAGGAATCGCTCCTGCTTGTTCTCAAACCAAGATTTTGAGACAATCAATCAAATTAATTGATATACAGGGTGTTTTTAGAATTGATTTTAAAAAAATTGTCAAGAGTAAACTACCTTTATTAGAAGAGATAACAAAAAAATGTATTTAGTAAAGTTGTTTAGAATTAGAGCAATGGCAAGCTCTCAATTTTCAGACAAATTGGCGTACTAAGATGTTAAAAAAAATGGAGTGCCTCCTACAGCCACGACAAATGCTATGTTGGTATGAAAAATCCAAAAAAAAATTAAAATCTGCCATTACTCTTAATTCTAAACAAATTTTCTTAATACTTTTTTGTTATCTTTTCTATTAAAGGTAGTTTACTCTTGATCATTTTTTAAAAATCGATTCTAATAACAACCTGTATATGTTAATTAATTTGATTTATTTTTTCAAGATCATGGTTTGAGAACAAGCAGTAGCGATTTATAGAATATTAACATCTAACTCGAATTTTTTTTGGTTATTTACACCTTATCTGAACCCAATTCGTGGACACACTGTATATGTATGTTTAAAAACATTAGCTGTTAATGTTTATTATCTCCATTATGTTTAGTGTTGTATTTTTTTAACTCACATCAAAATCTGCATTTATTTACCAAGCATATGGTAGACAATCTTTTTTCTGGATCTTCTGATGTAGAATTTGGCAGAAAAGGTTGTGTGAACAAAATTATCACGCACGAGTTTTTGTGTAATTATCTTAAATAGTAGCTTTCCATTGCCTTCATTGCCTTTTTCCATTTTATTTCCAAAGTCGTCCCATGCCTTCGCTTTCGCCTCTTTGACTAGTTCTTTGACTTTGACCCTTTGTAGTTTGTATCGCTGGTAATTTTCATTGTTTTTTGTCCTAATATACTTGTGCCACAACATCTTCTTTTTTCTTACTTTGTCCTTTATCTCACTGCTCCACCAAGCCGTTTGCTTTTTATTGGAGTTGACCCTGATAACCCCGCACACTTTCTCTGCTGCTGTCAGTACTATTTTCTTAAATTCTAGCCACAACTTCTCCATGTTCTCCGTTTCTAATTCAGTTCTGGCTTTTTCTATCCCTAGTTTTACTTGTTTGCTGTATTCCTCTCCTGTGGATGGGTCTTGTAGTTTGTAACTCCTTATACTGGTGTATCTAACCGCAGCTGGGCGTGAGTTTTTTCCCGTCCTAGTCTCCTGCTTTATTCCTATTCTCGCTACAACTAGGAAGTGGTCGCTTCCTATTTCTGGGCCCTTTTTGACTCTTACGTCTTTGATTCTTGCTATGTCGTCTTTCTTTACTAGCACTAGGTCGATAATTGATTTTTCTCTCATGCTGACCACTTTGCGTGTGTATTTGTGAATGTCTTTGTGTTCAAACCATGTATTTGCCACTACGTAGTCATTCTCGTTACCTTTCAATGTGTGTTCGCCCCATGTCCCCACCACACTTTCTGTGCCGTCTGCGTTTTTGCCTACTCTGCCGTTTAAATCACCTATAATAAAAACCCTGTCCCCTACTTTATCGATTTCTTCCTGTACTTCCTCCCAGAACTTGTCCTTGGCTTCTTTTGGGTCGTTCTCATTCGGGCCATATGCACAATTGTGTATTTTTCGCTTCCTATCATGGTTCTATTGTCATTAGTCTTTCTGATACAAAATTCCACTTTTTTAGGTTTTCTATGTAGTCAGCTTTTATTAGGCAGGCCACTCCTGCTTGTGCCCATATTTCCTCTTCTACTCCGCTGTACAGCAGCAGGTGTCCTCCTTCCATCTCCATACATCCCGTTTTTTTTTTTTTCGGTCAGTGCTAGAATTTTTATGTTTGTTTCTTCAAATTCCGTAATTATTTCATTTTCCTTCCCGGTTAAGCTTTTAATATTCCATGTGCCCACTTTAATTTCCTTTCTCACTTTGATATAATTATTGTTACTCCTTGTGTTTCCGTTACGGTGCCCTTGTTTCCTTCTCGTTTGCCTGTTCACTGCCTCGGTCGTTATATGTGTCCTGTCCGTTGTAACCTTGTTTGTTAATTTTTTGACCTCGTTTTTGTTATGCCCTGCCTAGCGGGGTCCCAGACATATTGTTCACCTTCAATGTTTATTTTTTGGTACCCAAGTTTGACTTCTTTTGCTGCCCCTCTTTTCTCTCTTGCGTTGCTTCGTAGTTCGGCCTGTATTTTTCTCTCTTCTAAAGTTCGATCGTTTTCGATGTATATGTTTGTATTTCTTAATAACTGTTTCCTTTTTAATAATTCTTTGTTTGTTCTCCCATGAGTTTATTACGCCATTATTATTTTTTTGCTTTCTTTCCCTGTGACGCAGAAGCTTTTTTTTACCTCCACGGCCACTTTGAGTTTGTTCATTAATAATTGTTCTACTTCCTGTTGTATCAGGTTGCCTTGTATGTCGGAACCCTTTATTACTATATTGTTTCTGCGTTTGTGTTCTTTGCCTGCTCTCTTTTCTTATGTTTTTACTCATGAGCGTACGTGTGAGCCGCTCAAGGATGTTTCTTGACAGCTGTTATCGATCTGGCGACCTATATTTTCCTCTTTTTTCTGGAACACCCGTCATACTTCCACTCCCCTTTACTTATGTCAGTTCCTTCTTATCTTCTCTCCAACTTCCTGTACTTTTACGTCCTAGACACTGTTTTCCACACCCGTAAAATCACTATTTATCACTCTGTCACTTGGTTGACACGTAGCGCATCTGAAATCTTAGTTGACATCTATAACTTTTTTTTTATAAATTTACATAAATACATACATGATCTGTAACTTCTTATACCGTTTTACACAGAGTCGAGGTGCCAGGCGCACCTAGTCGCTGAGGGTATGTGCATTTTTAAATTCGGCGGAGGTACTTCAGGTAGTGGAACCTTCTAAGCTAGAACACTACGCGCGCTCTCCAGATGTTCACCAATCCAAGTACTGACCAAGCAAACTGGAGCTTAACTTTTACAAGTGCCGTGAGATATGCAACACCACTCAGCCGAACTGCGGGCTCTCAGCCAGTTATTAAATTACGAATTCCGTCACCATTTACACCGGCCAAGCAGAGTATCTGAATTCCATTCGTCGTGTTATCAGTGCGTAGGTCAAAGAGCCGCTTTGCGTGAATTTAACCTACATTCACTTATTGAACTTGTTTAAACTTTTAGTTTCTTGCTCCTTCACTGCATTTAATTATTACGTACTATCATTCATAATTTCTTTCTTATGCGTACCTTTTCACACTATAACTTTGTTAAATACTAGTTATTTGCACTTTTATTACTGTACACATAGTGCAGCCGCTTCACGGTATTAGCGTTGACGTTAAAAACTCTAGATATTGTCGCTGATTATAGTAATTGTTTAGTTCGTAACTATCTTAAAAATGGAGAACAGTTATTTTCAACATATTTATTTTTAGGTTGTTTATATTGCACCCATGAAAGCCTTAGTAAGAGAGCGAGTTGAAGATTGGAAACAGCGTTTTGGTAATTCCTTAAATAAAAAAGTTATAGAAATCACTGGAGATGTAACACCAAGTGCACAAGTTATAAAATCAGCCGATATAATAATAACGACTCCTGAGAAATGGGATGGTTTAAGTAGAGGCTGGCAAAACAGAAGATATATTCAGGAAATTGGGTTGATAATTATTGACGAAATTCATCTCCTGGGAGAAGACCGAGGTCCTGTTTTAGAAGTAATTGTATCGAGAACTAATTTCATAGCCAACCAGACAGGTATAAAACCACGAATAATAGGATTATCAACAGCAATGGCAAATGCAGGAAATTTAGGAAATTGGCTCGGTATTGGCGAAGTAAGTTTTTTAAAGGTAGCTCTTGTTTCTGTGCATATAAAATAACCTTATTTGTAGGTTGGATTATATAATTTCCGACCAGCTGTACGTCCAGTTCCTCTTGAAGCACATATAATGGGATTCCCCGGAAAACATTATTGTCCTAGAATGATATCGATGAACAGGCCAGCTTATCAAGCAATAAGGCAGTTTGCGCCAGACAGCCCATCCTTAATTTTTTGTTCCTCACGGAAACAGACTCGTATTACTGCAATTGATCTTATAACTTATTTGCTTACGGATGCTGACAGTAAACAGTGGTTGCATTGTGAAGAGGAAACTATGGAATATATTGCGAAAGGTGTCTCAGATTCTGATTTAAAGCACTTCCTTTTATTTGGCATTGGGATTCATCATGCTGGTTTACAAGAAAAAGATCGTAAAGTAGTGGAAGAATTATTTGTTAACCAGAAGATACAAGTTTTAATTGCTACGGCAACTCTTGCTTGGGGAGTTAATTTACCCGCTCATTTGGTTGTAATTAAAGGTTAGTACAATTTTTTTTAACAGAATTGATAAATTCATTTGTCTGATTAATTTAATAAAATGAATTTGTATGAACTACTTAAAATCGGTTGTACCTGAATGAAAAATGTAAATCTAGAAAATAACGTCTATTAGAATTGGTTGGGGATAACTACAGTAAATATTGAGTAGAGGTGTGACATAATTCCAAATTAAAAGAGCAAACTCACTGGCAAATCAAAGCTAGGCGTCCCCAAAGGAAAACTATAACAATTAATTGGATGAAGAGATTTTTGTGTAAAAAAATGAAATACATTATAGGTAATGCAAGACATTTTGCTGAAGAACTGTGCCTTCTTATTTCCTATAAGCTCCTTCTGGAGCATATGGTGTCTAAGCATTTCTGTAGCGATTTGCTGATAATGTAAGACCGCTAACCTTACATTCTAATTTCCTCACCTCCAGCTATTTAGTATGAGTTAAGTGATGATACTTGTTGCAGATATGTTCTGCTAGTGTTGTTTTAAATTGCTTTTTATCATTTACTACATTTTTAACTTGATTCCATTTCAGTTTGATGTTACTATGTTCAAAGTAGCATAAGTAAAACAAATGTTACAAAATAAATAAATAAATGTTTGTACTATGTTCTTCAGATCTGTAATTATCTTTGTCATTGGGGGCTTTCCTTGCTTTCTCTTACCTTTTATAGTGTAGTTGCCTGTTACATCTTTGTTGGTTTTCTGGAAGTGTGTCCCAACTATTTCCATTTCCTCTTTCTTATCATTTTTCCTATTGCTTCTTGTGTCGTTCTTCTCCATAATGCAATGTTGGATATTTTATGTGGCCAATAGATGCCTATTATTCTTATCAGACATTTATTGAAAAACGTTTGTTGAGGTGGCTTTTTGTTCAGGGCTCATAATTCTCTTTCGTATAAACTAGCAAAGAAGCAAAGAGGGATGAGCAAAACAATCAAACTGGATCTCTATACACACTACAGAGGTAGAGAAAAACCATGAAAAGACTGAGTATTGATAGCCAAGGACAGGGAGAGATAGGGGAGAGGTGTTTGCCCTTTATAGGAATAACTTAGGCTTATGATGATGATGATCGAAGAAGTTTATCTTTGTTACATTTCCTTTGAATTCCACACTTTCGACAAATTATTAAAGTATTCCTATTTTTCTTTCTACATTCTTTATGCAGCTCCCACTTCCCCCAATTATACTTCCCAAATATATGAATTTGTTTATATTTTTTACATTATTTTCTATTCTAATTTCGGTGTTATTCTCCTGAGTTACCTTTATTGTTGTTGTTTTATTTGTGTCAATACTCGGGCGTGTTTTCTTCACTGTTATTTGCATTTTTTTGCCATAGTGTAGTTTTCTTGTGGTCTGCTTTGCAAAATTTCTATGTTAAGCTTTTTCTGTTATGTAGTCTCTTTTTCATGATGACCAATAGAAATAATATCAGCAACAATGCGCATCTCTGTTTGTCGAGCTGCTTTTCCGTTCTCCTTTTCATTGTTTCTCTCCTTATACCTACTTTTCTTAACTTTCTTGTTTATTTCCCAATATCTTTGGAGTTCTCTTGATTCTTTCCGTATTTCTACTTAATTTTTTTCCTTCTATTGTTCCCAAGTTATTGTCTACTTCATTCTTTTGTATTTTTTTTTGGACTCCAATGATCCTCTTACTGAATCCGTAAGCATAGTATTTTTCCAGATCTGCTCTATTGTTAGTTTCTGTATGCCTTTTTACAAGTACATAAAAATCCAAAATTTCAGAATTCACATGCAAAGTTTTTAAACAAAGCAAAAAAGACAGATAAATGGAACACCAGTTTTCCAATTATTTCGTAAAAGTTGATGATACGAGATTTAGAAGAGATAATTTCTTCAAGTTTGTATAGTGCTGGTTGGGTATTAGAAAAACCTAAACCATTTTACATAAAAAATAATCTCTGGAATCGCAAAGTACAGTAGTCAAAAAATATTGAACTTAAAAGACTGAAGTGCACCTAATCACAGATCATATTAAATTATGTAATAGTTGTCGAATGCAGGCTTTCACGGCCGTTGTCCATAACGATAGGTTCTTCCGGGTTATGCCGTGGTCGTCGATTTGAACTTGACGTTTCGCTGCTCATGCTGTCAGCTTCTTCAGAAGTTTTCTAAAGACTGATGTTGGTGTCTTTTGCTCCTGGTTATATACCGAGGAGTCGTTACGGTTGGCTGCTCATGTAGATCTTGTATGTTATTCGAATTTGTAGTTTTTTCGCTTGGTTGCTCACGTGAAACTTGTTTATGGATGGATTGGTTTTGCAGAGCTACCTTCCATGTGTTACTAAGGCGATAGCCGTCTTCTCAATTGAAATTGTTTGGATTTTTAATAATTTCTAGGGATTCCAGAATAACACGAGAGAAGTATTTTTTAGTCCTGGCTAGTATGTTTACGGAGTCCTAATTTATTCTGTGGTCCCCTGGTCCTAATAAGTGTTCTGCGATGGCTGATTTCTGTATGTTTCCAAGTCCTGTGTGGCTCTGGTGTTCTTTTATTCGACATTGGATGCTTCTTCCCGTTTGTCCGATGTAAGATTTGCCACAAGTACATTGAAGCTGGTAAACGCCTTCTGTCTGTAGTCTGGTCAAAGAATCTTCGTTGGAGGGGATCAATTGTTCGACCTTTCTTATTGTACCATAGCGAACTCCAATGTTCTTTTTATCTAATACCTTTCTTATTCTGTCGGTTGCTCCGGCGTTGAAAGGAAGGCAGCCGTAATTAATAGGTTTAGGTTTAGGTTCTTTCGGTTTTATGGTATATTGGCACGCTTTCTTGATGTCTCGTCGACTGTAGTCATTCCTGAGTAAGGCTTCTTTCACATGACTCAATTCTTGTGGTTTACTGTCCTCGTCACAGATAGCGTTGGCCCGATGAATAAGAGTCTTGATCAATGATCGCTTTTGTTGGGGATGATGATGGGACGAAGCATGCAGATAGCGGTCGGTGTGAGTCTTCTTTCGATATACTGTATAGCTTAATCTGTTGTTAGCGGTTCGTTTCACTAACACGTCCAGAAAAGGTAGGCGTCCATTTTCTTCAGTTTCCCTATTGAATCTTATTTTGGCATGGTGGTTGTTTAAGTGTGCCAAGAAAGATTCAATAGCTGCTTTTCCATGGAGCCATATAACGAAAGTGTCGTCGACGTAGCGGAACCAGCATTTAGGTTTGAGGTGGCTGGACTGAATAGCTTCATCTTCAAAGGCTTCCATAAATATGTTAGCAATGACTGGAGATAACGGGAATCCCATAGCGGCTCCTTCCTTTTGCTTGTAGTATATTCCTTACCAAAGAAGTAGGTCGTCGTGAGGCACATCCTTACTAACTCTGGAATGTCTTCTCGAAGTCCTTGAGGAACGAAGCATTGTTGTTGAATCTTTAACTGGTACATTGGTGAACAGGGAGTCCACATCGAAACTGACCAACATGTCCTGGTCCGTTAGTTCCAACTCAGCCATTATTTCCACGAAATGCTCAGAGTTCTTCACGTAGGATTCTGTTCTGCCTACGTAAGGTTGTAATACGTTAGTGAGGTATCTGGCTAGTTCATACGTAGGAGATCCGCAAGTGCTAACAATTGGCCTGACTGGAACTTCTGGTTTGTGGATCTTCGGAAGTCCATAAAGTCTGGGCGGTCTAGTATCGCTAGGCAGTAGTCGTCGATGTTCCGACTCTGGTATTAATGAGCTTTTGATAGCTCCTCTAACCTGGCGTTCTATCCTCGATGTAGGGTCCTTCTTCAGTGTTAACGTACTGTTCATTGTTCAGGAGTGATTGAATTTTGTTCCGGTAGTCCTTCCTATTCATCACTACAGTGGCATTTCCTTTGTCAGCACGTAGAACTACAGTGTCTGGATTGTTCCGGATTTCTTTCAGAGCTTGTATTTCGGCTCTGGTGACGTTCCTCGTTCGTGGTTTAGCACGCTTTAATGTACGACAGGTCTCGTGTCTTACTTCTTCGGTTTCCTCAACTGGGAGTTTGCGAATAGCACTCTCAATTTCAGCGATCACTTCTTCATTAGGTATGTGGGACGGACTGATGGCAAAATTCAATCCTTTTGCCAAAATCGAGGTACAGTCCTTAGAGAGGGGTTGGGTCGTATTGCTCATGTAGTGAGCATAGCTGATACGATCCAGTGTTTCAAAGGTTTTCATCCAAAATTTTACTGAGCTCGAGATGTAGGTAGTAGAGCTCGGTAGATGTTCCTTGGAGTTCGTAATAAGTATGGCGTATTCTTTCACTAGTAGGAGCACTTTCGGTCCGATCGATAATCCTTCGGGCAGCAGCAGTTTGTAAGTGGTGTAGAACCTTGACAAATTTAGGTTTGACTCCTTTGTCACGGCAGCGTTTCAAGAACACCAACGATGCAAGCAGTTGACTCTTCTTCTTCCGTAACTTGTCCAGTTTCCTGGTCTTCTTGAATATATCCTCCCTGTAGAGGCGTTTAATAGTCGAATGCAAGCTTTCACGGCCGTTGTCCATAATGATAGGTTCTTCCGGGTTATGCCGTGGTCGTCGATTTGAACTTGACATTTCGCTGCTCATGCTGTCACCTTCTTCAGAAGTCACCTATTAATTACGCCTGCCTTCCTTTCATCGCCGGAGTAACCGACAGAATAAGAAAGGTATTGATTGATTGATTGATTGAATTGTGAGTTGATGACAGGGTTAGGAGCCTAGAACACTGCAGCCTTAGGCTTATTGTGTTACTCATCATATCACATTATTCAGTGAAAAGTTTTGCCGTCTTTATTAGGTTTAGTAACGTTTTCACTAGGTTTTCTCTAATTAGAGTTTCTCTTGTATTGGCTCCACCCAGGAGCGAATGTCTCCATCGGGCGAGGGCTTCACAGTCAAAAATAATATGAGAGGCTGTTTCGTCCTCTTCATTACATAGTCTGCATATGGGTTCCTCATTTAGGATGCCCATTGTATGCATGTGCTTGCGTAGGTTGCAGTGTCCAGTTATCAGTCCTGTCACTTGCCTAATTTGGTGTCTGCTTAGTCGCAGTACATCATCTGTTAGTTTTTTAGATGGTGTTTTTAGCATGGTCTTGCGTGTGTCTTAATCATCCACATGGTTCCAGTGGTTATGGTGCGATCTTTTTATCCACCCAGCCAACCAGCCACGAGCAGAGGTTTTAGAAATTCCAAATACTGGTTCAGGACCATTAAATGCTATTTCTGTTCCCTCTTTTGCGAGGGCATCAGCTTTTTCATTGCCTTTTATCCCCTTATGGCCCGGAACCCACATGAGGGTTACTTTGTTGTGGTTTGCCAGGGTTATTAGATTTTGAAGGCAGTCCCAGACTAGTTTCGAGTTAATCCGGTAGCTAGCTAGGGCCTTTATGGCAGCCTGGCCTATCAGTTAGGACAAGGATATCTTTGCCTTGATAATTCCTCTTTATGTTTTCCTGTAGACAAGTGTCTATGGCATGAGTTTCGGCTTGGAATACTGTTGCGTGCTTCCCCAAAGATGCACAGGCTTCAAAATGGGGAGATTCCCCATATATCCCAGCTTCAGTACCCGCTATCAGTTTTGGATCCGTCTGTATACCAGACTGGTTTTCCTTCCTGACCACGTCTTTGTGCCAGCCCTTCGTTCCATTCTAGCTGAATGTAAAAGGGTTTGTTAAGGTTATGCCTGATAGGCATTGTGTCACTGCTCATTTCTAGTAATGGATTAGTGATATTGCTGGTTATTCTGGTATGACCAGAGACGAAACTGGTTTGCCAGTTGCCATTATAGTTCAGTCTATACGCCGCCATCCTTGCCTCTGCCTTGATTATGATATCTAGGGGAGGCAGTTGGAGTGCTTCTCATCACCCCTGTTATACATAGGCAAGCCAGCCTTTGGAGTTTGGAAAACTCCAGTTTGGCTTGCTTTTGTTTCTACTTTTGGCCACCAGGTCAGCGATCCGTAGGATACCATAGGTCTCACCACAGCAGTGTACAGCCCAGTGTACCATGCTTGGCTTAAGTCCCCAGGTTTTGCCCACTGCACGCTTTGTTGCCATAATAGTTCTTTTAAGAAAGGTATTAGATAAAAAGAACATTGGAGTTCGCTATAGTACAATAAGAAAGGTCGAACAATTGATCCCCTCCAACAAAGATTCTTTGACCAGACTACAGACAGAAGGCGTTTACCAGCTTCAATGTACTTGTGGCAAATCTTACATCGGACAAACGGGAAGAAGCATCCAATGTCGAATAAAAGAACACCAGAGCCACACAGGACTTGGAAACATACAGAAATCAGCCATCGCAGAACACTTATTAGGACCAGGGGACCACAGAATAAATTAGGACTCCGTAAACATACTAGCCAGGACTAAAAAATACTTCTCTCGTGTTATTCTGGAATGTACCAGTTAAATATTCAGTAAATCTTATACAACAATGCTTCGTTCCTCAAGGACTTCGAGAAGACATTCCAGAGTTAGTAAGGATGTGCCTCACGACGACCTACTTCTTTGGTAAGGAATATACTACAAGCAAAAGGAAGGAGCCGCTATGGGATCCCCGTTATCTCCAGTCATTGCTAACATATTTATGGAAGCCTTTGAAGATGAAGCTATTCAGTCCAGCCACCTCAAACCTAAATGCTGGTTCCGCTACGTCGACGACACTTTCGTTATATGGCTCCATGGAAAAGCAGCTATTGAATCTTTCTTGGCACACTTAAACAACCACCATGCCAAAATAAGATTCAATAGGGAAACTGAAGAAAATGGACGCCTACCTTTTCTGGACGTGTTAGTGAAACGAACCGCTAACAACAGATTAAGCTATACAGTATATCGAAAGAAGACTCACACCGACCGCTATCTGCATGCTTCGTCCCATCATCATCCCCAACAAAAGCGATCATTGATCAAGACTCTTATTCATCGGGCCAAAGCTATCTGTGACGAGGACAGTAAACCACAAGAATTGAGTCATGTGAAAGAAGCCTTACTCAGGAATGACTACAGTCGACGAGACATCAAGAAAGCGTGCCAATATACCATAAAACCGAAAGAACCTAAACCTAAACCTATTAATTACGGCTGCCTTCCTTTCAACGCCGGAGCAACCGACAGAATAAGAAAGGTATTAGATAAAAAGAACATTGGAGTTCGCTATGGTACAATAAGAAAGGTCGAACAATTGATCCCCTCCAACGAAGATCTTTGACCAGACTACAGACAGAAGGCGTTTACCAGCTTCAATGTACTTGTGGCAAATCTTACATCGGACAAACGGGAAGAAGCATCCAATGTCGAATAAAAGAACACCAGAGCCACACACGACTTGGAAACATACAGAAATCAGCCATCGCAGAACACTTATTAGGACCAGCGGACCACAGAATAAATTAGGACTCCGTAAACATACTAGCCAGAACTAAAAAATACTTCCCTCGTGTTATTCTGGAATCCCTAGAAATTATTAAAAATCCAAACAATTTCAATCGAGAAGACGGCTATCGCCTTAGTAACACATGGAAGGTAGCTCTGCAAAACCAATCCATCCATAAATAAGTTTCACGTGAGCAACCAAGCGGAAAAACGACAAATCCGAATAACATACAAGATCTACATGAGCAGCCAACCGTAACGACTCCTCGGTATATAATCAGGAGCAAATGGCACCAACATCAGTCTTTAGAAAACTTCTGAAGAAACTGACAGCATGAGCAGCGAAACGTCAAGTGCAAATTGACGACCACGGCATAACCCGGAAGAACCTATCATTATGTAATAGTTAATACAAATATACAACAAACTACCTACAAACATTAAACAAATTAATAATAAAACAACTTTTATGCAGACAGTCAAAACTAAAATCTACACCAATATGTAATATTTTAATTTTCTCCATTTTCTTCCGTATTTTAAGTTTTTCTCACTACTTCAGACATTGTGAAAGTGTAAGAGACACACATTTTTACAAATGCAGGAGGTGGTTGCAGCGATTATCAATTATGAGATAGCAGTACCACATCGACTTAGCATTTGGAAGGTCCTGAGTTCAATTACTGTGGACATCTGCTCTGATTCAGGTTTATAGATGTTCTCTAAAGCAAATGCTATGGCAGGAACTTCCACCTTCTCTGGTTTTTCTTCTATTGTCCACCCCGTGTTTCTTTCACTTTATAATAGTCGTGTCTCCCATTGGGGGAATTGAAATACCTTGAACCTTTACCCTCATTATTCATTAGCCTACCATATTATCCAGTAAGAAACAAATAAAGCTGCCATTTTCCATTTCTATATCTAATATCTATTTGTCCAATATAAAAGTACAAATGATGCAAACATGTTAATCAACACATATCCTCTCAAATGTAGCATAATGCATACATGTGCATCATTAGTTGTGTTGTAACTTAAACCTCACCGGCATGCAGCGACGGACTTAGCTTTACCGCACCTAAGCTGAACAGTTTTGTCGCTTTTTTTGTCATGTCGAATTTACAAAATATATGTGATTATGTATATATAATTTCGGCTTTATACCGCTATTCGCGGTTGACCGGTCCTCAAACGCCATACATCTCGGTTTTGGGCATCTTCATCTTGTAGTTGATATACATTCATGCCTTCTCTAATACCATTTTTCCAAGATCTTCTTGGTGTGCCCCTTTTACGCCTTTCTTGGGGAAACCGTCTGAAAATACGTTTCGGCCATCTCTCATCTGTTATTCTCAGTAAGTGTCCAAACCACTTCTTTTTATTCTATCTGTCACCTTATCCTCAACTTCCATTCTTCGTCGGATCTCCTCATTCGTCACATGTTCTAGTTTTGACACGTCAAGGCTTCTTCGAAGATAATCCATTTCAACTGATTGTAGTTTCGTTTTGTATTCGCTATTGATTGTCCACGTCTCGTATTTATAGCATAATACGGATTCTACCATTGATTTACCAATGTGCTTTTTGACGTTCGCTGATATATGCCTGTCCCACCATATTGAATTCAGACTTCCCAGTACCTTCCTACTATTTTCTATTCTCGATTTTATTTCCTCCTTGATATGCCATCTTTCGTTACTGTTGTTCCTAAATATTTAAATTGCTGGACTTGCTTAATTACTTCATTATCATTAATTAGCACTTGAAAATGGGCATCTGTGTTTATAGCTAAATATTCAGTTTTCTTTATATTATGTGAATATGAAAAATGGTCAGAATTAAGTATAGAAAAAGTTACTTATAAACAAAATATTAATTTTATCGAATAAATACATTGAATAAACTTTAATAATAAAAGTAACAAAAATAATAAAAGGACACAGCATTTCTGCATATCTTTTTTTCTACAAAATCCTGAATGTCTTTGAAGTCTAATGATGTTGCGAGGTTCGATTGACAAACTTAGATAATTTTTTATTCCCTTTAAACAAGAAAAACTTCTTTCTGCTTAACAGCTTGTTGCTGGTGTACAATTACGGAGAAAAAAAATGGAAACTAATTTTTATATTTTTTAAATATGTATTTTTCATGTAATCAGCTTATAGTCGTCACTTTGCAGTTTTGTTGTTATAATTAATTGTCAATGTGACATTTTTTAAGTCAGTATGACATGAAATACAATGATTAAAATTAAAGAGAACAAGCACTATACCGAATTCACGAAGTCGAGTCAGTGGAAGTAAATAAACATTGGCGCGTGATCAGTCCGTGTTAGCTGCATGCGCGCGATGCAATTGGCCGGTTGTTTGCAGTGATTATACTGAGTTCACAGACTGACGACCTGCACGTTGAATTTTAACGCTAGCATTCAACAGCTATTATTACATATTAGCAATGGCGAGTTCAACAGATTATGCCGATGAACCAACAGGAGTGCCAGATCAATTGTCTCCTCCTAAGAAACGAAGCAAACGCGTGTCGCTGACTAGCGCTGAAAAACATATTACAATTTTTATCCGCACAAGCCGCAATCGTGTGAACAAAGTTCTACAGTGTTCACGTGAATTTGTTTACGCCTGCTGACTCGATTCGGTGAATTTGGTATAGACAAATTAATGTTTGTTTCCATTTTTTTACATACATAATCTGCAACTTCTTTTACGTTAATTACTAGGTGTAATCAAAAATAATACTGGCAATAACCAAAATTCAAATTAAAAAGTACTAGCAACATGCACATTGTCAATGCAATGTATTTGAAGTGGCATACAGGTTTTGTAAGACCTACTACAACAAATACATAAATTCACAGCTCTTTTCTAAAGATCGAGTCTTTCAAAGTGTACGTCCGAAATGTGGTAACTTTTTTTTGCTGCTGCAAAAAACTAATTTCATTGAAAATGTTCATTCGTTTACTATTTCATTAGGGGAATCTGATTCAAAATTAGATAAGGTTAATTTTGACTCTTGATGAAGTAATCGTGTTCTGAAGTAAACCATAATCTCGAACGAAATGGAATTCGACTTTAACCCATTTATGGCACTACTGTGTAATAATTGTTTTAGGTAACTAATCAATATACAGACAGTCATAAACTATTACATCGTAATTACCAAAGGAACTGGCATAATTTAGCTATTTTGTACTTTTTCCTTAAGTTGCTCATTCGCATTGTAATAATTATTTACAAATGGTAATTCTCGGCCAATACGATAAAAAATTTTACTCCTTGGAACTACTTACCTAAACATTTTGAAAATAATGAATAGCGCCTGCCTTTTGGAAAAATCTATTGTTGTACTGTTAGTAATTGATTCCAGTGGAATACGATAGTGAAAACTGCCTCTCTCTGATAACAGGCTATACCGAATCCCAGCGTCAATTTTTTGCTGTAACGTCTGTAACTGTTATCACCTTTGTTACATTGTTAACAAAATGCATTTAAAAAAAAAGTTGTACTGAGTAAATTTAATTAAGTTTTTGTATCATCAGAAATTTTTTACCCTAGGCTTCAGCCTAGTCAGTCTGTGCCTAGTATGTCTTTTACATAAAAAGTTATGACAAAAGACATCTCACCAATTTTTTTGCTAAAGTCATATATATACATTTCAGTGCTACAGGCCTTTCAGGCCCATGACTTAAAACAATAAGCAAACATTTTAGTTTACACATTTTTCTTAAACTACGTTTCCTCGATTTTCTTCACTATCTGTCTCCAGCAGTTTCTGTCCTGTGCCTTCCGTTTCCAATTCTCAATTCCCACCATTCTAATGTCCGCTAACACAGAGTCTAACCACCTCTTCTTTGGTCGACCTCTTCTCTTCTTTCTCCCACTTCCTTCCTCCAGAGCTCTCTTTGCATGTCGGTTTGTTGCCATACGACTCACATGGCCCAGCCACCTTACCCTCTGGCCTTTTATGTATGCTGTAATGGACAGCTTCCCGTAGATATCCCGTAATTCTCTATTAGTCCTTCTTCTCCAAATGTCGTTTTCCATTTTAACTCCTAAAATTTTCCGCAATATCTTCCGCTCCCATATTTCCAGTTTTGATTCCAGTTGTTTAGTCATTGTTCAGACTTCACATGCGTAAGTTACAGTGGGACGTACAATCGTTATATAAATTCTTAGTTTAACCGCTCTCGAAATCTGTTTTGACTTCCATACTTTGCTCAGTGCACCAAACGCTTTACTGCCTTTTGTTATTCGTTTCTCTACTTCTACGCTTTCGTCTATTTTATTTGTAAGTGTTACTCCCAGATATTCCACTTTGTTCACCTTTTCAAAGCTATATTCTCTTTCTTCTGTTTTAAATCTAATATTTTTGTCCGTTGTGGTGTCCTGTCTCATTTCCATGTATTTTGTTTTCCCTTCATTTATCTCTAATCCATATTCTCTCGCTGTATTCTCAAGTTTGCTAAACACCTTTTCCAGTTCACTTCTTGATCTCATGATCGTCACATCATCAGCGTATGCAACAATTTGGTAGCGACGCTGGTAAATTATTCCTTCCCCTTCAATGCCACTCTCTCGTATTATTGCCTCCAAGACCAAGTTAAATAATACAGTTGACAACGGATCACCCTGCTTTACCCCCTATATAAGTCATATAATTCAGCATAAAACATCAAGTAAATATGAAATAAAAACCTAGTTTTTCAATGACCCATGTTATTGCGTAGATCCCTTAACACATCTGATGCGGGTATGATGCGTCAGCCCCCGCCCTCTGTGGGGACATTTTTGTAAAGATTATTATAAAAAAATTACAAAAAAAACTCGTGAACGAACACGTGTTTTTACTAGTGACAACCTTTGACTATATGCGGACCAAAAATCATACACTGAAGTTACTTGTGCAATTCATACTACAGCTTTGAAACCACAAATATTGGCGGGAGTTGTCGCCGTGCCGGCGTGGCTTCGCAGCGAACAGGTTAAGATGTATTTTATGATCCACGTTCATAGAAACCTGTTGTTGGCTTATTTTGTTAAGTACCATCATGTCTAGATGTATGTAACACTTACACTTACACTCTTAATATGTTATATCTTTATCCATTTCCCTACTTATAAAGTACCTTCAGAAATGATCGAACGTTTTTGAATGGTCATGGTTATACAACTTATGAATAATATGTTGGTGGCACTGTAAGTCTATGTCATATTCGAAGTCATCTGGATAAGTTTTGCGTCAGTTTTGACACAGACTCTCGCAAAACCTAACCTGCTAACTTCTAATTTGACATAGACTTACAGTGCCACCAACATATTATTCATACGTTGTATAACCATGATCATTCAAAAACGTTCGATCATTTCTGAAGGTAGTGTATTTAAATATACTATTTCTTCTTGCTATGCTTTATGCCAAGATTTACACTTTTGCTGATTTATATATGATTAAATATAAAGTCTACAAACCACATTAATACAGTAGATTCTTAATGTGTAGAAAATAAAAGTGTATTTACATTGTGTATGTCTTTATTACATATATGCTTAAATTTTTCTACGTTTTACATTATCTGTGTACCCCCTCCCAGTCATTACCATTGGCAATCGAGAGTCTGCTATAGTTAAAAAAAAAGGTCCATAAAGCATACTGATTGGTTTGTAGAATCAAATTAAAAAAAGGTGAAGTGATAAAAATAAACAGTGCTGAAAGTGCAAGTTACTGTGAAGAACGTAGAACAAGAAATGAATATGAGTTTTACTATTTGTTGCTCTGAAAAAATAGTTAAAATAATTAATTTTTCTAAGAATTAAAAGAAGTATTATACCTAATATCACATATGGAGCACTAACTTACTCTTTGTACAAATGAGAGAACAAATAAATATGGACTAAACAAAAATTGAGAAATTGATGAATAGAGGATGGAAATTATTGGTGAAGGTCTTTTTAAATTGTATTTCTAATATCATGGTTGCTTGTGTCATTTAAATGTGATACTATAAATAATATATTTTTCTTCTATTACAGGAACCGAATATTTTGATGGTAAAACAAAGCGATACATCGACATGCCAATAACTGATGTTCTTCAAATGATGGGTCGAGCTGGTCGTCCGCAGTTTGATTCTAGTGGTGTAGCTTGTGTTTTTGTACAGGATGTAAAGAAAAACTTCTATAAAAAATTCTTGTATGAACCATTCCCCATAGAATCGAATCTAATGCAAGTCTTACCTGACCATATTAATGCCGAAATTGCTTCTGGAATGATTAATTCGAAAGACAAGCTAATGGAGTACATGACTTGGACATATTTTTTCCGACGGCTTCTGGAGAATCCGTCTTATTATAATTTAAATGAAGTAGAACCTGCAGCGGTCCATGGATTTCTTAGTGATTTGGTTGATGCTGTTGTAAACACCCTCGCCGAGAGTAATTGTGTTATTATTAATGATGATGTGAGTACTAAAAATTATTAACAATTACTTGAATATTTAATTATCAGTTTCTTCACTTCATTGCCATGGATTGTGTTGCATTGCCTTCGCTGTATAGTAATTGGAAATACATGCTAAATATATAATCAAATTGAACCCTTGTAAAACTGCTGGAAAAAAGTTTTGTAAGTGAAGAGTATGTTAGAGCTATTCTTTAGTATTACAGTGTGCTGCATTAAGAAGATAGTTCAATATAGACACTACGCACCATATTCCTTTAACTGTAATGCAGTTCATTGTATGAATTATTGTAAATTTGACCATTCTTATTATGAGTTACTACGTATGAAACTACATTAAAATATTACTTCTAGGAACCGAGATTGACGTATGAAATAACATTTTACGGTCAAGTTGCCTCATTTTACTATTTGTCTTATAAAACCATGGTTTATTTCCAAGAACGAATCAGTCATAACAGTACCATCATGCAATTATTGCAAACTATGTGCAGTGCAGAAGAGTATGCTTGGTTTCCAGTAAGACATAATGAAGATAAAATAAACAAGTAAGTTGTTTTAAACTTATGTTTAGAAATGTTGAGTTTTTGTAAACTGCAGAGCCATCTTTTATTAACTCGCAATATTTACTATTATTTTAGAGAAATTGCTCAAGAAATGGCATTCAATTTAAACGGAGAATCCTGCGAGTCACCCCAGATCAAAGTTGCGTTATTGATTCATGCTTACTTAACCAGCTTTCCATTCCCAAATCAAGAATATCTTGTAGATTTTAAATCTGCTATGGATCAGGCATTACGTATTCTTCAAGTACTAGTTCTGGTAATTATTCCATGAGCTTTAATGTAACTTTTTCTTTTTTCAGGGAATGACTGACATAACCGCAAACAGTAGTTGGCTGAGCTGTACTTTGAAAGTAATTCATATTATGCAAATGTTAATCCAAGGTCAATATTTGCATGCACCTATATTACTAACAGTACCAAATATAACCGAAAATTCTCTTGACAAATTGAACGTCGCATTTAAAACGCATCTGAAATGTGAAGAGCACAATATCAGCCTTTTTCATCTGAAAACTCTTGCCGTACAAAATAGACCTTTGTTAGAGAAGATTATATCATCCGTATATGAGACACACCGTACAAAAGAAATAATACAATATATTTCTAATTTGCCTTTGCTGGACATAACTATAACAATTCCGCACACAGGGCAAACATTTTCTAAGGATGCAATAAAACCCGTGATGTTGGAAGAAAATGAAGAGTATGAATTTTTACTGCAAATTCGAAGAATAGGTCCTGCTAATTTAACTGTGCAAGCATCTCGATTTCCCAAAAAGAAAGACGAAGGGTGGTTTGTTTGTTTAGGAGATGTAGAACATGATCATTTGATTCAAATTAAAAGAATCACAGTTCATAAACAGAGTACATGTTCGTTATCTATAACTACCCCTAATCCAGGTAAAGTACTTCTTAAAGTAATCATAAATACTATGAGTTGTGTATAATTTCAACAAAAAATGCAGTATTTATTACTTCATTGTAAATTTAAATTGAAATGTAACCGAATTGTTGATGAAACACCTCACGGTATTTATATTGCTCTAGTATATATGAATGAAAGTATTAAGAACAATTGCACAGTCAAGTGCAAAATTAGTGTAATTGATATGAACGATTTCTGCACTTCAATAGTAAGAAACCTCATAGGCAGTTTTGTGCAAATAAATATTTTGAAACATAGTAGTACTCCTAAGTGAGAGTGTATTGCGTTTCTATAAAATCAAGTTCAAGGCGCTGCACTCCATGTAGGGCTAAAATGTTTTAGGTTGCTCTTTAAATCATAAACACTTGCACTTGCAGTTGCAATATTTTATTGGAATTAATTAACTATTAGAATGGAAATAGAAACTAACACCACCACATATAACTGTTTTCTATAGTTGATATCTTTAGTATTATATTTACCTGATTGTGGTATACTATCAGTGATTTTGAAGGATATAGATACAAACATAAGTTTTCCTATGGTGCCAACATATCCAGGACATACTGTACGTTGCGATCTTCTTCTCAAGCAAAAGAATGTATATATATTTATTCTTGTTCTAATTGCGCTGTCAACCCTGAAGCAGAGGCATCAAAATTTACATTGCCAAGATGTTATAAGTCATACTGACAGGAAGGCATCTTATATTTTCAATTTCAAAGTAATCAGCACACCTTACGCGTTGTAGAAAGGTTCTGTAGTTTTCTCTGTTGGTTTTTATAGAAATTTTCATTCAAAAATTATTTTGTCACACGTCGCCTGCATTGGTTAATAAAAATTGCAAAGCGTAGTTTTTTTTAATCAACGTAGGCGATGGTCACACACGATACACTTCAGCACCATGACTATAATTTGGAAGAGTTCTTCATAATTTAAAGGCTTTTTCTAGGAACTAGACAAATGTACTTCGTTACATTATAACAACTTCATGTAAAAAACTTAAAATGTGCACCATTTTTTGTTCCACAAAAATGCTTTAGTTTGATGTTTTACCTGTCGTTTATAAAAAGTTATAGTAATCAACAACATACGTTTTGAAAAACCAAAAGAAGCGTGCTGTGTTCTTTACCTAGGGTGCTGTGTTCTTAGTTGCGAAAAGGATCGAGTATATTCATATTCTGTATTACAGAAAGAGTAGTACAAAAAATGGATATTACACATCTTGACACATAACCGTATGTAATACGTTAATGCTGTATTTGTATCTATACCTTTCAAAATCACTATATACAGGCAGAACTCGCCGGTCATGGGGGTTACGTTCCAGAAGAATGCCACGACGCGCAAAACCGCGATGTGCAAGTAAACACATAAATGATAAAAACGGGGTTAGGTTCCATTGACTAAATTTATTTATACTATGCAACCTCAAAAAACCTTACCTTTTCTGCGTTTTTTGTGTGGCAAATCTGAAGCAGAAATTTTACGCCGTGACGATATGGTTTTTCGTGTTTTAAAAATTAAACTCAATTGAATTTTCAGCAGATACACTCAAGAAGACAGTAAAGCTTGAACTAAAATTCCATACGTAACATAAGTCTGCCACTTGAATCTAGAGCTCTAATGTCCATTTGTTTATTCAAGTTATAATTTTACAATTTATTTCAGGTCCAATTTGGTAATAAGAGATTCAAAGGAATAGGCGCGATAAGTGTGTTTACAAGTTCGTGATAAATAATGTTATTTAGGTGTTCATGACATAAACCGCATACGTCTGCTTTATTTACTTACGGTCGGTCTTATAAAGGTCACTAATCTAAATCGCTGTTAAAATAAACAAAAGCTCATCAAAACGTTGGCGCTTATGACATATTATTCATTAGTAAACCAATTTTTATGCACTTTTGTTTATTTTAACAGCAAATTAAAGTTAACGTCAGATTAGTGGCCTTTATAAGACCGGCCGTTAGTGTGTGAAAGTTGAAACAGTTGGCAATTCCATCCGCGAAGTGCAAAGCAATTCGCAAAGTGACATTGGATTAGGTTTTCACTGTTACAGCTAAAGAGAGGTTTCAAATATCTCTCGCCTTTACTATTTTAATTATATGAAAGATTTTATATAGAGATTGTATGTATCAAGGTTAAATATTAAAGCATTTTCATATACAGAAGACACTTCATAGAACAATACATGGTACCTTAAAATGTTATTAAATGCAGAACTCAGTAGTATTGAATTTAATGCTTGGTAAGCCACGAGGACTTACCATTCGTGAATAAACTTCAATATCACACGTTGTAATTCAAACAACATTGAAATTTAAAAGATCACAATTATTATTCTATTGATTGTGACCTATCTTTGAGCCCACCATTAAAATAGTTCTGCTTTTTTGTAAGCAATTCATTTAGTATGTAAAAAACTCATAAGAATACATTTTTCTTTAGGTGTAATATCAAGGGCTATTTTGTTTTCAACCTCCGATTTGATAGAAATAAAAAACAAAACTGAATATGAAACATTTATTGTATAGAAAATGTAGGTACATCTCTCGGTTACGTTTCTACATAATCGCCATTTCGATGAAGGCACTTGTCATACCGTGGCACAATTTTTTGTATGCTCTCCTCACAGAAGGTTGCCGCCTGGTCACTCAGCCAACTGTTCACGTTGATTGTTAGATTCTTCTTTAAACTTTCTGCACCATTCTCACACACGGCTGTCACTTATAAACTGTACTCTCTCGATGAATCAATGCTTACAACTCGTTCAGACTTGGCGGGAGCAGCACGCTGTAATTCTGGCTTAAATATGCACTCTGAAGGGCAAAATTCAGCCAAAATTCATCGTCAGACGAGTACAGTTTATGAACAATGGCTGTTTACGAGAATGATGCAGAAAGTTTAAAGAAGCTAAAAACCAACGTGAACAGTTGGCTGTGACCAGGCGGTGACCTTCTCTGAGGACGGCGTACAAAAACCTGTGCCACTATATGATAAATGCAGTGATCGAAATGGGGATTATTTAGCAATGTAGCTGGGAGATGTACCTATATTTTCTATATAATAAATGTTGCATATTCATTTTTGTTTTTTATTCCTACTGAATTGGAGGTTGAAGGAAAAATAACCCTCGTATTTTAATTTTAGATACACATTTATATTTAATTTGTGGAAGGATTGAAACTGCAAGTGCAATTGTTTGTAATCTTTCAACCTACAGTGTATCTCTTACTAGAAGCCTTATTGCAGATATGTTAAAGCAAAACAATATTTTGCCAAGTATTAATTTTGCCTTTTCTGTGTATACAGGGTCCAACAATGAGGTGGAGGTGGAATATAGTTCTGAAAGTATGAGAGTTATATAAATGTTGTAGGTACGAAGGTGATGCACATTACTAAAATATATTTGATTATACAAGGTGGCTGAAAAAATTGTGGCGAATCAAACTTACTTTTTTTTTATTGGAATACCCCACATTTAAGTACCTAGTTTAAAAGTTTTTTATTGGAATACTAATAATTTTAATATAAAGTTCCATGGGTCTGACGTCAATTGTTTTGAAGAAATTAACAATTTTATGCAAAAAACGCTGAGTTTCAGACGGCTGCTGTAACCGAAAACAATTGAATGAAAGAAAATATTACTAAAAATTATGTTTTTCGTGAATTACTTTTCGAGTATAAAATTGTAGCTTTGGGTGTTAATGTTATACAGGGTGCCATTCAATTGTTTTCTGTTATAGCAGCCACCTGAAATTTAGCGTTTGTTGCATGAAAGCGTTGATTTCTCAAAAGAGTTGACATTAGACCTATACAACTTTATATTAAGATTATTACTATTTCAACACAGAACTTTGAAACTACCTAAATATAGAGCATTCCATTTAAAAAAACGTAAGTTTGAGTCGCCACACTTTTTGAACCACCCTGGAAAATCAAAAATATTTTAGTAATGTACAGTTACGGACATCTCAAAGTGCACGGTTTTTTGTTACTATGGATATTTTTGCAATTTTTCGGCTTATTAAATGAGGGTTTCTCCAGTGGCGTTGCTTGTGAATATAAGAATAGGTAGTACTTTTGTAATACTTGTATTTTAGCAAAGTTTCACAAGTAAACAAACTATATAATGATAAGTATTTATGCGGTGCTCGTTAACACCAGCAGAACTCAACGTCTGTCGAAAATTCTTTTTGTAAAAATATTTGTGGCCCTGAAAAGGGCCATTTTAATGCTGCGTCGCGGCGGCACGTCGTCGGGAGGATCCTGGCTGCTGGAGGCCGGCCAGTGGTAGTGTGGACGGCGACGCATTACTTCTTTTTCGCTAATAATTAGCTATCGATATTTTATAACAGCTCCATCAACTGCTACAACGCGTTGCAGTCTATTTGGCATAGAGTTGACCAATGTTTCCATATTGTATCCTTCTCTCAGTTCCTCCCAAGCATTTCTTATCCTTTCCCATAATTCATCCGCGTTGTTTGGTGCAAAATCTCTGGTATACATTTTTTTAGTTAAATACCCCCAAACATTTTCTATGGAATTCAAGTCCGGACTTCTTGCAGGCCATGGTAATAAATTGATGTTATTCTCATCAAACCAACGATGAACAATCCCTGCTGTATGCACAGGACAGTTATCCTGTAAAAATAATATTTTCAATTACGTTAACATAAACACAATTAATTAATTAGGTAATATCTTGCCTGTTGAAAAGTAAATTGATCAGGAAAGACCTCTCTTACAGATGGCAGCATCACATTTTGCAAAATGTTGCGATAATTTTCAGCATTCAGTCGACCATCAATTCTATAGCATGCCCCAGGTCCGTGAGCACTGATCCATCCCCATACATTTACAGAGAATCGGCCACTACTCTTTAAGGGATGAACATATTGCTCCTCAAATCTTGCATTTCTAGGTCTATGCACCCTTAACCGCCAATTGGTAAATGATTGAAACATTTCATCTGAGAAAACAGTCGTATTCCAAAAGTCGTCGATCTCATTTAAGTAGTCTTGTTTCTTTGTTCTCTGGTGTTAAAAAAACCTTTCTCGCAGCTGCATGGTTATTCAGACCGGCATCTTTTAGGCGCCTGCGGGTCGTTCGAATTGATCCGGGGAAGTCGGTTTCAGTTCTTGCCTGCACAGCTGTTGAAAAGGGATTCTCTTGAACGAACTGGACTACAGCATTATCCTCTTCTACGGTGGATACTCTCCCAACTCCAACCCTTGGCGCTCCTCTTAATGGAAGTCCCTACTGCCAACGATTTTTAATTTTGAAGATGCAGCTCTGCTTCTGACAAATGTCTGGGCATTTTTCGAATTTGCAGTTCTATTTGTTTTTATGACAAACGTAAATGTCAAAACTCGACGCCTATGATTAAAATCTCGTATTACAAGCTAAAAATTTGCCGTGCACTTTGAGATGGCCGTAACGGTACACCGTCTTCATACCTACAACTTTTATATAAGTGTTTTTTATGTAACTCATAGCTTTAGAAACATCTTCCACCTAACCCTGTACGTATCTAATATAAATATTTTTATCATACATTTTAATTTAAAATGTTAATATTATGTATTGACTTCTCTTTCTTTTTTTCAGGAGATTACACATTTACCGTTTTTGTGATGTCAGACTCATATTTGGGTCTTGACCAACAGTATGACATACCCGTACATGTGAATTAACCATGTGCAACTACTTAAGGAAACTATAAAATTTTATGTTGAAGTATTACAATACAATATTATTTTACTGTAACATATTTTCTCTTATACAGTAAATATATACATATACACTATTATTTATTTGGGAATATGTGCGCTATGTTCATCCATAAATGTGATTTTCTATGAGAACTGCATCTTTCATTTCGTGCATTTTCATATAGATTTAATGAAAATTATACGACAACCAATTTTTGTTAGACATTTTGACACATTATTGGGAGAAATTTATTATTTGTAATAAGTTAGCATTTTATCCAAAATTACATTTTTGGAATATTGTTTTTAAAACCAAATTTTTTTCAAAATTTGTATTTTAATTCTAAAAATATCTTAGTTAACAAGTAGGAAGCTACCAGTTCAGTGTAGTTTTGTAATTTTTCATAGATCTACACTTTACTAATGAATTAAATTGAACATAACAAGAATAACAAAAAGGCCAATATACCTATCTCTCCATAACTTTAAAGTTCTCCATCAAGTTCTGCGACTTTCTGTATACTGGTAAATATTAAGAATTAATAATTTACATCAAGTTCAAGAAATTCCTAATATATGTAGCTCTTGTAATGAATCAAATAGTTCTAGAATTAGGTGTGGTATAAGCAACACATATTACGCCAGACGGTATTACTGATTGCATATACGACCGGCGAAGTAAGGCCTCTTTCAGACGAAACGACTTTTCGCCGTGCGCCGTGTACGGCACAGTGCCGTGCATTTTGAAGACTATTGATTCATATGGAGACTTTCATACGAGACGGCCACGACTTAAGCCGTACATGGCCGCCGTGAACGCCACGGCATTTATCAAGCTCGGACACGGCACCGTGCCGTACACGGCGTCTTGATATACATTGTGGTATATGGAGCCTATCAGACGGAAGGACTTTCCGCCGGTGAGATGGAGTCTCTCATATTGGTATTTCGTCTAATGAGTTGTTCTTGCACGTTATTCGAATGTTGCTATTAACATTCTAATGTAATTGAGTCATTCTCAGTCATCTATTACACAATACTGAAAAGTGAGATACAATTAGAAGCCTACATACGGGGTGTTTATAAATCGTAACATCGTTCATAATAGAGATATTGAAAAAACTTCGTTTTGTTTTAAATACCTGTACGTAGCCTACAAATTGTAATCCTAAACCATAACCTTTTATTTTTGCGTACTGATACACGACTTTGGTATTTTTAATGGAACACCCTGTACATTTTTAAATATTTTAAATCAGTGCTGTGGTAGTATGCTTCAAAAAATATTTGGAAAGTTATTATTTTGTTTTAAAAAATGCCCACCATGACACCCAAAATCACTAACAGTCGAACAAGAAATGCAAAACAAAGTTTACCTGACTCTCCTCATGGACGAATTATCGCAGCACACGTACTAAAACAATTGAAAACTATGTTTTTTAAATGAAATAATTATGTTCGCATTATATTTAAAATAAGCCAAGTGGAGTTTCTTTTGCTTTTCTTTTTCGATGTTTAATAATTTTGTGTAAGTCATAGCCTACTTGAACTAAATATTTTTTTATTTTAAAAAAATAATGAGTTCTAAAATTTTTGTTTGAGCATCTGTCAAAGTATTTTTACGATGATTTCAAATATCTACAAATATACGGGGTGTTCCATTAAAAAACCAAAGTTGTGTCGCAAAAATAAATTAGGAAGCCATGACTTAAACTGATTTATGGCAGTTTGTAGGCTGAATACTGGCATTTAAAACAAGAAAAAAGTTCTATTATTAATGAAGTTACAAGCTGTCTAGTGATATACAAACACCCTGATACATCACGGCCCATAACACGCCGTCATGTTCACGGCGAAAAGTCGTGAGCTCTACGGCGTATCTTTGGAATGCACGGCACTGTGCCGTATACGGCGCACGGCGAAAAGTCGTTTCGTCTGAAAGGGGCCTAATGGAATACAGCGTTGGACGAAAAAATCTACCGCAACGTAGAAGATAATTAGAAACCAAAAACGTTACAAAATGTTCTAATACATTTTCTGAATGACACTGAATTAAGTGTCAGAAAACAAATACGACCTACAACAATTTACAAAAAATAAGAAATACGGGCAAATGCCCTATAAGTTTATTGTTGAGCACACAATTTTAAATTTAATAACTTCTGCCTTTAAAGTACAATTTTTTTTTAAAATTGCGTTTGATCAAAGCAGGTTCAACAAAGAATAATAAACCGTGGCCTTTGCTTGTGGTAATGGCCAGATTCCACAAGAAAAAGAATATAATTTAAAAGGTGCAAATTCTACTAGTTGCTGTATGTATTATTATGCGTAAATCAAAGTAAACCTAGTGTAGCCGGAGATGTCGCTCTATCTCTCTGTAACTGTGGAGTTCTCCATCAAGTTCTGCGGCTGTCTTTCTACCAGTGAATATTGAGAATGAGAATTATTAATTTAATTATGCATTGGACTATGACATTAAATTTAAACAATGTCGGTAATAAATGCATGTAGTTCTTGTAATGAAACAATTAATTTTTCTCGCAGATAGTAAAATAATTCTAAATGCGAGTGTGGTATAGGCAACCCACATTACGTCCCACGGTATAAACTGTTGCATATACGCCCGGCGAAGTAAATCAGAAAAAAATTAGAAATCAGAAACGTACAAAATGTTGTAATACATTTTTTGAATTAAACTTAATTAAATGTAAGAAAACCAGAAGGTCAAGTACGACTATAAAATAATTTACAAAAAATTAGAAATATGGGCAAATGCTCTATAAATTTATTATTGAGCACACAATTTGAAATTTAATAAATTCTTCCTTTGAAGTACACATTTTTTTAAATTTCGTTTGAGCAAAGCAGGTTCTGCAAATAATAATTATGCATTGGACTATGACATTAAGTTTAAGCAATTTCAGTAATAAATGCATGTAGTTCTTGTAATGAAACAATTAATTTCTCTCGCAGATTATAAAATAGTTCTAAATGGGAGAGTGGTATAGGCAACCCACATTACTTCTCACGGTATGACTGATGGCATAAACGACCGGCGAAGTAATATAATATAGAGTTGGACAAAAGAATCTAAGGCAAAGTAGAACAATTAGAAATCAGAAACGTACAAAATGTTGTTATACATTTTCTGAATAAAGCTGAATTAAGTGTAATAAAACCGGAAGGTCACGTACCATCTATATCATAATTTACAAAAAATTAGAAATACGTGCAAATGCTCTATACATTTATTGTTGAGCACATAATTTAAAATTTCATTACTCTTACTTTTGAAGCACAAAATCTTTTTTAATTTCGTTTAAGCAGAGCAGGTTCTACAAATAATAATAAACCGTGGCCTTTGCTTGTGCTATTGTCCAGATTCCACAAGAAAAATAATATAATTTAAAAGGTGTAAGTTCTACTAGTTGCTGTATTGTATGTATTATTCTGCGTAAATCCAAGAAAACCTAGTTTAGACGGAGATGTCGCTATATCTCTCTGTACCTGTGGAGTTCTTAATCAGGTTCTGAGACTGTCTTTCTACCAGTAAATATTGAGAATTATTAATTTAATTATGCATTGGCTTTTGACATCTAGTTCAAGAAATTTCAGTAATAAATACATGTAGCTCTTGTAATGAAACAATTAATTTCTCTCGCAGATTGTAAAACTAAAAGGGAGTGTGGTATAGGCAACCCACCTTATCCCTCCCGGTATTACTTTTTGCATAGACGACCGGCGAAGTAATGTAATATAGCCTTGGACAAAAAGTATATCGCAAAGTAACAAATTAGAAATCTAAAACGTACAAAATGTTGTTATACATTTTCTGCATGAAACCGAATTAAGTGTAAGAAAACAGGAAGGTCAAATACGACCTATAACATAATTTACACAAAATTAGAAATAGGAGCACACAATTTAAAATTTAATTACTTCTACCTTTTGTTAGGCCATTTTATTTTCTTGTAATTTCTATAGCTACGTAACCATTTCAAACAGTTTCAGTACAAAGTCTACGATTTCTCCTTTATATAGGTCCCGTTTAGTCAGATTTCACAGCATAACATTTCCGCTATTTACATCTAAAGTACTAAAGTTGACACGCGCGCAACTCCGCTCCGCGCTAGGCTCTAGCCGTTTACTCGACAGCTGCAGCTTTTTTACATCGATTTCAAAACTTAGCCCGTTGGAGCAAGCGTGATATCAGTCTCGAATAATTTAAAGTTCAATCGTTCTCTCTGGCGCGCGGCTTGCTGGCCTGGCTTGTTGCGCTGTGATTGGTCACTTTTGGCGGGTTAGAGCGCGTCTGTCTGGAAAGCGTCGGTTGCGAGTTAGTCAGTCTCGAGCCGGTGTGGCTCCGACGGCCGCCGGTGCCTTCGGGTACTGCGTACGATATTTCCGTACTGTTACAGCTTCTTTGTGTTTTTGCTTCTCGAGGAGTCGGTTCTTGACAAGGAGTGACAGTGGGCTGTGGTGTTTCGGGGTACTGGTGGTGTCCGTTTTGTTGGCTTAAGCCACTCGTTAATTACGAAGGCTTGCTAGCCTGATTAATCCGTCGTTTTGGGCGGGATTCTCCCGAGTGAGCTAGATACCGGCCACGCCGATGTTTGCAATTGCCAAGGGGGCAGGCACAATTTCTTCCCGCGAGTCATGTAGGGGATCTCTTGGACCCCGCTACTTCCACCTACATCATTTCAACAGCAGTAAGCGACAACCCACGCCCGTTGAAAACAAGCAACGCCACGTTTTGAGGCTGACCCGCTAAATAAGGTCGCGTGCGCTGTGTTGTATCTAACATTTGTGTAATAAACTTGTTTGTCGCAAGCTGGCTTTGCATTACAATTAAAGCTCGCATATTTGCCGTCCGACGCTTCATTCAAACTTGTTACATTCACGTACAAAATCAACATTTGTGTAATAAACTTGTTTGTCGCAAGCCGGATTTGCATTGTAATTAAAACTTAAGTTGGTTCATTCAAGCCTGTTACATTCACGTACAAACTTAGCATTTGCGTAACAAACTTGTTTTGTCACCAGCTGACATTTAAATATAATTGGATTTGACTTATTGTCCACCCGCTGCTTAATCGAGGCGAGGCACACTCAATTACAAAAGTTAACCTTTGTTGTACGAGCCAACGCTTGGGGGCTTTATCCGCATTAGTTGTGGGTAATAGTTATTAGTTAAGGCGTTTCCCAACTGGGTTTCATTTCTTTTTGCATTTACCCCTTTATAATTTGCTAAATTTTTGTAAATTCCGACCACGTCGGTACAGCTGTAAAGTTTCGGCCATGCGATGTGGCCTAATAGATATGTTAACTATAAATGACTTATGATTTTCCCTTGTTCTTGCAAATGTTTGATTACAGGGTGACTAGTCACTGTGTCAAGATCGATGTAAGGTGAGGCGCGAACGTGGTGAGTAATCGTCGCAGGTAGGTTCGGTTGGCCCGCTTGTCGCTGCGTTGTTGTCTCCAGACTTAGTATTTGAGTATTTTTGGCCCCGTTTGACTTTCAAGGTTCGGTTAAGCGTGGGTTTTCCCTATTGAATCTTGTGGCGCCTATTTATTTTGTAACACCCTATACATATCGACACGCTTGCCTTGTGGTGTATCGTTTTTAGGACCACGCCTATCTCCCTGAGCGTATTCGAGCCGTGGCCTTTAGCTTGTTTTGTAGCGATTTTCCGAGTAAGTGTGCACGTTTTCCGGACTTGTTTAAGTATTTGACACTGACTCATCCGTGAATGTCGCTAGATCAGTTTGATACTGTAACACTTTGAAGTACAATATCTTTTTTTTTTTGGTTCACAGCAAATAGACTTACGATGAATGCTGCAAAGACGGAAAAAAATACTTTTTGTCTTCGTAGCATCTCTGATTTTGAAAACCCAGAAAATAATAAGTTTTTGAGTGTCTATATTGACCACACGCTAACATGGCGAACACATGTGGAGTACTTATCAGAAAAGCTTTCAAAAAACATATAATCAACTTCAACTTTCGTTGATTTGGTATGATTTTTATGCAAGGCGCTTTTTAGGAGAAATATTTTTCAGTTTTAATTAATATCTACTTAAATGGCTTATAGAAACTCGAATCTAGCCCTGTTAATGAATTACTGTTACAAAAATCCTGTAAATGTTCAAAAAATTCAGAAAGCTTGAGAAGACCTTAATCAAGCTGGCCTTAGAGGAAAACCACCTTACATTTTTCTGTAAAGCCCGTGATAACAACGTAGTTCCGAAAGGACTACTTCTAACTGTCTCGATAAACAGCCAACGAGCAGCCGGGATTGCGGGAAGAGCGAGCGAAGCAATAATTAGAGAACGAATTAACTATCACCGGTTCTCTAAACAACAACTCAAAGTGCAAATCGAAGACTTTCACACCACCATAAGGAACACGGTCAGTGAACAAGACTTTGTGAGAATAGCTGCGGCTACAAAGTTAAGTTACAGTAAGGCCAGTGGTCGGAATGTACCGGAACGGACCGGAACGGCGTTCCGGTTCGTGAAATATTATCAAGAGTCGTTCCGTCTCGTGAAATTTCATCAAAATCCGTTCCGTTTCGTGAAAAATTTTCCAAAAAGAGATGGAAAAGAAAGAGGCAAAAATAGCGGCATTCACAAAATGATTGCATCGGTACAATTTGTCAGCAACCTTAGCGCAATAGTCTGATGTTCTCGATGAATTGAGCGAAATGTATTATCTGTTATGTTACCTTACAATATTTAGAGTTTTGAATTTTGTTGAATTATTTTGATTTTATTGCCTCTTATTGAGTTATTCTAGAAGGAAATGAATAAACTTTATTTTGTTGTATTTATACCATTCTTGTTTTTTTTTTAATTAGGGTCTTTTCACTTTGAAATAAAATATTAAATTAAACTGGTTTGTGTCGACTATTGACGGAAAAACACATATTATTATCAACATTATTATTATTTTCAGCGAAAATTTTCGCCTGCGGCTAACACGGGGGGCATACCCCCCGGTCCCCCCCCGACAGCGTTCCGGTTCGTCAAAGTTTACATTCCGACCACTGAGTAAGGCTGGGAATAAACAAAAACAGGTTCACCTACGAAAGCTGGATAATCTCATCAAGAACAAGAAACCAGCAAAAACAAGAGGAAAACCCGTCATAAATTTATCCAGCAGACTGCTGGCTAACCTCGAAAAGACGGTGATAGAGAAGGGAGTAAACTAAGCGGTAACGCCAAGGTATATTCCGAAATTCGACCTCATAACCGCCTTTGAGGAAACAGCAGCACGCTTAAAATCAGAAGAAGCAGAAGAGTATCGATGGAGAGCAAGAGAAGCCCTTGAGCCATCAAAGAGAATTAAACCTGATCTTACTAGAGCTGAGATTAGAGAGATCAAGGTTCTCAAAAACGAAGCTACCATCAAGATACTACCTGCAGACAAAGGCAATGCAACAGCGATCATGGATTCAGACACTTACCCAGAGAAAATCCAAGACCTCATCAACGCGGGGGAATACAAGAAACTTCCCACGGACCTAACACTGCAGATCGAACGGAAAATATACCAGACGCTGTATAAACACAAAGAGGAGTTCCCGGACTTTCAGAGAATGTAACTTACTCCGCATTACAGCAAACCGCCTCACCTATACGGTCTACCCAAGATTCATAAAGGGGTAATACTTTTAAGACCGATAGTTAGTTCCATAAATTCACCATGCCATCTTCTATCAAAATTCCTGTTAACGATAATATACCCACTAGCGGCCAAAACAACATCCGCAATGAAAAATACTGAACACTTTGTAGACTAGATCAGGCAAACTCACATATCTCAGATTGACATCATGATGAGCTTTGACATAGTAAGCCTCTTCACAAATGTGCCAACAGATAACGCACTAGCAATAATCAAAAACAGGTTGGAATTGGATGACACACTTGTCGAACGCACAGATCTACAGGTAGATACAATAATGGAGCTGTTAACGATCTGCATTAAGACCACATACTAACAAGTAGACGAGCAGTTCGACAAACAAGAGTTCGGAGTGGCCTTGAGATCGCCACTGTCTCCAGTAACGTATGTCCCAAAAGTTTTCAGAAAAAAGTAATGGTTAAAAATTTTCTATAATTTTTATTTATTTTGCATGTCAACAACATAACCTTATAACTGTGTTTATTACAAAACTGACGTTATATTAAACGTCAATCAATTTGATACAATTTGTTTCTAACGACAACTGTATGGGACGTTATTTACTGTAGGTCTATTTTGAAAATTTTCCGAAAACTTTTGGGACATACGTTAGTCAGTAACATCTACATGGAAGACTTTCAACAACGAGCTATATCTCAATATGAGAACAAGCCTAGTCTATGGCAGCGATACGTAGATGATACGTTCGTAATATGGAAATTTATGGAAAGGATCTTCGATTTTCAAAAACTCAGAAAGAAAAATTATTTTGAGATCCTCTTGAAGTAAAAATTTTTAAAAACCGTCGGTTGCTTTGGGAGCGATTTTTTCTGCTCACGTTTCACCAATCGATACATTTTCGCTGTAAGGTGAATATTATCGAGAACTTATTAAACGGTTACCAGTGTTAAACGGCTGTTTTTAATAAAATAGCATTGAAATCTAATCAGCTACAGCCAACACCATTAAAAATATCTTGAAATTAAATTTTATTATTTAATTTTATGGAAAACTAAATTATTTCTCTATTAGAATGTAAGTGCTACTGATTTTAGTTTTTGTACATTTTTTTAAACAGAAACCATCTAGCAAACTTTTCCTAAAACAAAAATTAAAGGACATTTTGTTTTTATCAAGAAAGGTTATTTATTTCGGTTTTGTCATTTTATCAACGTCGTTCTAGTTTCCAAGTAAATATATCCCATCCGAATCGTCTGGTTCTGCTACAGATGGAATCGATTCTGTAGTTTTTGTAAGATATTCTTCTCCAACTTTATTCACATATTGATCAAGTAATTCGGCTCTAGTAGGTGAGTGTGTTGCTGGATATGTGGGTAGCTCAGAAGAACCAGATGAATCATTTCCAGTGTTGGCGTGGTCACGAACTGAGCACAACATTTTAATCAGAGACCAAGTAGTGAGGCTTAAATTGTGTTGGAAATTTAAACAAAAATAAAATGTTTTATTGTTTGGCCGACATATTCAACATAGAAACAGTTGGCAGTTTGAAAAAAAAACTTGATAAATTAAATAAGCTCTAGAAAAGTATTATAATATAAATAGGTACTTTAAAGTTATGGATTTCTCAAATTCATAATTTCGTATTTATTCTGCATGGTTTACTACATACGTAAATTACGTAAATAATGCGCATAGAGCGACTGCTTGGGTCTTGCGTACCAGTATACCGGTACTGGGTGCCAGGGCCGCCATCTTTTTGTTTTGCTGTGTGTTGCTCTTACCTCTAAAGAGAATAAATAGCAGAAATTTCAAAATGATTGGCCAAAAATTGTTTTAATGCCAAATAGTCCTAAATATTTGATGTAATAAGGCTCCATGATAAGATGATCAATAATCAACGCAGCGTAAGAAACAGTTTATCGGAATAATCACAAACAAACAGAATGGAGAAAAAGTTAGAGTAACATTCCGTAAACGTAAAGGGTATAGTGTATGCGACCATCTCCTAACCGTAAAAATACTTATAGAAGAATAAGTAAAATATAAATTTTCACTGCACACGGCATTTGTGAACTATGGAAAGATTTTTGAAGCAATATAACATTGGGCAATAATGGAGGAATTAGACAAGGCACGAATAGACCATCGATACAAAACCTTATTAGAAAATTTATTTAAGAAAGCAAAATCAACTATCAGACTACATGAAAACAGATATCGATTAAAAGAGGAAATTGGAAAAGGGGACACAAAATCACCCACGTTTTTTACCCTGGCCCTGGAAGCAGTTTTGAAGAATCTGGAATGAAGAAAAGTAGAAATAACATCAACGGTGAAAGAGTCTACCACCTTAGTTTGGCCACGATATAGCTCTGGTTTCAAACAACAAAGATCTAACAAAAATGCTAATACAACTACAAGAAAACTAAGAAAACATATTACGACTAAGAGTTAATATACACAAGACGAAAATAAAGAGCCCCAAGATAGACAAACAACCAATGGAATGGAAATAAAAAATATTAAATAGGTAATATGTATATCTTAGACAAAAAATAAAATAGAACAGGCAAACAAAAACATAGAAATAGAACGAAGTAGAAGACCAGGATGGCTTGCGTTTGATCAACTGGCATATATTCTCAAAAATAGAAAAAATCATCGATACATCAGAACAAACATTTTTGACCAATGCGTGCTGCCTTTCGACATACAAGTATGGACCACAGACATGGACTATCACCAAACAATAGTAAATAAGTTTGCAAATAACCCAATGGACGATGGAGAGACCTATGATAGAAATATAATTATGATAGGTATATAATTAAAAGACAGAAGGAAACATGATTGCATCAGACAAAAAACAAAGGTAACTGACATACAGAGAATAGCAACCTAAAATGGGACTTTGGTGGGTCAAACACAAAGTGGTAAGACGAAATAAAAAAAGTGGCAGGACTGAGATAGATGAGAAATACACAATATAGAGGAAAATGCAAACAGAGGAGGGAGTCCTATGATTAATACTGGGCCCAACAAGGCTTATAAAAAGAAGAAAATGTGATACGCAGATATCAGCACAGGTAAGTATATTATAACATCAGGTGCACGAACCACAAACCACCAGACGAATGTACGCGTTACTGAACTAATAATGCTTGGAGTATGCTGCACTGTGGAAGAGTACAGCAATATCATTTAACGTATTCTCATTCTATAACATCATAAATAAGTATATTATTTGCATTCAAATAAGTTAGGTACTTAAACTTTTTAGTCGTACTTGAGAATTCGTTAAAGTAAAAATTATTTTAATTTACTGATACTGTTGAAATAAAGAATAATTTGTTTTGCCAGTTTTGCCATAGTTATGTGAGTTTACTATTGTTCTTGCTTGTATACTGGACAATATCAAAAGTCAATGACTTGTTTTCTATATTTAAATGGTACATTTAGAATGCTAACCGTTTTTCAATAATAATTCCAATTTAATTTCTAAATTGATTGGTTTGATAATCAAAATGAGCTACTGCATATTGAAGTTTATTTTTATTCTGGCAAAACATTAAAAGGTATGCCACTTTAAAATATTTTAAAGCTTAAAGGGATAACATTTAAAAACCTTTCGTGTACCTATTGTTCTATTCTGGGTGGTAAGTATGAAATTGGTTTCAATAAATGGAATGAACTTCGTAGCATATTTTAAGTTAAAACTACGAAGCGAACAATAAACTTTCACTTTCACAACCAAAGTTAATAGGACCTCCGTATTCGTAGGTGATAAGCCGCCAAACGCATGTCTAAAGCAGTAGATAGTAGCGAACACTATATACTGTACATATCCATGATCATATAAATTAGATACAATAAGACATTTCCAACAATAAATAATAGTAAAATAGAATAATTATTATAATAAACTTGACGGTCGTAAAACTATATAATCTGATTGGGATACAGAAGGTTGTCTTTGAAAATGTGTGTAGTGATCGCAGAAAATCTGACTTGGGCTAGATTTCGTTACACCATGGTAGTACCTTTGTATGAGGCGGAGTTTCTGTACTGTTTCGAGAAGTGAACAAATATATTATGGCTAAGGGGGAATATTTTAGAAAACAAAAACATTATATTTTCAAAAAGTCCTTTTTGCTACACAAAATTGCCTTTCTCTTAAGCGTGACTTTTTTGTCTGATTTATTAACACTGAAACTTTGCTTACGTGCAATACCAACAGTCGTATCATGGTTTTATAAATTTGTAGCTTGTGCGTGATACATCTACTCTGTGCAATTAATTATCCTTCTATCTCTTGCTTTCTTTTTGCTGTCTTTCTGGTTACTGTTTCCAAGTTCTTTCGATTTTTTTCTATTTTGTAAGCACTCTTGTGTGTCCTTATCTCCAAATACTTTTTCGTTACAAACTCTTGCTCTTGCTGCACCATGGACTTTCGTTTTTTCAATTAATTCAAATTCATTTTTGAGGCCAAATTTTGATATCTGGTATTGAAACTCTGTTAACGATCTTATTTTATTTTCAATTTTCTTTAGGGTCATCCTTACTAATTTTTTTGTATATAATAACATATTTCTCCTAACATTGTCTTATAACTGCTTAAATTTTCCTTAGAACGTGCAATTAGTTGACCATACGGCTATTGTTTCCACTCCAAAGCGCAAAAGAAAAACATCGAAGAAACTGCAAGATTACTTAATTCATATTCTTATTTGGGTATTTCGCCACTCTGCAAATTAAAAATAATAAATAACGAACGTTTCGAGGGACAATCTGCCCTCGTTATCAACGAATAACAATTAAAACGAACAAGAAACTTAGTTTTTTTCACAGAGATTATCTGCAAGATTACGTTGTAAAAGATCGTATTGGTGAAAGATCCACAGACGTTAACTTGGTGCACAAACAGTATTTCAGAATGATATTTAGTCAAGTAGTTGACATTATTTTAAAGGAAATGTACATAAGGTTTACTGATCACTGAAATAAAATATTTGTGATCCCCATTAGAAATAAAGTTTCTATCAATGGAAAAGATGAAAGTTGTGAAGAAATTTATAGAAAATAAAGGGAAAAGTAGGTAAAGATTATCAAAGACAGGAGTAAGGAAGAAAAACGACTTGTAGTATTCCAAGATATACATAATCAACGGTAAGATATTTTATAGCAGCATTTGTAATCTCAAATAAATTTCTCAAACTGCATTCACGTGCCTGGAGGGTTTGCTCGCAGACTCCAGAGTATCTAAAATCGATTTTATAAAAACAATGCAAAAGCGGAAGTCGCTCGATTTAATAACAGCCAACAATCCAATGGCGTCTACTACATTATCTCCATCAATTTCACTACTCATTGGTGCATTTCGTAAAGCCTCTATAATTTTTAGGTAATTTAGTAAAATAATAATGGCGCATTTAGATAGTCACCATCGTTGTTCTAAAAGACGAAAGAGAGCATGGCCCTCATACAGGGCAGAAGATGAAGACACAAAGCATGGCACATTGATCAAAGCATTGCCTAATGTCTGGAAAATCGTTTGTTGCTTCCTCCGTTACGAAAATTCCAGTGCAATTTAATTATTGCAGAAAAAAATAAGGTCCAATTTATTTTGAGACCTTTCATTCAGTCAACGTCCAGCTTCAACGCAACTTTTCAGCTTCAATAAAACATAGTCTATCATTCCATATCGTGTTAATGTAATGGAACGACTCTCTGATTACCGTACCTAAAGTGGAGATCGCCTTTCCTTTTCTTAGTATGGAATCAGTCCGACGACTCATTAAAATGAGACGGGCTACTAAAGCTGGAAGTCATTTGTATTATAACACCAGAAAATATTAAGGTATCATTGGGCATTTGTTACAAAGTGAGGTTATGATGTTCTTCTTCTGCAGGAATTATTTCCGTTACGTTTATTGCACGAAGTCTTGATCATGGATGTGATTACGTTACGATATTGACCACTGTCAGCCAGAATTTCGGAACTTCGCATAGGCTTTTGTCACACTATCCAGTAGGCCGTGGATCAAACTATAAAAAAAGTAAACGTCGGCAAACAACTGCATGTTTAAACAAAAAACAGTCGATTGTTTATTCTGCCATTGTCACAATAATATAAATAGACACTTCACTTGTAATTATTTGCTTACTCTGTTTCTAAATTGACATTTAAAATGGAACGGGCTACTAAAGCGGGTAAATATTTCTATACTAATCATAACACAAATACAGTTGCTTTTTCTTTAAGATAGTAAAGTAGTATGCGACTGCTGTATTTCTACGGCAATTGCTAACTTATTGTATAATTCATTTTTTTCCGTAACTGATATTTTTTTCAATTTTATACTATTACAGACAAGGCTAAAAGCAAGAAGCTCGCAATGAGCCTTTACCAAATGCATAGGGCAATGGAACAGCGTAACCTGCTACTTCAACGGAGTTTAGTAAGTTTCTTTTTTTTTGTGCTTGTTATAGTAAATGTTATTTTCAATTTTTAATGTAAAAGCAAAAAAACTTGTCAATGCCAATTACGTAGCAAGTAGTTGTACGCGTAGTTTGCTATTTTTAATGTAAAATGATCGTACTGCAGTCGAAGGATTAAAGAGAAGTGTCAAGTTAATTACATTTCAAAAAGCCGCTGCAACAGTAATTATAATTGGGCGGCTTGCGTATAGGTTGTACCCCCTATAAAACAATTTGAATGCCTCTCAAAAGATCATGTGACATGTTTTCAATTACGTGTGTTAATTTGAAAGTAAACGAGAACAAGAAGGAAACACCCTTAAGTTTGGACGATGCAATCAAACTAACTAAGGGTTTGAGGAAGATCGAGGCCCCAAGGAGGAATCAAATACTTACGGAAATATCTACATACCTATGGCGGAAATGAATTTGTATGCTAGAGCATATACATTAATAGCTAAAATCTGGATCAGAGGAAATGTTATGGGATGAAGCCGGACATCTCGGAGCCGCCATCTTGGCGCCAGCCAACTAGGCCCAAGGCCATCTCGGCGCCGAATTCAAATTAGCAAACTACAGTGTGCACTACGTAAGAAAATTATTATAAACAAATAATAAATAAAGTGATAGCCAAGAAGCTGACATCAAATGAAAAAAAAAATATTTAGAATTTCTTGGAAAATCAAACACTAACGACCAGAGGTGGTTGCAAAGTGATTACAAATGTGCCAAACGTAAATTGTCACGTGACTTCCGTTATCAGTAAAATTTTAAATTTTTTAAAAATAATTACGAAACATGCATTTACTAGTCAAGGTAAGAGACACATTTTACGAAAACAAGTTTTCAGGCCTTGAGATTGTTCAGTCAGCTAAAACTAACACAATAAAAAATCTCATTGAAATCTTGCTTAATTTCCGAAAAATAGCACTTTTTCGATTTACACAATTTCGAAAAAATGTCTAAGTAAAGTGCCTTTTATGTGACAAATATTTCTTTAATGTTTATTTCCCAAATCAAAGCATTTTATTGTTAACAAAGTTTTTTTATTATGAAATAAAAAACTTTGTTAAAAATATTTGTTTTTCCATAGCAGTCTTTGTTGAAAGTAAAATTCTTTGATATGAGACCATAAAAGAAAATGTGAGAGATCAAAGTTGGCCGAGGATTTTGAAATTTGGTGTAGGAGCCTAGATGTTGATTCTAAACAACTTCTCTTAATAACTTTTTGTGGTATTTGCTACATAAAAACACGCTACTCTACTAAAATTTTCAAGGAACACTTCACTTTTGAAAACTGAAATGCTGTTCCAAGAAGGGCTGAAACCCAAAAAATGAAAATTTATATCGAACATTTTTCACTTTTTACAAGATCCGTTTCACCTATCCGGCGACACACTGTATATACAGGGTGATTTCCTTATACCAGGATATAAAGCTAAAAACACTTTACCACTTTTGCGAAATAAAAAAAACTAACGGAGGTACAAGGTTTCAAATTAAGAACTAAAATTACTTAACTAAAATTAAACTAAACTTAATCTAGCTTAAATGATATGTTCAAAATTATCGGCATTCGCTTCTACACACACATTCCGCGTATAAGAGCGATGCGGCAGCGGCATTTTGACGACACTCCCAGTAAATAATAAGCATATTCACTCATTCAGTATTTTCATAAACATGAGTCATTATTGTAGCCATAACCTTAAGAAAATTACAATGAAAAACTAGTTGACAGGTCATTGCTTGACAACAGAGATAAACAAAAATAAAATTGTCCAGCCGCATTTGCGCCAAAGTTTAGTTTTTAATTTGAAACTTTAACACCCTGTACCTCCATTAGTTTTGATATTTCGAAAAAGTGGTAAATAAAAAAATTCCTATTTTTTAGCTTTATTTCCTGGTAAAGGGAAAGAATCAACTTAAAAATCACACTGTATATAAAAATATAATAAAAAAAATACTGGCAATGTTTACATTTTACTTTATACAGGATGACTGCTTGTCCGAAAACCTATTTAGCCCGTATTCGATATATTGAGTGATTTCTACTTAGTTAAAAAATTGCGTTTTTTGAAGTTGTGTAAATCCAAAAAGTAAAATTTTTCGGGAATTAAGCAATATTTACAAAAAATTGATTTTTAATTCTTAAGCATTTGTCAAACATTTTCAAAAATTACAAATTCTACAAACACGGTACAAAATAGAGCGTTAGTTCAAGAAAAAAAAATTCTCTAAAATTTTAATCTGAATTCAAAAATGTAACAATATAACGGGTGTTTTATTTAAAATAGGAGTTAATAAAAAAAATAGAAAAAGAAACAAAAGAAACCCACTTTAAAAGTATTCAACTGGAAAATCACCTATCTCACATCAAAACACATTAAAAATGTAATAAAAAGATAAAGTTTGAAAAAAATCGTTAGAGCCGTTTTTGAAAAAATCGAAAAACACTGAAAAATTACAAGATTAAACACCTACTTCCGGTTAAGCGATTTTCTTTAAAAGCTTGCTGTCTCATCTACATAGTTCATTAAACGTATATATGAAATTTCAACACTGTACCTCTTTTCGTTTTTGAGATATTCTGTTCACAGACAGACAGACAGACACATAGACAGACAGACAGCCAGACACACAGACAGACAAACAGACCAATGAACAAAACCATGTTTTTTGGGTTCAGGGGATTGTAAAACGTGAAGATCCGTTGAAAACTCAATTTCGAATTTTTAGGGTGAATCCAATACGTCTTTTACCTATCGCAAAAGGAAGTAAAAAGTAGGTAGGAAAGGAATACCCTTGCAAAAGGGTTTCGCCTCTGGCGTAGTTTACACGTTGAGTTACCGTGCTCTCTTGCTTTTCCTCCTGATGAAGCACCTTACGAAAGTGGGAGAAACGTTGAGTTCTTAGACCTCAATAATGACACGGTCCAATCCCGGAAGTCGTTTGTTACTTGAGTTTGGAATTAGTTAAAAAAAACAAAGTCTATGGTGCAGCAAGAGCAAGAGTTTGTACCGATAAAGTATTTGGAGTGCTTACAAAATAGAAAAAAGTTAAAATCTCTTGAAAACAGTAACCAGAAAGACACCAAGAAGAAATCAAGAGATACGTGTAGAAGGAGAATTAATTGGACAGAGCAGATGTATCCCGGACAACAAAGCTACAAATTTATAAAACCATGATATGGCTGTTGGTAGTTCACGCAAGCAAAGTTTCAGTGTTAATAAATTAGACAAAAAGTCACGCTTAAGAAAAAGAAAATTTTGTGTAGCAAAAAGGTTAACGACAGCTAGCTATTCGAACTTTCTTTCGAATGAGATCAAGGAGTTACGATAGCTGTTCTGTTCATAGTTCGTTATAAGAAAAATACGGGCTTTTTGAGAAAATAATGTTTTTGTTTTCCAAAATATTTCCCCTTAGCCATAATATATTTGTTCACTTCTCGAAACAGTACGACACTCCGTTTTTGAAAGATCGTCAAACATCCGCTGAGATTCAGCTACTGCTTCATTTGCGTTGGGGAATCTTTTACCACGTAGGCTTAATTAAATCTTTGGAAACAAAACGAAATTGCGAATCTGGACTGTATGGGAAATGAGTGATCAGCGGGATTCGTGTACGAAATTTAAAGATATTGAGACTGCATGTAAAGTTGTATTATCATGGTGTAACGAAGTGTAGCGCAAGCCAGATTTTCTGCGATCACTACACACATTTTCAAAGCCAACCTTCTGTATCCCAATCAGAATATGTAGTTTTACGACCGTCAAGTTTATTATAATAATTATTCTGTTTTATTATTATGTATTGTTGGAAATGTTTTATTGTATCTAATTATATGATCATGGGTATGTACAGTATATAGTGTTCGCTACTATCTACTGCTTTAGACATGCGTTTGGCAGCTTATCACCCACGAATACGGAGATCCTATTGTACTACTAACTTTTGTTTGTGAAAGTGTAAGTTTATGGTTCGCTTCCTAGTTTTAACTTGAAATATGCTATGAAGTTCGTTCCACTTATTGAAACCAATTTCATACCTACCACCCAGAATAGAACAATAGGTACAAGAAAAGTTTTTAAAGGTTATCTCTTTAAGCTTTTAAATATTTTAAAGTGACATGCCTTTTAACGTTTTGTCAGAATAAAGATAAATTTCATTATGCAGTACTTTATTTTGATAATCAAACCAACCAATGTAGAAATTAAATTGGAATTATGATTGAAAAACGGTTAACATTCTAAATGTAGAATTTAAATACAGAAAAAGTCATTGACTTTTGATATTGTTTAGTATACAACCAAGAACAACAGTAAACTCACATAACTATGGCAAAACTGATAAAACAAATTATTCCTTATTTCAACAGTAAATCAAATAGTTTTTACTTACTCTAACGAATTCTCAAGTCCGACTGAAAAGTTGAAGTACTTAACTTATTTGAATGCAAATAATATATTTATTTATGATATTATAGAATGAGATTACGTTGATGTAATTTTTTTTAGGGCGCAACATGCTCTAATTGCATTGAAGAAAAGGAGCCCAGTACCGATATACTAGTATGCAAGACTCAAGCAGACGATCTATGCGCTGATCCTGTCGAACTAAGTAAATAGATTAATTTTTTATTGTTTTTCTAACATTATTATGTTGTACCGAAATTTAAGCTACATTATTTACGTAATTTACGTATGTAGTAAACCATACAGAATGAATAAGAAATTAGTTTGAGAAATTCATAACTTTAAAGGATATTCTAATACTTCTCTAGAGCTTATTTAATTTATCAAGCTTTTATTCCAATAAACTGCCAACTGTTGTATCTGTCGGCCAAACAATAAAACAATTTATTTTTGTTTAGATTTTCAACACAATTTAAGCCTCACTACTTGGTCACTGATTGAAATGTTGTGTTCAGTTCGTGACCACGTCAACAGTGAAAATGATTCATCTGGCTCTTCTGAGGTACCCTCATATCCAGCAACACAATCTCCCAATCGTCCATATGTAGCACAACCAGACGGTTTCGATGAGGTAGAGAAGATAGATAAGAATTTGTGTTATCCAGCAACACAATCGCCCTCTAGAGCAAAATTACTTGATCAGTATGTGAATGCAGTTGGGGAAGAATATCTTACGAAAATTGCAGAATCGATTCCATCTGTAGCCGAACCAGACGATTCGGATGCGATATATTTACCTAGAAACGGCGTTGATAAGTCGGATGAGAATGTGTGCGATTCCGATTTAATTGATGAAATTGAGACTGAAATTGGACAAGCATTTCTTACTGAAATTGGACAATTTTTTTTTACAAAAATGGAAGAATCGATTCCATTTGCACAAATACCAGACGACACAGATATAGAAGATTTTCCTGAAAACCAGGACTAGGTTGATAAGGTAGAAGAAAATTTGTGTTCTCGAGATAAATGATCAGATTCCAGTATGGAGATATAAACCTTCCAAGTTCATCATGAAACCATTCAAATTACACCATGGCCTTCGCGTATTACTGAAGATTGAGAAATATAATGATATAAGTCTTCAAACCTCGGGATCAAAATAAATCCTGAAATAGCGTTTTCTGTTATCATTAATATCGTTGAAGTTCGTTGTTAAAAATTGGAACCATATCAAATTTCTGTGATAGATAAGTACTTATTTAACAAATAATGTATTGCTATAATTACTTTATTGTTAAATTGTTAATTGTTATAGTCCGACTGTATAAATTGGTTTAATAAAATTTTATATAAAGTTTATCATTGCAATTTATTTGAAAATGATATAATGTTACTGAAATATCAATCAATAATAATAAAAATATGTACATATATAGGTACAATATACCTATATGGATAAAAATGTAGGTAAAATTTAACAGATTTAAAGTTTAACAAAAAAAATTTCGTACCATGAGAAAACTGGTTTTTTAGAACTGCATCAAAAATCAGGCTTTGTCCCTTATTGGATTGAGTCAAAAATCAATCATTTTATTTGAGTGCATTTATATAAGCGTCAAAATAAAGTATATAATTGTGAAAATAATACATATAGTAAACTCGCCAGCATATCGGGACTGGAATATATGCATATCGTACCTGAGGGCACAACTAGTTTATTTTCTCTCTCTTTCTTTAACTTAGTGAACCATAATTCTCAGATCGAGGACGAACTAAATTAAAGAAACAGATAGAAAATAAACTGGTTGTGTGCTCCGCTACGCTTTGCATAAATTCCAGTTCCAATATGATAGCGAATTTACATTCTACATGAGTTTTACATAATTATTCACGGTTATACCGAGTGACAATGAAACTAGGGCCATGCTTATATCTTTTTTATTTATTAACTAATTTAGATGAAATTTGGTGAGGGTATTACGCATAATTGAGAATTGATGGACAGATATAGTCAAAATGGCCGACTTTCGGTTTAGCTAGAAATGCCATCAAATTTAATTTTTTAAGTGGATCACCTTGTATATTTTATGTTTTCGGAATCTACGGCTCAAATTACATACGTCCGTGTTGCCAATATTTTTCCAAAGGAAAATAATATTTTTTCAATTTAATTTTTGAAAGTAGAAAGCCGTACATTCGAAAAATCTGTTCTAATTGACTCTAGCAACTCATAATAATAGCTATTTCATCAAACAGATTAATACCAAATCATTCAGGAATAAATAAAATTTGCTAAAAGCGTCTTTAAGAAAGTAATTTTTTAAATGGCATCTACTAAGGACCATCTTGCCATTAGATAGCTAATTTAATTATTAATCTAATGATATGCAGCATGCACCACTTTATCTTTATCTAAAACTCTTTAGAGTTTTATCTTTATTTAATAAATTATAAAGTACCTGTTTTCAAGTTAAACGATTTTGTTGTATTTGAAAACCTAGTAAGCCAAGAAAATAACATATTTAATATCGAATCAATCGTAAAATAGGCGAGTTTTTAAGATACATAAACTAATTTTAAATGTATTAAGTTTTTAAAATTTTATTTTAGGTAGATAACAATAAACTGAAACAAAATTTACAGCAGAATATCCTTTAGAAAATATATAAAATTTACAAGAATAAATTATTTTATTTATGTCCAATGATATGCTCAAACTATCGTCCATTTTCCCTGACACACAGTCTAGTTCTATTTATTGTACACCTCATAACGTTTCTAAGTTCGTCCCGAACTGCACGTTGAACTGTAGCCCTTCAGACATGTAAAGCCGTCGGTGATCGTCCTATCCATCTATATCCATAAGTGTCATCCAGGTGTTGCCGGACAATGACAGCATTATGAGGCCCTGCTGACATCCCCCATCTTGCTGAAAGAACATATTTTCTCTGATGTTCGGTTTAGATTTCATTTTCTACAAATCCAAGATTACTTTGGCTTGTTAACGACTCGTCAAAGAAAATAGATCCAATAATTCTTGTCCCTATAATACCCACCCACACGTTAAACCCAAATTTTTCTTGAAAATTACCTTCCCTCAGCAATCTAGGATTTTCTTGAGCCCAATATCGTATACTATTCCTGTTGAACCTCGTAAACCTAGACTCGTCTGAAAACAGTATCTTCAAAACAAAATAGTCTTCTTTCTAAGTCGTCGTCATATAAATGCTGATGCAAAATATATTTATAGAAGTGATTTTTAGGTTTTTTGGATATTTTTCTAGCACTTTCCCTGCTCACGTTGAATTCATTTTCCAATTCTCGCAGTGAAACAGATGGAGAAAATTGACCATAAGTCAATATGTTAGTTTCTGCATCTTCACTGGCGATAAAGTCGTGGTTTTGCTTAGCCGGATTTTTTCTTAGTATTATTTCCAATTTTCTGAAATATGTTTTTGGTGGATGCCGTCTTAAGGGAAAACGAGCAGCGTACAGGGAACTTGCATTAATTGCGTTTTTTTACATTCCCGTATTATTCATATCATATTGATTTGTTCATTTCGAGAATGACGATACTGATTATTACGTATGTCCATTTTGGAAGAAATTGTTAAGTCAAGTGACAAGATGAATTGAGAGTTAAAAAACTAAACTTATTTTATTTTTGACATGACATTAGAGGCCTTTTGTTTTCCATGGCTAACTATTATTTTACTAAATTTCAACGGGCAATTTATGGGACGTATTACACATTACAAATTAAATTTTTCAGTTTTAGATAAAGATAAAGTGGTGTATGCTGCGTATGATTAGATGGGTAATTAAATTTGCTATCTAATAGCAAGATGGCCCTTAGTAGGTGCCATTTAAAAAATGCAACAATATCGTATGTAATTTGAGCCGTAGATTTCGAAAAACATAAATTATACATAAAGTTGATGACATTTCCTGCAAAACCGGAAGTCGACCATTTTGACTATATCTGTCCATCAATCCGAAATTATGTCGAATACCCTCAAATAAAATTTCATCTAAAGCAGTTAATAAATAAAGCAGATATAAGCATGGCCCTTGTTTCATTGTCACCCGGTATACCTCGTGTAGGAAGTAAGTATAGCAAATCGAACAATAACAGTAAATATCAATCTGACAATCATTAAGTTTCATTTCAATGCTTCAACGTAATGACTGCCATTGATTAATTAAATTTACTTTAATTTTAAGCACATAGGAGTTCTTTTATATAAAACGGGCGAAAAATGTATTAGGCGTTAATCCGATTTTTTGTGACCTCGCGATGTTCGTCCCAAAACTTTCAAACTCATGCCTAATACTTAATTTTTCGCTCTATATACATAAATTACGATTTCATATGAACGACATTATCAGAAATTTATAAATTAATGTGATTTTAGGCATTTATGTATCTTTTACGAAATTAGTATTTAAGATTCCTTCTCGGTGGTTGAGTGGGCTTGTTGTCTGCTTAGCAACCAGGTAAACATGGGTTCAAATCTGGCCGTAGCCGAGAATTTTCTCGAAGCGGCAGTAGATTTGAACTCATTAGTTAAGTTAGATGTAAGTTGTTGTGTGTGTGGTATGTTTGCACGCGGTCGAGCGTAATGTAAGTCGCGTGCGGCGCATTACCTCCGTTGCACTTCCCGCGAGGTATGAATGGTCCTCGACACCGAAAGGTAAAACAGGCTATAGATCATGAATAAATGGATGAATGAATAATTAACACAAAAAGCCATTTTTTTAAATTACAATTTTATTTTTTTAACTCTATTTTAGCTGTTACTCGGATATGAGAACAACAGATCTTCAAAATAAGAAAAGAAATATACATAAGTAATGCAAAACCAACGGATATTTATTTTATTACGGAGCTGTCAGACATCGATTAAAAGGTCACTAGCGATCTTATCAAATGTCAACGTCTTCGTACCAACATACATATTATAGTGTGTCCCAGGATTGATGTTACAAGAGGTGGGATGGACTAAAAATTTTTGAATTTTATTTGACGGTTCTAGGATTTGGTCCTGCTTGGTTTGAAAAGAATTTTAAGTATATTTTGAGCTTTTGAAAAACAAGTAGGCCTTGACAGAGAAACGAAAACTATTTTATTTTCAGGTAAACTACTCTTTTTGTTCATGATACGGCAAAATTTTATCAAAAAAAGTTGTTCAGAATGATAAATTATGGTTTTATACAAAATTTCAGAAAGATCTGTCGACTTAGAAAAAACCGTTATTTTTTAGATAATTGTGTTTTATTTTTAGGTAAACTACCATTTTTGTTCATGATACGGTAAAATTTTATTAAAAAAAGTTGTTCAGAATGATAAATTATGGTTCTATACAAAATTTCAGAAAGATCTGTTGACTTAGATTAAACCGTTATTTTGTAGATTAAACAAATTGCATTTATTAAAAATGACGGTTTAATTTAAGTCGACAGATTTTTCTGGAATTTCATATAGTGTCCTAATTTCTTATTCTGAACAACGCTGGTGAAGATCTTCCACAACGCGTTCAGGCAGGTTATTGAGCGATAGTTCTGAGGTCTGAACAAGTTCGCCGATTTGGGAATAAGCCCAGATCTTATTTCTACGAGCCGTGGTGGAATAAGCTCATTGCCCGGAATATAATTGCTAAATACCCGAGCAAGATAAAGATGTAGGAACGGGAATGACTTCCACCAGAAGTTGTTGATAGCGTCTATTCCTGTTTCGGAGAAATTGCGATTTCTTCTGAGAGCTCGCTTGAAGTAGGCATCACATTTAACACGCTCATGATTTTTACATATAGCTCTTAATTTTGTTTATTTCTTATGTACATGGTCTAGTCTTGGGTAGTGAAACCACCAATTATTCAAATTTAAAAACTTAAGTTAAAAATTAATCGCTATCTATGAAAAATTATGAGCTTGTTAGATATGTTGCCTACCTTGTTGTTACACGATAAAATGGGCATCCTGTATATATGTAAAACCTAAAACTACTTACAATAGCAAAACTAAGTCAGAACTTGTATAATACAATGGCAGCTTAAGAAGTAAGTAGTTGTACATATTGTTTGCTACTTTTAATCTAACAAGATTGTATTTACTGCACTCTAAAAACAACATCTGCTTTGTCTAGACTACATAAAAAATGAGATGCATCTTTAAATTGGTTGGTCAGAAACGCCAATAATGAAAAATGGAAAGAAAGAAGAACATAACGAAAGACGTGATGTTTCAGCAATACAACTTCGATAAAGTAGAACAATTGTTAAAGAGAGGAACTGGGATTTCTGAGAGAATCAAACAAAAAAGAAGATGGATATTTTTAAAAATTGCAAAAATAATTACATGAGAAGAAAAACTAAAAATCATGGAAAATAAGAACAAATTGAAAAAGGAACAATTAAGCAAACGATTAAGAGAAAGCTGTTTTTCACAAATTATTATACAGTGTGGAAATATACATATAGAAATATACAATAGTGGAGCAAATAGGAAAAGACAAGTGAATGTTGCAAGAAGAACCATTTTATAAATATAGAGTAGTTCCTTTCTCACAATCCGATTTACAGAGGCACATAGCCAACACCGAACAAACAGATGTAGTTATAGTCCAGTCAATGAAACGGGTCTGGAGGGAAATGCCGTGATCTCAATTTTTGACTTCAGGGCTGCGTTTGGACTAGTTAGAAGGTAAACATACCAAATATCCCCGAACCTAGGTTGTGAGGGGGGAGGGTGCAGGGGGGCACAAAGAAGGTACCGATTTTTGTTTTGGCATTAAATTTACTTTAAAATGAATATATTATTCAATATTTTATCTTAAACTGTGTGCCAACTATTGTAACCTACCTTAGAAGGCTCACACATCTCCGACTAGCTCAATCCTCGGCTGCGCTATGGGTATGATAAGTGTGGGATTTTAGTTTACTTCACTTTCGCATTAGTTCATTAAACAAGAAGTATTGGGCGCCAACAATTTTATTTTAAATTGTACATTTTTTCTTTGATATAGATATTTACATTCGATCTTATAATTCAAGGTTTATATTTCTGTCAAATGGGAGTTTAACATGATAAATGGTTAATTAATATGGCATTTTCTACATTTCACGTTATATAGAAATATAGAATTAAAGTTACTATTATTTTGATTTCATCGATTAATCAACTTATAGTTTTGTAGAGGGTTTTCTATATTTTACTAACATTCAACCACTTTCAGGTAAGGAAAATCTAAACACCTCTTTATACCCTCTTAACCTATTTATAGTTTTAATTAATGTTGTTAATGGGTTTCACGTTTAACTCAATTCACATTTCCAAAGTATAAGAAGTGCCCATTATTTGATAGGTGTCTGCTTTATAACATTAAACCCCTATAAATTGACGTTTATAAAATTATAACTTGATTTGTTTCACCTGGTTACTAAAAATCTGGTGTGATACACGCACACAACTTCCTTTTACAGTGATCTTATAATTGGCCAAAAATTTGATTTTAAATTTTTAAGCATTTGTCAAAAATTTTAAAAAATTACAAATTCTACAAAAACGGTGCAAAATAGAGCGTTAGGTGAAGAGACAAATTTTATCTAGAATTTTAAGATGAATTCAAAAATGTAATAATATACCGGGTGTTTTATTTAAAATAGGAGTTAATAAAAAAATAGGAAAAAAAACAAAAGAAACCCATTTTAGAAGTATTCAACTGGAAAATCACGTATCTCACATCAATACACATTAAAAATGCAATAAAAATGAGTTTGAAAAAAATCGTTAGAGCCGTTTTTGAAAAAATCGAAAAAAAACTGAAAAAACACAAGAGTGAAAAATTGATTAGACGTGAATAGATCTTTGAATTATTTATTCGATATGTATCTTTAGTTTTTTGCTAATTGTTCAATAAATATATTTTAAAAGGATTTGTTGTTTGGGGAGCTTTTACATTGCCTAAACTAAGTAACTTTGCATTTTCCGTACATAGACATATATCTATATTTTTAAAGCCTCACCATTTTTTTCCATTACATTCTATTACAATCCCGCATTAAGTTTTAGTACAAACAGATGACACTAACATCCCAACTCTGCCAGTGGCCGTTTACCACTCTACCACCGTCTGCCAACAAGTACAGCGCGGCAATGACCTTAGCCCCACCAAATATTATTCGTGCTAGAGAAAAATGCAATCCCACATTCCGTTAGTATCACGCTATTTAATATTTACTTGCAACTTTACAATTTCACAAAGGGCCAAAATTGCACATTTTCCCTATTTAAAAATTGAGAAAATAAAGCAAAACAACACCCCCTTTACAACCGCATCCGAAATTCTCTTAAAAATACAGTCCACCAGTAGAAAGTCTTCAAACGCAGAATTTCACACAAATATTGATTTTAAGGTTTTTTTGATAATTATAACGTTTTTCCCATTTTGCAACCCCCAAATCCACCTGGGCCGCAAAATTCCCACATCCCGGAAACTCGTAAATAATAAAATCGACCAGTAGAAAGTCTCCAAACAGCGAGTTTTACACCAATATTGATTTCAAGGTTTTTCTCATAATTATAGCGTGTTCTTTATTTTGCAACCCCCAAATCCACCTGGGCCTTCAATTCTTTAAAATCCACAGATTCATCCACATACTACCAAAAACAAAATTCGAAATGTTTTCTTTCCCCCTGGTTATGAAAACATCCAATTTGCCACAAATGCACCTCACCTTTATAGCCCTGTAATTTCGCCCCTGTCCATCGCAGACCCCAAAAAACAGCCATTACGATGGGCGTTAGTTTATCCTCTTTCCAACTAGCCCCAAATCACATTTGGATCTTTAAAAAAGTATGCGATGTAACAGCACCGAACGTTTTCCTGTCCAAAAAATTGTTTTAACCTCCGTATTTTCGCCCCCTCCAATCTTACATTTTCACAACTTTTCCAGAAAGTTCGCCCTTGACGAGATCTTCAAAATGACACCAACAACATTCACTTACAATAAGTACAACTTGCAAAAATTTGCGAAAACTGCTCACTTTCCAAGCGTCACAAATCGCTACTGGAGCCCCGTATTACCGTCACATTTCTAATTCGTTAAACATTTTAATATTAAAAATTGCCATGCACCATAAATACTTCGGAATTTTTACTACTGGAAGCTTCTTACATATTGGCTTCAAGATTTTCACGAGAAAATATTTTATTTGTATTTTTTTCTTATTTACTATAGAATTTTCAACGTAGCTTTCTGCTGCGACAGAAGATTTCCAGGCGCTGTGGCGCTTAATAGTTGTTAAAGCACTACCGGAATCTGCCAAAGAAGATGGTGAGCACCTCTGAGAAAAATACACCGTATATAACGCATACTCCTTTAGCTTCAGGTACCCTTCTGACCATTTAACAAAAACAATTGTACACTGTAATTTTTAAAGGTTGAAAAAAGGTATAAATGAAATTGAGAGGTATTTTAACTTGCCTTCAGAGGTATAACACTTATTCGGAGGTGTAATAGAATGCCTTGAGGTATTTATTCCACCGTTTCAACCTCTTTTGGTGAGTAAGGTATTTTGGTTTACTTCGAGACTGTAAGAAAGGTATAAGAATATAGCTTTCCCAGTTTTGTATTATACCTTGAGGTACTTTTAGGGTTTTCTATGTCAAGGTATAATTTTCTACCTTACGGTATAATTGTATTGGCTTCTGCGAGGTAGAAAGTTTTGCTTCAAGGTGGTAAAAGAGGTATAATAATAGCCTTGTAAGTTTTGTATTATACCTTGGGGTACTTTTAGGGTTTTCTATGTCAAGGTATAATTTTCTATCTTTGGGTATAATTTTATTGGCTTCTGAGAGGTAGAAAGTTTTGCTTCAAGGTGGTAAAAAAGATATAATAATAGCCTCGTAAGTCTTGTATTATACCTTGGGGTACCTTTAGAAGTTTCTATGTCAAGGTATAATTTTTTATCTTTCGGTATAATTTTATTGGTTTCTGCGAGGTAGAAAGTTTTGTTTCAAGATGGTAAAAAATGTATCATAATAATAATAATAATAATAATTTATTTCAGAAGAGTATACTTATGTAGAATACACAATAATCTAAGATGACTAGAACTTTCAGAAATAAATGATGAAAGGACTTAGCCCACAGAAGTAAAACTTGTGCGTGGGCGATTGAAATATATGAAAACGTAGTGAAGCACATTTCTCAACACTTTGCAATTCTCTAAGACAGTAATACATTGTTTTGATCAAGCATTTTTTATGTCTATTAAATTATGAATACTATATCTAGGGGTACTCTGGAGCAAAGATTTAATTTTTTTCTTAAAGTTTTATCTGCTTTTTATACTGTAGTTTCAGTATGACATTTGTACCTGGTATGATAATCATGGGTTATATCTGTTAAATCGTCTTTAGTTTGATATTGCAAGCAAAGCATCCTATAACAAAATAGCCTTCTAAATTTTGCATTATACTTTAAGGTTCCTTTAGAGTTTTCTGACAAGGTATAAATTTCCATCTTACCTTTTAATTTTATTGGTTTTCGTGAGGTTGAAGGTTAATACTTCAATGTGGCCAGGAAAGGTATAATAATAGCCTTCTGAGTTTTTCATTATACTTTAAGGTATCAAGAAACTCGAAAACAGTAAGCGAGAAAAACGGTTAAGTTGGGATAACGCTACATAATCGGACGCTTAGTAATATAAGATCAAGAAATTTCAGTTTTTCTTATGTTTCTGATGATATCTGGAAAAACGAAATTTTGTATTTTCGTTTTTCTTGTTTTCTGGCTTTATTATTAAAGCACAGTGACAACTGATGTAGCGAGGTTGATCAGTGCAACACCAGCTGAAAAACAGATGTTTTTCAGTTGGTTCACCAGGGCCAATTTTGGAACAACCACCGCGGCGCTCTGCACCCGTGGACATGTCATAAAATTCCATTTTATTGACGCGTTGCGATATTTAAACCAATATTATGAAGAACTTTATTAAAAAAATTAATGCCGTAGTTCACTAAAAATTGGATTGGGGCAATGGATCGCATACAAATCAACGAAGTGTCGAACGTGGCCAGCGGCCGCGGGTGGTGCATCCCTAGTACAAAGGTTTTCGCCAAATAAGGTGTATAGAAAGTTGTTTTTCTAAGAAACGTCCTGAAGCTTAAGATTATTGTTAAAACTGAACCCTCAAAACTGGAAATTTCTATCAACTTGGGCGTGGGTCTTAACGTCCTGTCCTGCTTAATACATCTATCTCTTTCCATTATTACTACTTTATCACTTAAAACGGTTCTGACGTACTACATTTATTGAAGCGGTAGGTTTTACCACTTCTCCCGTTTGGCAAACATTTTGCTATAACGACAGTTTTACCTCACAGGCTTCAAGTGAAAAACGGTGTGCAGTACCATTATACAGCGCCCCATTTACTTTCTATTAGAGAAACAAGATAGTGCAGATAAGTTATAGACAATTATTATTATTACTATAATATGAACATTTGACTGTGCAAATGTATGAATGCTGTGTTCAAATTTTTTTCAGTTCAACATGTTAATAATATTTTTGACTCTAATAGTGTCCTGCCCTATGACAATATTGATAATGAAAATAACGATTTTGTCAATGAATTTATTAACCAACTCTTACTAATCTTACTCTTACTCGTACTTAAATTACAATTGCAACATGAGTTTTTGTTATCAACGGTTATAGCAAAGAACGTTTTTTTGTGGGTTAAGGATTTGTTTAAAGTACTACCATCTCATATCGAAAAAATGTTAGGGTAAAATGTAAGTACTTGAATATGAATTCTCAACAGGAAAGTGCAATTTAAATTTGTTTGCCAATTTTAACGTTACGTTTGATATTTCAAAAGCGGGGGAGGCAGCCTTTTTAAATGAAAATAATTTTATAGCTCCACAAGAGCATGTGCTAGGGCACGGTATAACGATGAAAAACAGAGAAAGTTTTACATTATGTCCCGATTTTAGACACGATTAAGAACTACTTACACAATGAGAATGTATGGAGAAGATACAACAGAAAATGCTATTCTTCTAATATTTTAGATTGCTACGAGTCTGGCACACATTTTCAAAATCATGATCTTTCCTAAAAAATCATTTATACGATTACATTTTTATACGGATGAATTCGAAGGGACCTGGACATATCGCCGAATGGACAAAACGCCGAATCGTGTTTTAATGCCCAAAACGCCGAATTCGTTTCAGTGGACAAATCGCCGAAAATGCCCAAAACGCCGAATGCTATCGGTGGACATATCGCCGAAAATGGACAAATCGCCGAATTAGTTGGCGTGGACAAAACGCCGAAAATGCCCAAAACGCCGAATTCTCTCGGTGGACATATCGCCGAAAATGGACAAATCGCCGAACCGTGTAAAATGACCCCACATGAATCGGAAAGTTGGCATCGCTCGATTTTGTTCAAAACCCCCGTTTGTGTCAGTGGACATATCGCCGAAAATGGACAAATCGCCGAATTAGTTAGCGTGGACAAAACGCCGAAAATGTCCAAAACGCCGAATGCTGCCGGTGGACACATCGCCGAAAATGGACAAATCGCCGAATTAGTTACCGTGGACAAAACGCCGAAAATGCCCAAAACGCCGAATTCTGTCGGTGGACAAAACGCCGAAAATGCCCAAAACGCCGAATTCTGTCGGTGGACATATCGCCGAAAATGGACAAATCGCCGAATTAGTTAGCCTGGACAAAACGCCGAATCCTGTGAGTGGACATATCGCCGAAAATGTCCAAAACGTCGAATTAGTGGGCGTGTACCAAACGACAAAGATGTCGAAATCACCAATTCCTGTTAGTGGGTATGGTACAAATTAAGGATGCAGAATATTTTACGGCCAAACAAATAGCGAGAATTGTTTTCAAGTTGTTATTTCTAAGTTACAACAATAATTAATTCAACTAGCAATTGCTGTCAGCATAAAAACACCTGTAAACTAATAGTTGATATTCTAACTACAATTTTTGATATCCCGTGTGCATTTTTGTGATTGAGTATTGAGGGTGGTGTCATTTTGTTCTTTATGCTGGGACCCGCGACTGGGATAAGCGAGGGGGCTATTTGGGGATAAGTTATTATTTTAAAATATAAATAAAGTAAATATGTTTTAAAAACCAGAATATCTATTTCATATTCTATATAGCGCATATACTGCAACTTATAATCTAATAAAATAAAGTGATAATTGACCATCATTGAATCCAAAATGGCGAACTTTAATTTTTTTATTTAAAAAACTATTTGAATATAAAACAACAGGAAGGGGCATTTACCAGATGAGGTTGCGTCGAGAATGGAGGTTGCATATGGCGGATAGTTGTTTCCGTTTGACACTGGCGTACTGTCTGTAAAGGATATATTATGGGCTTATTATATATCAAGGATCAACATTTTATGTATTTCTACACATTTATATCGGGTGATCATAAATGTTTTTCCATCAAGCTAATTATGAAATATTTGTTATATAAATAATATGTAGGTGGTACTGTAAGTCTATGTCAAATTCGAAGTTAGCAGGTTAGGTTTTGCGTCAGTCTTGATTATAAAATCACCCGGTATATTAATGCCTAGACAAGCTATTAGGTTAGCTTATTGGAATGTATATATATGAATTAAATAAATTATTATTTATTATTATTATATTATAATTGTTTTACTGAGTTTAAAAATTGTCGTTATTTGTATTAAACAAATTTTAATGAAAAAACATTATGTAAATTAATTCACATTAACATTAATTTAACGAGTTTCTGCTACAATCGCAAAATTTATATGGTGATAAATATAGAATAAGTTGGAGTTTTAACAAATTTATTTATTTTAATTTGTCTTAAATTTATTTATTTCCCGCAGACAGGAAGCCCAATTATAGAAAGTCTACAATTTCATATTTAGAACTAACTCAAACATAATTTCTATTATACAGTCGAAAACCAACCTATGATTACAATAAACTTACAGTATAAAACAAATCCTTAGAAAAACCTTTCAAGTCACAGTGGAATATGTCAATTTGATTATTAATAAGCTTGTATGATGCAGTGCTTGCAAAAAGTGATGAATTTTTATAGGAATTTGTCCTAGGACAAGTATTGACAAATGTGAGACCATTTCTCGTTCTTATATCAGGTATATGAAAGTTAAGTCTTACCGGCAGTTCAGGACAGTCAATATTTTAATTTTAATTACCAGCTTGTAAATAAACATTATCTGAAAATAAGTACGCATTGACTAAGGCTTTATACAATTAAAATGCAAAAATTATACCCCTATGACCACGTTATTTGACAACTACCATGAATAAACTACCACAAATGAGTCATACTTGGAGGTTGCATATGGCGATTTCAGTCGCACTTTTAAGTACGGCCAATAAAAGACCAGACTCCTTCCTGTTGTTTTATATTCAAAGAAAAAACTAAACAAGAACTTGTTGGGTATCAAATTAAAGGTAATCGATTATACAAAACAAATAGCAAACTTATAAAATGTTTAAGTGCCATAAAAAATAAAAGAGGTAACGGCGGTATTTATGGCCCAGTGTGCTTACATTTCTAAAACATTTCCGGAAACAATTTACACACTGTCCTGGTTCCTTCCAAAGGGTGCTAAACAAAAAGGTCAACTATGACTGTTGATGATCCGTCATTATCTAACAGAAGTTGCAACGTAAGACATCATATGGTTGCTAGGCGAAATTGTTAATTTCAGTCAGACTTATAGTTCCAATCAAGTGCTAATAACTCTGTCTACCCACAATTCCATGGTATATGATAGCAGACACAAAACACACATATCTGTTTTGCCATTACTTCCTGCATCACCAAACTGGAAAAGTTAGTTCTGACTGTAAACCGTCGACTACAACGGTCTTTGATACATCTAAAGATGGCATAATAATAACTGTACTCAAATCTATTGGAAGTTATATTGGATCAACTGGCATTGTGGAGCGTGGCCTTTTTTATAAATTTATTAGAAGAAAAACATGTAACGCTCATACCACAACTTTGCCTGTGTTATATACTGCGCTTGCTAATGAATTCTTCAAGGAAAAGTGCCAAGTTATTCAAATAATTCTTTGGGTAATTTGGCAGAAAAAGTACTCGAAATCCATGATTGACAACAAAGTTTGTTCACGAAAATAGTAACGCTTAGTAAAAGAAACAATAGTTAGGTACCTATTGTATGTAACAGAATGTTGAGAATTTATTAATTCTTCTAATGTCCCAGGTACCTATGACGTTTTCGGCATTTCCACCCCATTGGGCTTTTCGTCCGAATTTTAATGCCCGCATTGTTCTCTCGCAAGAGGCGCGTTCGGTTGAAATCACAAAATTAGTTTTGACGAATTGGTTAACACAAGAAACACGCTGTTGACTGGCCCAATTATTCATTTTGGATAAATGATTGCACATTATTTAAGAAATATAATCTGTATATATAAAAGTCACTCACCGTGTGTTAGTAACGCATAAACTCGAGAACGACTGGACCGATTTGGATGACTTTTTTGTTTTGTTCGCCTTACTTCCGAGGTGGTTTAGCAAAAAAAGAAAATTCGGAAAAATCCAAAGGGACAGCCGGAAAATTGGAAAATATCGAAAGTGTGTTTTTCTATACACTGTACGACTTTCTATTTGCAGTCATACTTTTATAATTCTGTGCTTAATGGTTTGAAGGGCTTTCCCCATCATGTTATAATCCAAAACAACGTTTGCCGGGTCAGCTAGTATATAATATATAGTGTCTAGACTGAATGCAGTAAACACATTATAAACTTGCATTTCTAGGATTTCTGTTAGATGTTTGTGCGTTGACAAATGACGAAATAACAACCGATTAACAAAATATATTTAGACAATCTTGTGAAACAACACATACAAATAAAAAAGTGCAGTCAATATAGAAAAGCTTAGAACAATTCTAGTAAAATTTAAGGTACTGTAGAAAAAGGCCAAGCACAAGAATGTTTCCTTATGTGGTCTATTTACTACTTTTATTAAAAATGTATATGTGAGCATTGCTGTGGATTTTTATCGAGGGCAATGGAAATCAACCCTGACGACCTTTTCGGGGTCCGACTGCAAGGCCGAGACGAATTCCAAATTCCTTGCGACTAATTGGGCGGGGCGGCGTTCACACCCAGACTGTTTTGTTTAGTGGTGTAAAACCTCATAAAAACGAGAAGTTATTAGTATCGAGATTTCTGTTCAAATATTCATTCTGGGGTTTGCCTTGTAGCTGAAAACTCGTGAAAATAAAGAGCAGTGGTTGAACAGGGCGTGTTGTGTTTAATTTACCCCTTTTAATCCGAGATAAATCTCATATCAGAAGCGGGATCGCCTACGTGTGATAAATAGTTCGAGTTGTGTGTAAAAATGGAACAATTAACGCAAATTTTGACCGAAACTTTGAAGGAAACCAAGAAGAATTCGCATCGTCCAGCAGTTCCTATTCCTGTCACTGCCGTTCCATGGTTCGATACAATGGTAAATAATGACGGTAAAATGGTGTCAAGAAATCGAGAAATTAGGACCGAAGTTGAACAGCTTGCACGAGCTTCCAGTGGGTTGGTCGAAGAAGCGCGAGATTGGCTTTCTGCGTGGGAACCGGAGATCAAAAATTGGACGCAGTTCAAAGCAGATTTTGAGAATTTGTATCCACCGAAAAAGAATGTAAGCGAAAAATTGTCCAAGGCCAGTTTGTATTCGAGTGATGCAGCCACGACTTACTGTGAGTATGCCAGACAAAAGGTCACTCTTTTAAAAACTTTGAATTTTCATTTATCTGATGACCAAATATTAGAAATTGTAATTGGCGACATAAAAGATGTTCATGTAAAAACTGCAGCCTTTATAGGCAACGTTTATTCAATCCTTGATTTGTTGCGTTTGCTTGACAATTACAAGCTATTTAAACGCGAAAATCTGTCAAACAAGCGATCATATCCGTTCTCTGAAACAAAAGATTCCAAGTCAATGAAGCTCTGTTATAACTGTAACAAACCCGGTCATTTAAGTCGCCATTGTCGCGAATCATTAAATTTAAAAGCCTCGACAAGCGACTCTTAAAAAAATGACTCTTCATCCTGTTGTTTGTGATTTTTGTGGTAAATTTGGGCACAATAGTGACAAATGTTTTGCAAAGGATAGGCGTGATAAAAATTTGACTGGCTCTACCGCAAACTTAATATTTGACTAGGCGTGAATTATTTTTGTGTCACCTTGAACAAAGATTTTTCTACTATTTTCCAAATTAAAAATTTAAATGTTAATTGTCTCATTGATACAGGTGCCGAATGCAGTCTTATTTCAGAAAAAATATTCAAGAAATTACACTGCCGTTTGGAACCAAGTTACGTTATATTAATAGGCATTGGTAGTAACTTGATTCCGACCCACCCAAAAACTTCCTTACTAATTGAAAAAAAATGGTACCGCCTTTGAGGTTGTGTTTTATGTTGTGGATGACTCCGCAATGTCAACAGATGTTATTCTAGGGCGTGATTTGTTAAATTATAAAGGTGTGAAGACTTGTACCGATTCGCAGGGAACTCGACTTTGCTTTGAGGATAATTTTGAATCAGTCGTTAAGAATATTAATCGAATTTCAATTTCACCTGAATTAATTAATACCCCATTAAAAGACAAAGATATGGTTGCTTTACTAAAATTATTGAGCGACTTCGGTGACATTTTCACAGCCGGTAATTCTGTCAAAGCCATAAAAACCGCTAAGCTGTCTATTCGGCTCAGGGAAAACAAAATTATCAGATACAACCCTTATCGAATGGCTACGTGTGAGAAAGAAAAAGTCAAAACTATCGTAGAGGACCTCTTAAAAAAAATGGAATAATTCGTGAGAGCAATTCGCCATACGCCAGTCCAGTCCGTGTTGATTTTAGAGCACTTAATCGAATAACAATTAAAGACCGTTTTTCCCTGCCGCGGATTGATGATCAGATCGATCGGTTAAAAGAATTAAAAGATAAAGATGTTTTTGTGTATTTCGACGATTTATTAGTTCCGTACGACACCATTTCAGAAGGGTTGGGAAAATTAGAATGTGTTTTGCGTGCGTTAGCCGAAGTAGGTTTTTTACTAAATATCAAAAAATGCCGATTCTTTGGAAATGAATAATGTGTTACAAATTTATGTTAATATTTTCGGAACTATTAAACGAATTATTTCTGATTGAGGCACAAATTTTACTGATAAAACTGTGAAAGAATTGTTGACAAAATTAGGGATCAAGCAACATCATATAGCAAAAAGTGCACCCCGTGGCAACGGACAGGTGGAAAGATATGTTTCAGCAGTATTAAATTTATGAAGGACAGAAATTCAAAATAAGTCAGAATGGTCGACCAGTGTTTCTAAATTACAAGTAGCTTTAAATACCAGATTTTCACCTATTTACTTACTAACCGGTCAAAACAGTAGTTTACCTGAAATAGGATCCTTGACAGAATTTATGTTGCTAAAAGAAACTAATACTAATTTGAAAAATGACCGAGCTCTGGCATACGAGCGTACAAAAAAACAAGCAGATTATTCTAAGCGACGATTTGATAAGACTAGAAGAACCAACAAAACAATAAATGTGGGTGACTTCATTTTCCATCCTTCCGGAAATTTGCATTTACCCAAGCTCTACCGAAAATATGAAGGCACGTTTGAAGTGCAGCTTCTACCTAACGATCGGTTGGAAATTCAGAACTTGGCTACTACCCGGAAGAGAATAGTTGGGAAAATATGGTCCGAACTTGGCCAGGAGAATTTTCCGACTAAGTATTCAGTAACGGTGAGTAGAAAGGGCTGTGTGAGCATTTTGTGAAAATTATGAGCATTGTTAAAATTGTCTGAGCATTTTGTGAAAATTCTGAGCATTGTTAAAATTGTGTGAGCATTTTGTCAAAATTCTGAGCATTGTTAAAATTGTCTGAGCATTTTGTGAAAATTCTGAGCATTGTTAAAATTGTGTGAGCATTTTGTGAAAATTCTGAGAATTGTTAAAATTGTGTGAGCATTTTGTGAAAATTCTGAGCATTGTTAAAATTCTTGCTGTGTAACTTGTGAGCATTTTTGCTTGCTGTGAGATTGATTAAAATTCTTGCTGTGAAACTTGCGAGCATTCTTGCTTGCTGTGAAACTGATGAGAAACCAATTCGTTGAAAGCAGAACGCTTTACGGTGGTATTCTTTGTGAATGGAAATAGTAGTATTGGTTTTTACAATGGTTTAAAGCACAACGCTTTGCAAAGCTGCTGTTGATTATACGAGGGCTGCTGAAAGCACAACGCTTTGCAGGATGACCTCAAAAAATGCTTCGGGTTGCTGTTGAAAGCATAACGCTTTACAGGACAAACTGTTGAAAGCATAACGCTTTACAGAACAAACTGTTGAAAGCATAACGCTTTACAGGACAAACTGTTGAAAGCTTAACGCTTTACAGAACAAACTGTTGAAAGCATAACGCTTTACAGGACAAACTGTTGAAAGCTTAACGCTTTACAGGACAAACTGTTGAAAGCATAACGCTTTACAGGACAAAACTGTTGAAAGCATAACGCTTTACAGAACAAACTGTTGAAAGCACAACGCTTTACAGGACAAAAGAGAAAAGATCTTACTGTTGAAAGCAAAGCACCTTGCAGGACGAAAAGCTGGGTATTGGATGTGAATATTGAATAGAAAATCGCTTTATTGATATGTTATTGATGTTGTGATAATTATGCAATGT
>OW679202.1:103704479-103790695 GCA_940337035.1 Agriotes lineatus | reverse complement strand
AGTGGTGTATCCATCTCTGCAGGCTTCTTTCAGTTTTTTCTTCTGTAGATCCAACATTCAAATTTCTTAGTTTTACATTTCATAAGCTGTTTGTTGTCTTTAGTAATTTCTTCAATTATATATATATTTCATTTCTCTTGTCTGCAGCCGGCTGCTCGTATTCGTAGTTAGTACTCAGTTTTCGCAACTGTAATTTAAAGTTGTTACATATACCCAGTGGTGGTTACTTCTTAGAGGCGCAGGGGCTTTAACCTCCCAGCCGTTAACAGCCTATATGTCATTAGAATAGAGTAACTATTCTATAATTGAAAATATATTTTATTATCTATCCTACCATTATAACAAGGTTTAAGTAAAGAGATTTGAAGGTAGCTATTTGATACTGCCATAAACATGTAAAACAATATGCAAGAGGTATGTCAACATAACATGAGTTATGTGTCAACACTCTTGCTCATATCTGTGCACCAAGCGGCTGGCAGCTGCTGATACCAAGTCATCTGCATATATCAGTTCAGAAATTGGTACTGGTTCTATACTTCTTTATCCTAATCTCATTGGATTGTAACTTTCTTTAAGGATTTAATCAAATGACACTGCAAACAGTAGTGAGCTTTAATAAGCTTTCTTGTTTTACTCCATTTTGGTTTTAAATTCTTGTCAGTGAAGATCTCCAGTTCATGCAGTATTTTTTATATTTTTATAGAAGTAGGTACTTAATTACTCCAAGCAAATTGTCTTAATTTCATTTTACCTTTGTGTCTCAAATTTATACTCCCGGAATAAAGCCGAAAGCTTTTTGCCAGTCTATAGAAGAGATCAACAATTCCAAGGTAAAGATACCGTCTTATATTCTCCATCCTGCTCTGACGCTACTTTGAATTCATTTATTCACTTATCAGCAATAGTTTTCAGCCTTGGTTCTAAAATTTATTTGTAGATTATCTATCTCTGATGCTTCCATTGTATAATCACATATTTCTGAGTATAAACTAGATTGTGATTTATGATTTTTTCCAAATGGAACTTTATAGTTCTTACTGTAATACCATAGCAAACTTACACAAATGTAACATCCATGTGGTACAAACGTTCTTATGAAATATTATATAGGAAATTATTTTCAGTGATTATGCCAAAATTACGGAACAAGAATCACAAAACAGTCCCGTGTCAAGTGTGGAACCGTCTCCGCAACCAAAAAGTCATCAAAAGAAAGGACAGCAGCAGAAAAAGAAGAACAAGCGTCGATAGAAGCTGGATGTTAGCAAAAATAAATATAATATGATTACGTAATTCTTAAAACTCGGGAATAATCTGGTATTTTTACTAATCATTAAATTCTTATAGTATTTTGTAACTTATTTAAACTGGAATATTAACACATTGACGGAGATATAAAATTAAGTTGGGTTGTAAATTTCACATTTATAATTTATTATTAGATTAATTGGAACTATTTTTGCTTTAGAGATTATTTTAGCTAGTTCTACTGTTAAATAACTTCTGCTGTATGGCAGGCATGACAAACATGCAAGTACACCTGCGGCCTGCACAAAGGACACTGTAGCGATTAATTGAAGTAGTTTAGGTAATTCTGCAATAATTTTTATTAAATGACATCAATTAGTTGCCGTGTGCAGCCCTCATCACAACACAAATGTACCCATATGACCCTCGAGAGGAACCTTCAGTGTTACATGCCTGCCATACGGCATAGCTGGCATGCACATCATATGATTTTAAAATAATAAAATATGACGTTGATAGAAGCTAGAGTCGTCGTGCGTTTTTTACACAATTTTTAGATTTTTGTTATTATACAACAAATAGAGAAATGTATTCTTATTTTGAAATGTTGCTCAATACTAAACATTACAATGATTCTTTCTAACATGATGTATAAGCATCAAGATCAAACTGGCAAGTGTCTAAATAAATGTTGTGTTGTGACACTATCATCTTAAAAGCGTTTCACACTTGTCACACAGTATGAAAGAATGTGTTATTAAATTGGTAAGAGATGGCTACATTCATTCTGTTATAAAACAATCAGAACCATATAACTTTAGCGCAAGGTCAATAATGTATTGTAGATGTAGAGGAGAGTCTGAAACAGTGGCACCTTTATATAAAAGTATCAGTAAATCAGTTGAAATGTGGATCAGATAAATTATACAGACTCCTCATAAAATTATTCCAGGGGTGTTTAAACGGAGCAGAAACTCCAAAGGAATGGAAAACCTCCCATATATCAACCATACATAAAAAAGGGAGTAAGGACAATTGCAACAACTATCATGGAATATCAGTTACCAGCACCATCAGCAGGGTATACGGAAAAATTATAAAAAATAAAATGGAAAATGAATACAAAGATATGGACGCGGAGGAACAAGCAGGCTTTAGAGCAGGTAGATGAACGATAGACCATCTATTTTGTGTTACACAAGTAATAGAGAAAAAAATGGCAGTTAATCAAGGACTACATTTACTTTACGTTGATCTCCAAAAAGCATACGACAATATTCTGCAGATAAAACTCTGGGAAGTTCTTTTTCGTTTCCTTCAATACCTGTGTGACCTGGAATCCAGCATAATTTTACTGCCATTTCCCTGGCTCAAGGTTTGAAGTTTGGATTTGCATTCTTTAACCGGTCTCGATGAAGTACTGAAAGCGTTTAGCGCTTTCAGTGCTGCCTGACTGTCTGAGGGAATGTGTATGTCTCGAATAAGCAGCTTCTTTTCTATGCTGATGTTTGCGCATACGTTAATAGCTTGTACTTCAGCCTGAAAGATGTTACAAAACTTCCCTAGACTGACTTTTTCGTTGGTTCTAGGATTGGTACTGTACACACCGAAGCCTGTACCTCCTACAAACTTAGATCCATCAGTGTAAAAAGTGATGTCCTTATTTGTTGAGGTTGGTAGTTCGTCCGGATTCCAACTTGTGTGTACAGTAAAGGTCTTTTTAAAGTCATAGGCTTTGATTATAAGATCAGAACCCATTTCTAATATTGGGTTGTTGATGTGTGACATGATCTTGCCATGTCCTAGATTATTAGCTGTGGTCATCCAGTGACCAGTACTTTGTAATCTGTAGGCTGCCATTTTGGCTTCACCTTCCAAGAAGATGTGCAGAGGTGGCAGATTTAAGATAGCATTCAGTGCTTGTCCTGAGGTGTTGTTAAAGGCTCTAGTGATGCACCGATTAGCTAGATATTGTATTCTGCTGATTTTGTGCATTGCAGTTGCTTGTTTTATTTTGGGCCACCAGGCGATTATTCCATATGAAATTATTGGTCGGACCATGGCTTTGTACAGCCAGAGGGTCAGTTCCGGTTTGAGCCCACACGCACTACCTATAGCTCTTTTCCCAATAACTAATGTTTCTATGCACCTGGTGATTGTTTTGTCTAAGTGGAAGTTCCAAGTTAGTTTGGAGTCGACGGTTAGACCTAAGTACTTAACCTCGTTCTCCCAGTTGACATTTGTCTCAAACAGTTTTATGTTGATTCTGTTTGTGATGTTCTTTCTATGAGTGAAAGCGACGAGGGTGGCTTTTCTGGGATTAATTCTAAGATTATTCTCTAGACACCACTCTTCAGTTATCTTTAGTGCTGATTTCATTACATTGTCTACAGTTCTTTGGGATTTACCTTGAATCAATATGACAATGTCATCAGCGTATCGTTGAGTGTAGTAGCCTTTGTTATTGAGTTGGATCAGCAGTTCATCAACTGTGAGGCACCACAGGAGTGGAGAAAGAACTCCTCTCTGTGGACATCTCGTTGTCGCCTGCACTGTCTTTTCCTTGTCAAATAAATTGACTTACAACTCTAGTGTTGAGCATTGCCATAGTCCATCTTATCGTGGTGTTATCGATCTGATGGTTTGTCATTGCTCTTTCAATAGAGTGGTAGGAGGTGTTGTCGAAGGCACCTTCACTGTCTAGAAATGCTCCGACTGCGTACTCTTTGTACTCCCAAGGTTCTCTCAATTTTTCCCACTAGTTGTTGTAGTGCGGTTTCACATGACTTCCCTGTTTGGTAAGCATGTTGATATTTGTGAATCGGGAGTGAAGTTAGGGCTTCCTCTCCAGTATCTGTCTACTAATCTTTCCAACGTTTTAAGGAGGAATGACGTTATGTTGATAGGTCTGTAAGATTTGGTTTCTGCATAGCTGCTCTTACTAATTAGGCTTAGGGATAAATACTACTTTAGTCACTCTCCAGGCTTGGGGAATGTAGCCCAAGGCAAGACTTGCTTGGAACATGTCCTTGAGTGGGTTCAGCAGTATATCTATCCCTTTCTGCAGCATTATGGGTTGCATGCCGTCATTTCCAGCAGATTTGAAAGGACTGAAGAGGCTAGTTGCTCATCTAATCCTTTCTTTGCTGACTATTCACTTAGCTGTTTTCCAGTCTCTCCTCGTAGGGGTATGATTGGGTTCAGCCAGAGTAGGTTGTTCCACTGCTCCGGGTAGGTGAGTTTTTATCAAAAGAGATAGTGTCTCCTCTTCCGTTGTAGTGTATTCTCCGCTTTCTTTTTTAAGAGTGCCTACTGGATTCATGGCTTGCTTTGAGATGATTTTGTGGAGTCTAGCTGTGGATCGCATGGTCCTCACCTACTGGCAACATTTTTTCCAGGCTGCTATTTTAGCTGTGTTGATCTTTTTGCTGTAGTCTGTGAGAGCTTTGTGAGAGTTCTCCCAGTTATTTGTGGTTTTAGATCTGTTAAACAGAAGTCTGACTTCTTGTCTGGTCCTTTCTAGGTCTTTATTCCACCAATTTGAGTGTTTTTTTGCTCTTTGCTGACTTGGGTCTATTAGAAGACAGCTACTCTGAAAGGAGTCAATCATGGCCTCTTTTAACCAGTCAGCGTTTGAGTCTAAAACTACTTTATTGGGAGATCTGAACTTTAGGTGTTCTATCTTGTCTTGTAGTTTTTGTTTATATAGGATTCCAGTCTGTCTTTCTTGGGTTGTTGTAAACTCTTTGGCTTACTTCCCGTTGAGACAGTTCAAAGATTATATAATTGTCGTCAGAGAGTGATGGTTCGTCTGCAACTTACCATTTTTTCACTGATTGACTAATTCTCATAGTGGTTATGGTAACCTAAATGTTTGAAGAAATATTATTTATCAACATGATGGAGCGCCAGCACATTACGGCAGAAATGTGCGAGCCTGGTTAGACCAAAATTTCCGAGAACGGTGGATTGGTGAGGTGGTCCCGTAGTCTGGCCGCCACGTTCACCAGACCTTACTGTTATGGATTTTTATTTATGGGGAGCTATGAATAGTATAATTTACACGGCCGATGAAATAGAAACAAGGGAGGATTTATTACAAAGCATAAATAATGCGGCCAATCAAATCAGAGAAAACAGTCGAAATTTTAAGAGCTTCTCATGGTTAAACTCACCGGGCTCATCTTTGCATTGCACCAAATGGCAATGTTTTCGAATGCTTACTGCATCAATAATAGGTACCTTTTTGTTTCGCTTTTGTGTTTGTTATTTTTAGTGTTTTCTTTATTAAGTTTTGTGGCGTTTTTCTCAGTTTGATCACATTTATTGTGATTAGTTTACGTTTGTTAGTTTTGGTGTCGTATGTTTTTAAGTTTCTGTCATGTATTGTTTGCTTTAAATTTTGGTCTTTTTTAATTAGTTACAGAATTATTTAAATTAAACTAGTACATTTTCCATGGTCTACCAATTACTATTAGATTTCGAATATGGATATATCAAAAATCTAAATGTTTAAACCTGATTTTACTTGATATCGGGACACAATAGGCCCATGAGACAAGAATATCTTTTTTCCTTAGCTCCCCCCAGTTTTACCCGTCTATGTTCATTTTACAGCGTCAAGAGTAACTTTATCTTTTTAAGTAGAAGAAGTTTAGTTGGCGTACAAAGTTTCAAATAATTATCTTTGAACGTTTCGAAAATATTAAACAAAAACGATCCTCAGCATTACACTTTTAACATCCTGTATCTGGAAAACCAAGGGTTTTTCGGCCTATGGTTGTATAAAGTTTTCTTAATATTTCCGGTTCTAGAATTCGCTATTAAAGTTTGGCAGGCTAATTTTGGGACACCTTGTATAATGAAAGTTATTTTGAGTAGAAAAAGTGAATGTAGGATGACAGACAAGTATTTTGCAATATAATGGAAAATATATTGCTATTCAAGACTTACATAAAGTATTTAAACTAAATAACAAATACAGATATAGTTTATCTTTTTTCGACATCATTCAGAGCAGGCGTGACTTCTAATATTTTTATAGTGTACTAACCCAACCTTAAAAATATCACTAATGTCACTTTTGACAGCTGTTTGAACAAAGTTATTAGAAGATTTTTCCAAAATACTTTCAAAATGCCAAAAAATCTAACAAAAGAAACTAAACACATGATTCATTGATGCTTTTGTAAGTTTAATGAAAAATTTTTTAAAATAGTGGAAATTTTTGTTCTGAGTTACTTTGCTAACTTCATTTGTAAGTTGTAATCAATATCAAAACCTGGTTTTTAACTATATTCCTATCTTCATGCTTATGAAAATATATGGTCATGGTCTGCTCCAAGCCATGATGATAAAAGATAGACTATACTCTTGTTTACAGAAATTACATAGAATAAAATAATCAGCGAGTTTCGAAGACTTTTTACGAACTTGGTATTCTGTGGTGTAAAATAGTGTTAAAAGTGTATATTTTGATCATTTCTACCATTTTTACTTTGTAATTTAAGGAAAAAAGTAATGAGCCACACTGAATGTTTTAAAATTTCCAATTTTAGTTAGTGTTTATAAGTAAGAAAAATTATAAATTAATTACTTACCGTTGAAAATTATTTGTATTCCAAGACCATACACGATTATTAAGGATTCAAAACATACAGTGGCTCATTACTTCTTTTATATATTACAAAACCATAATGTGTGGTACATTGTTGAATTCAAAATAAAAAGGGCTTCTAAAATTTGACATCGGAAAATAAGGACCGCATTTAAATCAAGTTGATGATGGTTGCTCGAAGACTAAATCGAATAAAAAAAATGATAATGTAATCTTTAAGTCCATGAAAAGTTGCTAGAAAGAAGTTTTGTGAGTTCACTCCAACTTTAATATTGAGGCCAGAAAAAATAGAATAAAAAAAAATTTGGTTTTGTAAGATAACTCAAAAACTAAAAATTATGCCAAGGATTTCTAGGCGTCATTTTGTTAGTATTTTGATTATGCAACTTTTCCCATCTAACCAAATTTGTATCTTACTATTGACGAGATCTCCATACTGGCCCTCTTTATCTTGGATACACTGTACAAAAATATTTGGCCAATTAACTATGTCACTAAATTTTTATTAAATAATAGGAAAATTAATTTTAAAAATGACTCAGTACCAAAGTCTATACAAGTTACATAAAATCTGTGAGGGTAAACGCTATATGATTGTTCACTCAGGAAATGAAAATGGTTTCATCGAGGCGGAAGATTATAATTATAAAATAGAGTTCATCTTATTTAGGCTTTTATTAAAATGACTATAAATAGTAGGACACAGAATGACGAAAGAACTATGTTCTGACTTAAACACTCCAGCATTTTGCTGTCAGTGCTAAGCCAGAAAACACTGCGAAGAAAAGTCTTAATAGATTTTAAGAAATGAATATGTTGTTTAAATGTGCTATATCAATTCGTTCCCTAATTGAATCTGAATTTATATAACTCTAAACGCATAGACTGGTACTGAGCCATTTTTTAAATTGTTTTCTATATTATTGAATAAAAATGGAGCATCTTTTTTACATATCGGTAGATACATATCCTTTGTAAGCATTCATCGTTAAAGCATTTACACTGTATGCACTATGTCCCAAAAGTGTCGCTTATTGAAATTTTTGTTACTTAATTTAGGGAAAATCAACAAGTGAGCATTAATTTGAAATCTCAGTAAAAACCCTCATTTAAACTAAAAATTAATTGAGCAAGCAACTCCATATACTGGGTTCAATAACTCAACAGGTTTAATTAAATAACAATTATAACCTAGTAGATAATAATAGATTTTTAATTGGTTGTTGTAAAGAATTGTAAAGATGTTCAAAAAACTATTAATAAACTAAAGAACAAGAGCTCAGGAACTGATGAAATCCAAGCAGAATGATTAAAGTACGGGGACAATGACATAGTGAAGAAAATACAAGAACTTGTAGTTCAAATATGGCTAACATGTGTAATGCCCAAAGAATGGAGAGAGGCGGTAATTTACAAAAAGGGGGATAAGCTGGAATATGCTAATTATAGACCTATTTCACTACTGAACATCACGTTAATAAACAAGGTGCTGAAGAACATCTCTGAGCAGAAGATAGGGGACTATCAGGTCGGTTTCAGACAACAGAGATCGGTCACCTATCAGATATTTACGTTATGAATGGTTCAGCAAAAAACAAGAGGAAGAAAATACAAGTGCACACCCTTTTCACAGATTTTAAGCAGGCTTATGACTCGATAGATCGACAGCAGTTATACATTGCCCAAGAAGAACTACAAATTTCAGTGTGGCTGGTCCAATTAGTGAGAATGTCCTTGGCAGGAGCTGAAAGCAAGGTAAGTATAGAAGGACTCACCTCCGGTAATTTCAAAATGCAAAAAGGGCTTCGGCAAGGTGACCCTATGTCACCAACTCTATTTAACATGGCTCTGGAGGTGATCATAAGAAGAACGAAGGTCAGGACAGATTGGAGTATCCTCAAAAGCCCTTATCAGCTACTAGCATATGCAGATGACTTAACGATACTAGCTAGAACACAAAAGGAACTAAAGCTAGTCTTTTCAAAATTAGTCTTAAAAACAAGAAAGTTCGGCCTAATAGTCAACCAATAGAAGACAAAGTATATGATACTAAACGACAATAACAGTGATATAGTGAATAGAGCACTAAGAATCTCAAATAACCAGCAACACATCAATTATAGTTTTGAGAAAGTGGCGACTTTACATACCTAGGGACAGAAGTAACAAGAAGTGGGAACTTAGGTGAAGAAGTGGAGAGGCGCGTAACAGCAGGTGTCAGAAGTGCGGGAATGTTAAGCACGCTATGAAGTGACAAGAAAATATCGTGGGCAGTTAAAGTGCGGATGTATGAAACATTAATAAGGCTAGTTGTGTCGTACGGTTCGAAAGTGTGGGTGTAGACGGCCAAAGTAAAAGAGCGGGTAGCAAAATGGGAACGAAAAATGCTAAGAAGAATCTATGGAGGCTTAAACATTCAAAATACGTGGAGAATGAGAACAAATGAAGAACTGTACAATCTCTACAAAGGTGTTCCGGTGATGAAAATTATTAAACAAAGAAGATTAAGATGGTTGGGACACCTGTCAAGAATGAACGACAGCAGAATCTCCAAGAAATAAATGGTCGAAGAGGCATCACTTGTGAATCGGTAAATTCCTTGATTCAATTTAACTGTATCGAATTACAAAGGTGCAGCCATCTGATGGTGTGGGACTGATGATTTCTTATAAAGCCAAAGCGAATTTCAGCCACCCATACTTTGTTGTAGGGAACATTTTTGTGTAAGCTGACGTAAGTACTATACAGGCAGATCTTGAATTTCCAAAGCAAGTGATGACGCCTGCTTTCTCTTACCTGCGAAGCACTGAGTAGCCGAGCGCTGAACCCTTCTAAACTGAGCCAATATTAATACTATATGGGACTGTAGATCTGAATGGATTCTACATAATGGTTTTCTTTATTTTAATAAAATATTACATATGTTTATGCTTCAAAGGTAATAACAAATATGGTACAATATGGTGTTCCACCATGAGACACTTGATACCCATCTAGTAGGCTACTAAATTGCAATGCAAAGGTAAGTAAAATTTATACGAAGATAACAACTAGCATACAATCTTCAGCTATACATATTTGTTTTACATCATTAGCTGCTGAATATATGCAAATTCTTCATTCCTTAATACAAAAACAAAAATAGTATCTACTATAAAAGAACTATGCATAGGGAAATACAGTATGTAAACAAAAATTCAAAATAAATATATACATGTACTACTGCCTTAAGTTACATGAGTTCTGCTGTTTCAATCTACAGTTAAAAAAATTAATAAACTTTAACTAGAATTTGATTCTTAAATAATTTTGTACAGACTGTGTGAAAAGCTGGCAAATGATTGGCACAAAACCGAATACTAAGTGACAGCAAGTAGTTGTCGCCATATCTGAGCAGTCTTGTAGCCAGATAAACTCTGCCTTAGCTTCTCCCAGTTACATTTAAGAAACTGGCCAAAAAGAAAGAGGAAGGGAAAGAAGAAGAGAGGGTGAAAGCAATGGTGCACCCCCTCAGTCAATGAAGGGAGCCTCTGGAATCTCTGCTTCCACAACCACCTTAAGTGGAGAAGATAGAGTTCCTGGAATCTCAATTTCCAAAACCAAAGAAAAAACCTTTATAGTAGTGATGATAACATTGACTGTTGCAGCTGAGCATACATTGCTGTAAGAATACCTTGGTAAATATTTGATCTATCATTAATCTATTCTTTCAAAAATCCACCTGGTATTTCCTAATTGTAGTTTCTATGTAGTATCCATATATGTAATACTTACTATATTGCTAGCGGCTATGAGTGGGAAACTCACGAAGGAAAAGAGACAGATAACCAACTCTTCAATGTATAATGGTGAACTGTGCGCAAGCCCGGCGGCGTCGTCCGCCCAATGGGGAAGTGGTCAAGGTTAAAATTCGCTTCTAAAGGCGGAGTTCGAATTCTCACGCATGCGCACGAGACGCGTTATACTCTAAGTGAGACTAAGTTTTCAGGCGTTCCGAGGCCCTACTAGCAATCCTTTATCTAATAGACGTGTCTGTCTGGGACGCTGTTTTGTCTGTCTGGGACGCTGTTTCAGCAGCCAAACCGTAAGAGATAGAGAAAAAAGTTATTAAAGTTATATGTTTGGAATGGTCATGTCAGGTCAGGAACCGAATTTCCGTCACGTGACACTTCCGGTTTTCGGGAAATCACGTGATTTCCGTCCGTCTGGGACGCTGTTTCAGCAGTCAAACCGTAAGAGATAAAGAAAAAAGTTATTAAAGTTATATATTTGGAATGGTCATGTCAGGTCAGGAACCGAATTTCAGTCACGTGACACTTCCGGTTTTCGAGAAATCACGTGATTTCCGTCCGTCTGGGACGCTGGTCCGTCCGGGACGCTGTTTCAGCAGCCAAACCGTAAGAGATAGAGAAAAAAGTTATGAAAGTTATATGTTTGGAATGGTCATGTCAGGTCAGGAACCGAATTTCAATCACGTGACACTTCCGGTTTTCGAGAAATCACGTGATTTCCGTCCGTCTGGGACGCTGGTTCGTCCGGGACGCTGTTTCAGCAGCCAAACCGTAAGAGATAGAGAAAAAAGTTATTAAAGTTATATGTTTGGAATGGTCATGTCAGGTCAGGAACCGAATTTCAGTCACGTGACACTTCCGGTTTTCGAGAAATTACGTGATTTCCGTCCGTCCGGGACGCTGGTCCGTCCGGGACGGTCTTTTTTCTTTTATTAAATGAGACATTTGTCTCACTGATTGCTAGTATATGTATAATACATATATGGTAGTATCCAAGACAAAAAAATCGGTGAAGGCTCTACGCAGAACTTCCCTCGTCGACATTGTGACACTAAATAATTTTAAAAATCAAATTTAGTTAGGAGTAAACATATCTTCACCTGTAATAAATTAAATAAATTTTCAAATAGAAAAAAATGAACCCTGCTGGGGTTTGAACCCGCTGCATCTGCAAAGTGATCGTAACCGCACCCCTACATAGAGATCGTATCTGCACCGATAAAGCCAACTACACTACCGAGCCTCTTTCAAATAAGTCCGGCGCACGCCTCTCTTGAACGGAACGATGTTATTGTTGAAATGTTATTACTCTTTAGTGACATTGAAACTGATCTATGTGAAAGTTATTACTTCCTTCTATTTCAAAATTAACTCAAAACTAAACAAAATTTTATTTTTTTAAGGTGTCACCCTGTATATATTTACCTATATGTAATTGTACCGGTTTCATGCGAGGTAGATATTTAATATACGAGGGCTGTCCGATATTAAAGGTACAAGCCAAAATTTTACTAACATATATACCTATTTAAAGAAAATATTTAATACATTCTACAAAAAACTACCTACTTTTTTTTATTTCTCGACATATTCTCCATAAAGATTGAGACATTTATCCCAACGTGACAGTAGTTTGAACATCCCTTCACGGTAGTGTTGCCTGATTTCATGGCCACAACTCTTAGGAATGCCAGTAATCTCCACAATTTCACGAACTTTAACTCGACGATCTTCCCTAATCAAACCTTCAACAATTGAGCAGTTTTCATCCGTGTGTGAGGTCCTTGGTCTGCCTCTGTTCTTCTCCGGCTCATCAATCAAGTCCGTTCGTCCATCTTTACATTTTTTGCACCAAACGCTGACTTCTCTTCGGCTTAAGACCTTCAGGCCATAAACGCTCTCTAATCTGGGATGAATTTCGTTCTGGTTAACTCCTTCGGCTTGCAAAAATCGGATTGGAATACTCTGCGATTACACACGCCATGTTTATTTGCTTCCCGTAAGCTACTAAATTGAGTCTTACACACAACAACGCTCCAGACTCTACTACCACGCTTCAACCTGTTTAAACATGCATATGACGGCAATATTTCGCTTGCAGTGTTTGTTTCACAGCCACCTGTACCTTAAAAATCGGACTGCCCTTATATATGCAAAATATCGTCTTCCTTCGACAAATACTTTTTGGGCTATACTGCCAACAGACAAGACAGACGGAATTAAGAAAACCTCTTTTTCGTCATCTAGGGACCTTGAAACGTGAAGATCTGAAGAAATCTTGGAAGGTGATTTTTTCTTGATTACAATACATTCTTCGTCTTTCAGATGAGGGAAGTAAAAAACTGGGTCAGTCAATATGTTCTGCTGTGAATGTGACTGATTTAATAAGTATAGTTGTTAGGTATTTCTAACTTAATTGTCAACTTGAAAGTAATTTTTTGTAAGAAGACTAGTTAAGAGGACTGAGTCATACAATTCCTTCCGTGGATTGCAAAACAAGACCGTTTATCGTTCGCTGATAGGACAGAACCTTGTCAGCATACAAGACGCGTATCTTGCTTGCAACCCACTGCTGATAGCGGTTGCGGTATAGGTGAAGTTATTTATTTTACTGTAACCCCATCCTCAAGGGGAGAAAAAACTCAATCTTCAAAAGTGATGGTCATACTTGTCACCCGACTCTCTTGAGAGTCTAGGGACAAAACCTCTGGCTCTGTTCAGAGTGTGTGACCTCATGTAGTTGAGGCACCACATTAAGGCATACAGGTAGAGTGGATGTACTCACCTACTGTATGTCTCAGTGGACGTTTTCCACAAAAACATTACACATTAATTGTCAACTCGTTTGACCATTGCTATGAATCAAAATTGTTAATAGTATATGTAATTGTTTAAAGCCTTGTTTAAACTAATGCTAAAATCTCTATCAAGAATTGTCCATTTTTTTGTCTTGGATAGTACGTACCTAATCTGTTGGTTGTAACTCTAATCAACATTTTACAAATAACTTATAACAGTGCTATGCTTAAACTGGAAAATTACTGCTTTTCTTCAATCCATAAGCATGCCTTCTTTTTTCCACACTTCTTTTATCAGTGGATGCATTTTTTGTGAAAAAATCAGTTATTTTATTCTTTTTGTAGATCTACAACTACAACCGGTAATAATCAACTTTTTAGCTTATGCTGATGACCTTGTACTTATAGCGAAGGATGCCAAAACCCTACAGCACAATCTAAATATTTGGAATAAGGAACTGAGTAAAAATAACATGAAGATAAATACTGGAAAAACCAAAGCGATGGTAGTGAGTAAGAAAAGGAGAACAGTAAAATTAAGGATAGATGATTTAGACCTGGAACAAGTAAAAACATTCAGATATTTGGGCCACACAATAAGTGAAACCGGAGGAATGGACACAGAAATCAACAACAGGATCGCAACAACAAACAGACTATTGTATCAACTAAATAAAAAATTCATAAGTAAAAAGGAGATTTCGAGAAAAACAAAACTAACTATTTTCAGAACAATATTTACGCCAACTTTACTATACGGTTGCGAATCCTGGGCACTAACGGAAAAACAGAAGAAGAAAATACAAGTAATGGAAATGCGATACTTGCGAAGAGTTTTAGGAGTTAGAATAAAAGACAAAATAAGAAACAGTAATATAAGACAAAGATTACAAGTTAAAGAACTAAACAAAATTTTAGAAGAGCAACAACTGAGATGGTTAGGGCACATACTCAGAATGGAGACTGGCAGATTACCGCTCACTGTATTAAAAATGGGAACGGACGGGAGAAGAAGAAAAGGTAGACCACCAAATAGTTGGAAAAAAGAAATCAACAAGATCTTGACTAGGAAGGGGATTAGTTGGAATGAAGCGGTAACAGTAGCAATGGACAGAAAACAATGGCGTAAAGAAGTAAAATGCGAAGTTTAACCTTAATTTAAAACATATGAACTAAAGTGTGAACATTAGAGTGAACTATAAACTATTTACCTCTACACTGGATCACCAGTAGAAGAGGATTCGACTATGTATGTATGTATGTATGTTTTATTCTTTTTTTATTTTGTTTGTAGAATATATCTTTGCACCACTGTGTACACCTACTGCTCTTTTATATTTAATTTTTTTCGTTAATAACCTGTACATTGAGTAATTCATATTTTCTTCGCTTTTCTTTGCATCTGTTGCAGACGCTTTCTGTTTAATTTTTATTCTTACCAAGTAACGATACAAATCTACATTGGCACCTCTATAGACTCTTCCATCTTGACTTACATGACTTTGTTCCTGTTACTCCATTTCAGAGCATAGGGCTTCCACGAAACAAAGCCCTAGAACCCTGTTTTCTGTTAACATATTGATTTCAGTCCATGATTTACCAGTTGTTTTTATTTCTGCCTCTATTATTCTTCTCCAGCTCAGCTTAGGTCTTTCTTTTTTGCGTCTTCCTTGAAGATTTCAATGTAGTGCTTGGTTTTTGAACACTCAAGGTTCTTCCTGAGGGTGTATTCAATCCACCTCCATTTCCTGCTTATGGGCTTTTCCCCTGCTCGCTGCCACAGCTCTTCATTTGTGACGACGTTGGACCAAAAGATTTAAAATTTTTTTGTAATACATCTATTGATAAAGGTCTGGAGTTACCCATACAGGGTAACCGAAGCAGAGGACCGGCTAAGGTTAGAAAAAGGATTCTCTCTCACTATCCCAACAAGGGAACAGTGGGAGCAAAAAAGGGTTAAGCTCCAGTCGAATGCCTTGATATGCTACACGGATGGTTCTCGAGTGGCGGAAAGGCAATCCTCTGGAGCAGGAATTTATATGGAAGGCCGGGGGGTGCAAGAAAGCTATGCTTTAGGAAGATTCACCACGGTATTCCAGGCAGAAGTTTATGCCATCCTATCAGTGGCAACAAGGAACGAGGTCAGGATATCCCCAGAGCAAAAAATTTATATTTGCTCTGATAGCCAAGCAGCACTAAAAGCAATCTTCTCGGCCAGGACAAGATCAGCTCTTGTTTAGGAATGTGGAGATGCTTTAGCCGAATTGGCAAGGGAAAAGGACGTCAAGCTCATCTGGGTCCCGGGACACACAGGGGTCCAAGGCAACGAGAAGACGGACGAACTGGCCAAACTCGAAGCCGGGGAAACTTGTTTTGGACCGGAACCCCTTCTGGGTATAACAAAGCAGCAGGTCTCAGCAGCCCTAACCGGGTGGGCCTACAAGACCAGCGAGGAAAAGTGGAAAGGATGCAGGGGCTATCGTCAGGCAAAGTACCACCTAGCGGGATTTGATTCAAAGAAATCGGTTTGGCTAATGGGAAGGAGCCGAAGAACCACAAATCTTTTGATAGGGACCTTGACAGGCCACTGTAAACTAAAGAGACACCTAACACTGATAGGAGTAGAGGAAGATCCCATTTGCCCAAGATGTGGGAGGGACGAGGAAACGTTCTTTCACTACTTGGGAGAATGCGAAGCGTACCAGCGACTGAGGTATAGAACCTTTGGAGCACCTACGCTTCGAATGGAAGAGTTGAACTCCCTATCCTGGGCCAAAATTCTGATCTTCATTAGAAAATCAGGAAAGTTTAAGCAGGGAGAAGAGCCCATCGAAGAGAACGATAATGAATGTGGTTGAGGGGATGGCATGGGGTTAGCCAAAACGGCCTGTGGTGGCCTACTTGCTAGACTTCGGTCTCCCCACAACTACTACTACTACTAGTAATGGTAGTGACATTATTTGTTTAACAGATTTTTTTTAAAATAATTCTGTACGTAGTTCAGAACTATTCTTTCCTGGTTGTGAGATTTTCAGAAGAGACCGCTGTACTGCTGAATCGAGTAAAACCAATAGTGGTGGGGTGTTAAAAGCGGTAAAACAATCAATTAATTGTCTAGCTAAAGACGAATGGTGCAGTCTGTCAGAATATCTTTGGATTGTAATTCCTTCAAGTACTAAAAATGCTTCTAATATATGCATTTGTTGTGTGTATTATTTCTCCTCGAGTAGACCATAAGACAAGTTTTCTGAACAAACTGTCGATTATTGTCAGTTCAATATATAATGACATCTTATTAATCTGTGAGGATTTCAATTTAAGTAACGTTAGCTGGGTTAAGGGAATAAATTTGCTGAAACTGCAAAACTTAACTATTTACAACACTGTTATGAATATTTTTTGGATCGCATGTCTGAAAGTAGTATTATGCAGTACATTAACAATGTAAATTTAAGAGTATTAGATGTAATATTATCTAATTGTAATATTATCTAATTATGAAGAGATAGAGGTGATAGCATGTAGCATCTCTCTTAGTATTGTAGACCAGCAACATCCACCACTTGACATTCGTCTAAGGAATCGTTCTAGTAAACTACTAAAAAAGTTAAAACTAATTCAACAGGTCATGATAATATTAACATAAATGTAATCATTTTATGGTGCCCATTGATGTTAACCTACTTAACTCATATTATTAATCACTGCATACATCTACTCATTTTCCAAATTTATGGAAAGAAGCTAAAGTTTAGCCTTTACCTAAAACAAATTTACCATGCCTTTTTAAAGACTTGAGGCCTATTAGCTTACTACCAGTGTTTTCTAAATTATTTTAAAAAAATATTGATTTACAAATTAGGTCTTATCTTTGAAATAATGTATTGCTTGAATTACAATCTGGTTTCTGTCCACATCTGCCATGTTACACATTGTTGATGACATTTGTTCATCATTTGATAATAATAAATTTACTGCATTGATATTATTGGAAATCTCTAAACTATTTAATATTATACATCACCAACTATTATTAGCTAAATTACATTATTATGGTTTTTAAAATTCTGCTATGAGTCTTACTGGTGATTATCTTCAATCAAGATCACAAATAGTTTTATTAAATGGAAAAATGTCAGATATACAAGGTATAACAACAGATGTACGTCAAGACTCTATACTTAGTCCTCTACTGTAAATCATCTATACATCTGATTTCAGAAATCAGGTCAATAATTGTAGTTTTCATTCATATGCTGGTGATACACATATATATTATTCCTTCTTTAAATATAATACTGTACAAGCCAATAAAATTATAAATAGTGACATTGCCAGGTGAAAATCTCGCGTTTCCTTTCTGAATTCAGACCGGTCGGTCTCGTAGAGTGCATTTCAATATAGTATAGTCTATTTTTGATCGTACGGCGTTAGAATGAATTGGTTGTTTGAGTGGAAGAGAGAGCGCAAATGTACTTGCCTCACACCTTTGCCGTTTATCCAGACAGTTGACCACGTGTTCGTGCAGCTGTACATTTTTGAGCGCGTCGAGTCGTGATTCGGGTTTTAACTGTCGAGCAGTTCAGTGCTGCACCAAGTGAGGAAGACGCAGTGATAATCCCGTCGGGGAAGGTGACCGTGCGTTTCGGTTCAGTACAAATAGTATCATTCGGTTTGTTGTATCACGTTGTCGCATAAGTTATGTGCTAACCGTTGTTACGGATTTTAAAAAGAAACTGGCTCGAGGATACCTAAGTTTTTGTTTTAGGGCACTAATTGTCATTACGTGCTCCCGTGGTACTTGCTCATGCCCTTGGGGCACTTTTCTGATTGCAAACTTACGGCATTTTGCCATTCCTGGCTGCTGACGTTGTCCATTTTGGCCGTCTGCCTCAGCGTTTCTCTCCAACTGGACAGCAACATCAAGCTCGTTGCTTAACCACCAGGCATTGTTAAATTAGTTTTAATGTAATGTTACGTTAGAACTTAGAGTGTAGCGTCCCCTTTTATAGTGCGCGGTGTTCATTGTTCGTCACGTTTGCTTGTTACTTTACGATTGCTGCCTATTCATGCAAGCCGATTAGTGATTGTGTCGAAGTTCATTGTTTATCAGTTTTGTTTGTTTATCCACGCAAGTGGATTAGTATTCATATCAAGGTTCATTGCTTGTCACGGACACGCTCCTTGGTCATATTGTAACCTAGTGATGACTGTGTTTTTACCTAACTTTATTAACCCCCCATAATTTACGGAATTACTACTTAAGGCGTACATGTACACTCAGTTTGTTTATTTTAACCAATAGACGAATATTCAAAATTATTTTTGTTTCTTTATGTTCTTTGTCCTGTGACGAATTTATCTGTTTTTTCTCTAGCTGTAAAGAACAATGTAAGGTGAAGCGATGGGAGCTGTTTAACCGCTGAAGAAAAATCCCTGAGCCAGCTGGAAACACCGCTTAGGAACGCTAACGCAATTGCAAGCCCTGGACTTTGGGCTTATACAGGGTCTTGCATAAATATTGTCCCCACCCCAATTAAAGCTCGTGGCGTCCTAATATTTTTCTTTGTAGGTATTTCGATTACGACTACCCGCTATCACTGTTACAAGAATTAACCACTTGCAAACATTTGGGGCTACACTGAGAGTAAGAAAAACTTGAAAAATTCTGACAGCAATGCTGCTGATTGTCTGATAAGGGCCCGGGTGTGAAACCGGCGACTTGCGCAAGCTTTGCCTTGCTGCTCGATCCGTACATCCCTACATTCCGTCCGCACCGAAGTGTCACATTTATCCCCTCTTAGATTTAGGTAAACGACGTGGAAGGAGATCGCGAAACATAAAAGAGCGATGCCCGCTCAGTCCACGGAGAAATCTAGCCATTCGTTTCAGAATTCAGACCAGAACCTGAGCCTTAGCTGGAGGGCTAACTTTAACCCCAGGGGCTCAACCAGTCACCACCAGTTCCGATACCTGTCCGTTAAAACCAAAATCCTGTCCCGAATTACCTGCTTTTTCCAGATCAAGTAAGTTCAATATTCAGCTTTTCAGCTTCTGAGAAGTCGAACTCTTGAGTCACCCTTAAACCTGACCTGAAACCTCCTTCGCTTGGGTTAGTTGAACTGCTTTGAAGCAATCCTATATACATAAAACCAACCTGTCCCGCTAATTTTCAAGCGGAAGGGAACAACAGCTTGTCGCTCAGATTAACCCCAAACCTACCCTGTCCTGTTAATCTTCGAGCGCAAGGAAACAACATCTTGTCGCTCAGATTAACCCCAAACCTACCCTGTCCTGTTAATCTTAAAGCATAATGGAACAACACCTTGCTGCTCGGATTAGCCCCAAACCTACCTGGTCCTGTCAATCTTAGAGCGCAATGGAACAATATCTTGACGTTCAGATTTGTCTATCTTTTCTGTCCAGTAGTCCGTGAGGCCACCCTGCTAATAAACAATTCTTTCCGACATTTCGCCGCCAAGACTCACATGCCCGAGGTTCACGAGCGGTTGAAATCCAGTTCAAATCCGCGAGCGCAAACTCGCTTAATATTTTAATTATAAATCTAGCTCATACGGGGGCAACTTCAATTTTGGCGGGTAATTCTTAACGAAACGCCTTGCGCGAAGTCCGTTCTCAGGCTCTGAAATTTCTAAACTTATTTAGCACGGCAAGCGGTCACGTTTGCCAGGCTTAAGGTGGCTGTTAACTGCTCCAGAATCATTTTGGCTTTTGCCTTATCAAGTCTAAAATCTGGAGAAACCCGGGACCGACGAGCTGAAACTAGATTATTTAATTTTGGTCTGTTTATAGTAGTGATGGGCATAACCGGACAATTTTCATAACCGAATAATTTGCATTCGAATGTTATTAATAACCGAATGATTATTTGAATAATCATTCGAATAAATTTTGTCTCTCGATTCGTTTCGATAAAGTCAGCCGGTTTGCCGGTTGGCGGTTCACCGTCATCTGCATCGACATCGTAACTTGCAGATAGCAGAGGAACCAAAACATATGTACGGTCGGCGCCTTAGAAATCGGGACACGCAATATGTTCTTCTAGTCTTTGGAGTATTCTTGCTCCGGTTACTTCATTAATGTGAGATGGCATTTCATAATTGACAAACAATAAACAATCTGACGTAACAATTAAAACCATAATAACTGTAAACCCAGTTTATACACTTAAAAAATATAGGCAAAATATATCATAATAGTGTGTAGTGCCCGATTTCTAAGGCGCCGACCGCACATTATGTGTTATGTATTGGAAATTAAGAGGTATTTATTAAGAAGTGTAGAAAGAAAGAAATATGCCGGACTGCTTGCTAATCGCAATAAAAAGTGGTAAAACGTTTATCTTTATCCATCGGGCGGGTTAAAGGCGCCGCCTCTTGTTTTGAACCTTTGGAGATGTAAGCAAATAAAAAATTGTTTTATAGCTTGATGCGTTTGCAGTTTTTAGGCGTTCAGGTTTCAGGTCCCCAGAATTTGATAATTTGATATTTTTTATGATAGGAGGTAGTTACGCGATAACCAAATGGTGTTTTTAGTACATCCTGCTTTGTTTATGAGTTATGACGTAATTATATTTACAGAATTTTGAGCACTGCGTAGGGCGTTGAGATATGGCACGTAGTAACTTTGAATAGAGGTTTTATATTCAAAGCGTAGTACGTATCAGCATGAGGTTATTTTTCATTCAAATACTTGGAACAAAAACCGAATTACATAGGTTATTTCAATAACCGCATAACCGGTTATTTTTCATTCGAATAAGCCCATCACTAGTTTATAGTAATTCGAGCTCCAGCTGAATTTTTATATTTGCCACCAACGACAGCTGCCCTGCCTGGAACCTAGAGACCGCCTAGAAGAACCTTATTTATTTAAATATTTTAAAACACATTTGATTTTGTAATCTAGTTAAACAAAATAAACACCTGTATAATTTTGACTCGACTCTCTTACTTCAACTTTGATCATAACTACCCACAAGAAGTAATTAATAACGTAAAATAATCAAACTTATCTTGAGCATAAAATTAAAAATTGCTAAAATTACGAAATGTTTCAGTATTATACAAATCATTGGATGGACTAAGCATAAACGGAAAACTTATAAAATTAATAAAGCTAACTCTTGAACAAACATCCAATAGGATAAGAATAGGAAACAAAGTGTCGGAGAAATTTGCGGTACATGAAGGATTAAGACAAGGCGACCTGCTGTCCTCAATGCTGTTCAATTGTGCACTATAGTATGTCATTAGAAAAGCAAATCTAAGCAGAACAGGATTAGTATACCATAACAAACACCAATGCTTGGCATTTGCAGACGACTTGGAGGTATTAACGAAAAGCAAGGAATAATTAAAAACAACAATTCTGACGTTAGAAGAAGCAGCACACACAATAGGACTAATTATAAATGAAAAGAAAAACAAATACATGACATGGGCAGCGCAAGAGTATAACCGTACAAATAGATTAATCATAACAACAGACAACGGAAGAATACACAACTTTGAAGAGGTAGACAGATTTACTTATTTAGGTACAGAGTTTTATAGAATACCCAATAGAAGAAGAGAAATTCAGAGAGGAATTATGGCAGGTAATCAATGTATACGGGCATTCAATAGCTGCATATACAATGAACATTTATCAAGAGGGCTGAAAATAAAAATGTACAAAACTATAAGACCAATAGCAACTTACGCAAGTGAAGTATGGACGCTAGGAACGACAGAATGCAAAATGTTATGAGTATGAGAGGAAAGTGCTCAGAAAGGTGTATGAAGGAAAGAAAGCGTAGGACAATTGGAAAAGAAGAACTAACAAAGAACTACAGGCATTATACAATGGCATAGATATCATAGCTACTGTGAAAGGCTAAAGACTGAGTTGGTTAGGGCACATAGCAAGGATGAATAACAGCAGGATCACAAAAAGGTTAATGAAAAGTAATATAGGAGGAAGGAGAAGAAAAGGAAGGCCGAGAACAAGATGGAAAAAAGAAGTAATGGAAGACATAGAACTATACAATATCAATAATTGGCGTTGGAAGACTAGTGACAAAAAAGTACGGAAAAAGACAGTGAAACAAGCCATGAGCCTACTAGGCTTTTAGTGCTACATTATAATAATAATAATAATTAACACTTTTAGTAGTTGCCAAACGAGTAACAATTCTATTAATGGTTGCGCTAGAATGCATTTGGCGTTACATAAAAAGTGAAAGTCGCACTGATGATGCAAGCTGCAAGGTCTTGCAAAACGTTAGTGAATATGGATGCACAAACAGCAAAACGGCCAAATCTGCCTAAGTATCCTCGTTCTCAAGATACTCAAACTACACGAGCCACCAGAGAGCATGGCCATCGCGCGGGTTTTGGTCGACTTCACAAGGTGCAAGGCACATTAAGCCAGAAAATGCTGGGTATTCATCTACAAATACTACGCGGTCTAAGCCGAAATTCTATGCTAAGGAGAATAATTGTTACATTAACTTCATGACAATAAAAAGAAAACATTTGGAATGCTAACGGAAGGTCTCGTACCATTAAGACAACGCTTCTGTGCATGCATCAGCAGTTGCGATAGCTGAAATTTATTGGTTCAGCTTTGAATTGGTACCTCATGGTACCTCACTGGGTCTAACTTGATCAGACATTTTGTTACGGTCTTAAACGGTCTCCACGACACCGCACCGGCTCATACAACAACCAAACGGTCGGCGCGGGCGATAATCGACAAAATCGGGACGAAAGGTTCTCCTAGGCCGCTACCATGCCGCAACAAGATAAGCCGGCTAGACTTTCAGTGGAGTTAGGGGGGGGGGGGGTTCTTAAAGAGATTATCTAAGGGTAACGGCCAGAGGGTCGGTAAATAACGGTAAAATAAAGAGGGCGCCACCAAGCCTGTCTTAACCCGAATAACCGGGCCTGGGCGGTTAGACGGGGGCGAAGTATTCAAGACACTCCGTCGATAGGGGTACTCGTGAATTATAAACTCACACAACGATTTCGTGATGGCAAAAATACTTAGATCGTGAAGTGGGGCTCTTTCAGCCACGGCAAAGTCACCACCAAGCTTACCTGCACGCTCTGATCTCACTGGCCCCACCGTACATTTATCTTCTCAATGATGGGCGCACGCTGAAACAGAACATGAACAAATCGACCAAGAATAAAGCGTCTCTTAATTAGATAAGCGTCTATTATTCAATTCTTACATTGGGGCAGCAAAGCGGGCCGCAAACATTGGGTTAATTCTTATAAATGAGCATCAGCTGATGGGCGCACTACTGTTACTAAACAACATCCATAACTGTACAAAATCAAAAGCAGTTTGACATATGAGTCCCACAAAGGGAACGTTTGTTCATAAAAATCGAGTTATGCAACAGCAAAGGCGACGCGAACAGCGTAGCTGTCGGCAGAATCCGGCGAATTAGTTAGAAACCCAATTCGCAAGGCAAAAAGGGGGCCGCGTTACTGAGATATATTTGGCCGAAAAGGGGGCTTACATAGCCTAACGCCCGCAGGCGAATTTAGAATATGACACAGCTGGTGCTACGCCGCCCAAGCGATCGATAACTTCGTGTAACACTCAACGAGCCGAACACGACGCCGTTGCTAACATACGAAAGGTCTCGCACAAAACTTGGCAAATATGGCACCGCCCTGATAGAAGTGATCTGGCTCACATGATAATTTGGGCAAACACAGCAAAGCCCAAGTGAGGGAAGTGATTAGATTAAAAACGAGCGACGCCACTTCGCGACAACAATTTAAGGTGCGAAGGGTACATTTTTAACGGTGCACATGATTTCACATCAAGTTCGCGCACATGCAATTTTACTGCGACCAAACTGGCGATGCCGCCTTACAGCACGTATGCCAAGAGTTTAGCAATTATTCACATGGTTAGGCGCAAAGCTCGCGCACAAGAAGTTAGTCACATGGAGTACCGCGGCACACAAATACGCCCCCGCGAAGCGAGCGTACATGCGGAAGCAACACCGCAACAATGGTTATGATTAAATGGTTACAAATACCTTAGTTTTATTGGTGACGGCCCAAGAGATCGGCATGCGGTCCAGCTGGCGGGAAACAGGTTGCCTGTGGCGATTAATTCGCCGCTAAAACGGCCGACGGTGTGAATGGTCTGGATGCGCCCAAAATGGCGACAGAGGCTGGCGCTTCAACAAACGCCGCTACGACGGCAAAGCTAGCCCAATCATGTCCTACCTCAACGGGATCCTCGCACAACGAGCTAAAGGGAACACTCCCTTACGTGACGACGTAGAACCGGGCATGGAATTCCATTACACCTACGCCTTGGCGTAATAAGATCGCCGCTAAACGACACACACCTCGCTTGTTCAATGGCCTGAGTTGAACTGCCGAGCAAGAAGCGTTACGACGCCCGAAGTGGCGTGAGCCAAAACGGCGTTACCACGTGACTCTCGACAGCCAATGGCGATGCGCCCAATAAAACAAATGCGTTCCGGTGACAAAGAGAGCGCGAGGCCTCGCAGTCGCACCAACAGCGTAATTTCTAGAAGGTTCGGAAATCTTGCGAGCGTTAACACCCGGCTGTCAAAGTACCAACAAAGGGGTGCCCCAGATGACGAGAAATACTGCGCTTGAGGCCAAATATGTGCAAAATCATTATTATGGAATTAGGCGATGAAGCCAAATAAGTAACTAAAAGGGTTTAACATACGGGCACGCTGCCCTAAAGCCTAGGTAGCTAATTAAAATACAAAATAACCTGACACTCCCCTTACTTGAAAGAGAGTTCCCCGAAGTCTCTTAAAATCAACGGGGCATTTTGGCTGAGGCGCCACGAGAACTCAAACGACCGGAAACGCTGATACGATAGCTGTACCCCCAAAGGAATTACGCACACTGGCCACCAGATAGGGTACGACAGGAGGGAAGAAAGAAGAGGAAGAAGAAAGACTGGATACGCCAGTAGAAAATACGTAAATTTTTGTGTCGGAATCGGGTAAGTAAAGATGTTTTACGCCCATGCACTCTTCCGACCAACCTTTCCAATAGAACACAGGGAAGGGCAGGGGTATAGAAACGGAAGTCCAAAATCCCACCCGAGGGTTACCTGAAAAGGGCACGTTGCGCTTCACGAGATCGGCGCATTGTGTGGATCCCACAACTGGTATGAATACCCAAGGGAAGAGGATGAACAACCAAAAAGGGGAAATGGTTGTGACAGAAACTGTCAAAAGTAGTCATGATCAGTAGCAGTTAGGAAAACTTAGTCCACCGAAACTCTCAATCGATGCCGATGCCGGAGCCAAATCGACTATTAAACCGCAAAGCGCGAGCTCGAAAATGACTCCAACACCGAACACCAAAAGAAAATCACGAAGAACCAAGCTTCCATGGGTGTAGGCGTTCGATGACGCATGCCCAATATATCCTTTTCAGAACTCCATGCGGCCCAAAGGGACTACCTTACTACGACAGGGTCCGCACGAAACAAAATGACCAGAAACACGCTCTCTTTATGTAATCCCACACGGGTGGTTGAAAATGGCGACGGCCAACGGTACGGTAAAAGAGCGCTAGGCCAGGGCATTACTATACGGAAAAGTCAAAAATCTTTAAATACTTAATACTTGAATACCAACGGAACCTCACGCGGACAGCATGCGCATTACTGCCACACAAAGCTCAGAAGCTCCAACAAAACTGTTCACAAAGAACGCGATACTTGACAACATGACGTCATCAGACAAAAAGGGTACGGTAAATGACAACAAATCGTCAACAAGTACGAAACATTCCGACCAGCGGTAAATACTCGTTAAATGCTAACGGTAAGTGTACAAAACACTACTATAACTGTTCGGGGTGTCCACGAAGAAGTCGGTAAACAAAGTTGAGCGGTACATGCTAATAATGAAAATGAAATAAAAGTCCAACGAAAATAACTACGTCAAACCAACTAAGAAGATGGCCTGAGGGACGTAATAACCGCACGAGCGAATTTCCCCAAGCACACTAACAACACACCCCAACTCATCAACAAACCAAAACACGGTAATGAAAGTGAAAAAGAATTCCAACCTGCTCACCAAAAATCAACGCGGCACAACACCAAACGATAGGAAAAAAAATTGTCAAAATCGGTAATCATCAACGTCAAAATCGATAAACCTGGCTAACGTGAACATCAAAATCGATAAACGTCAGTTCGGTACAACAAAAGTGTCAACTTAGCCCAAGGCTAAACAATGTAAGCGACAGGGAATCGAAACTCCCAACTAAGCCTTCGAAAAGACTTAAAAAAAAAGGTCGGTACCTTCACTCAACAACATCTGGTACTAAATCCGACTAATACGGGATAAAATCTGCAATGATCTGCACTGATTGCAGCGAAAAATCTCGGTAGTATGAACTGGCTAAGAAAAACAAGAAACGACGGTAAAAATGACGAAAAAGATACTCAAAATATGAAAAGACATGGAAAAACACAAAAAGAAAACTCAAAAAGGCGATAAACAACAAGAAAACACAAAACTACAAATAGAAAATAAGAAAAGACAAGAAAAAACATAGAAAACAAGAAAAGAAGCTCGGTAAAATATTCTACTATGGAAAAAAACGGTTTACCAGTCCATACCACTTCGAAATGACGAAAAAAAACATTTGTGACATCAATATAAATTACAACACACAACAAGGCCACAATGAAGCCGACAAAGCCCCACGTAAGGGTGTCAAAAACTTGTTACGGTCTTGAACTGACTTTACGACACCGCACCGGCTCATACAAAAACGAAACGGCCGGCGCGTGCCGTAATGGACGAAATCGGGACGAAAGTTCTCCTAGGCCGCTACCCAGCCGCAACAAGATAGGCCGGCTAGACTTTCAGTGGAGTTGGGCGGGTTCTTAACGAGATTATCTAAGGGTAACGGCCAGAGGGTCGGTAAATAACGGTAAAATAAAGAGCCTGTCTTAACCCGAATAACCGGGCCTGAATCAAATGTGCGGAAGATGTAATTGTACTTGTGCGCAAAAATTGAAAATGGTTTTAAAATAGCAACAAGTTACCCTAAAGGCGTGAAATGCAATTAAGCATCTACAACAGCAAAATGACTTAACACTCCCCTTACTTTCTGTAGTCCAAAAGACACCTGAAAGGGCAACAATTGTCGTCAACCAAAGAAGTCGTAGCAGTAGTAACGGAGTATTTTGCAGACTAGGGCAAAGCATTTTATCAGTCTGTGATCACAGCATTGATGGACCAAGTGTGGAGACTTAAAAGGGGATTATGTTGAAGAATAATGTACGTAAACAAAAATTAATAAATAAACTCCTGTATTAGATTGCAAAGTTTTCAATCTATCTTCTTATTTATTTTCTGATTAATTTCAAATTTTGATCAATTACAGTACTCTGTAAAAGAGTTGTTTTTTCAATTTTTAATTAATTTTACTAAAAACCAGTAGTCTACTGCGATAAAAAAATGCTAAAAATTCAAAAATTATAGGCATAATTTTATGGAAAAACGTTATTAACAAAAGTTGATCAAAATCACAAAAATTGTCAAAATTTTAATTTTTATAAAAAAATTATTATTAATTTTTCACCAACTAAAGGGTCTATATCTAGTTTTCAACAATGGTTAGGTATACCGGGTGATCATAACTGGTTGTGATTTTTTTTCGAAGGTTGGCAACGTTTTTAAAATATTACTGTGACAGACCTGATACTTAAAACAACACATTGGCGTGCGAAAAATAAACAAAACGTTATTTTGACATTTATTTGTCTATACATTTTATGAAATAAAAAATTCCTGTTTGAAAATGGTTTTTACTGTAGAACATAATACATTTATTGTAATGGCATATTTCCGTAGTGGCGTAAGAAATGAAAACTGTGATTGTGAATATTCACAGTTTGTCGAAATGTATCCAGAAGAAGAAGTTGATTATCATGTTTTTTCACAACATTGTAAAAGAGTAGTTGAACGCTTTTTCAGTACTGGTAATGTAGAAATAGGCAATTCTACTGGACGTGTGACGGTAGTTACACCAGATGTTGTGGAAGATGTAAACCAAATTATTACCCAAAATCTCCACCTCTCCATACATCGTTTGGACGTTTCCTATGGATTCTTCCGAAAAATCCTAAAAAATGATTTGCATTTACATCTCTACAAATATTTGATGATCCAACAACTCCTACCTCTTGATTTTTTTCAAAGAATCCAATTTTGTCATTGGTATAACAACAATTTCCGAAATAACGACATGGAAGATCTTGTTTTTTTTCTGATGAGGCTTGGTTCTATCTTCATGAATACATAAATTCTCAAAATTATAGAAGTTGGTCAGCAAATAATCCCCACAATGTTATTGACGTGCCCCAGCTTTCAGTAAAAGTTGGTGTTTGGGTTGCAATATCCTGAAGGCGAATTATTGGCCCAAGTTTCTTTAATGAAACAATTAATGCTGAAAGATACCAAATATTCCTTCTTGAACCATTTATAAACCAGTTGGATGATGTGGAACCAACAAATGATTATTTCCAACAGGACTCAGCCGCTGCCCACACGGCACAAGCAACAATTAATTATTTAGAACAGTTTTTCCCAGAGCGATTGATTAGCGTAGGATTATGGCCCGGTCGATCACCTAATTTGACTCCTTTTGATTTCTTTTTATTTCCTTAATTAAAAAACGGAGTCTTTAGAGATCCAGTTCAGAATTTGCAAGAGCTTCAACAAGCAATTGAGGCTGCAGTGGCACACATAAGGCCTGAAATGTTAAGAAATGTTTTTAATAGTTTGCATAGAATAATTCACTGTTGTTTATATGAAAATGGACATCATTTCGAACAACTGCTCTGAACACTTACCTTAACTGTTTTTTAAAATACATTATTTTTTAATTTATTCAATAAATTCAAGATTCTTACTCTTGATGTCATTGCTAAGTGCGCACGCCTATGTAAATGTCAATTGTGACATACGGAGAACACTGATACCAGGGTAACCAACATTAACAGTGCCAACCTAAGAAAAAAATTACAACCATTTATGATCCCTCGGTATTCCCATATACTGGGTGACTATAAATGATTGAGATTTTTTTTCTTAGGTTGGCACTGTTTATGTTGGTGACACTGAGAGTCTATGTCAAATTCGAGGTCAGCAGGTTAGGTTTTGCACCAGTCTGTGTCAAAACTGATGCAAAACCTAACCTGCTAACCTCGAATTTGACATAGACTTCCAGTGCCACCAACATAAACAGTGCCAACCTAAGAAAAAAAATCTCAATCATTTATAGTCACCCGGTATATTACTTACTATATTGCTAGTAGGGCCTGGGAACGGCCGAAAACATTACGGCGCCGACATAGTCTCACTCTGAGTACTACGCATTTCGTGCACATGCCTGAGAATTCGAACTCCGCCTTTAGAAGCAAATTTTAAACTTGATTGTGAGGTTCACTTCCCCACCGCGCTCGGACGACGTGCTTACGCACAGCTCACCAAATACATCGAAGAGTTGGTTATCTGCCTCACTTACGTTGTGACCTCCCCACTCATAGCCGCTAGCAATATAGTAGGTAGATATTAAATATATGGGTAGGTAATCCAGCTATTATTTAACTTGTCATTTAAATTTATAAGACACTTAATTGACAGCTCATAAACTTAATTGACAGTTCATAAACTTTTTTTACCTCTTTAAGACACTGATATTTTAATTAATTTGCATTATATTATGAATTATTAACAATACATTTTTTTCAATATTTGGATTATGACTATTTTGGTGATACTGAACAACTTTTGTTAATTGTAAACAAGACTCATAAATATTATCTAAAATTATACATGTTAATCGAATCAAATAGTCTTGTTCCGAATTTGCTGTGTATGCTGATCAAGTTGGAGGTAAGGGGCATGCTCAAAAAGTTGTCCTACATTTGATGAATCAAAGTTGGATCAAGAACAACTAGTATAATAGCTGTGATTTAGCGCATAATTTGAGTAATAGAACTTACCGCACAGGAGCATTAAGTAGTAACTAAAAAGGTGTCTAAAGAAATTGTTGATAACAGATTAAAAATATCGGAACCACAACTAAATATTGCAATGACATTGTGGTTGGAAAATGGGAGGACAAATTAAGAGGTTAAGTATATTTCAACAGAATTCACAAACAATGTGGTTGAGTGAGTAACAAAAGGGGCATTGTAAAAGAAAAATTAAGACAGTAATTGTTAAATAACACAAAAATAGAGGCAGAACAATCCGAATATTTTCTTCAGTGATTTTCCTTCTTTGCTGTCGTTGATGACTTTTGTTTTGTGTTGAAAACTGTTACCTCGTCCTTTCAAGAAAATGTATGCCATTCATAATCATAGGTCTGTAAAAGGGTTGATTCCCTGAACTGAGGGCGAAGTCTTCTCAAAATCTCAGATAGTTTAATTACCTCTTTGATCAGAAATTTGATAATAATATGTTGTGCAACAGACAGCTGCACCGCTTGCTCGTTCATCTTGTTACTGATTGAAGCAAGGCCTCTGAGGAGGGAATCGAGTAAACGGGCATTCCTGCTTTCAACACATCAAACATACAATGCTGGACTGTAACTTACCTGGCCGTGAGAAAAAAATCGCTTTTAAATTTGATTGACCCTCGTATGTTGATATGAACACTTTAATATTTTACAAGATCTAGTCCCCTTTTTATCGATATCTGACAACTTTATACTAAAGGAGATGTCCAGTGGTTTTGTATTCTGTATAACATTTTTTTCTTGTTTTTAGAAACTTTATCGTGTTATATTTCTGAGTAGCAGCTTAAAGACGATAACATTAAAAAAGAATAGAGTTTTAGGAAGTAATCTTTATGTGTTATATATAAGAAAACTTAAATACAATTTATAAAATTCTACAAAATGTTTAATATTACATTTATTTACAATTTCAAACAAGCACAGCACTAATTTTATTAAATACAATTTTCAAAATTCAACTATAACAATTAACCATTTTATAATTAATTTTTAGGTAAATCTTTCACATTTTAGTCACATGGTACTGCAACAGATGGAATCGATTCTTCAATTTTTCTAAGATAATCCTGTCCAACTTCATTTACATATTGATCCAGTAATTCGGATCTAGTGGGTGATTTGGATAGATCAGAAGAATCAGATGAATCATTCTCAGTGTTGAATGTGTCAGGAGCTGAACAGGTCGCTCTAATCATTAACCGAGCAGTGAGCATTAAATCGCCACAAAAATCTAAATCAAAACAAAAAGTTTTATTATTTTGAGTACATATACAACATAATAACAATTGGCAGTCTATTTAAAGTAAAAATAAACGTGAAAAATCATCAATTAAGTTCAATAAAAGAATTATAACATTCTTCAAAGTTATGATTATGAATCTCTCAAATTAATCATTTCTTATTTATTCTGTGTGGTTTACTACATATGTAAATAATCTAGCTTAAATTTAGATGCAACATAATAAAGTAAGAAGAACATTTAAAAAAATGTACTTACTTAGCGCAACAGGATTAGCGCATAGAATGTCTACCAGAGTTTTCCGTACATTTATATCAGCACTGGGTTCCTTTTTGTCGACGCAGTGACATGTTGCATGCTAGAACAAAATGTGCTTTAATGTAATCTCATTTAACATCAAACATAAATGTATTCATACCAGTGTCAAACTTTTCAAGGTTGTAATTGACTATTCATTACAGTAACTAAAAATTAATTTGATTTACTTTAAAAATTACCAAAAATTTGTTATAGCAGCGGTCTTGCCATAATAATATTCACTTTTTAATATGTACCGTATATTGAGAATGCAAATATATTTTCAATAATAATTACAGTTTAATAAACATAGAGGTGTGGCTTAAACTAACTCCAAATCTCAAGAATTTATAAAAACCGTTTACGTGAGAGATTTTCTGGAGATAAGTATAATTTACAGGTTGCCTACTGCCTTGTAAGAGAGAATCGAACCCTAGTTTCCTGCACTGAAGCTACAAATGCCACGTTTACTCTCTGTTTCTTGTGCATATTGCTAATATCTTGTATGCAATGTTCAGCAGAGCTATACCCCAGTAGTTATTGCAGTCTACTTAAATCTTTTTATGTACTATTAGGCATACTATTGTGTTCCTTTATACCTATGACGTTACTTCCCCGAATAAAATTTTAGCTATTAATCTATGGGCTTTATTATATAAGCAATTTTCTCCATACGCAGACATTTTTGCCTGGATCTCATCTCCCTTGGCATTGGTCTTCCACGAACTATTGTTTTGATCACAACCAATATTTCTCCTTCTTGTTCTTGTTTACTTTTAAACGTATGCAATTTAAAAATTCTACATGGTCTTTTAGGAAGTCAGCAGGCCAGAGGGCTACAACATTTCTAAGTCTCCCACTTCGAACTACTGTTGTAGTGTCTTTATGAAACACAGTTGACATTAACACTGACAGTAGATACAATCTTATTGGATTAAAAATAGCAAACAACCTGTACCTTCAACTACTTGCTTCTTATTTGACATGTACCACACGCTGCCTAAGCTGCCATTCTACTATACTATTCATGACTAAGCTTTACTACTAAGTCATTTTAGCTTCTACATTAAAACTTTAATACTTATAGATAATATTTACTATAATAAGAATCATTAAAAAAACTTACCTTTAGACTCCATCGAATACGCAGGTTATACGGTGCGAGTATAAATATTTTTGTTCTGCTCTTTGCGGCCATCTTGCTTTCGGCCTTTTCTGTAAGAGTATAAATTACAGATAAACTTGAACAAGAAGTTAGCAATTGTCATTTTAAATACTCAGTAATAATATAAGCAAATAATTAGATATTAAATATTTATTTTTACTTCCTTCGTCCAAAAGACGAAGGAAGTATGGTAATCGCAAAAAAATCACCTTTCGATATTTCTTCAGATCTTTACGTTTCAGGGTCCCTAGATGATGAAAAGCAGGCTCCTCAATTCCGTCTGTCTGTCTGTCTGTCTGTCTGTCTGCCTGCCTGTCTGGTGTCGGTATAACTCAAAAGCTATTTGTTGGAGGAAAACGATATTTTGCATGCAGATTATATGTCTACCTGGCATGAAACTGAGAGAATTTCGGACAAATATATACAGGGTGAGCACTTTAAAAAATTAAATTTTTATTATTTGTGCGTTAACTGATAAATATATAAAGGTAAAACTTGGGGTCGAGCATTGCCAGCTGAACTGAACGGCTATAAACGCTGTGAAGATTCATGCCGAGGCAGTGCAGCCAAGTTGTTCAGGTCTTGCACCTTCCGCCTGACAACAAGGAAGACCGCAGGGTATCACTGGCAACGATCAGTGATATGTGATCCTAGCGATTGCATCCTTCTCGTGGTGGCCCCGTTGAGACTGAACCTCGCGGATCTAGACTGGGAAGTAAATAAACATCCCCCAAACCCAGCTGTCGTGTCGTGGCCAAGGGTCTGCACTTGGAATAACGATGCCGGCAAAGATGAACCTCTGGTCACGTCATTGTCGTTACACCATACATGGATATCTCTGCTGTAGTCATGTATTACGGGGGATATCTGTGCTGGGGGTCTTGGCTTCACCGCCCGGACCAAGAGGAGTAAACCTCAATAATAAAACCTAAATCTTATGGTGGTGAGACCAGGCCAAGGGATGCGTGGCTGTCTAGATGGTCAGTCCCTTCTGGATCTCCCTTGGGGCACCGGGCGCACCCCACTGTATAAAGCCACTTATTTTTAGTCTGTAGCTACTCGTGGGAACAACATGGAAGATACAGATAACTCAAATTCAAACCCAGGCCTAGAACTCCTTTTTAAGTCTACACCCTCCCCGATGGAAACTGAGGCAGACCTAGGTCAAATCTCTCCCTCCTCGGTGGCGGATATTATTGGGGCGAATCCTCCGGGCAGTACACAACCCGAGGAAAAACCTCAATCTCAAGCCCAACCTGAAGCCAATCCAACTTCAGGTAAGCTTGAGAAAAGACTTTCAGGGTCACAACGCCGTAGACTTGCTATAGAAGCGGCAAAAGCTAGAGGGGAGCCCATTAGGCCTAGAAAACCTAGGGCAAACCGTCAGGGCAAAGAACTGGGGACTACTAAAGACCCAGTTCAAGACCCCAAGAAGAGAACCCGAACGGAGGGCAGCACTCTCTCCCCCTCTGTTCAAAGAGAAATAAAAAAAATAAAGGGTGACGACTCGAAGGACAAACCTAGTACTTCTGTACAGGGACAGTCCTACAGTCAATCCCTTTCAGCCACTAAGATGGCAATTACTCTGCAAACCTACCCTGAGGGCAAACTAACCCCAGAACAGGCTAAGCAGATTCAACAGGCTCTCACTAAAGACATTTTCAAGTGTGCGCCTGGAACTGGACCACAGTTCACAAATAGCTACACCCATGCTGGTGTGCTATACGTGTCCTGTGAAAACGATACCCCGAAGCAATGGCTGCTGGAAAAGACGCCACAACTTCAACCATGGGAAGGGGCAAACCTTCGTGCTGGAACAGCAAAGGATGTGGTTAAAACCTCCAGAGTGGTGGTATGGATCCCCACTGACCTACTGGAGGCCAAAGAAGCCACCAAGATCCTTCCCCTGCTGAAAACGCAGAATCAAAATCTGGCCACTGAGGAATGGAGAGTGATCTCCAGTCGTACCGAAACTCAGAGCTAGTCCCATAGTCCTTGCGATTGATGAAAACTCCCTGAAGGAACTGAGCAAAGTGGGATTTAAAGCCTACTTAGGTCTATCTCAGATAACCTTTAGGGTGTCAAAGAAGACCGACAAGCAAGATGATGCTGGAGGTAGTACAAGTAAACCTCCAGCATAGCAAGGTGGCAACAGCTGCCCTCTGTAAATACTTGGTCTCCAAGAACATAGACATAGCCTTAATTCAAGAACCCTGGCTCTTCAGGGGAAAAGTATCAGGCCTTGAAACTGTTAAAGGCAGTGGCGGCACTACGGGGGGGCCTGGGGAGGCTCAGCCCCCCCCCAAGATTTAGCTGTGCCTCCCTGAGTGCCCCCCCGAAGACACCATTTGATTAATATCTTATGTCTAAACACATTCAAAGAGATATTTTGAATATGTTGCTATAATAGAATTAATGAACTTAAACTAAATACTTATTTCTAAGAACTTTTAATGGGGAATGTTTATTTACCGCAGTAAAATACATATACTAAAAATCAACTTTATTTTGTGGTTTGATTATTAATGGGTCTTTTAAGCGCATGATAAGGAAAGCTGCTTAGATGCAGAATATCAATTTACGCTCTTGTTTGGGTTAACAAACATCCTTATGGTTGGTTGGCACAATTTGATACAGTAATAATCCTGTTATGTTTACAGGTCCTTTTACAATCAATATGAATACAAAAGAGAATGCAATTTAGCTAAATTTTAAAATATAAACATTTGGCTTCTGATGTTTGCTTCTGACCACATTTGCTTGGTGGTCTCGTTGAAGTGTGGTAGTGTGCATTTTAATTGTGTTTTGCGGTCTGTTAAAAAATGAAGCGTGCTAAGACGCTAAGGGATTACTTTGATTCTACTCCCACTGCAGCAAAAGTAATCAAAGAGACCAACGTTGTTGAAAAGGACGAAATAAGTACTGAAAATAATAGTGATGTGGAGATGATGGAGTTCCCTGATGAACTACCGGAACTTTTAAAAAATTGCTTTTAGGACTTTGTTGTTTTGTAAAAGTACCAACATAAAAATGGGCGTTACTTTTTTACTTCACGTACTATCAAAAAATGTTATTAAAGTTGCCGATAGAATTCGTCGGGGTGCTACTAGAACTTTCATTAAAACTATCGGAACTTAAAAAAATTAAAAAGAAATTTTTTTCCAGTTTATAAATGTTTTTTGAATTTTTTTTTGTTAAGAGTTCCAGTAGCACCCCGACGAGTTCTATCGAAAAGTGTTATGACATTTTTCAATAGGTATGCCTGAAAAAGAGTTATAGTGGTATTTGTCCGAGGTAAAGGTGAAGTTAGCACCCCAAAATTTCGATTCAAATTATTTTCTCTTAAATACATAGAACTATTTTTAAAAGTAGCAAGGAACTCTAGAACTCTTTGGGGTGCAACGGAAACTATTGAAAAAAATAACATTTTTTGAACTTGTGGTGCTAACTTCACAGAGGTCTAATCTACACTTTGTTTCGTTTTCACTACCACCTGTATTTGTAACTACTGATGCTAGATAAGTGAAATTTTGTGCATCAAAGACAGTGACCGTACGTGTGAGGGACAAATTGTTATTAATTCTATCTATAATCATACTTTATTTTTATTTCTGTTAAGATTGAGACCATAATTTTCACCTATTCAGGTTAGTCTATCCGTTACAGTCTCCAGTTCTTCTTTGCCTGTCGTAATTATCATTGTATCATTGACGTATCTAAGATTATTAATCCTTCTGCCTCCTATTGATATTCCGCTTGTCCATCGATCCATTATTTCTCATATTACATATTTGCTGAGTGTATTGAAAAGCAACGGAGAAATGATACATCCTGGTCTTATTCCCGTTTTAGTTTTCATGTTCTTCTTCAATCTCTAGCCATATTTTTCTCATATCAGTTTTTGATTAGATGAATTGAGTGATGTGGCCCATTCATTTGTATCTGCCATAGCTTGACCCACCGCGCTTTATCAAAGGCTTTTATATAGTGAATGAGACAAAGGTATATGTTTATTATGTTTATGTTCCTGTGTTTATTTTTCTGGCATAAACCCTGTCTGTTCATTTGATAGTTTAGATAGAAGATAGGGTTTTCGTCTATTACTTAGAACTTTTAGTAACATTTTACTTGCATGTGACATTGGCCCAACTATAATTTGTGCAATATTTTAGGGACCCTTTTTTGTAGAGAAAAAAAACACTGACTCGCACCATTCCAATAGCTACTTTTCAGTTTTCTAAATATTTTGACCCCTCTCTCACCCATTGCTTTTAGAGTTTCTACTGTGATTTGGTCTGGACCTGTAGCTATGATGTTGTTTAACATGCTCATTGCTCTCTCTACTGCTCTTAGAATATCTGGTCCTTTTTTGTAGGTTATCGATATCATTTCATTGTTGGTGGTCGTAGGATCTGCTAAACCTTTACAAAGATTTTGTCAATATCGCTTCCATACTTTTAATAGGTACTTCTTGAGTGCTTGTTACTGTTTTTCCATTCTCATCATTAATCATTGGTGTGCAAAGTTTAAATTCTCTGGGGAGGTGTCTTATTTCCTCAAACATTATTCTATGCATATATCATTAATGTGTTTATTTTTATTGCTCCTGCATGATCTTCTAACATCTTTGTTGAGTTTTGTAATTTTTCATCTTCAGTTTCTTTTGTCGTGTAGTGTTTTCGCCTTATTGATTTCTTTTTCATTGTAAATTTCTCTGTAGATTTTGTTATTCATTTTATTGTCCTTTGGCGTTTTGTTTATATCATCTGAAATTGACGGTATTTCAGAATTTCCTAATACATTTTGTAAGATTCCTGTGTCTGGTGTTACAATTTCCTTAGGTTGTTGAAGCAGAACCGTATTATGTAGTTTAATGCTCAAAAAAGCTCTTAGTAATTTGTGGACTGATCCATATTCTGCCCCATGTTTGACTTTGCTATTTGTAATTGACGTTTTTCATCTTGTCGCATCATATTGATAGTCTCCATGCAGGGTGTTTAAAGATGGAGTTGGCAAACTGTATGAAAGGTTCCCCTCTGTCGTTGTATTCACCCAAGTCCATTATGTGTCGTATATGTTGATAACCAAGAGTATCTCCGACTTTGGTGTTAAAATCGCTCATTACAACCAAAATATCTTTCTGTGGGATGTTAAAAATAGCTTTATTGATTGCTGTATATGGCAATTCTATTTTCTCTTCTGGTACATTTGAGGTGGGCATGTATGCTTGAAGTATATGTAATTTGACATGTAAAGCTCTTACGGTGATTTTAATCAAACGATCGTTAATTGGTAGATATCCTTCCACGAATTTTTGTATACTTTTATATACCAATATTGCAACTTTATTTCGCCCTCTGTTTGAGTTGGATGTATATACTACAGGATCTGTAGTTTGGAAATGTCTGTTTCTGAAATACCGCATAAACGGGTGCTTACACATAGTAATTTTTTTCTACTATTCTTAGTTTTCCTGCTGGTATCCATCCTCTGATATTCCAAACTGCAAGAGCTAATTTTTATAAGCTGTATGTATTCTGGTCTTCTAGTCACTAATTTTGCATGTGTTGCCTGGTCGCCCTTGTATTTTATATATTAGTCTAAAATATACATTACCTACATAAAAAAGTTAACGAATGAAAACTGTAATTTTCTTTTATATTACTTTGTTTTAGCTTAACACGTTGAACTTGTTGTGACACGACGCCTATCAGCGTTCTGCGCAAGTAGGGGCCAAAAGGTAGATAACTGTAATATAACTCGTGTTTTTCGTGTTTGTGTGACACTGATATGACTGTGTACGTACCAGTGGTGACAGTAACAATTAGATTACTATAATTTAAATGGAAAATTGGACGCCATGCAGTGTTCAGTCACACTGAAAGATACAATTGAGGACGCTGGACAGTGTTCTGTCACATTTGACGTTCAGTAATATGATGCTGCTCAGCGTTAGTGTCCTTCAACGTGTTAACAGAAAAGCATTTTCTTTAAAACTTTTTAAAACAATTATTTTGGAAATTATAAATCGTTTTCTTCTACCAATTGAACACAAATATTAAAACTGTGTGCAGCATCATACGTGGTTTTTATAGTAATTGACTGTGTTTACTACTGTTAAGTCAAACCCACAATTAATAATGCAATAGAGTCTCTTTCAATTTTTTTAAATAGTGGACGTCCTTATTCTATATTTCAGTGCCAGATGCTTTTTGCTATCACCACTTGTTAATTGTTTCACAATTTGCTCTTTTACATTCAGGGTTAATGTGGTATTTCTGAATTCATTTTTGCAACTACAGCGTACCCGCGCATTATACATAATGTATAATGTATAATGTAACGTAACTACTTGGATACAATTGCCTGCCGACCAGCTCAGTTACGGAGACGGTGTGTACAGCTCTTTAATTATGCAAAACGGGCGCCAACAGTATTTTTAACAAATAAGCAAGTGTATCCAGGCATTAGAACGAGAATACGTCAACTCAAGTAGCACAATAAATCTGAAAGAGAAGCTCAATTCAAGTACAGGTAGCAGTAACAAATAATAAATAACCACAATAATATCACAGTATAATTGGCATTTAAATATCACAGTACAATCGACAAAGCATAACTCTTACATAAATCAATCATAAATTACCGGTAACTGCATAACAACTGAAAATGGCTGAGCGGACGTTTGGGAAAATCAGAATCGAAATTACCTCAAGCCGAGAAGCGGCTGCACAAATTCGCGAATGGATATATAAATACAGTCTAAAGTAAAACCTGTTAGCGGCTTCATCAAACACTGCCAGCATGCTTATCAAGAATCCAGGCGTGCTGAAGAATTTTGCAAACAAAACGCAGCAAGCCAAGGTCACACACATAAGATAGCGGCGGCGACAGCTGGGAGCCAGACTCTGACCTAAGCCTCAAAATGGCTTACTTAAAACTGCTTACTCAAAATTCGGAACTGATGGCCCCTAACTGCATACTCGAAATGATTTACCCAAGTCTGCTTTGCCCCAGACTGCTTGTTAAGGAAAACGAAACTCAAAATAAATGCATGCAACCCTTTGCTAAACGACCAACAATAAAAAGCGGAACTCACCCCGGATGAACTGGGCAAACGAGCATCAAAGGCTAGATGCGGCATGGCGTAGAATAATCTCTCCATCATAATGTCCAAAATACTAAATGCTTTGCTTTGCAGCGAGGCCCCAAAGCTTCCATAACTACCTAAATCTGAAATGTTGTATAGCGGCAGGACAAAATGAATCACCAAAACCAGCATCAAACATCTCCGCAGCGTTCCGCCAAACCAAAAGCGACGCGATCAGACAAAAGAATGCGGCCAACGAGAGCGCTTTGGCCTCAACCCGGTCAAGCAAGGCCAAGGCAAGCGTCAAGATAACGATAACAAGCCCCACAGAAATCGCAAATTATCGAAGGCTAAAACCAGCATTGCGGAACTACAGGGAGTGCCAAAAAACCGTAACAATACATCTAGAATTATTATATTATGCTTGTTATTAGATTTTCTGTCACCATTAGCTCTATTGTATTATGTTACTATTTCAACCTGATGGTTGAATAATAAATAAATAAATAAATAAGTAATCCATTCATAGCAATGGGTTTTTGTATTACCCTTCTCGTGATTGAGGTTTGTTTAAGACAGTTTCAAACCAATACTCCTACGAACTTTTTTGTTTATTTTCACATAGAGAATAGGTTGCTAGAATAGTGCCATGTGTGTAATAAATTAAGTTTCATTTAAAAGGTTTTCTTTAACTTGTCTATATTTTTAAGAGCATTGGTTTTCAGCTGGATTGAAAATTAATGTATATTTCTGAAAGACGAATGATTTTATGAGGTAAAATGTCAGAAGAAAGCTCATTGAAAGAGATTTTCCATTTGAAAAAATCTAAAATTCTTAAATTTGGAGCACCCTATATAGTATTAATACCCACAGCTACTGTTTCACACTCAAAAACTAGTTCACATCATTTTTTGGTAACGTTTTTTTTCATTCAAATCTGTTCTGTTACAACAGCTGTCCGAAATTCATTTTTTTTTTTGTATAAAATCGTTAAAATCTTCAAAACAGTCAACATTAAACCTATATAACTTTGTATTGAAATGATTACCATTTTAATACAAAATATTATAGTAATATACACCACTTTCGTAACTACAAATTTAATGTAAGCAAATTTTATGTGACTTTTATAGTTTTAGAATTACTTCCATCCCTTTCCCCATCGTTGCCAGACCCCGTATATTTTTTAACACTTGAAATGTATATGGTTCTGTTCTGTGTATAGATTTGTGTTTTAGTCTAAAATTAAAAACAATTCTATTTAAATGTGCTCACATTGATATATGTTTACTTGGTGCTAATGTTGTTACTTTCAGGGAAACCATTACTGATGCTTCATTTGATTTGCTAACTGTCTCCGAAAAGCTGGATGTCTGATTATACAAGAAATAATAGCATTTCTATTGGGAGTTATAACAAAGTAATAATGATTGATGATCTAGAGGTGGAGATGTCCAGTATTATTTATGAACATCTTTTTCGTATACAATTTTAACTACTTTCAACAATATTTAACAATCATGGATAAACACGACCTTTTCAAATTGTAAGTGTGCATTTGGAGTATTATACAACCCACATAAAAAATATTACTTAGAATGTATTAATGAATCAACTATTGCCTGTTATAATACCAGTTACTAATGATATTTAGGTTTGGAAATCTAAACGTAGATATGCTAAATATGCCGCAGCTCAACTATCGAACAATTTTGAAACATTTGCTCTTACACAACTTATTAATGAACCAACTCATATGACATGTACTTCAGCAACTCTTCTGGATCAAATGATAAGAACAGATGCTAATTTAGTCATTTCTTTTTCAATATGTAAAGTGAGGTGATTTGAAAACGTGGGACAACTTGAAACATTTTAACACCAAATTTTAAATATGTTCTCTGGTGGATGCAGTTTGAAGTCTTCAAATGCAACAGATGGTTGAGTAATATGTATTCTACCATTTAGGATGCACGGTTATGCATTTATTATTCGACGTAAGCTGTGGCTGAATATTGAAATTGAAGGTAAAAATTGCATATATTTTTTCACCTGTGTACTTATTATTTAGTCACCGTGGTTAATGATGCAGCAATGTAATATTTTTTTGTGAATCATTGCTTATTCAGTTAATGATTCAAAATTATGTGACAGTGGAGTTTGCGCCAGTCGCGTATCGATGAATTTTGTGTGTCATTTTAGGGGTGACTTGAAAATGGTCTACAACTAAGTCAGGAAGGTTGGCAGTCGCAAACAAATATTATGACTACGACGGACAGAAAGTGAACGAGGTTGTGACTTGGTATCACCCATTCAATTTAGGAGCTTTGAGTGACGAATATGGTATTCCATTTGTGACATTGTATAGAAAAATAAAAGACCTTAATATGAAAACTCCTGGTGTACAGCCAGTATTAACAGATGAAGATGAGATGATCCTGGTAAAAGCAATCTCTGTTGCTGCTGATTGGCGATTTTCCAGTGATAATGAAAATGTGGAAGAATTGTTTAGACTTATTTAGAGCAAAAAGGTAAAACCATTTGACAGTTCAACAATAATCAACCAGGACAAACTTGGGTTGCACATTTTTTGAAGAGATACAAACATTATTTGTCTAAAAGATTTCTAATAAACAAAAATTTTAGTGTTAATGTGTAAATTCCACAAATTTCTGAACATAATTCAATTGATTGTACGTTATGAAAAAATGAGTGTAATAGTTACACCAATTATGAAAAAGTTAATAAGTATTACGATGTATGCAAATTATTCTCAACGAAAACAGCTTAATAAATTGTAAATATAACTGGGTCACATTACTATATAAAATAATGTAAACAATCTTGCCACACATGTGGTCAGCAGAATACAGAATTCCATAACTGACTTCGTTGTAAATAAAACAATTGCGGTCAAAACAGAAAATCTATGGTTAAACACTGACAAATCGGCAAAAAAACCTAAGCGATTATGGTACAAAATATATTAGTTAGTAGATATGTACTAAATAAAAATTATTATTATTAGATTATCACAATTTATTAAAGAAAGCTGTACCAAAGTCGATCACACAATCAATAAATATTTTGACAATATATCAGAAACGCTTAGAGGCGGCCTACAAAAGGCATTGTAAACTACGACGAGATCAATCTTATGACCATCCGGGTCGTATAAATGTCCTCGTACCTAAACAATAAAAAAGCTGAAAAAATCATAGATACCTCAAACGGTGCCGCTTTCATGTTGAGCATCGTGTACGTTATTGTCAGAGTACCTACATTGTCTACAAGGCAAATCATTTATGATCTACATCTACATGGACAGAGAATGGACCAGTCCATGCCAGATATAACTGCAGTCATTCTGGCTGGTTTGACTGTAACTCATTTGAGGACTGGTCGTATGTATAATCGTTAACCTCTTGTTACCTTAGCGGTGTAGAGGCTGGTGCTCTGCATCTGGCTGTGTAGTGCTTAACTTGCCCCTAGTTGCGAGATACAAAGTTGGAGAGCGTCTTTCGTGCCATTGTGTGTTAAGGTGTGCGTGTGTCTTGGTGATGTGTGGGCCTTGTTACTCTATCTCTTAAATCTGTGGTTTTGGAATCTGGAAAAACTATTTCCAAACGCTGCTTAACCCTCGGGCAAACACGGATGAAGTAATTAATCCTAATCTGGAAGAAGAATCAAGCCCAGTAGAAATGCCAACTTTGGAAGAGATTCAGGAAGTCATAAAAGTGCAAAAAACAACAAAGCCTCTGGATGCGATAACATTCCGTCAGAGCTCTATAAGCAAGGTGGTGACTACTTAAGTAAACAACTACATACCCTAATATTAAACATATAGCAAGAAGAAAAGATACTCAGCGAATGGAAAACCAGCATAATATACCTACCCCATCCATAAAAAAGGAGACAAGATGCTATGTAAAAACTATTGAGGAATTTCGCTTCTATGCTCAGCTTATACGATTTTAACATACATATTAAATAAAAAACTTCAGCCTAATGCTGAGAACATCATTAATGAATACCAGACAGGCTTCAGACGTGGCAGATCCACAATAGACCAACTATTCACAGTTAAGCAAATATTAAAAAAAGCATGGGAATATGACATTGATGTACTACATAATATCTTTGTGGACTTCAGACAAGCATACGACTCGATTGATAGAAATAAGCTATACAAAATCCTATTGAATTTAAAGTACCATCCAAAATTATAAAACTTGTCAAGGCAACAATGGAAAATACGGAAGCATGTGTTCGCGTCCCAAATGGACTGTTGGATAAGTTTAAAATATCGCAAGGGCTAAAATATCGGATTGGAAATTAACACAGAAAAAACCAAAGCCTTATCCCAGTCTAGATCAAGTAGACGTGCCCAAGACATTATATAGGAAAACCAAGTGCAAATGGTGACCCAGTTTACTTACCTAGGAGCCGAGCTGGCCGCAGACGGAACCGAAGAATACGAATTAACATGAAGGACAACAGCAGCTAATAAAGCATACTTTGCACTATCTAAGATCCTTCAGTGACGGAGTATCTACCACAACACAAAATTAAGGATATATAAATCCATAATTAGACCAATATTAATATACGACTGCGAGGCCCTAGATAATGACAGAAAATTCAGCAAATTAACTAAATATTTTCGAAAGAAAAGTCCTAAGAAAAATACTGGGGTCACTGAATGAAAATGGAGTTTGGCGAACAAGATATAACCACGAGATCTACCAGATTTACAAGAAAACGGCTAAAGTTAGGACGGCGTACCAACGTTGCCAGTTCGTGCACTGATGGATAAAGTGGGAAACTTAAACTTTCAAAATAATATGTTTCAAATTACAATACGTATATTAACTCAAAAATTTACCGTAACAGCTACTGTTATGATTACGCATAAATTCTCCAAAATTTAGTAAATTATCTTTACTTTAATTTTCTTTTAGAGAAGCCAAATGACATATTCATTTGTTAAATTAATAAAAATCAGGTTATTTATACATATTATATTTTTTATTAACAAAAATTTAGATATAATATAATTATTAATTATTAATAATTATTAATGTAAATATTAAAAAATAATACAAAATATTTTTTTCCTAATTATTTACTCATATAAATGATCATTTTCAGGATATTTAGATATAATTTCTGAATGCGTGCCATGTAAATTTTCTATAATTAGCCGAGTTTCTTCAATATTGGGTTTCCGGCTACAGTTTCTGTTCCTATTTTGTTTACGTGTTGAACGAAAAGAGGCCTGTTTTCGAATCTTATTAGCTGGCTATCCAACATACTCTGTTTTCAAATCAAAGTTTTTTTATTTCCACTTCACTAATGGATTCAGCACTTTTTAAAAAATATGGAACTATATTTATTGCCATTGACAGCACACATGGGCTTACTGCCTATGATTTTGAACTCACTACCATTTTAAGTGTAGATGAGTTTAATGAAGTGATACCCTTAGCATTTATGTTTTCTAACAGGAAAAATTCTTATATCAATCAAGTTTTCTTTCAGAAAATAAGAGATAACGTGGGCATTATAAAAACTGACACTTTTATGTCAGATATAACAAATGTATTTTACAACCCATGGGAAAATATAATGGGTCCACCACATAAACAGCTTTATTGTTCCTGACACATAGATCGTGCGTGGCAGTCAAATTTGTCAAAAATTAATAATGCTGAGAAGAGGGAATGGGTTTATAAAACTTTAAAATATTTACAGATGTGCAGAAATTTCAAGTTTTTGGATATTCTGAAAAATTATGCAACAAAAGTTTCGTCAATATTTCATTAATTATTATGCAACTTGTTTGGAAAAATGGGCCTATTGTTTTCGAGTTGGAAAAATTGCCAATACAAATATACATCTCGAGAGTATGCATAAAACACTAAAATATTGTTCTCTGAATGTCACTTTTTGTCAGTGGTCTATTATGATATTTTTTTCGGACTTTTTTTACTGTCTAGGGTGTAAATCACACAACGTTTCGGGAGTTTTGATCTACTCCCGTCTTCAGGTGTTCCTGGTTAGTCCTGAGAAGGACTGATATTGTACGTTTTTCAACGTAAATTTGTGCCTCCCCCGGGGTTTGAACCCACTCTAACCACTAGGCTCTGGTGGCAGAGTAGTAATCACAGCGATCAGCGGTCCCGGGTTCAAACCCCAGGGGAGGCACAAATTTACGTTGAAAAACGTACAATATCAGTCCTTCTCAGGACTAACCAGGAACACCTGAAGACGGGAGTAGATTAAAACTCCCGAAACGTTGTGTGATTTACACCCTAGACAGCGGAAAAAGTCTGAAAAACATATCATACTAAAATATTATTACTTACAAAGTAAAAAAATTAAACATTTAGACAAGACACATGTTTTGATCGAATTTTTAAAAAATAAAAAATTTGAAAGAATTATGAAACTGACAAAATAGGTTACTTCAGAACTAGTGAAAAATATCCATACAAGACATCGTGTAGCAATATTCACCAAGTTTACTGAGAACGTAATAGAAGACAACAGAGTTTATACTATTAAATGTGATTCTAGTGAAAAGACATATTTAATTACAAAAAATCTTTCCGACGGTAATGTATGCTGCCCAATAAAATGCTCTATTTGCCCCATATGTTTGCATTCCTTTAGCTGCACTTGTGTGGCTTTCAATATAAGAACTTTAGTCTGTAAACATATACATTATATTGCATCTAATTACCCAAACTCAGCTCCTGGTAGCACAAATACCGGGTGTCTTAAAATGAATTACATCTAGTATGCTTTGAATTTCCCATAATGCAATCTAAAATTTTACTTGAAATTGGCAAGACTGTAAGTCTATGTCAAATTCGAGGTAAGTAGGTTAGGTTTTGCGCCAGTCTGTGTCAAAAGTGACGCAAAACCTAACCTGCTAACCTTGAATTTGGCATAGACTTACAGTCTTGCCAATTTCAAGTAATTTTTTTTATTTCATTATGGGAAATTCAAAGCATACTAGATGTAATTCATTTTAAGACACCCGGTATAATAGCAGGAAATAGTAGTAATGAAGTTAACAATGTTATTCAAAATTTAGCAACATTTTCAAGAAATAATGATAAACTTTTGGATGAAATAAGTTCTGGAGCTTTAAGTCTAGTTCGAAATGTAAAAACCAAAGGGTATTCAACCGAACAATTAAAACTAATTTTAGATAATAAAAAAGTGCTGAATCCATTAGTGAAATGGAAATTAAAAACTTTGATTTGAAAACAGAATATGTTGAAGAGCCAGCTAATAAGAAAATTCGAAAACAGGCCTATTTTCATTCAACACGTAAACAAAATAAGAACAGAAACTGTAGGAAACCCAATATTGAAGAAACTCGGCTAATTACAGAAATTTTATATGGCACGCATTCAGAAATTGTATCAAAGGATCCTGGAAATGATTATTTATGTAAGTGAATAATTAGGAAAAAAATATTTTGTATTATCTTTTAATATTTACATTAATAATTGTTTAAATTAATAATTATATTATATCTAAATTGTTGTTAATAAAAAATATAAAATGTTTAAATAAACTGATTTTTATTAATTTAACAAATGAATATTGGCATTTGGCTTCTCTAAAAGAAAATTAAAGTAAATATAATTTAGCAAATTTTGGAGAATTTATGCGTAATCATAACAGTAGCTGTTACGGTAAATTTTTGAGTTAATATACGTATCATTGTAATTTGAAACATATTAGATTGAAAGTTTGTTTTCCGCTTTATCCATCAGTTCACGAAATGGCAACGTTGGTACGCCGTTCTAACTTTAGCCGTTCCTGATTTACAAAGAACCACCAGTAGCAGAGTTTATACGCTTACAAAGATTGCGATGGGCTGGACACGTTAATAGAATGAAAGACACGAGACTACCAAGAAGAGCACTGAACTCTAAAATGCAAGGCAAGAGACTAGTGGAAAAACCAAGAAAACGATGGGAAGACGCATTAGCCGAAGACGCCCGCAAGCTACTTGATGTTAGAAGCTGGAGAAGAACATCATCAGATAGACAAGAATGGAGGCAAGAGTTAAAGGAGGCCAAGTCTCGATTTGAGCTGTAGTGCCATCGAAGAAGAAGATGATTTATAATTATAAGCCATTACAGACTATGGATACTTATAGATATTTTAAAAATTTTAATTATGAACAATTCGATTATCTCATGATTAATGCCTTGATGAAATATACACGATATGGATAATATCGATGACAAGATTAAATGTATTAATGATTATTATTTAATTACATTGTTGAATATTTCTGCTCCTATAAAATTATTTCGAGTTAGTAAGCCTTACTCCTCATGACTGTCTGATAGTATTAAAAATATGGATCAGTTGAGAAGTTGCATTTTAAGAAAATCAAAAGCCAAGCTTATTTTGATTATTATAAGCAACTGCGCATTAAAACTGTAAATGCTATTAGAAAAGAGAAATGTTTCTACTTTGACAATTTAATTTGTGAATAGGTACTATACATTTTGTAAATACAGTTCATAAATATGACACTGAACAAATAATAATAACACATTTGGTGTAGTTAGTAAGGATATTCCCACATGGTGTCATTGTAAATTCGGACGACTCTCTTTCCCGTTAGATCAATGCCATTCCAATTGACATTGTGCTCAACTACATTTAAATATCCCTTGTTAATAATCTTAGTTGGATGTTCCAAACAGTCTATAGCATCTGTGGTGTATCCAAAAGTTAAGAAGCAGTATGGTTCTCGCTCGTTGGTTGCATTATCAAATACAACCTCTATTTTATAAATAGGGCCGTACTGATTAAAAAAGCGTTTCAGCATGTTGATACTAATGTGTTTGTGAAAACCAGTTATTAATAGCTTTCTCTTCATTGCGTAAATGAACAGCTTTTCCTGCCTAACCCATATGTTAGCAGCGCAAGCTTGGAGCATTTCAGTATGGCTGGAGTATACCACGTATCCATATTTTCGGTTCGTCCCTTTGAAACAGCGGTCAAATACTGTTAGGAATTTTATTTGTCCATAGAACGACAACACTTGCAAAACCTCAGGTACAGAAGCATTACGATCGATGCTTCTGATCATAGCCGTTCGATCATCTATGTCGTTCAGGTCGACATTGGAAGCAGTTACTATCATTGTAAGTGGGTCGATAGGCTCTACTTTGTCCATTTTCTATTAAATTCAATAATAAGTAATTAAAATAAGATTATATGATAATAACTGTCTTACCTTAGTAAAGTTGATGTTCTATAAAGTGAACTGCAGATCTTGTGACGAAATACTGCAATCAATTCTGTAGAAAGAAGAAGTAAGTTGAATAACTGTGTAAAAAACAGTTATTTTAATATCCCTAAACTGATTATTAAAATATACGATCGGTAAATGCCAATCACAACATGCAACGAATAGCAATAGAGACACCGAGAGTCAAAATATACAGCTCGGAAAGCGTAAAGAAAGATTTTTACAGTTTGAATGTAAGTATTTGCTCATTAGATATACAGGGTGCAAAAACAGTGTAACAAACTTGAAAAAGTAATAGTACTCATAAATATAAGAAAAAATTTTCTAAGTTTAGCAAAAAACTGATTATTTTTTAACAAAGTTATGTATTAGTTTTTTTACACTCAATGTGATGGTGTTAAAATTAATGTATGGTTCATAAGCGGTAGTTTTAGCAAGGGTGAGGAGTATATTTTATGATGACAATTTCAATTGTAAATTTTCACATATTTGAAAAATAAACCTTTCTATATAAGAAAGTACTTGTGTTTTAAATCGCTAGGCCAATAGTTTTCGAGAAAAGTGAACCTAAAGGAACCGTTTCTTTGCTAATTCAGTAATTCTTCTTGGGGCTCTAACTCCCTTTAAATGCATTTCTGAATCTACGTTCATAGCAACTTTTTGTCTTTTGAGTACTATCTCCCCTTAGAGTTTTTTACACTATTTTTTTATGACCTGTATATTTAAAAATTTTTTGACGTAGGTAACGATCTGTAATACCAACTTATTCTATGCTCAAATTTTATTAGCTTTTCCTTAAATTTCCTTTATAATACACCCAGTAATAGACAATTTTACTGTCATTTGACCAAATCAGCGCAACTACCAATGCTATTTTGCATGTTAAATTATGCGAAAAGCAATTGACGAAGCCTTATCAAATCGAGCAGTTGTAGTAAAAATTGCAACAAAATGCAATCTTTGATCGATTTTAGAGAACCAGCCTCTACACCACAAGGTGAAATGAGGTTATCGATAATACATACATACATACCGTTTTTCCCAAATCTAAATTCCTGTTTTAAGGAGTCTATGATGGTGAACGCACATGCGACCGGAAATAAAGGCAACTGATAGTTAACTCACTAATGTGACAAAAATGAACAAGGAATACAACATATACCTCTTCTGGATGGTGCCAAAATGCTTGCAAATCTTCAAGTCGTTCGTTTTCTTGTAAATTAAATGAGTTTCGCTGTAGTGCACCTTAGACAACTTCCACAACACAATACAAAATGGCGTGACTAAACAAGTGAATGCATTAGAAAATTAGCTGTGCCTAACGTACCGGCGCAGGACTCCAGTCCAGTACCGACAAAATATCATAATGTGATTACGCTGGAGGCGGTTGTGTTACTAACGGGTCTGTTATTCCGTTCCGACTCGGGATGTATTGAAATTCATGTAGTAGTCTCGATTATGTTATTACTTTGCTGTGAGAACATGGTGCTCGTGGAAAGCTACAGTGAATATAATATTGTTAAGTGGGATATTCTCCAAAGACTGGTGCATGAAAAAGGCAACGCTAATGGTTGTGCGAATTCTGCAAAAATACCTCCGACTTCTGTACCCCCTTTAAGTGAGAGGCATGTCTTAAAAATTTTCATTTAAAGTGTTTACACCTTAAAAAGTTTCCAAATAGCAATGGTACCTACTGTCTTAAATGCTCGCGATGATGTAAATATACATAAACAAGGTGTTTTATAACGTATGGAGGAGACTGAAAAGGTAGCTGGACGGGACCAAAATAAAGTTATTTTAACAGCCATATAGTTCTTGTAAATTAATGCCCATTTATTGAATGCCGCTGCTATTAATGAGGAAAAATTAGAAAGAATATCATTGCGTTTTCGCAGAAACACCTTTCTTACAACACCTGATAATTTGCTATTAAGGTAGTATAATTTTAAATTATACAGAAATCACAGAGTAAAAATAACATACCTTTTTAAATTAAGAAAGGTAATTTTTAAATTACAATTTTATTATTAAATAAGCTACAAACAATTCACCACAGCAAAAACATTCACATTCGGTGTTCGAAATGCTGACCCTGCATTTCAACGCACGTTTATGCTCGACGAATCCAGATTTTCGATACTCTTGGAAATTGTTGGCGGAACTGCTCTCTTGCAGCGTTGATGCGACGGCGCAATTCGTCGATTGTATCAACTTCGATGTCATATACCAATTCTTTCATAAAACCCCATAAGAAAAAGTTTATTGGGTTGAGATCTGGACTGCGTGGGGGCCATGAAATAAAACCGGCCATTTTTGCGGAAAGATGGTGTCTAGGTAATCTCGTACAGCATGACTAACATGTGAAGGACAGAACTGGCAGAACTTCTTGTAAAAACTGCAAATAAGAATGGCTATTAAGGCGTGCTGGTAATTCTTAAGGTCATATTAAGGTGTTGTTTAAAATACCAGCCCATAGATTCAAACTAAAACGCTGCTGAAAGCTACTCTGGCGAATCGCGTGTGGATTGCTAATATGTGGGAATTGTGGAAGTTAAGAATATCATTCCTAATAAAACAGCATTCATCCGTCACCAGTACGTGTATTGGAAATTCTGCTTCCCTATTAATGCAATTTAGTAACCATTCACAAAACTGCTCCTGGCGAATAATCCGTAGCAGTCAGTACTTGCATCTTTTGCAGATGATAAGGGTACAAACCATTGCTGCTCAATGTGCGCCAAACAAAGGATGGAGAAACTCCAACTTGGTGGAAAATTTGGCGTGTACTTGTAGTTGAATCAGCATCAACCATCACTAAAAATTCTTGCTCCACATTCACCCCATGTTGAAGTGGTCTGCTGCCACCATGACTACTCGTAGGTTGTAAATTTTCAGTCAAGGCGTTTGACGATCTGGAAATCTTTCCGAATATATACGTCTTGCACGTGCAGCGTTTTCTCCAGCAGCATCTCCATACATAATAATCATATCTACATATTCTTCGTTACGGTAGTAAGCCATTTAAGTCGAATTAAACACTTAATAGCTGATGTATCTTAATTTCGACGTTTAAATAGATTAACCCTCAAACAAATTTCTACTGCTACTTATTTTTTAGTTATTATTAAATAGACAGCGGTTCTCCATAAGTGGACACCAATTTTTAAGAGAAAAATTTAAATAGCCGTAATTTTTATGTTATTTTATTATTTTTTTTAACTCAACATTGTATATTTAACTATTAAATATCCCCTGCTTGTATTTAAAACGTAAATTACTACCTCAGTTTGTAAAGAATTCTCGTTAATTTATTCAACTTTAACTTGCTGTAACTTTTTTAGTGTTGGGTTTTGGTCAGAAGTTTATGAAGAAAATAACTATATTTTAGTCCCTTCTGGCTACCGCTTCAGTCCCCTTCGTACGTTATAAAATATCCTGTATATATAGTGTAACGAATGCGAGAACGACTTCCGGATCGATCTAGAAGCAGGTGTGCGCGATCAGTCACTTCGAACAGATGCCCCGAGAACGGGCCCGAGGTCAAATGCGTCATGCTTCCGTCTGGAGTTTCCAGTGAATATCGAGACTATCTGGAAGCTTCCGGAAGGGAATTATTGGCCATATAAATACTCGGCCGTCGGACCCGCAGTTAGTTCAGTCCTGCGTTCAGTTCGGAATTCGCGTAGAGCCGTGTAGAGCTCCCACATAAATAAAAGCCCGTGTGTACATATAACTATTGACATAAATAACCATATAAATATAACCATATAAATAGAAATAAATCGTTAGTGTAAAAGTGAAATAAATAAATAGTTGAAGTTTAACCAGTGTAAATATTAAATAAATGTATCGATAGAAATAGTTCGTAGTTATAAGTAATTTGTAATCGGCTTGATCATTCTCGTGTGTTGTAAATAATAATAATTAATCCAATAGTTGTAAATAAATGTTTAATACAAGAAGCGTCGTTATAATTTTTAAATAGCCCGAACGTTAAAAACGTAACATCAGCGTGAATATCCTTTCTCTACTTTTTATTAATCACCCAATAACTAACGAAACTCTTATTTACTGATAGTGACTGCCCCAAACAAATAAAGGCTGGAGAGCTTGAGCTATAGATAAAGCATGGACTATACTTGCATTATGTAATTGTAAATGCTCAAAAAAATGTTACTTTGTCACTCAAGATATCACAAGCATAACTTATTTACATTACTACAACTTTATGATGGTTTAGTATGGCACTCAATAAGTGAAACTTTGCATCTCAGAGTTCATAAATATCAAATTCAATAAAAATTGCGATTTTTCTAATCACAATCAACAGCTTTGTTTTTATTTCGTGGGTTTGTAGGGGTTTAGAAGAAAAGATCAAACGGCTGACTTCTTAAGTTAATTATTAAAATTTTTGATCTTAAAAGAAATAATTAACAATTTTTGTCAACAAACACTTTACAATTCGGCGAGCTAGTTTGAATGACATAAAGAAAATATATTTTGCCTATCGTGTGATACTGGCCCTTATGATGGGTAGACGCATGTTTGGTAAATCATGGGGACTGAAACCAATGATGGTTCATTGGTACTACATAACAGTAGTCAGACCTGTGATATCCTATGGCACCTTGGTATGGTGGCCAAAGGTAGAACAGTAAACAGTAATCAAAAAACTATCCAGGATACAGAGACTGGCTTGTTTGTGCATCTGTGGAGTTATGAATAGCACTCCAACAGCATCTATGGAAGCTCTCTTGGGACTAACACTTCTAGACATATATCTAAAAGGGAAAGCCCAGATTGGAGCATACAGAATGAAAACCACCGGAAACTGGAACACCAACCAGGAACGGTGCGGACACAAACGGATACAGGAAGTAGGCGAAGGCAACCCCATCCTAAAAATGGACTCAGACTACAGCCTTCCAGATTATTTTTTTGACAAACCTTTTACTGTGAGGTATGATCACAATGACTGGACCCAAGAAACCTCAACCCACCTGCCAAACGGGCTAGTCTGGTACACAGATGGATCCCGAACAGCAGAGGGCACGGGTGCTGGAATACATGGCGTAAGACCAAAAGAGGACATTAGTGTATCTTTCTCAAACGCGGGTATTCCCAACAACGCATAAGCATACTTTCTGACAGTCAAGCGGCATTGAAAGCGTTTGAATCACCTCGTGTAAGCTCTGTGCTAACAAGAGAATGCTTAAATCAGCTGACACTCCTATCTGAAAAAAACACTGTCTAGATCATTTGGGTGCCAGGGCACACGCCCTCGCAAAAACTGGTGCATCTACCCCATTTATAGGCCCAGAACCTGTATTTGATATACCCAAACAAAGCATCCGAACAGCCATAGAAAAATGGACCGCTACTCAACATGATTTTCACTGGGATGTTACACAGCAACAAACACTGGGGAAGGAACAACTGATGTCCTCCATCTAGGACGAACTCAGATTAGACGGCTGGTAGGACTAGTCACAGAACACTGCCACCTGAGAAAACACCTACAAAAAAATATGTATAAAGAGAGGGGATATACTCTGTAGGTTATGTCAGGAAGAGGAGAAGACAGCCTCACACATAATCTTCGACTGTCCAGCGTTATTCCGCAAAAGACAGCAACTCTTCGGGGGAACTCCACATGGAGCAGCTCTCACACACGAGCACCTCGTAAAAAACATCCTAGAACTCGTTGAAGGTGCAGATCTATTTTAATAGGGCCAGGGAAGGCACAAAAGACCACTGAATCGAAGTGTAAAACTGGGCTCACTACTAACCCATCTAAATCCCTGCTTTTAATCAATCAATTCAATCAACCGTGTGATACGCCACTGCCAAAGTGCACGTCACTGTTGTAAGATGTAAAATCCGTTAATCGGCCTAGAATCTGCATTTCAGATGCCCGGCACCGGTGAATGTGGGTTGTGGTGAACTGTCCATCTGCCTGCTGTGACGATCTCCACGGTACACAGCAATCACAAAGATTCGCTTAAAATTCGTGCCAGGTATCTAACTTTCGGTGTTTTTTACTTGCACTCTCGCACATACCCCAGTTTTTGAAATGAAAGTATGGTTGCTTTATAACTGGTATGATTGACACACCATATTTTTGCTGTATTGGTACACTGATACATATAAGGTTCAATTCTAATTATATTTACTTTTAACACTATTGACTTCGGAGTTTTTTTAAATTTCAAGAGATAACCGACATAGTTTCTGCACTAATATATTCGAAGTGACGCTAAAAAACCGCAATTCGTTTTTTATACCTTAATTTACCCGCGCCCAAAAACGTTATTCATTTGTTTCTAAACTGGCCGTGATTCGCTGTAAATTTGTCACATTGACCTAAATGACGGTTATTAAACAATTGTACATCGGTCACGCCACATGGTTGGGCCAAAAATCAATACATTTTCGCGAGGAATTAAATACGAAAAAAACGCGAAACATACAACTTAATTAATTATTACGGTAATTGCCCATGTAATCTTAAAGTGTATGTACGTTTTAGCTGCGTCGCCAAACGACGGAGCTGTAATCCAATTTTCAGCCAAATCCCTTTTTTCGGAAATTCTTGACTGAACTTTTATAAAATATAATAAAAATATCTATTAAGACACTCTACGTCAATAATACCCAACACAATATTTATATAATATCCTTAAAAGTAGTTATTTAATTTACCTATAACATTTATGACAGATGCTAAGTAAATGCCACACCTTTAACCTATTTGCTTTAGTAACTTTGTCTAAGTACATTCTTAAACAAAGATGCATTTTGGAAGTCAAAGGCCACTTTGTGTTTTTATGTTTACTCAACAGACTCTAACTTGCGTCTTGAAGCTATAGACCGTCATACAAATATCTAGAAAAAAAATCTTGTCGTTTCTGGCGTTTCATGATTTTTTCGTATGTTTTGAATGGTCAGCATTCGGTAACAAAATTGCTGATTTTTATTGACAATGAATTATTTTGGAGAGGTAATAAAATTATGGATATTTAATTTATGTAGTCAATTCTCAACGATTTTAGGTTTCTCTTACTTGCATCTCTGCAAATAGAGTTTGGAGAAGTCTTCTCATAATAACATTTAAGCTTTTACCACATTAACTAGATAACTGAAGTTTGCACATAGAAAGAATATTTGAGACAATATCAGCGATGCTCCTTGAATTTATGCAAGCCTTCGATTTGCGTAGTTCCGAGGATTATTTCTTGCACTCGTTTAGGACGCACTTCAGAACACACGTATAATTATATAACCAGGTTGTTTTACTGAAGGAGATGAAAGTTTTGTTTGATATAAGATGTGACTGAACTAGCCAGGCCTAACTACCCCTTAAACAATTGTAGCCTGCGTTTTGTCACAAATAAATACAATTCAGAGTTTTAAAGTACATATATTAAAAAATAAATAAATGCAAGTCCTTATATATAACTAGCTCACCCGTCAAACGTTGTTTTGGATTATGACATGATGGGGAAAATCCTTCAAACCATTAAGCACAGAATCATAAAAGTATTACTGCAAATAGAAAGTCGTACAGTGTATAGAAAAACACACTTTTGATGTTTTCCAATTTTCCGGCTTTCCCTTTGGATTTTTCCAAATTTTCTTTTTTGCTAAACCACCTGGGGAGTAAGACGAACAAAACAAAAAAAATCATCCAAATCGGTCAAGTCGTTCTCAAGTTTTTGCGTTACTAACACACGGCGATTGATTTTTCTGTATATAGATTGGATGTGTGTCGTGTTTTGCTGTTTTGATCTCATAACCTACTATTGGCATAGGCATAAAACACGTTTGTAAAAAAAAATCCATACTGGTAAGTGATGTGTGTAACATATGACCTACTGATATTATTATTATGCTGCTGTCTGCAACACGATTCCTTATAGTATTACAACATGACCCAGTAAACCGACACTAAAGCTGAATCTTGTATACAAACAGTATAATTGGCACATGTTACGAACTAGTTTATATTCTAATTTTGTGTCCACATTATTTCACTTAATTGTTTTATCTCATGGGCAAACACTAGTTTGAACATTTTGGCCAGGGCGAACTTGGCGACGAGCGGGCGTCGGATCTTGCGTAGATTCCGGGGTCGCATATAATGGCTCCAGCTTGAAGTCGTCCTTGGTGGTGTTCGATTTCTGCATGCGTTTCTTGACCTGGCAAGTGTTTCTCCATAGTAAGTAGCGTATTCCGCAGAATAAGCAAATGACGAAGAGCTTAGTTAAACTGCTGACAGACCCTGTTGTAATTGAGAGGTGTCTCCAGTTTGTGTTGGATATGTCATGATTGGATTGTTGCTGAGATAGCTACACGCCCATGTGGTCCGATGTTTCCAGGATTTGTTTCTCTGCTAAACTCGATTTTTTCCCCAAAATGCCGGCCTTCATCGTTATGTTGACTGGGATGATCTTATTGAATGTCGCGATGACTGGGATCGTACTGAAAGATCTCGCGTAGAGGGTGTGCTGCTTTGTTTGGATGTAACACTGGTGCGATTTGGATTACTCCCGTATTCTTGAGAACCACTTCTCTTATATCGTTACAGATGATCTTAGGTGTACAGAGATAGGTGTGCTACTGGGAGCTGACCTCAAATTTGTAATGCGGTATGCTGAAGTACTTCTGATGATTGTAACAATGCCTAGGAAGTGCGGACCGACTGCTAAGGTTACATAGTCTCCGTTGTCGATCCTCCTGAGAATTTCTGTGAGTATGACGACCTCATATTCCGTCGTCTCGGTAATATGAAAGTAGCCAAACGTCCTAATGGTTTTCTCTGTCTGCACGACCTGCATCTTGTACACTGTTGACGGCAGTGTCCGTAGGTTGGGTGGCAACTTCATAGATAACTGCTTAATTAATGTTGCTATTTGAGCTGGTGACACAAACTCAAATGCTGGAGCCTGTGGTTTGAAAATATCACAATTCCTTAAAACCCCTCACTACACAAATATTTAACAACTGCTAAATACGTATTTCGACAGCCAAGCTGTCATCATCACTAGCTACAAAAAACTTGCACAGCAAAATGGCAACGATATACTCGGTACCAAATCACAAATGGAAGTGGGCGATTCCAGCGTATTTTACAGTTATTTATACTGTCTGACACGGAGGGCGTAGCCGAGGGCCAATTAACATGGCCGACGGTCAATTTAACTTCAATAAATCATACAAGATGGAAAAAGGTATAGGTCCACCATCTTTGTTCAAAAGTTTATTATCTCGGTTCTTAAAAATGGCCAAGCTTTCAAAAGAATTTAGTTGCTTTGTTGAAGTTAACGCCTTTACATTTTTAAGTTTTTTCCTTTATACTATTACCCGTTTCGTAAATATGTTGGGCAATACTTGATTTTTCGAATCTGTTGAATCTTAAATGAGCCATTTTTCTGTGTAAGTTTTTCGTAGCTACTGATGATGACAGCTTGGCTGTCGAAATACGTATTTAGCAGTTGTTAAATATTTGTGTGGTAAGTGGTTTTAACGAATTGTGATGTCAAATTGTTGACTTCGCTTAAATACTGCTTCCAGCCACTTTTCGTACTTTTCTGCGATTTCTTGTAAATAATTACTAGCAACTTGATATGTTGATAGTACGTGAACGTTTATCTTGTTGACATCAATGGATCTACATCAGGCCTTCATCTCGTTCATGAGTTGGATTCATTGGCGGAATTTTCTTCGGAAGTCCTCTAACTGCTGATTTTTATTTAAGTCAGCGATATCCGCATATACTTCGTCATTTACCCCAAACACTGACGTAAGGAATTTCCCATCTAGTCCTCTACGTGTGCCGTGTTTAGCAATCGTTCGGATGCTCTTCATATTCCGTAGAATCCGGTCTTGTTGGCCGTTGTTCCGTCATTTCGCTACTCGTGCTACATAATTGTCTAAATTGTGCAGCAGTAGCATTGATTCCTTGCTCATATGTGTGGAATGCTGGTATCAAATATTCTACTCCTATCCAAATTATTCCTCTGTCGAGTTTTGCATTGCCAACGTGTTTTACATATAGTGCAGGGTGTGGTGTTTGTAGCGTGTAATTTGCCAAGTTACCTGGAATCATGTTACACACCATGAGCATGCATACGGTAAACGCTGAATGCACTTTTATATTTTGCTTCCGTGTTGACCTTGTGGTAGGTCGGGAATCGCTAAAGCTTGTTTGTGCTTGACTTCCCTCGTCGTTTATCGGTAGCTGACAAATCTTTGTAATGGGTCGTTTGAATCGAGTCTTTTCACTGGATTGTAACTACCCGTGTCAGCCCATCCTTTCCTGGATGCGTATCGATCACTCGTGCTAATAGTCAATTATTAGCCGAGATATTTTCCTTTAGGAGTACCAATTATTCTACTGCTATTTTCAGTTTTGGAGCCTTCCACTTTCCACGCTTTTGTAGCCTCGAGAGATATTCGGTTGACCATGATTTCCAAAAATTTTTCTTCATTTTTTGTAGCAGCTTCCATCTATTTAGGTGACTGTCGGTGGCGAGGGTTTCGTCCGGCGCTGCTGGAGTAATAAGTGCTTGCCCGATCGAGAAATGTCCTGGAGTGATTGCTGCCACATCGTTCGGATCGTTGTTCAACGCTGTCAATGGTCTTGAGTTGATGCATGCCTCGATTTGGTATAACAATGTTGTTAGCTTTTCAAAGGTGAGCGTGCTGTCCCCAAAGACTCGTTTGATGTGGTACTTGATTGATTTCACGCCTGCCTCTGAAACCCCACCCATGTGGGGGCTTGCCGGGGTATAAAATGCCACTGGATCGCTTCGGTGCCCAATCTGTTTTTAATGTCGGTATTCAAAATCTATAAAATTGGTACCATTATCACTGTAAATGTAGGCGCACATAGGCGTAACTTGGGAGGGGCAAGGGGGGGCCACGGCCCCCCCAAAATTGTGCAGCATTTTTTTGCAATTTAGGTTTAAAAATGTTGTGAAGTCTTGATTTTGCCCCCCCAAAGTGATGCCCCAAGTTACGCCCATGTGGGCGCACTTCCTTCTTCTTGCAGTGAATCTTCGCAAAGCTGCTATGAAAGCATTAGCAGTCATGTAGCTTACTACTTTGATGTGGATAGCCTTCGTGGCCAAACAAATGAATACGGCAATGTATCCTTTCTATGACTTGCTGCCCCTTCCTTTGGGCACTCGTAGCTGGATCGGTCCTGCGTAATCCAACTCCGTATGAGTGAATAGGATGGATGGTGTCACTCGTTCCATTAGTTGTTGCATTGGTGTTGCTTTATGTCTTGCGCACGTAACGCATCTATTGATGATTTTGTCAATTGTTTGTTTGGCCCTTATTATCCAGTATTTTCTTCTCATGAAGGCTAATGTTGCGTGTTTACCTCCATGTAAGGTACGATGATGAGCGTCCCGGATGATTGCTGCTGGAGATTACGATCGGGTGTTTCTCACCGTAGGGTAGCAGTGAATGCTGTATTCCCCCCCCCCACTTGAAGTACTCCGTAGGCATCTAGAAGCGGGTGTACGTTGAGTAACACACTTCTGTTGTCCATCGTTTTGCCTTGATGGAGCAGCTGATATTCCCTCGGAAAATCGGGCCGTTGTGAGGATTTGATGATGCACTTTAGGCTATCTTGTAATTCCGTGGTTGATAATTATTGCTGGGCTACTGTGTTTTTCTTCTTGCATTTTTAATGAACCTCTTACGGTAGGCGATCACTCTAATGTTGCTGAGTGATGAGAATCGTGCTAGTACGTCAGTAGCTTCACTAACTGCTGTATGTACGAATAATTGTTGTGGCTTCTTCTTTTCTTCTTCTGTGGTGCCTATCATTGTTGTCTGAGCTTTTATTTGCTCCTGGGTATCTTCTTCCTTTAACCATCTAAGACCATAAAACCATAATGGGTAATAACGTAGTTTGGATGGTATCCCCTTGTGAGTAAATCTGCTGGGTTATCTTCCATCTTGACATGATTCCTTTTGTATTAATGGTTTGGCAGTTATGATTATTGGTGCCAGTAAGCCTAGCGGATCGAAAAGCTGCTCGAATTTCGACAGAATTTTCTTCTTGGTTATCTTGTCCTCTGGCTGCTGTTTGACTTTGTATTGTAGCAATGAACCAATGAACTTCCAATGTTTTTCTTGCTGTGTCTTCTTTGTCCCCTATTTCGATGTTGATGCTCTTTTCAGCATCTGACAGGTTGGTAGTCCATTTCCTTAAATTGAATCCTCCAGTTTTCAACATCTTGGTTAATTCACTTTGGATGCTTCTTGCGTTTTCTTCAGATTTGGCTCCCGTTAAAAGATCATCGACGTAAACATCTCTCATGGCTATTTGAGACGCCTTTTGGATGTTTTGTTGTTCATCTTCTGCTAGTTGTTGCAGGGTTTGCATGGTTAGGTAAGGAGCTGCGGTTGTGCCGTAACTCACCATGGTTAACTGATATTCTTGGAGTGGCTCCGTTTTGGAAAATCTCCACACAGTCTTCTGGTAATGTTGATCATCTTTAGCTATATGTATCTGCCTATACATTTTTTCGATGTTTGCGGTTAAGCAAACTTGTATTTCCTCCATCGTAGAAGGATGTCCGCCAGATTTTGTTGTAGTTTTTTCCTGTGTGCATAATCTGGTTCAGGGTTTTTTCCAGTGGATGTCTTGGACGAGGCATCAAAAACTACCCTTAATTTCGTTGTTTGGCTGTCTTCCTTTATGACAGCTTAGTGAGGAATGTAATATCTTCTTCCTGGACCATTATTTTGATCCACCTTCTTCATGTTTGCTGAGGAGAGATATTCCTACATAAAGTTATTGTAATCCAACTCCAAGTTCTTGTTAGTTTCAAATCGTGTTTCCATTTTCAGCATCCTGTCGACTGCTTTGCGTTTTGATACTCCTAGTTGACTTGGCCCTTCTTTGAACGTTATGTTCACCCATATGCTCCATCTTGTTTGCGACAATGGGTTGCTTCAAATTGTACATTCTTGTTTCTCCTGTGGGACCGGTTTCTCCATTAGGACTTCTTCCATCTCCCAAAAGTTGCTGAGTTGGTGATTCTCTTCGATGTTAGACTCCATACTGACCACTCTCATGTTGCGTTGTTTTGTGACTTCTACTGCCCCAGATATAATCCATCTTATTTCCGTATTTTGAGCCATCATCCCTTTTTTCGTCTTCTTTATTACTTCCAGGAGTATATATTCATATAGATTCGCCTTTATGGGGATGTCTATTGGACCTGGCATGTTGTATGTTGAATGGGCTAGTAGGTATTGTTCCCAGGCGCCCTTTTCGTTATCTCTTATTGCGTTTCTTGATAATTTTCCTGTCAATTTTGCCAATATAAGTAGATCCCCAAAAAATCTAAAATTGCTGGAGTATCTAGGTTTCACCTCCACTTCAATTTTTCCTCTGGATTTGCTTTGCTTCTTCCTAGCCCTACAATATCTGCTTGGATTCTTACTCTTGGTTGTGCCAACTACTGAGCTGCTTCTACCGTTATGAACGATGCCTGTGATCCTGGATCGACCAATGCTCTTAACATTTCATAGTATGCTTCGGCTGTTTTCACTTTTATGAATGCCGTGGCTAACAGAACTTTCTTCTGGTTGGATTGTTTGGTATTTCTGTTGACGAGACTGCTTACTTTCTCTGAATTGTTTCGTTCGTTGGAGGTGGGAACTTGAGACTTCTTATTAAGTTCCTGTTGCGGTTTAGATCCTGTTTGGTGTGAATTTCTTGTCGGTGTTTTATTCCATTCCTTATGCCGCAGAGTGTGGTGCCATTTGTCACATGCCTGGCATTTACTTGAACTGTAACACCTCTCTTTTTCATTGTGGGTTAAGAATTTCAAACACAGCCGATGGAGCCTGATTGCTTGATACCGATCGCCAGTGTTCACTGATACGAATTTTGGGCACTGTGCAATCTTGTGGTTGTTGTTACAGATCCGACATCTGACGATGCTTGCTTGATAGCTTCTTACCGGCCATGATTTTATTGATGTATCTGGTGGTTCTACTGTCCTCGCAACTTCCACTTTCCTTTTCGCTTCCTGAATAGCTTCAAGTGATTGAAATGCTTTTTCCAAAAACATTAACATTTTTTCCAGGTCCTGGATCTCTCGAGAGCTGGTCAACGACTGCTCATACAGCTTGTTTATTTCCTTATCCAGCTTTTTGGCAGCATATGTGCCATTATGGTTCCCTCATGTTTCTGTGTTTATGCCCATTTTGGATATGGCGCGTAAACTTTCCATCGTTGTATTATGCAGCTGTTTGAGACTGGCTGCTGATTCATAGTTTAAATTGGGCAGCTCTAATATGTTGCCCAAAAATTTCGACAGCAAAATTATTGTACCTGTTTGTTAGTAGGTCACATGCGGTTTTGTAATTAGCATCAGAGGCGTCCAGATGTTTGATTAATTTACTCGCTTCGCCTCTGAAGTATGTTTTAAGGTACTGCATCTTTTGCGCTTTTCCTAATGTGAAATTGTTGTGGATAAGTCGCCCAAAAATGTCGTGGAAGGTTGTCCAGTTTTTGTAACTGCCTTCAAAGATTGGCATGGTAAGGTTTGGTAGTAGGATGAATGACTCCTCGCGTGGTCGAGGCTGTTTGTTTTTCGGGATGCTACTTATTTTATTGAATATTTGAGTTATTACCTGATTGTAGCGCTCTCGCATATGATTGTAGACTTAGTCAATAAAATAATCCCCAGTAAATTTTTGTCCATATCCGAGAATTTTCTTATCCGGGTTCGTGATGTTCTCCCATTGGTCGGAATTTTGTTGGTTTTATACTTATAGAACATTTTTGTCTGGACTTGTTCCAATGCTAAAATTGCATCGTCAAGCACCTCGCTAAATAGCCGCATTTTAATTTCTCGTTTTTTAGGTCTGCCTTCTTGTTCGACGGGGTTTTTCATTTTCTCGGTTTCTAGGCCGCTATTCTCCTCGCTGGGTGAATTTAATTTCTCCTGCCAGTCGTGTATATAATTTGCGATCACTTGATATCTTTCGTTTACCTAGTTGTAAAAATTCTTTTTAATGTAGTTGTGATCTGTTGGAAGTCGCTTCTGTAGTTTGATGTCACCGCTTTCGAATGCACTCCAGTATTCCTCTAATTAATCTTTTCGCTTGGCTAGGTATAGTAGATTTTTCCTGTCTCCGGAATCCTTTTTCACATTTGTAAGCAACTGGGTCATTTTGTCTGCCAGCTGCTTTTGCTCCTTCAGTATCGCTTCCATGTCGTCGCAACTTCTTTACTGGCGTTGAAGCTAACCTGGTATAGTTAAGTAGTATTTTACCACCTTCCAATTTTTCGATTCCAATATCCAATTTCTTAGCGGGACGTATGCCGCTGAAGAATATTCTCGCTGGGTGGCGGAAGCCTTTGAAATCATAGATTTTTAGCTGGACGTATGCAGCTTAAAATTGTTCTCGCCTCTGTTGGCGGGAATCCCTGGTACTGAGTCGTAGGATGCTTCACCTGGGCGACGGCTCATGTTGTTCTTCTCCCCGATTTGTTCACAGATAAGTACATACCAATCTGGCTGTGAGTCCTCCACAAATTTTTGTATGGAAATGGCAGTTGATCCAGCTCGCCCAAAGCTGGTATCCGGTCTGGTTGCCCAAAATTTCCCAAAGTTCGGATCCGTTCTGCGTGTTCCAGGACTCTTGATTGATGCGCCAGTGTCTGTATCCTCCAATTTCCAGTTTCCGTGATCGGAAAGTTATAGGCTCGAAGGACCAATGTCCGGTTTCCGTGATCGGGAGGTTGTAGGTTCGAAGGACCAATGTCCGCGATGCTCCTTAAATTTATGCATGCCTTCGATTTGCGTAGTTCCGTGGACTATTTCTTGCACTCGTTCAGGACGCACTTCGGAACACAAATAGTATAATTATATAACCAGATTGTTTTACTGAAGGAGATAAAAGTTTTGTTTGATTAAGATATGACTGGAGTAGTCAGGTCTAACTACCCCTTAAACAATTGTAGCCCGCGTTTAGTCACAAATGAATATGCTTCAGAGTTTGAAAGTAAATTGAAATATTAAATAAATACAAGTCCTTATATATAATTGGACGTGTGTCGTCTTTTGCTGTTTTTATCTCATTACCTACTATTGGCATAGACACAAAACACGACGTTTGCATAAAAATACCCTGCTGTAAGTGATGTGTGTGAAATCTGACCTAATAATAGTATTATTATGCTGCTGTCTGAAAAACGATCCTTATAGTATTACAACGTAACCTAGTAACCCGACACTAAAGCTGAGTCTTGTATACAAACAGTTTAATTGGCACATGCTGCGAACTAGCTTATATTCTAATTTCGTGTCCGCATGATTTCACTTAATTGTTTTATCTCATGGGCAAACACTAGTTTGAACAGACAACGATATCCAATTTCCAGTTACTTTAAAATATACACGGTTTGGCAGCAATAAGGGGGGGGGGATATTTTTAAAATTACAAGAGTTACATTAAATTTGCTTATTTAAAAGTTGTAGGTACGCAGGTGGTACAGATTACTAAAATAATTTTAATTATACAGGGTAGCCTAAAGAAGTGTGGTGACCAAAAGCTAATTTTTTCTTCAAATAGAATGCTTTATATGTAGGTAGCTTAAAAGTTTTGCATTAAAATCAGTTCAATATAAAGTTGTGTAAGTCTGACATTAAGTGTTTTGGAAATATTAACCATTTAGTATAAAAAATACTGAATATCAGGCGGTTACTATGAGTAACTAAAAAATATTTAATGGAAGAAAACGTTAACAAAAATTACGCTTTTTGTGGTTGTGGATATGGGTATTAATGCTATACGGAGTGCTCAAAATGTGAACACTCATTATTTGTTTTGTATTTTGAAAAGTTCTTTTGGTGTACTTTCTTCTGATATATTTTATATCCCTAAATTTAATGGTTTTCCGGATATTTGTGTATAAACATAAACATTTGTAAAAAGCTTTAATCAGAACTATACTCGTAAGTAGACGGAGAACGGCGTATCAAGTTCGAACCATAGACTTCTTCCATGAATGGAGGCTGGTTCAGTAAGAGCAGATAGATGAGATGAAGAAGGTATTCGTCGCCTATTCTGCATAAATGATTTAGTCGCTGAGGAGGCCCTATAGCACAAAGACTGTCACGCGAAGTGTTTTAGGTCATTCTATAAAAAAAAGCCAAGACTGAAACTTGCGACTATGTTTCTGAAGCCATTAATGAAATCTATGCGGCGACAGTCAGTTCTACCTTGATGAATTACGAGCCGCAGTATCAGGGAAATTACCTACTGTTAAAAATATCAAATTAAAACGGTTGGAAGAATTTGGAGATTGTATCTTACTGTCACCAGGAATAAACCGACACCATGTCCCAATTATCTGTTTTAGAAACACTGGAAACAAACTTTTGACTGATTTTTTGTACGAAAACAATGAGAAACGATCAAGTTCTGAGCGACTCAGGATCGTGAAAGAAGAGCAGAGATCATAAGGCAGGACATCCAGCGTCAGGCGTATGACACAACCACCTACCCACCCGCTGAAAACTTCCTTAAGGATGCCAATTCTGTTCCCCCAACTCTACAAACATTCCTGGAGGAAGTGATGTTAAAGAAAACAAAAAGAGTCGATGAAACTCAGAGAAAATTCGTCGCTATTGCACACGCCATTATCTCCATTATACGACAAAGGACTTTCGTGTTCTCCATATTGAAGAGCCTTTCCCTTCTTCTTTACAGAAGAAATGGTTTAAAAACCTTCTTGCTAGTTTGGGCTTCTCGTCATCTTACTATGAAACTTAAACTTTAGAGTTGTCTACTATGGCCCATGCGGAACCGCTTTTTAAACTAGGATCGTTCACTCAGTTCGTATTTGATAATGTAGACTTCAATGTATGCCCACGTCAAATCAATGTGGTAAACTAGGAATCATTCCACTGGAAACATTCCAGGCTACGGTAGCTAGTCTAGACCACCGGAATCGGCATATCCTCAACCACATGTGACGCTGTGTTTGTTTGCTAAGTAGCAAAATATTCCAGTTCTAGAATGGAAAGGATTCATGAATTCAGGTACAAAAGGATCTTATAGTAAAAAGACAGAAGTTGTTCGTCTTCTTTTCGTAAACGCTCCACCCTCCGAATGTGATACTGTCTACACTGCATTACCATATGCTGCCAAGCTGTGTGACAAAATCAAACAGATTTGTGTGGTCGTCACGTTTGACCAGCCCCTGTATTGGAAAGGTAGAGAAATAGTTGCAACATTTCCACCTAACTCACATCTGTCTAACTGTGTGGTAAGGTTTGGTGGATTTCACCTTTTCATGTCGTACTTGGGATGCATCGGCCACCTCATGAGCGCAAGTGGTCTCAAATAACTATTGAGAACCGTCTACACTCCAATATCTGTTGATAAGATATTACAAGGTCATGCACTTGCAGAGCAGTCCGAGATCAATTGTTAATACAAACTACTTTGTCAAACATAATTTTTGGCCAAGTACAAATCACAAAGGAAGAACGGACATTTGTCGACGAAGTGACAATTTATTTTCTGAATAAGTCTCCAGCACTAGACTCATTAAAAGAAAACCCATATCTGATGTCGCTGTCTAACAAGTTTGTAGAAGAAGTGGGAAACCTCGGTGAAAATGGACCAACAACAAATCTCTGGTTTCAATATTTTAAAATGGTCAATTGATGAAACAGTACATTAACGCTGAACGGTCAAGCGATTAGAATGCCCACCTCGATTGTGTGAAATAAATGATACCTTATTTCCATACATGGGTCCACTTCCCATATGCTAAATCTTCTAGTCTGTAGATGCAGGATATGATGAATCTTTCATCTAAAATGACTGCAGAGAATATCAGAAATTTTTCAACCCTGGTTACTTGGTCGGATCGCTTTTAGTCCGGAGTTTGGTCAAACATGACCATTGAAAGCAACCTAATGCGAGACTTCAAAACCAAAGCCTAACACGAAGACGGGATATTACAGTTAGTGTCGTAAGCATGTGAGTCGCAGAGATGAGTGCCACCTACGACATTTGCACATCACTAGAAAAGTACTGTGGCATTTTCTACTTGTCATCTAAGCAGCATATTGATTTAAGATTTTCCCGCCAAACTAGAAATGCCGCAGACGTGGCTAAATTATCAGCGTAGTTTGAAAATTATCCCCCCTTTCCTGTAATGAGTGACATCATGTCAATAGCTACTGGAGTTGTGGGAGATGCCATAATCAACTGCTACGAGGCTGTTACAATTGGCAAGCATACAATAGTAAAATTGAAGGTAACTCATTTTCAGGAATCAAGTTACCACGTAAAGATCGGGTTCTTCCTTTTTTATCTGTGAGTTCATCAATCAATATCCATAACGACACGGTTGCGATAGACCATAACCTGCTTTTTCATAGAATCTCAATCAGCAAGCAAATGGAAGATGACTTAAGGAATTGTTTGAAATAAGAGTTGGCCCCGTTTCCGTTAGCCTTCTTCAATGAAGGTGAAATGAGAAAAACAAATAAGTCAGTCCTTTACACTCTTCTTGACCGAACCATAAAGATTTGCAACCTACCAAACTTTGACATTGTTGTTGATGGAGGATTTCTCGTGCACAAGGTGTTTCCACAATTTATGAAGAATATGTCAAATTCGACAAGAGCCATGAGAGGAGCTGCACAGTTGTATTTGATGGTTACAGCAACTCAGCCAACAGCACAAAGGCAGCTGAACAGGAGCGACGCTATCGGATGAAGATGTCAGTCGATATTAACTTCAACTTGGATACTGCAATCGCTGTCTAGCAAGACCACTTCCTCTCCAACAAGCACAATAAACTCAGACTGATTACCCTACTCAGATCACAACTTGACGAGAATATAATTGAGATTCAACAAGCAACGGGCCATGTACACTTGTTGATTGTTATGACAGCCATTGACAAATCAAGAAAATCCACCGTTGCTGTCATTGGAGAAGACGTTGATCTGACAGTTTTCCTTATGGCAAAGACTCCAGCTGACGCAGACATTTTGTTTGTAAAACCTGGCGGTGAAAAGGTCAAGACCAACGTATATTCAACACAAGAGAAGGACATTATGATCCTACATGCTTTCACTGGCAGCAGCATTCCGAAACAGTAATGTTGGTTTTATCAAACTGAACCAAAAACACCCTGACATTCGCAAAGCCGTTGAAATCGTCTCTAACCCCTCCTTATCACGAGCTCAAGTTGGGGAAGAGGGAAAAATTCTTCTTGAGATGGTATGGTACACAAATAAAGGAGACATCTTTTAACCGCTATCGCTGCCAAACGTTCGTCACATCAGTAACAAACGTCAAACCTGACATATCCTCTCTGCCACCGACTGAGGGGGCAGCTAAGCAGTTGCTTCAGAACTTATCACCAGGTCCAGCAGTGGTTAGGAAACGAGCTGTCCACTGAACTGTGAGGGTGGGAAAGTAAGCCAGGCAACCAGTTCGCTCCTGTACGGACCAAAGACCCCGCCAGAAAAGAAATTAAAAATGATTATCTGCCGAACTCCGCATGCAGTAAGTAGTGGATGGATTGAGTAATTCACTTATTTGTTTACAATGTACAACCTTTTGTTTTGTAAATCGAAAAACAAACATGTAAATAAACTTCTTGCTGTTGCCGGTCCCAGGCCCGGGTAAAGGAGGAGGGTTGTGGCTCAAGGTTTGCAGCAAGGAACATGTTAAAGTTATAGAAGCAGAATGAAAAATTCGTTACAAAGAAACATTTCCTGGGTGGAAATCAACACTTTCAACGGGAGGAACCCTATAGGATACGGGGGGAGGGCAGTTCTGCTTTTAGAAGAAAAGCTAAATACTTCAGAAAACAAGAGAAACCCGACATAAGACGAATACAACAAAGGAAACGTAGCATAATAATCTCCACATGGAACGTAAGAGGACCACAAAACAACAAGAAGAAGTACAGGAGATAGAAAGAATGGAACAGCACATAACCATTTTAACAGAAACAAAAAAGAAAGGAAAAGGAGAAGAAAGAACAGGAAACTATTTATATATTTGGAGTGATGTGGATAAAGATGCAAGAGCAAAATTAGGAATATCTGTTCTTATCAAACACGAATGGATTAGGAAGATACGGCCATGGGAACAAATTGACGAAAGATTTATAAAAATCACGATGGAAATGTATGGTCAAACAATTACAATAATCGGAATTTATGGAATAAACGACGATGCAAAAAATTGCAGACAAAGATTCATTTTTCGATAAGCTTGATAGCATACTAGAAAAAATAAAAAAAGGTGGGATAGGGTGGTAGGACGTTTCGGAGAGGATGTTGTAACGACCTGCTTGACGTTCGCCCTGGGCAGCTCTTTATGCGTGGGTCCTGGCCTACTGACACACTCAAAGAAAAGTAGTCGAATATAAATGTATATTGTACTTCATATATATTTACAAAAATAAAAATAAAATACGTTTTCTTAATAATACAACAGAACATTAATTAATTCTCGCCTGATCGTGCTGCAACCCCTACGTGTCCAGTAGCGGCTCGTGGAGTCCCACTAGTTTCAACTAGAGGGCGCGAACGGTTCGATTTCGTGGCAGCTTTCGGGAAGATGTCGGGAAGTTCTGTAAAATAACCAAACGTAATTTTGTTCCAATATTAATAAGGGCTGTGTTGTGTGGCAGCAGTTAAATTTGTTATTAATTAGTGAGTCTGCGTGCCCCAGTGCTTGTAACTTAACAGTGAGTTTGAGTTATGCTATTTGGCTTTGTAACATTGAAACGGACCCCGGCTTTCGACAGCTGATTTCGTTTTGCAGTGAAATTTTGGACTGTTACAGGGGGCCGTCAGGAAGTCGCAAAGTTCACTTCGTGTTCGACACTCTAAATTGAAAGCTTTGCCGGTGCTTTCGAGTTCTCACAAGCAGGTCAATGAAAAGCTACAGGGAAGATGGGCATTTAGTAAATGCACGCTTCGTGGGCCGGGGTCGGACGGGGTTTGAACGAGTCATTGACCAACGCCAAGTTCAAACGAAATCTAGGTCAGCACTTCTCAAAGTGGTGGTCCGCGGACCGGTGCTGGTCCGTGAGCAAGATGTTGCCGGTCCGCGATGCGATGAAATAGGAGCTGATCATAAGTATTTCTTATTACATGCTGAATGTATTGGTTATCAAGGGGGAAAGTATTCTCAAGGGTATTCGAGCTTCGGACCGAACTAGTTTCTTCAAAGCAAAAAACCAATTTGGGCGCAACGTTTCCTCGAGTAAATTGGGTGGCCAAGCTTGCCTACTTAGCTGACATTTTTCCATGTTCAATGATCACAACGCCTCGATGCAAGGACTGATGAGTTACTGTTTTCACTATTGCAGACAAGATTGATGCAGAGAAACGAAAACTAGAAGTATCAAAGTCTAAATCAAAAAGTTGCGATATATTTCACAACTTATCAGCATTCATCAACGATGAATGAAGAGAGAAGAGGAAAAAAGCTTGATGTTATATCTCTAAGAAATATCATCAGGGACCTCTTGACTAACTTGACAGAACGTTTCGGATTTTATTTCCCAACAGAAGAAGGTCCGTGCAAAAAAAAGGATGGGTCCGTAATCCATTCGTTCAACTTACAGGTGACTTACCTTCATTATGGAAAATAAATTGTTGGAGTTCGCTGCTGATGAAGGACTTCGAAAATATGTTACTCGCATCTTTCTAGATAAAATCCAGACATTATCCAGATCTCTTCTAAATTGCCTTGAAAAAACTTCTTCCCTTCGTCACCACTTACCTCTGTAAGATTAGCTTTTCAACAATGAGTGTAATAAAAACAAAAAATATAGGAATTGCATGAAGATTTTTTCCCCATTTCGCGTGGCGCTGTCATCCATTGAACCACAGATAGAGAAATTGACTAAGATTAAGCAAGCCCATTTATCACATTAAGGCAGCGTTGTACGAAGCGGATTGAATGGCTGAAGTTTATATACAGTTTTTTACAAGTTTATGAATAAAATAGTTATGCTTCATTAGTTGATAAATGTAGCGGTCCGCCATACGTTAGTAAAAATAATGCCGGTCCGCCACATTAAATAGTTTGAGAAGCACTGATCTAGGTGGACGGTGGATGCTTCTCGCAGACCAGCGCATAAGCATTCCTAGGATAAGACAGTGATAGGCGAGTCGTACGATCGACGCCAAGCCCGGTGGGCAGTGGCGCAGGAACTACTGTAATTATGGGGGGGCAGAAATTTTTTTTGAGTGTTTTAACATAAGTAGGTAACTAAGCTTTATGTTCGACTGTTCCATAAACACTTTATTATGGTATTATTTGGCGTCCATGAAGTGCCACTTTAGTACACAGAGTAAAGTAAAACGGCCACCTGTCAATGTCCAATAGTTATTTTCAAAATAAATATCATTTTATTCAAATGAGGAAAGGAGATTATATTAGCTGAAAACTTTACAAATAATAAAAAGGAATTCATCTTTAATACCTTACGGTAATAGACAGTTATTTTTGATATTGCACACTTCGAAACTAGCAAATGTTTCAATAGCAACTTGAATTTTCTAATGTGTCTAATATAAATGTTATTGCAGATAAAAGAAAATCTTCTGCAGTGCAGTCGAACGTAAAGCTTTGTATGCGTCCTCTTTATCACTACGCTACGCTCGCTCTGTCATAAAACACCCGTTCATTAAAATCCTACATTATGTAATTGATAAATAAATAACTATAATAGTTACAATGAAGCTAATAGTAGATTATGTTATTAGGAGTAAAAGTAATACTTTATGTGGCAAAGCTGAAGTTTATTTAGCCGAACGTTAGTGAGGCAAATAATTCAGCTAAGCCACATAAAGTCACTTTTACTCCGAATAACATATACTATTTTATCCGCAAACTTATTCAGGTAAATTTCATTAATATAAATTTTAAAAAAAAGGATGCATCGGCCGGGAATCGAACCCAAGCCACCCGCGTGACAGGCGGGCACTGTACCCCTGTGCCAACCTCTGTTGTTCAAATAACGCGCTACTGTAATGATATATGAACATACTGAATCACCCGAGCTAATAGCACACGGCCACAGCAGCTGTCACACCATAACCCACGGCGACAGATGCTCCGATCCGCTGCTTAAAGGTTTATTTAAATTAAAACTTTTTCGTACTCTTTTTGAAAATAAAAACCGGCCTACGATCTAAGTCTAAAAATTAACAAAATTTTAAGCCATCATACAATTTAATCGGTCCAGTGTCTTTGGAAGAGATAGCGAACAAATATAGAAAGATAGAAAGAGAGCAACGATTTTGAGTACTTAGGCAGATAAAGTGACACTTTTACCTTGTCAATAAAGACACATAAGTTGTCACTTTTGTGACGTTTGCGGATAAAATACTTTTTAGTCACGTATTGAATGGTCATAAAAATAGAAAACCTGAAAGGTATCTTTTTATTTTCTTTTACTTAGTAAAATACATACCGGGTGCTGACTTGCGCGACGCACCATAGGAATTTGCATAGTAAATTATTTATGTTCAATTATTTGCTCCCCTAATTACTTTAGGGTTAAAGTGTAAATATATTTTTTGTAGAGAAAAAAATACTGCATCCATTCATACTGTTGCTAACAATTTTTTATTTTCCGGAACCGAAGGAATGCAAAAAACAAACTAGCATTTTCACAAAAATCAGTGATGCCATGGAATTATTGAAACAAGCCAATGCCAACGCAAATGCGTGCGGCGCGACAATATGTGCTGTTTGTTTGTTTGTCATTGATGTTTGACGTTTATAATAATTTATTATTAATTATGTTCGGCTTAATGTCTCTAAGGTACCTAGACCTTGTCCATAACAAAAATGGTTTTACGAGTATGGTGGACGTTCGTTAAGTAAGCTCCTTGTTTATTGTAAAATATCCGTATCGGCAAATTCCAAACAGTACAACCATTAATAGACTGATTCATTTTAAGTTTAAGACTACAGGCAAGTTATTAAATAATTGTATGTGCAATAATGAGGTTCAGAACTTACACCAAAATGAGAAAAACGACAATACGTTCAATCTTTTGACGGCAGTGACTGGATGATCGCCCCGCACGCACTTGCGTTGGCATTGGCTTGTTTCAATAATTCCATGGCATCACTGATTTTTGTAAAAATGCTAGTTTAATTTTTTGCATTCCTTCGGTTCTGGAAAATGAAAAATTGTTAGCAGCAGTATGAATGGATGCAGTATTTTTTTCTCTACAAAAAATGTATTTACACTTTAGCTCTAAAATAATTAGGGGAGCAAATAATTGAACATAAAGAATTTACTATGTCAATTTCTATGGTGCGTCGCGCAAGTCAGCACCCGGTATAGTAATCATTATTTTTTTGAACTCGACATTTTTGAGAAAATATCAGTTTTCTTGTCTTCTCGCTCAGAAAAAGTGGTTTTCGAAGTGTTGCCTGTCTGGCAGTTTGTAAGCCTGTCATTTTGTGAGTCTCTCTACAGCCCATATGGTTTAATTGATCGGCCTCCATATTTATATCTTTGTTTTTAATATAAATTTGGATATCGCAGTCATTTTTGCTAACATCCTGTAACCGGAAGTGATATTTTACCCTTATGTTTTTCTGTTTTCTCAGAAAATGTTATAGTTGTTGGATAAAAATTAAATTTCATAGAACAAGATGATATATTGTGTAATTATATTTTCTTCAAAAACTTTTTGAAAAAATCACAAAGTTAAAGTTTTGCAAAAGTTTCTCCAAAACAAATGGAAATAAAATGTTTAAAACTATTATATATTACGTACCGATCTATAACTTTTGTCAAAAAAGTTTTTTGTTAGTATAGTTAATGAAAAATCGCAAATTGAAATTTTTGCAGGCAGTAAAAGAAAGTGATGTGGTAACCACACTTCAGTGTTTCATATGTAAACGCAATCTAGGGAAACCAATTACAACAAGCATTGTCACTAGATTGATAGAAACTTCTGGTTATTATTTTTCTAATGAGGTTAGGTTTCATGTTGACTGGTTGACAGCGTTATTATTTTAAACTAGCGTTCTGCATCCAAATTGGGCGCGAAATAATAATTTGTACAAGAGTGATCCATTTTGTGTGTCGAGTTAATTTTGAGGTTAGAAAATCCACATAAACAAAAGTCACTTATCAAAATTTGAAAACCTTACTACTGGCTTACTTGCGTCGGCCTGAGTCGATTGACACCAAAATCAGCCAATTCGGCCCACGGGTTCGCTCTCAAAGTGGCCTCAAGCAAAGCAAATCATCATGTCGGATTGTAGTTCTGCCTATTATAAACTGAAATTGTCCTTAGTGCAATAGCTACTTAACTAGTTAAAGCAAATTATAAAATCACGTTTATAATAGCCAAAGCTACAGTATAAAATAATGAAATGTCGACATGAAAGCTAACCTCACCGCAAAAATAATAACCATAAGTTTATATACGAACACATTGCTTGTTGTCAATGGTTTCCCTAGAATTTCAGCATTTGCATTTCCATATCAAAGAAAAATGGACTATATCGAATTCTCTGCTGTGGAGCTACAGATATTGACGTGTTTAACCAATTCCTCGTCTTTTATTTCTGCACCATCTACAAATTACAACGAAGATTAGTATCTCGTATAGATTAATGTGAAAACCCTATGTACACATTTTTAAAAACCTCATAGTATACATCGGAGGGGGGCAAATTATACTATTTGCGCCCTCAATATATTCTATGAGGGGGCGATCGCCCCCCTTGCCCCCCCTGTTCCTGCGTCCCTGCGGGTGGGGTTTCGGAAAGGGGCGGTTTATGCACGTCGTTGGAACAACGCTCACTGCACAACCCAGGTAGGTTCTAGAAGAAGTTACTGGTTCGGGCGGACTAGGAGAGTTCTCTATTTTATCCGGAGCGCGCGCTTTTAATAGCTTTTATACAGTCGTGGCCCGCGTTATCACATATTTTGGCTGGGGATTTCAATAGTGGAGAAAATAGCTGCGTTGAAGACGCGCGTCAAAGGGCCGCGCACCGCGTGATCCCCTACTCAAATCGTGCAGTAAAAATACCGGGCTAAAATGTAACGAGATGGCGGCATGCAAATTTGGAATAATTAAAATTATTTATTAGTTTAAAATTTTCATCGGAGTTATCGTTACAATGTATGTAATGACAATGGTAACAGGATTATCCAGATATGTAGAGAACACAAATACAATATTACAAATACATTTTTCGAACACAGGGATATCCATAGATGTAGATGGGAAGAACCTGCCAGAGGACGAAAATCAATTATTGATTTAATACTAATTAAACAAGATGCAAAATTAAAAACAACAGATGTTAGAGTGCACAGATAACCCGAGTGTGGCACAGAGCATCACCTAGTAGTAGGAAAATTTATATATGGGACAAAGAACGAAAAACATAAAACTAAACTCAAACACAGAAGAACTACAAGAAATAAAACAGTACCAGTATAAGACTTCTACATCAAGAAAGCATAAGAAAATTATATCAGACTTGCTTTGAAGAACGACTTAACCCGACATTAAACGGTAAGCCAGCGCAAATATACGAACACGTAGTGCAATGTATACAAGCAGCGGCATACGAAGCATTGGGACTAAAGGAGACAAAAGATAAATACAAGGAGGAAATAAGCGAAGAAGTAAACAAACTAATAAAAACAAAAATACGTAACTTGGTTAACAAATAAAACAACATACTAGAACAGAATACATAAAATGTTGACAGGCTGTAGACCTCGTTACTTTTGAAGGCCGATACCACAAGGTAGAGAGCTCAGAGAGGATTACAGCAACGTGGAGCATCTGGGGCAGACATCGTCGTAGTCCAGAGATAGACAGCAGTCGCAGGGAACGTTCCAGAAGGAAATTACAAGATTGGCGTCAACAAATTGTGCAGAATCGGGAGATGGATTTGTCCAGCAACCAAAACAGAAGAGATTTGGCGTCACCTATGACGTAAATAAAACAAATACAGGTTATCCCAAACAATTAATTCTTTAAATTAAATTGCATTGCTTTTGATTACCTGAGGTGGATTTATTAATTGTTGGTCGATTTGCGATCAATTTACGCTTAAGTTTTGTGCGTTCGAACAGCTCTGTGTACATTTAAACACAAAAGCACTCAAACAGGGATCGCCATTATTATTTAATACATATATAGACGAAGTTTTACAAACGTGGAATCGTAGATGTATACGAAAGGGGATAGAGATAAGAAATGAGGAACTTAAATCGTTACTCTTTGCGGATGACAAAGTGATCTTTGCGAAAGCGAAAGCGGATATGGAATACATGATTGAAGAGCTAGGAGAATTTGAAAACAATATAATAAAAGTAAATTTTGACAAGACCGAATATATGTGTATTGGAGAAGAACAAAACGACATACATATAAGACACTACACCATTAAACACTGCAATACCTTTAAATATCTAGAATAAATCATTACAAGTAATGGTACAATAGAGGAACAGTATCCAAATGGGAAAAAGGCAACCAGAACGCTACATGGAATTATATGGAGTAAAATATTAACAAAACAGAAAAAAATATATTTAAGCATTGTACAAAGTATAGTTTTAGATAATGGAAAAACGTGGCCTATTACTACAAAAGCTAGGAACAAAATAAGAACTACAGAATTAGATTTCCTGAGGAGAAGTGTGGAGATTACGAAAGAGGATAAATGGTGCATAGAAAAAATATGACAGAAAATGAAAATAAAATTATTAATCACTAGGAAGTTGGACAACAGAACTTTAAAATGGTATGGACGTGTAGAGAGAATGCCAGAAGAAATCTGGCCGAAGAATATACTACACTGGACACCACAAGGAAGACGACGAAGTGGAAGACCACCTCTCAAATGGAATACACACGTAAACAAGAGAGAGATTTAAAAATTTGAGACTGGGAAAATAGACAACTATGGAAGCTGAAGACGACAAACCCATAGAGGAAAAGGTCGAAAAGAAGAAGAAGAAGATTTTCTGCCGGTGCACCAAAGACTGCAGTAGTGGCAATGTGGGTGCAGGAAAGCATAAATAAAGTGCTCCCCTATTTGACAAAACTGTCAAGGGAATTGTCTCAATGGCATCTCCGTCTTAGAAAACGAGGATGACGATGCCGAAGAAGTGAAGTCTCTTTCCACAGCATTTGAAGAAATGGAAGACACGTTGGAAGAAAATATAGGTAGACGAAGAAGACGGGGAGTACGAGCCACCACCTCAGTTGACTCTAAGACCCTCCCGCCCTAAGAGATCCAAACTGATGTGATATTCATATTGTTTTTTCGTTAATGTTATTACAATTCCATGTATTTAATGTGCCTGTACCTTTTTCCCACGTATTACGGTGTAAACACAGCACATATAGCATTTCTACAATGGAATACCTATTATACTATAAGGAGAAAGTGCAATACACAATTCTCTATCATATATCTTGAAATCTTCAAATTGCTCTAATTTTTGATTAGTTGTAGCAGTCCAGAGTTTAGCTACTAAAAGGAATACATTTGAATAATCACAAAAACCTGATAGTTAGGCAACTTAAAGCACTTAAGAGAAATACAGGTTGCATACTCTTCAAATAGATATTTTTGAATATGGTTAGGTGGCTATTGGAAATATTTTGGGGATTGATAATAAAAGAGAAACCACTTCCTGTTTTAAATAAAAAACAGATTGAGGCTTCATGGCGTCAGCATAAAGAGAACAAAGTCTTAGCTTAAAAGGATAAACTTTGCAATTGTAAGGTTTTAATTCGTATAATTCTACAATATATTAAGAAATAATAATTTTTCAGGCAAATAGGATTGATTCATTGGGCAGTTTCTCACTAGAAAAGCGGTTATTAGTTAACTGGTGGTTAAGAAATGGGGTAATTCATACAAATCTTAATTGAGAATATCTTTGGTTTATTTTTTTGGCCTCCCCTCTAATCCTTGCTCTTTAAAAGCAACCTGCCATCATAATAGGGTGGAACAGAATCCTCTAGGGTCGTAACAAAACCTTATCGGTGCATAGCCGAGAAAGGAAGACCATATTAGAATCGTGTTAGTTATTTGTAAAGAAACCTCCCCAGAGAGAACCACTTCATTAGTTTGGCGATGGGGGTTGTTCCCGTTATATAAAGTTTAACTCGATGGGAAAGGCAACGATTGCTGGTACCATGGATTATTTGTTTTGTATATAGGTTAGTCCTAAAACCTTTAGGAATATGTAAATTCTGTTCAATTAATTCATATCATAAAATATGTCAAGTTACTACCAAATAAAGGCCTAGGCCGTATTATCAACAGTCAAAGGCTTCATAATAACGTAATAAGACAATTAATTACCTTTTTACTCTCTTTTACTACTATAAAGGAAGTATTGGATTCACCCCAAAAATTCGAAATTGAGTTTTCAACAGATCTTCACGTTTTAGAGTCCCCTGATCCCAAAAAACATATTTTTTTTCATTGGTCTGTCTGTCTGTCTGTCTGTCTGTGTGTCTGTGAACAGAATATCTCAAAAACGAAAAGAGGTATGGCATTGAAACTTCATATATAAGTTTTGTGTACTATGTAGATGAGACAGCAAGCTTTTGAAGAAAATCGCATAACCGGAAGTAGGTGTTTACTCTTGTGATTTTTCAGTTTTTTTCGAGTTTTTCAAAAACGGCTCTAACGATTTTTTTAAAATTTTACATTTTTCTTACATTTTTAATGTGTATTGATGTGAGATAAGTGATTTTCCAGTTGAATACTTCTAAAGTGGGTTTCTTTTGTTTTTTTTTCTATTTTTTTTTATTAACTCCTATTTTAAATAAAACACCCGGTATATTATTACATTTTGGAATTCAGCTTAAAATTTTAGAGAAAATTTGTCTCCTGAACTAACGCTCTATTTTGTGCGGTTTCTGTAGAATTTGTAATTTTTGAAAATTTTTAACAAATGGTTAAAAATTAAAAATGAAATTTCTGACTAATTATAAGATCACTGTAAAAGGAAGTTGTGTGAGTGTATCACACCAGATTTTTTAACATGGAATCATCATCATCATCTATAAAATCGGATAAAAAAGAAAACCAAGAAATATTTTAAATGCAAACATGAAGCAAGCGATATTAAATTATGACATATCTGTCAAAATGACAATCATTTTTTTAGTGGAAAAAAAGAACTAAAAATCTATGTACCAACATTATTAAAACTGGGGACCCTGTAGGAATGCAACTTATCCCTTAGAAAGTTGTCCTTGAAAATTATTATAGAAAAAAAATGTACTTTACTCTGCATGCCTAGACTTTATCCACATAGTTGGCAAAAAGGGTCTATGAAAGCCTACTTGCTTGACATCAGTCTCCCTACAACAAATACTAACTAACTACATAAACTAAAATGATGTGCTATTCAACCGGGCGGCGGGTCCATAGCCACTTCCTTCGATTTACCGGTTGATAAATGTTAGGTTAGAGTAACACTGTTCATGTGTTTTCAAAATCAAAACTGCATAGAAATTATTTGAATGTATCATTAATTTTGGAACAACATTATAATGGCTCGTGCAGCAAAAAATTGTATTTTACAGTGTGTGAAAGATCCAAGTAAAAAAATTAATCTTCCACATAGTAAAACGGTTTATTTGGGTAGAAACGAAGACACAATGATTACTGATACAGCTATATCACGTAAACAAGTTGCTGCTAAAGCAGACTATAATAACTATCTTGTAGAAGTGGAAACCCTGGGAGTAAACTATTCTGGCTGTAATGGTTATGCGCTACGGAAAGGCGGAAAGTATAATCTAAAACATGGAGATCGCTTGGAATTGTGTATTGGGTTTCACGAATTTGATATTTTATTTGATCAGCATCATTCTGACAAGAAGTCAGATGAAACAGTGGTAGAACCAAAAAGCAAACGACCAAAGTTAAGTTATTCTATATTTGATTCAACTAACAGTAATTCTGATTCAATTAAAAACAAAGGAACAACAAATTCTTTAAATGACGATAAAGAGGCATCGCAAAAATGGGAAAGCATAAATGGTGGAGAATTATTGATCTACACCTTTTTAAATGTTCAATCACAAAAACGAATAGCCGGATTTGATTTAGATGGAACGATAATTAAGACTAAATCAGGATCTCGCTTTGCAAAAAACTCTGAAGATTGGATTTTAAATTTTCCTGAAGTAACAAAGAAATTGACAAATTTACATGAACAAAATTATAAAATCGTCATGTTTACCAACCAAGGTGGTATTAAATCTGATCCTGGTAGAACTAAGGAATTTAAATCAAGAGTTGAAGCAGTATTTGCACGAATTAAAGTCCCAATGCAGTTGTTTGCAGCAACAGGTAAAAGCATATACAGAAAACCTGCTCCTGGAATGTGGAATGCTCTTTGTAATGAGAAAAATGATGGAGTAGACGTTGACATTTTAAACTCATTTTTTGTGGGGGATGCAGCTGGTCGTGAAAAAAACTGGGCGCCCAAAAAGAATAAAGATCATTCGTTAGCAGATAGATTATTTGCAATAAACCTTGGATTGAAATTTTATACACCTGAGGAATATTTTTTGGGGGCTCGCTCAGTACCATACATAATGCCCAAATTTGATCCAAGAAACTTGAATATAACAAGTAGTAACCCCTCCCTGTCCAGTAATCCATGTGAAGTTATTGTAATGGTAGGAAGCCCTGGAGCTGGAAAAAGCTTCTACTGTAAAGAACATTTAATAAAAAATGGTTATATACATGCAAATAGGGACACTTTAGGATCGTGGCAAGCTGGTGTTAAATTGCTGGAGACTACACTGCAACGAAAACAAAGTGTTGTTGTGGACAATACCAATGGGGATAAAGTAAGCCGGAAGAGATACATTGATGTTGCTAAAAAATTTGGTATTCCATGTAGATGTTTTTTAATGACTACCGAGTGGCCTCAGTGTAAACATAATAATAGATTTCGTGAATTAACCGACAAAAATCATGTACCTGTGGGTGATGTAATAATAAATATGTACAAGAAAAATTTTGAAGAACCTGAACTTGACGAAGGGTTTGAAGAAATAGTGAAAGTAGATTTGATTCCTAAATTTTCAAATAGTGAACACGAAAAATTGTACAAAATGTTTTTACTTGAATCGTGAAGTGTTATATTGCGCTGTAGTAATGTGTTTATAATTGTTCTCATTATTTAATATCGTCTTAATTTTTAAAAGGTGCATTGATTTTTTATACAAACAATTTTTATTTATATACGTAAAAGTAGAAGGCCAACTCTATAGTTTATAAAGTGTAAATATTAAAATATAATTGAAAATAAAATTCTATGTCATTTCAGATATGCATTAAATTAGTATGACCAAAGTATGTTACTAGTTTTACTAAGTTAAACATGTCAATAAAAGATTTTTTACATGAAAACAGTTTTTTATTGTGGTGTATACATATGCAAAAAAAACAATCTCTGAATGTCAACAATACGTAGTAAACCGGTGCAATTGTTTCCTATGGATAATACATATATTTAATATCTACTATATTGCTAGCAGCTATGAGTGGGGAGGTCACAAGGTAAGTGAGACAGACAAGTACCTCTTCAATGTATTTGGTGAGCTGTGCACAAGCGCGTCGTCCGCGCGGTGCGGAAGTGAACCTCACGGTCAAGTTTAAAATAGTGAGACTATGTCAGCACCGTAATGTTTTCGGCAGTTCGCAGACCCTACTACCAATATAGTAAGTAATACATAATGGGATAATATGTATTGTGTGTAATAGCAGAGAGATCAAAAATAAAGTTGATCGCAGAAGTCATCAAAAACAATAAAAGTGGCTTAATCTGTAGCATATTTTTTATTGACATAGAATTGTCAATTTTTTTAAGTTCAAATAGTATATTGTATGTTAAAGAACTAAAAGTAGCCGAAACCAGCAATCATGCAAGAGCACTTTTAGCTCGAAATATACATACTATTTTTTCGACGACTGAGCATATTATTAAGAAGAAAATAATCATTTCATTTTATTAAAAATATTAACTGGTAATACATTTCAAATTACTCGCGTAGTATCTGACGTGATGCGATTATTTTAACAAATAACGAACGTTGTCATGGAAAAACCCTTATTTTACTCATGCGGAAACGCAAAATGCTCGGCGAGCGGAAAAATAATGAAAACATTTGGTGAGCGGCGAACGTCAACTTTCTTTTTTCAAACAACAGAAAAATTTACTTTCGATGTCAGTCGTCGAAAAATTCATTTTCGTAATACCTACATGAGATAAAATCAGATAACTTTATTCACGTAGCTGCTAAAATATTCAGATGTGAGGAGTCAATACGGTGCATTATAAAAAATAAATAACAACATACAGTTGATGACGCAAGTGGTATTATTAGTGTTGTGCCTTTGACCGGTCAACAACTTTTTGGTCAATTGATCGCTCATTTGACCATTTAAATTTTTTTAATTAACCTTTTTTTATTGATAGTTCTGTAAGTAAAGCACAACTGAAACTGAAGACTCCAATGCTGAATTTACAATTTGCACAAAGCGGTACTTCCCCAAGAAACATTGGTCGCTGTGTGAATCCCCTCGCTAAATATGTAAATCCCCTGCATTTTTGCAATTTCAGTAAATGTTTGATTAGTTACAGGCTTACAGCCAATAATAAAGACCTTCTACAAAAAAAACCGTTGATTGATAGTGTAATTTAATATAAGCAATTTTAAGGCTACATGAGCATTTGACAGTGAATTTGACAACACAGTTTTTGACCGTGGTCAAATTGACCAAGGCACAACACTAGGTATTATACACAATTAAAATTAAGATGAAATAACGGGTGTATCAGAATGAATTGCGTTTTGAAAAAAATTATAGCTTGCTTGTTATTAAAACTTCTAATCAATTAAACTCAGGAATACAATTAATAACTCGGTCCCGGTGAGGTTTTCAAAATAAAAAAAATGCAGATGAAAGCTTCTACAGAATGCCATCATTCGGAAGTGATGTAAAGCCGTGGGTCCCATGTTACTACGATGTGTAGCATGTAAAAGATCCCTTGCTAGGGTTGGAACTCCTTAGTCTCGGCAAAATTCTAAGTAGGACTTTGACCATATGACCAAAGCAGTCGATGTCTAAGGTACCTGGTACTCTGCATGCCTAGACCTTGTCCATTAACAAACAAACAAAGAATAACTCTTGGAAATTAAACCTTAAAAATAATATCATCTAAATGTTGCCCTTGGCGTCTTATGCACTTCTTTAAACGGTGTCTTGCATTTATTAGAACTTGTCGGCACAGTGCTTCGGGAATTGCTGTAGGCTTCATTTCTGATGGATCTCCGATGTCCATAGAGACAAGAATTGACTGCGTAACCACTTTTTTCAAATTTGCGAATCCAATGTTTAATCAAATTGGCGTATGGGCTTTGATAAATATATTGTAAGTGCTGGTTCCGAAACATCTTTGCACTTGTACATAAGAATGAGCATCTCCATAAAATGCTCGTATACAAAAAGCACACTGTTCTCCACTAAAACGCTCCATTTGGACAGAAACTCCAAGACATTAATCGGAATTCCGACGCTAAAAAAATTCTGACACTGATAGTTTCCCCTAAATGTTAAAAACAAAATCGAAATTCATTCTGAGACACCCTTTAGTACAAACTGTTTAAAGACACATTACATTAATCCAATTCTTTTAAGCTATATAGAGCCTTTTCAGAGAGGTAGTTCTTTAGTCTGGACTTAAATAGGCTGTATGATCTAGCTTCCTTGATGAAATTTGGTAGTTTATTATAGATTATTTTACCCGCATGTATGGGAGATTTTTCATGCATGGTCGTTCGGTACCGCCCAATACGTAAACAGCTATCGTCTCTGGTTTGATGTTACGAATATCAGCATTTCTTTCAAATTTAATTAGATTTTGACGCATCATTTTCATTAAATTGTAGACGTAGATGCCGTAAAGAGTTAAGATTCTCTGTTTTACAAAATATGCTTTAAGTGTCTCTAGGATTAATATTAAAGATTAATCTAACCAGTCCCTTTTGTAAAATAAAAACACGATTGACATTAGTTGCCTGCCCCCAAACTACAATATTTAGGAACATATGAGCGTAAGCAAGGCGATAATAGACATTTAGTAGAGCTTTAATGCCTAACACACTTTTTAATTAACGCATAGCTTAAGTAAGCTTTACTCATTTTAGAGCACTGTCGACTTGGTGGTCCCATTTCAAGTTTTCGTCAAGTATAGAACCTAGGAACTTCACTTTGTTAGTTAAACAGATGGTTTTGTTGTTGATAACGATGTTTAGTTGAAGTGGTTCTGGTTTTTTCCTCTTGAAGAAGTATACGTACTCTGTCTTGACCATATTCAGTATTAACATGTATCAACCAGTTTTTAAAATCATTACACACAGCTGTTGCCGAAATCTGTGTCGTCCGCGAACATAACAAGTTTAGCCTTAGTTATTGTTAGGGAAAGGTCGTTGACAAACAGCATGAATATAAGGG
>OW679202.1:103501822-103704379 GCA_940337035.1 Agriotes lineatus | reverse complement strand
CTGCATGTTTATATTGAAACAGCATTTTCTGCCTTTACAAATGTTTAATGATGCATTTTTCCTATTGGAATTAAAATTCTAATTTATTAATATCTTAATCCTTAATGGCTCACAGAAAGCAGGGTATTGTATGAATATTTTAGTTACCTTTAGGAGGTATACCTATAACATAATACAATTTGTGTATGAGAAACCAAAGAAGCTGTAATTATAAAAATTAGGTATTCAAATGTGCATTATTAGAACCCACTTTTGCGTAGTCGGTAATCAATTTTCGTGTGATGCTATTTTCAATAATAATTGCATTGATGCAGTTAGAAAATCAGCATTGTTTCAGTTTAGCTGTGAATAGAAATCTTGCTAAACAGATTTAACGTAAGAAACAGTAAGAAATGATAAGAATTGAATAATGTCAAAATATAAAGTCAAACATAATAATCGTCAGAAATGTAAAAATATCATATTTTTTTAACACAGGGAAATCATCATTAAGAAATTACCGATAGAATTAAATATGCCTTAGTAAAAAATGTAGTCTTTGAAGAAACACCCGAGAAGTTCAGGTTTTATTTTTAAATTCTTTTCACAATTCCAAATTGGACTTGATATAGTTTTATCAATTTGTTCAAATCCTCATGTAATTGAAATTATGTCTACGTTTAAGGGGAGCTAACTCCCCTACATCTACTTTACATTAGGGTAATATTCTTTTATCTACACATTTTTGGTACCGCACATACGATATTTTAATTTCACATAAAAAATCTGGTGTGATACACGCATACAACATCCTTTTACAGTGATCTTATAATTAGGCAAAAATTTGATTTTTAATTTTTAAACATTTGTCAAAAAATTTCAAAAATTGCAAATTCTACAGAAACCGTACAAAATAGAGCGTTAGTTAAACAGACCAATTTTCTCTAAAATTTTAAGCTGAATTCATAAATGCAATAATATACCGAGTGTTCTCATTAAAATAGGAGTTAATAAAAAAACAAGAAACCAAAGTAACCCAAAAATCACCTATCTCACATCAAAACATATTAAAAATGTAAAGTTTGAAAAAAAATAGGAAGAGCCGTTTTTGAAAAAATTGAAAAAACTGAAAAATCACAACAGTAAACACCATACTTCCAGTTATGTTATTTTCTTCAAAAGCTTGCTGTCGCATCTAGTTAGTGCACAAAATATATATAAAGTTTTAACGCCATACCTCTTTTCGCTTTTGAAATATTCCGTGCATGGACAGACAGACACACAGACAGACAAATGAACAAAAACATGTTTTTGGGTTCAGGGAACTCTAAAACGTGAAGACCTGTTGAAAACTCAATTTCGAATTTTTGTGGTAAATCCAATACCAAGTAAAAAGGTGTACTTGATTTCTATCAAAGAATTTAATGGTTTCTAAAAGCTTTATTAAGTTTCTATCATTTGAACAACAAACAGTTTAGAATAATGACTTTCCTAAAAATAGTACTATAATATGTAAATTATTTTATTACAGCTGTGTCAAAATTGAGTATGCTTATACATATACAAATAGACCATAAACAAATGTATTCAGATTTTTATTTACATTTTTAATTGACGCTTTTTGCTTTAATGTTATGCTTAACTTTAAACAAACACGGTCGTATTTTTTGCGACGTTTATAATTAATTAAAGATATAGTAATTACATAAATCTGTAAATGTAATTTAAGTGCAATATTTTCAGAATCCGCAGAGCACAAACAAACATGCATTTAAATACAGTTGATATAAAAACCTGTTGGTTAGAAGGCTGAATACAAGCGGAACTGATGACATTAACTCGAAGAAAATGCAAAAGCAATCAAATTAATCGCTTACAATTCTATAAACTTATGTGACGCTAGAGTTTAAACCTCGCACAGTGCAAATAAGCTGCAATTAGCGCGTTTTTTCCTCTAGGAAGGCCAAGCTTAGATTTATGAAAAATATACGACTGATAAATACTAATTGCATCGGTAGTTTACAGCGGAAAATATTACAGCGCTTTCGAAGTGAATTTTAATTCTAATGCGATTTAGACAGAGAACACAACATATGGATGACTGCCCATACTTTTTTGGAAAATGATATAACCTAGTTGAATGTATGCTGAGAAACAAAATACGAAAATACAATTTAAAACTAACTATTACTAGTATATACAAATGTCTAGATAGGTTGGGTTAAATCGTCTTATCTCGGGCACAGATACGTGCAATTAACCCATGTCCATACACTTTAGGGACACCCTGTATTCATTGAAAATATATTAAACCAAATGTATGGTAGTAATCATATTTTCTAAAGAATCTGCCTAGCTCGCTACATTTTTTGTTTGCATGTAAAACCGGCCCAAATCGTAACCATTTTCTTCTATCACGATAGAAGACTTACTATGTTCTTTCGTATATTCTTCATTGCAGCCAAAAGTGAAAAATCTGCGTTTTGCTATATTTGCCTTACATTAAAATATCAGCATTTAAACATATTGCTTTGATTTCCTTTGAGAACTATTGAAGAGTTGCAAATGCAGCGAAAGGGAACGGATTCATCTTTTGAAACGTTCCTAATAAAAAAAAATCTGTAAAAGGCTTTACCCAGAACTTCCCTCGTCGACATTGTGCCACTAAATAATTTTAAAAATCAAATTAAGTTAAGAGTAAAAATATCTTCACGTTTCTAATAAATTAAATAAATTTTTAAATTAAAAAAACCTTACCGGTAGTCGAATTCGAACGGCAGGTGGACCGCGTATGTAGCCTCAACCTCAACGTTTTGTGGGATATTGTATGGTACTGGGAAATTTCTACCTGCGCCACGGAGCAACGACCTTTCGAATTTCTGCTTCGCAGCTACATTTAGTACCGCGCTAATTTATGCCTCCTTTTTGTATCGTAAAACATTTATTCTGTATCTATTGGCTCCCATTTTTGGTAAGAATAAAGCCTGCACTATGTAAAAATTAATACTTGTATCTATTACTAAGTTAAATAAAAAATAAACAAAATTTTATTTTCTTAAGGTGCTCACCCTGTATATATTTGTTTGAAATTTTCTCGGTTTCATGCTAGGTAGATAACATGTGAGCAAACGAAAATGAAATCAAGCTTGGCCTTGAAATATTTGTTTTATAAATAATATGTTGGTGGCACTGTAAGTCTATGTCAAATTCAAGATTAGCAGGTGAGGTTTTGCGTCAGTCTGTGTTAAAACTGACGCAAAACCCAACCTGCTAACCTCGCATTTGACATAGATTTACAGTGCCACCAACATATTATTCATACAACAAATATTTCAAAGCCGAGCTTGATTTCATTTTCATTTGCTCACATGTTATATAATGTGTAGGCAAAATATTGTCTTTCTCCAAAAAATTGTTTTTGAGTTATACCACCAACAGACAGACAGACAGATCTAGGAACTTTGAAACGTGAAGATCTGGAGAAATCTCGTAAAGTGTTTTTTTTCGCGATTACAATACTTCCTTCGTCTTTTAGACGAGGGAAGTAATACAGTCATAGTGATAGTTTAACGTAAAATGTCAGTTCTAAGGCAAATTTTCAGAAACTTCAAACAAGATTACTTGAAAGCTAACAGCTAGTTTTATTCAGTGTATAGAATTGCCCTATAAAATATTTCACGTTTATGTGGAAGCATCATGTATAGATATCTAGTATAAAGAGTGCCAAATTTAACAGTGCAAGGATTTGAATTAGGAATATGAAACACCAAGACATGCAAAATATCCTAATACATATCGGTCTTGCCGCGTTTCTTAACAGAGATATCGAGGATTAGTCTCAAGTGATTCACGATTCTTAAGAGACGTCTGTTTACAGTGTGACCAACATAATGCGGACCAGTATGGGGATTTCGTTAACAGTGAGACATACAAATTTGGTTAAAGGGGAAAAGTAGCGTAATAAAAGGACTAACAAAATGACTGCTAGAAATATTGCTACAATTTTTAGTTTTTCAATTATCTTAAAAAACGAATTTTTGGATTTTCATTTCTGTTTTTTTCTGGTGTTAATATTAAAGTTAGAGCGAAACTAACAAAACTTTTTGTTTCTTAGCAACTTTCAATGGACTTGAATACTGCGTTATCAATTTTTTGGTCTGGCGTTTCGTTTCCGAGCAACCACCATCAACTTCATTTTTTAAATACCGTCCTTATTTTTTTAGAACAAATTTTTGTTGAGAATTCAACAATGTACAATACATTATGGTTTAATCATGTTTCGAGTCTTTTTTGACCATCATCAAGAAATTTATGGATACAGACCTGTGTCCTAGAGCATTTCATACGTTGTTTTAGCTTTTGTAATTTAAAGAAAGAAGTAATAAACCGCACTGGATGTTTTTTCTAATTTTAGATATTTATTTATGTGTGAAACATGCGTATATACCCGGAAATTAATTTTCGCCCAGTCGTTTCGAAAGCCCTAGCTTCGCTCGGTCAATAACTGTAAATTGATACTGAAACCCTGTGGTAACAACCAAGCTTGGATTTTAATAATCACATTTATGGAAGTTATGGTAGTTTGTAAGACCACCCTTTTAACGACTTGCTTCGTCTGTGAACAGAATTTGAGATAGAAATTTAGACATTTTTCAGCATTTGCGGGTTGTAATACAGTATACAGAGTAAATAGTATCGTTAGCGTTGTCTTAAAAATCTCCAAACGGTATCGTGTTACATGGATAATCTGTGTTCCATTCTTCGTGTACCTATAGTAACATTTCTACCATACCGAAGATGCTTGACTTAGACTTAGTTCCTGTTAGGTACTGCATTTCGGAGCATAGGGCTTCCAAGAAAAAACGCCATCAAACTTTGTTTTCGATTAAGGTATTGACTTCAGTACATGATTTACCTGTTGTTTTTATTTCCGCCTCCCTTATTCTTCTCTAGCTCAGCTTAGGTGTTCCCCTTTTGCGTTTGCCTTGAGGATTCCATTGTAGTGCTTGTTTTTCAAACTCCGGGGGGGTCCTTCCTGAAAGTGCGTCCAATTCACCTCTATTTCCTCTTTTTAATTTGATAGTTTATAAACTTCTTCCCTACTCAGTGCCACAACCCTTCACTTGTGAGGACGTTGGGCCAAAATATTTTTAAAATGTTTCGAAGACATCTGTTGATAAAGGTCTGGAGTCTTTCTAGGATGGGCTTAGAGATTTCCCAGGTCTCCCTGCCATACAAAAGAACGGATTTTACTTTTAAAAATTTTGAGTTTGGTAGCTACTGTTATTTCTGGCGCTCTTCATATTGGGTATAGTTGGATTAAGGCTGTATTCGCTTTTCGCACTCTTCTTTTTACATTATTCAACCTCCTCTATATTGATGTTATTCAGATAGAATTTCCTAGAATTGTTGGTGCTAATTCTTAGTGACTGTGGTTTTTGGCAGTTAATTCTTAGCCCAAATGTTCTTCCTTCTTCTCTTCTAAGCTGATGAGTTTGTGACAGAAGGCATATCTCATCTGCGAAGGTCTTCCAGTTGTTCTGTGTGTCCCCAATTAATTCATCTGCTTCGTTTTCTTACAACTTGTTTCATTAGTTCGTCTAAAACCATTAACAGCAGAAGTAATAACACAATGCAATTTTGTTTTACTCCTGTGGTTTCCGGTATTGGTTCTGATATTTTGTTCTCATGTACAACTTGACATGTAGAATGTATATTCCTCATAGGTTTGTTTAATGAGATTTACAATCTTCTCGGGCATTTCCCATTTCTGCATTATATTCATAGCCTGCCCACCTTACTAGGTCAAATACCTTTTCAAAGTCCGCAAATAGTAAGTAAAGATTAGTTAGATATAATCAACACTGTTCTATTATAATGCGATGCTCGGTTATTTAGAATCTATTACTACGAAACCTTACATATTCTCTCCGTAGATGTTTTTCAATGTGGTTTCTGATTCAATTTAATATAATCCTATACAATATTTTACTTGGGACTGAAAGTAAGGTTATGCTTCTCCAGTTTTTACAGTTGGTTGTAACTTTCTTTGGTATATTGATTAGAAAGCCTTTCTTTCAATCATTTAGTATTGTGTTTATCTCCAATATTTTGACTGTTAGTGGATGTAGTATCTATTGTCATTTTAATTTCTTCCTTAAGGAGTTCTGGTGGGATGTTATCTATTCCTGATATATTACCACTTTTTTGTTTATTAATAGCTAATTTTACTTCTAATCGTATTGGCGGTTCTATCCTATTCTTTCCAATAGTGCGGAAGGCTGAAAATTTCCAAATTTACTGTAAGAGCCAACAACACGTTCTTTAGAGGGTTGTAAACAGCCAGTTTTCCTAGTTCTTCTACGGAGAGCGTAAAAGTTTGTTCATTTCGCACTCTCCATTGAAAAAAATCTTTCTCAATGCAAACGCAGTGCCTGGGCTGTATTTCTTCGAATTTACCCATACATTTCAGGCATATTAGCATACTCCTCGTCTGTTAAAATTTTAACTCTTAAATAACTACCATTGACAGTTCTAATTTAATGTGAAGAAACAATTAAATAAATGAAATAAGCCTGCGGGTTTCAGTTATTTTGCTATTCATATTGTGCCATCCCTTGCGATTTACTGCACATAACTCATCGGTATCTCTGTTACGAACTGTTAGATACCGATGTTTATTACTTTATTAGCATATCTTTCTTGTATTAGCCTGTGGATTCATAATCCGAAGACTTGTACTATTACATCCGACACTACATGATAACCATTTATACGGTAGTATGGAAATTACTGATAAAAACCGTCTACCGACAATCTAATAATAAATCCTATTACTAGACCTGTTTATCGTAACGTGAAGTAAATAAAAACTAGGCGTTGAACTCAAACATATTTAACTACAATAAAGTTATGTGTTACAACAGACTAAAAAGTAGTCAATCTAAATATACGTATTTAATAACTGCTAACAATAGACACACTGGAAATATTTTGCAATTGATGAAAATTAAAATACCGACTGAAAAAAGAATTAACATTATAATTAAAACGTGTGGAAACTGAACTGTATATTGTTTTAGTGGACAAAATCTTCGATTTTAAAAAATTATAAACAACCAAAAAATAAAATCAAATTAATTCGAAAAAGCTAAACCTTAAACAAATAGGAATGTTAATAACGGAAGAAATTAATATTAAACGACCATTCAGTTTCCATTTACAAAAAAATTGGTCGATAAACATGCAGTAATAAATCTACCTATTAGTAAATTTCACTGAAAAACAAATTGTAAAAATCTGTGCAGTAGAAGTCGTCAACAAAATCAACATTGACAACTTGTTTTAAATACCTCTATAAATAGATAAATATTTCTTGCATTTATTACTTTCACATTGGATTTATTTTTACGAATTTAATAATTGTTATTATTTTTGTGGTTTGATTTGCACTAGAATGCATATGACATATAACCACACAGAAAATAACAGAAAGAAATATTATAGTGTATAAGGATTTATGGTATTCTTGATACATAATTTTGTTTGTGGAATATTTTAATGTTAAAGAATACCAATATCTTTACATATTATCACTATTTATCATGTGATTACCACGTGGAAGTTCTTTTTCAAGATCAACTATGAGTGCTGCCTTTCTGCAAATTTAAATTATATTGAGTGAGTAAAAAATTCAATTAATTTGAATAATGGTGAACTTCTTCTTCTTCCTCTTATTATAGGCCAGTGGCCTGTTTTAACCACATAGCGGTTCTAAAAAACATATATAAAACATTATCTTCTATTCAAATAACTATATTTAAAACTATAGAACTGTATTCAACCTACATTACTATTAAACACTTCTAGTTACAGACACGTTCGACATTTTTAATAGAACAAGGTTACAGCCAAAGGTTATCAGTGTCACTGGAACAAGCTAATGCGCTCTTGTAAAATTATAAAGTAATTAGTTATCAAATTACTGAACACAGAACTTATCAACAAGCTACATCTGTCAAGTTTCAGGAAAATTTGGGAGAAGGAAAACTTTAATAACGCGATTTCAAAGATTTACAGGGAAAACCACAACATTTGTATTGATGATGTAATGTAATAAGCAGCTCTTATTTGTCTCATAATGTGCACAAATATGCCCTTTACTGGAAAGACTTACGTCAAAGCTATTGGCAATTGAAATATGCCGTTAGAGATTAAATAGTTCTTACATTGTTGCGCACTGCGTATTTTTTAAGATGTTTTAGTTTTCGAAAAATAAATATTAGTAATAATTTACATAATAAATGTAAAAAATTGTATCAGTGTTCAATAGTAGCTTAATATTGGTAATAATAAAATAAATGTTCACTCCTTTAATTAGTAAAAATATTAAAACTGTTAGTTTTAGGTGAAGATTTTACCAAGCCTGAAAGTACAAAAATCGCTGTAGTCTCTAGCTTTTTTGTGTGCAATTAAAATAGTCTGGGTGTTTCATAATGCTTACATATGTAATTGGTTACTATTAACACTGATTTTGTTCTTAAAATGCTGCTGTTGCATAATCCTGGTGGTTTATTTAAATAGATCAAAGTGAATTTTACACTGAGGCCAGTGATGTAACTACAGATTTCAGCCGTCCTCGCGGAATTTCAAGAAAAAATATGTGCAATTACACAAAAATGAGAATCATAACCAAAAAATATATGTAACAAAAATTAATTCTAAGAAAAGGATAAAACATGTTCTGATCTACTTTCGGCCAAGAAACCATTCGCCCCCTTCAAATGCAAAGCCACCTGTAATACCAAAATAAATATGAAAATAAAAAATCCATTAAGCATTTTTTCATCGGAAAACTTTCAATGTTGTTCAGCATTGACCAAAAGACTTAAATCCAAAAATTGGTCGAAATAAAAAAAGATTGACTTTTTTAAAAAAACTTCTACTGTCAACGATAATTTTAATGGTTTAGAAAATAATATTGAAATGTTTTTATTTCTAATTTGTGAAAAAAAAACTAAAAATTTAAATTAAATTTAAAATGAATTATTAGTTTAATTTTCTATGAAAAAACTAAGAAAAACAAGATGTCGATCTTTTTTAATTTCGACTAAACTTTAGATTCAAGCATTGTGAGCAATTTTGAACAATTTTGTTATAAAAACATAACTGATACGATTTTTTTCATTTATTTTGGTATCGCAGGTGGCTTTGCATTTGAAGGGTGCGAATAATATATTCGCCACAACTGAACCATAATGTGATCTACCTTTAAGGAATATTTGGTTCAAATCGCATAGAAACCAACGAATATATGAGGGCTAACCTCTTATGTGGGGCACACTGTATATTTCTTGCCCTAAAGACGTTTTTCTTCCTTTAAATTCAGAAAATTCGGGTATGTCATTTTCTCTGGTCAAAACTTACAATTAGTTCGATATTTCTTAAGTTTAGTTTTTTATAACTATGAATTTTAAGTTTGAGAAAGATTTCACTACTTTGTCGAAATTGACGTTATAAAACAGTTGAGTGATAAGACAATTTAATTTTTCATTGAGTGGAAGAAAGCTCGAAATCAGTGGATCAAGAAATAACAAAGAATATATTGTAATGACACCTTATTTAGATAAATAGATATACAGGGTGCTCCGCAACTGAAAGATCGTAGCGAATATACTTATTCTTGAGGTCAAAAAGTAAACCGTTTTCGAGTTACGAATAAATTAAAAGTTCAGTTGGTATTATTTCTAACATTTATTATTTAACATTTACAAACATTTTAAACCAATTTTAATGTAAATGAGATTCAAAATTACCACCATTATCAATGCACCGCTGAGAGCTTCGTACAGTTGACATAATTGATATTATTAGAATTTCCGGATCATTCCTGGTTTGATTGGCTACTTTCATAGCGATTAATTCCTGTTTAGAAAATGTAGCCATGACCACTCATTATTGTTAATTTTATGACCACCTTATTGTTTGTTTGTTGGTTACAGGTGTAACCAACAGACAAACAATAAACAAAAACTAAACAATCTAGATCAGCATAATGTTTGCATTAAGATTCAATACGAGAATGTTAGAAATAATACCAATTGAACTATTAATTTATTCGTAGCTCGAAAACGGTTCATTTCAGGATATGTGTTCATAAGTACCTACTTTTTAAATTGGAATGACCTTAAAAATACGTATATTCGTATATGCTCCTCCAGTTGCTGAACGCCCTGTATAACAATACAAGTTTAGTTACATAATATTATTTGTATTTAATTAATAAATAAAATTTACAAAATAAATCATAGTTAATATGGAACTAAAATTATAATTACGTTTCTTTGAACAAGTTAATTATATCTCCATCCTTGCAAGGGCAGGTAAAATAGTAAATAAATAAAGGCGTGTACAAATAGATGACTTTGAAATGAGAAATAATGAAATGATATTGCTTAAAATTTATAATAATGTAAAACTTATATTTAAAATGGTAATCATGTAATTTGCGTAACTAATTTGGCAGCCAGAAAATGATGGGGGAATGATTAAAAATAACGAACTAAATTTTGCTTATTTAGACGTTTGATAAGTGTATTAAGAAATTATAAATTATTCTATCAAGGTTGATTGTATAATTTACAAATATAAACCATTTTGTAGTAGATGTTGTGTTATTGACTTTACTGTATCAAAAAATGTAATTTTTACATCGAGGGTTTAGGCAATGGAAAACTTTGCTGATTGGAGTTAGTATTTGGCTGTAGCCGAGATCTTCATAATTGCTGTTGCATGGTTTGGGCAGATTTTGTTAATAAGGTTAGAGTCGTGTGATGTTTTGTGGATTGGAGAAAGAAGTCTCCAAAAGGAAATAATTATTAGGAGTAAAACTAAACGTTTAATGTCTGATTAATAATTACCTGAAGTGAGCTAAGAAAGTAATGTTTGTAATAAGTAGAGTTAAGTAGAAGGTTTGGATGGACTGGCAGTGGACATTATAGATTAAATTATATGACTGATTTGAACATAAAATAATATTAAATTGAAAATAATTTGAAAAAGAATGTCATGTCCAATAATTAACCTTAGGTATTTATTACACCGGGTCGATAATACAAATGATAGAGTACATAACCAAAAATATGTTCTCTCTCTCTCTCTCTCTCTCTCTCTCTCTCTCTCTCTCTCTCTCTGTCTCTCTCTCTCTCTATAGCCCATTTGTCCAATATTAGACGTAAGCCTCATCTAAATCTCTCCATGTTTCTCTGTTTCTTGCTAGTTGCATCCAGTTAAATCCTGCTATTCTCTTAAGATCGTCTCCCCATCTCATTTGTGGTCTTCTCCGCTTTCTTGTTCTTGTGTTCGTGTCCATGGTCTCCATTTTTGAATAACATTATTCCATCTTCCGTCTGTGTATCTCTCGTTCTGGCCCGCCCATTTCCATTTCTGACGGGTTATTTTATGTGTGATATCTTGCACTTTGGTAATGTTTCTTATGTGTTCGTTTGATTTTCGTTGTCGTAATGTTACTCCTATCATAGCCCTCTCCATGGCCCGTTGTGTTTTTGCTAGTTTGTCAATATTCTTTTTTGTGAAAACCCACGTTTGTGTACCGTAGGTTAATACTGGGAGTATACAAGAATCAAATACTTTTGTCTTCAAGTACTGTGGGATGTTTTTGTTTCTCAGGATACCACTTAATCTTCCGAATGCTGCCCATCCTAAACGTTTGCTTCGGCCGTTTGATTATTTTTGTCAACTCTGGTTAGTTGTCCCAGGTATATGTATTTATTTACCCATTCTAGTTTTTGGTTATTTATTACTATATCTTCCATATTTTCCGTGTTCGTCATTATTTTTGTTTTTTCTAAAATTATTCTTAGGCCCACTCTTTGTGACTCTTCATTTAAAGTTTGTATCATGTCCCTGAGATCTTCGATATTATCTGATATGTGGCTAGATCGTCTGCATATCTTAAGTGGTTTAACCTTTCACCGTTTATATTTATTCCCATCTCATACCAGTTCAGGTTTCTGAATACATCTTGGAGAACGTTTGTAAACATTTTGGGGGATAGGGTGTGTCTTTGTCTGACTCCTTTGTTTATTGGTACTGGTTTAGTATTTGCTTGCATTCGGAATATACTTGTTGCTTGCTCATAGCAGCTTTCAATAAATTTGATATAGCGTGTATCAACTCGGCAATTTTTGAGTGCTCTTTTTATTGCCCAGAATTCTACGCTGTCAAAAGCCTTTCGTAGTCAAATAAATCCTAAATAAAGTGGTATATTATATTCTGTAATGTTTTCTATAAGGATGCGGATAGTGTGTAGATAGTTGCACGTTCCGAAACCTGCTCTAAATCCTTCTTGTTACTTTGGTTGATATTCATTTATTTTTCGTGCTATTCTTTTTGTTATAATTTTTATAAGTAGTTTATATATCTGGGATAGTGAGGTAATTGGTCTATATTTCTTTAATTGGGTTTTATCGTCTTTTTTATAGAGCAGGATTGTCAGTGCTTCGCGCCAGTCGACTGGGATCTCACCTTTGTGTAAACATAGGTTCAGAAGCTGAGCTATTTCTTTTATTAATTGTTTTCCGCCATATTTTATCATCTCCACAAGGATTTCGTTTACCTGGTGCTTTATTTAGCTTCATTTCGTTTATGGCTGTTTCTACTTCATTTTCGTTTATGTCTGGCATTTCTTCCGAGTTTATGTTCATTATTGTTCTTTTCAGTTTCTGTTTTGTGTTTGCCGGTGGTTCTATTTGTGAGCAGTATAGATTTTTATAAAAGTCTTCTGTGATCCTTAGTATTTCATCCCTATCTTGTGTCACTTGGTTATTTTTATCTCTTAAGCATATTATTTACTCTTTTGTATGTTTTCTTCTAAGTACTTTCATATTTTTATTATTTTCGATAGTCTTTATTATTTGTTCTTCTTGTTGATTTCTTTTGTCTTGTCTGATTGCTGTTCTGATTTGTTTGCTTAGGTTTATTAGTTCTTCTCTATTATTTTACATGCTTACTAGCGTTGTTTTCCTTTCCATTAGCTTTTTTGTGTTTTCACTCAATATGGTCCTGTTTTTCTTATCTCTCTTTGCTTGATACTGTTTGTTAGTTTTGTATTCATTTGATTGATGTCACTTTTTATGTTTGGTTCTATCTCTTTAAGTAGTTTTTCTATTTCCTCTTGGTATTCTGTTTGTCTTTCTCTTAATTTTTGAGTGTCTGTGTTTTGCTTTTTTTGTTTTCGAACTTCTTATATCTTTCTAGTTTCACGTTTAAACGTAGGGTTGCTCTCACCATTCTGTGATCGTTTTTCACTGTGATTTTGTTGATGACATCTATGTTGATCTTTGTTATGTTAGGACATAGTCAATTTGGTTTTTCGTTGCGCCATCTGAACTTATCCATGTCCACTTTCTCTGTTCTAGTTTTTTAAAGAATGTGTTCATAGCAAAGAGATTTTCTTTTTCAAGAAAGTTCATCAGTGTTTCTCCTCTTTCATTTCGAAAATATGTTGGGTTAAGCCAATTTGAATTATAAAGGAATAATATTTTATGCAAGCTTAAGTGAAAGAAATTTTAATCACCAACAACTGTCAGAAATAAATTTCTTCAGTTCAAATGTCCACTAATAAGTATAACCTTGCAGTATATAGTGTGATAATATACACTTTTATTTTTTATGCTATATTTTAGAAAACTATTTTTCGCACGCCCTTAATGGGCCACTACAATCGCTTCTTGTTTGATTTAGGAATAATGATTTCTTGTTTCTTTTAAAATGATTTGTTAAGTAGATCAGTTTTTTCACCGACATAGATGTGTTGAGAGAGCTCCTTTCGCTAATGTACTAATATCTAAAAGTTAATGCATAAAAACACAAGAACATTGTTTGACATTGTTTTACCATCATTGCATTCATTTAACTATTTATGTTAATATTTTATTCACGCACATATCAATATTCTTGTATCGAAACAGGATTGCATTTAAAGATTATAATCCGTCAACCCTACGAGTAAGATTAGGTCGTTTTTACTATATTGCGAAAAATGACTTTTGAATTCGTTTGATGTGACTGTGTTCCTCCCCGCGTTGGGGAATAGTTACGTCACTAGTTGAATAAAAACGAAAACACTTTTAAAATGCCCTTTCAAGTTAAAATAAAACTTGTAAAAATCGTCACGTACACTACTTGAAACTCGCTTAAGAATCATCGGAGTCGGTGCGTTACTGCACATTATGTAATGCTTGTTATGACTCAAGACAAACTGTATGCAAATATTTTTCAATGTCGCCCTTAATTTTGCCAATGCGGAACATCATGGGGTTTCCCGTTGAGCTCAATAACGTCTACCTTGAATAAATTCAAGGGATAGCTCCTCTTACATACGAGTATGTCAAGTTTTAGCGACAATGTTGTTTCTTTACTGCGTTTGAGGTAAATGTCAAGGATATCCATGAATCGGATATTATTATGTAGGTCATGTTCGCGCTGCAACAGTCCATTTCTATGAAAGTATACTAAAATTATGTGATGCAATGGAATGATTCCGGGAAATGCGTACATTCATCAATGATCAAGGCCACTACGAGCAATTCAAAAAGTTAATTTAGTACGGGATTTTCAGCTGGCCTAAATTTGCTAAATGAGTTAATTGTATGAATCAGTTTCATAAGAATTATACTTGTGTTAATGACCCAAAATTTTACATCAAAATACCAACTATTTTTTACCTGCAGTGATAATTTGACAATTGATGTCCGAAGGTTCTATAAAGCTCAGTACATCCACTTTACTAAATTAGCATACGCCACCGAAAAAGCTATCATTGTTTACCCATAATCGCTGAATAATTTACATGTTTTCTGTAATAATACTGAAAAGAACGCAATAACAGATTGAAAACAAAATATGAACGTGAAGTAAACTGCATAAGAAGTCTGTAGATTCTAAACAGCCATAGCAAAACAATTTAGTAATCTCAATGCAGTTAAACATTGCAAATATTACTACGAATTCAAAGAAATATAAGCAACTCCAAAAACTCCATTAGAACTATAGAATTTTACATACTTGGTTCTTTTGATGATGCAGTTCAGGTCAATATTTTGGAATAACTTACGTAAACTGCCATTGTCTAGACACTATCCGCATATCAAATTCTTGCCGTTTCAAATATTTTCAATTTTTTAGGTAACTGATCCAGTTTTATTACGCTGAAGTCACAATTAAGTCATATTTATGACTATTTTTAGTTCAGTAGCGTAGATAAACATATCTGTATTATTATGGAAGATTTAAAATTGCCCCCAGGAAGACACCTTTTTATTTACTATCAAACCAAAATCACCTACACTACAGAACTAAAATTGTTTTATTTAAACAATTAATCAGTTTCTTTGTTCGATTTTGGGTAATTGACAGAATTGCCAAAACCGGAAAAGCGTTGCAAACAAGTGATCGTTTTTAATCGGTTTTAGAGTCCAAAACTATCTTTCAAATGCAGCAGCAGTTTCAAGCGTGTCTACATCAAAACCAGACAAAAATGTTATACATATACATTATAACTAAATAATAAACATACAGGTTCACACAGTAATTCGCTTAATTTGTAAGCTCAAGAAATTATTAAGTCTTCTAAATTGTGTAATTTATTTAGAACGTGTAATAATTTTTATAACTATTTTTCAACAATATTCGTGCCATAATAAAATCTATTTGTGGGTGGCCCACGCCGACACAGCAGTTGGATTCGCTTTTGACTGTATTTAAAGGACGCGTTGCTCTCTACGTATTTCTATCCATTTTACGATATTCACCCTGTATCTGTCGGGTCCCATTTTCATCAATGATGAAAACCTAAGCTATCTGAAAATTATTATTAAATGCTTACCCTGTATATTTGACCGAAAGCATATTTAGCTTTGAACTAAAAACAGACAGACAAACAGACAGACGAACAGTCAGATGAACACACAGACAGCCGGACGGAACTGAGAAAACATGTTTTTCGTCATCTAGGGACTCTGAAACGTGAAGATATGAAATAGCTCGGAAGTGATTTTTTTACAATTGCACTACTTGCTTCGTCTTTTAGACGAGGGAAGTAAAATTGTCTACCCAAAAAACATGGAGGGATGTTATTTCTGTTAATGCTTGAATAAGAAGAAAATATATACAAAAGAACTGACGAACAATCCAGAAGAGGTAATTGAGTAAACGCTAGAAACATTTTGAAACACAGTGAAGACAACAAAAAGTATTAAGTGAACAGAAACAACACCGCAAAGAGATATGGTTTGATGAGAATGTAGGGAAACTAACGAAACTAGAAATCATTTATACAGAAAATATATACAGGAAAAAGACCCAAGAAAGGAAACGGAGTATGAAGAAACAAGACGAAAAATAAATTAAATGGAAGATCTTTAATACAGAACCCCAAGGATGAGTATAAATTTATAAAAGACCTGCGATGAGGATTCAAACCACAAACATTGTGTAAAGGCAAGGGTGATAAGTAGAGTTAAGATTTTGACCTTTTTGTCTATCGTGTTCATGTATATACAATTTTAGGTTTTTTGTAAATAAATTGGGTTCCTACAATTATATAAATTTTATAGTGCTTATACAGTGTGTTTCACTTTACATGGAAGCACCCCTGTATTTTCTTTGTTTTTGTATGAATCGATTTGAATTTTTTACCAGTTGTACAACTCACCAAGAGGCATCTATTCATGTCTTGAGCGCTAATGACGTTATTAGCCTGGCCTACTACGATGAAGAACGTGGGTCGTATTGTCAATATTTTGCGTCGCGTTAGAGTTACAGCAAAAAGTTATTAAGAAAAGTTGTTTAGTATCACAAGAGTACCCCAGATACCGATTTTCGTTTAATAATTCGAATTTTTAATTTTTATCCATAAATTTGTCAAAGTCCAAATTTCAACTTTGAATTTGGTATCAAATGGTGCCATGGAGAAACAGCATTTTTATTATTGTTGCAAACGTCATTAGCTATTAATAATTGCTGAATTACGTTTAACTGTAGCTGAGAAAGTAGAAATAATTAGAATTACTGGTGAAAATGCAAGATCCAACAGAGAAGTAGCTAGAATATTTAATGGAAGGCATCCAGGGCGTGCACCTATTTATCCTGACACAAATTAAAAAGTTGATTAATTTTTTAAACAGTTCCAGTTAAATAGGTGCACGCCGTGAATGCCTTCCATTAAATATTCTAGCTACTTCTCTATTGGATCTTGAATTTTCACCAGTAATTCTAATTATTTCTACTTTCTCAGCTACAGTTAAACTTAATTCAGCCATTATTAATAGCTAATGACGTTTGCAACAATAATAAAAATTCTGTTTCTCCATGGCACCATTTGATACCAAATTAAAAGTTGAAATTTGGGACTTAGACAAATTTATGGATAAAAATTAAAAATTCGAATTATTAAACAAAAATCGGTATCTGGGGTATTCTTTTGATTCTAAACAACTTTTCTTAATAACTTTTTGCTGTAACTCTAACGCGATGCAAAATATTGACAATACGACCCATGTTCTTCATCGTAGTAGGCCAGGCTAATAATGTCATTTGCCCTCAAGGACATGAATAGATGCCTCTAGGGGAGTTCTACAACTGGTAAAAAATTCAAATCGATTCATACAAAAACAAATAAAATACAGGGGTGCTTCCATGAAAAGCGAAACACACTGTATAATGCTTATTTTAATCGTGAGCGTCTAATTTTGATATACCAGCCTATAAATACCTTTTTAAAATTTTATTTTAAAATGCAGCACCGTATATTCGCCACTCCAATTTCCCCCACGTCAATATTTAGGATTAGTTACGTCACGCGATCTTCGAAATTTGCAAATCCTAACTCTGTACTTTGCCGAACGTTGGGCTTGCCTCTTGTTGAAGTGGGAGAAATGCGAATCAAATAATAGCATCAAAATACGAAAAATCATTGCTGCAAAATCCCTGATTGCACAAGATGCTATAAGTGGCATCAGTTTTAAATGGAGAAGTTCGATCAATCCCTGATTTGGAACCCCCTATGTCGTCGATTAAATATGCACCACTGTCAGTGTGTTCTTGCAATTCAGGGAGATCATCTTCACGGTACAAAAACAGTTGTCTAACAAAAGACACGTTTTATAGCGGAAAGGATAGACAAATATTTCATAATGCATTCATTCCAATTTTAGTTTATAAAATGGAAAATAATAAAGCCTATTTAACTATCTATTTTTGTTATTTTTAGAACCTTTTTGCCTACCTCTTTTTAAATTTATTAGTGCCTATCGCTCCTAACTCTACTGATAAGCAGCATAACTAGCATTTAACAAACATGGATCAAGATCTTCCATGGGGGATAATTACTATGGAACAAAAACAACCATATAACCAGCACAGAAGAAATTACACAGGAGCTTAAAAGTAAAAAACAACAAAAAATCACCGAGATTTTACGAAATTTCAGTAATGTTTTAAAAAGTAGTAAACTAACACTGAGAATTAAATAAATTGATAGTAAACATATGGGAAAAAAGAAGTTCCCGAGAACTGGAGAAAAACCATTATCTGTCCGATTAAGGTATATCAAAGAAATAAAAGAGATTTAAATAGACTAGAAAAACTTATACTTCTGCTTCTTCTTCTTCTTCCGGCTCCTAGAGTCATTTGTGGGCTTCGACCTTATGGAAAAATAAAGAATACATTGCTCATACGTATAGATAAGATCCTGTTTTTAAAACAACCAGGTGCATTTATTATGCCATTTTAAATCTATATTTTACGAAATTTCGGTTTAACGAATTTTTTTCTTGAATTTTGCGACATCGTTAAATAAAGTTCCACTGTATTTCGAAATCTTCCAGTTTTTATTTTAATAATTTTTAACTAAGCTTAAAGTCTTAGGTTTATAGAACTAAGTTTTGAGTTACTTTAATAAAGAATTTTAATAGTATCGCAAAATTATATAGATATAAAAGATGCAAGGAAACACAATTCCGCTTGATGTACACAGTTTTAAGTTACAAAGATAGAGAGATTATTGAAAATTGATCATATACACGGTATATCTAAAAGATAGGTCACGGTTTCGTGTACGTGTAGTTCGTATAAAAATGAGACAAAAAGACCGTATGAACATATGCCCAAGCGATTACCGAAATACAGGATATTGAAATTTATTTTTTAGAACTCTGTATTTATTTTCTCTAATCAGACTGGGGGAAGTGAAGAAATTTTCACAGTAAGTATTTATCAAGACTAGGGACCTTTGACTATTACTCTTATTTCAATCTGACATTCCAGTGGCGTAGAAACCGAACAAGGTGTCCCTTTTTCAAGAATATTTGATATCTCACTGCCAGATTTTATAATTCTAATTAATTTTTGTTTTCCATTTAATTTTTCATAAAAAAGTACTCTTGCAAAATTTTAATTGGATTAGTAGTATACCTGTAATTTCGGATTGACAAATCTACTGCGCTTGCAAAAAGCAAACTGATTTCTATAACTAAAAAGTATCAACAACCAAAAATGAAAGATATAAAAAATATAGATATACTGATGGGGCCACAATTATATATAACAGCAATGAGATAACATGAACAAGAAAATAACTCGTATTGCTTGAGTAAGAAAGAGATAAACATAGTAGCAAATATTCGAGAAGGCTTGAGCTTAATTTAATTATGACATTTGTCAACTAAACATGCCTACTAAAATAATTTTATCGTATGGCCATCTCTTTCTTACTCAAGCATTCCATTTTGTTATTCATGTTATCTCATTGCTGTTATATATAATTGTGGCCCCATCGGTATTTGATTTGAAATGTTTATTGAAATGTGAGTACTAATCAAAGGTGCATAGTCTTGAATAATACTTAAAATCAATACATAGCCAAGAAAAATGAAATTTCAATACCCTACAGCTCCGCATATGTTTATTTAGTCTTTTTGCCTTATTTTTATACTTACTATACACTCAAGAAACCGTGACCTACCTTTCAGATACACCCTGTATGTATATGTAACGTAAAGTTCGGGCACTTCATTATATGTATCTCTTTCCAAAACCCAGTCAATCTGGTACACCTTTAACGGGGTATACTAGGTGATGTGGTTAACATCACGCCTTCGACTCTGCCTTACTTTCCCTACTTCCACAACTGTGGTTTTGGTACCCAATTTTTAAAGCGACTGGGTGGGGCCGCCCGCCAGTTGCCACATGTGGGGATTGAACCCCGTACCGTGACACCGCAGCCTGACGCCCTAACCGCTCGGCCAGATGTATACGGAACGGATTTAAAATCCAATACGGGGGTTGGGTTTCAACAGTGTAATTTTTATTCGAACTAGTTTCTAACAATATTTTTAGGGCAATTGAAAAGGGTCACAAGTGATGAAATATCAGTTTTGAGATATTATCTGAGACAATAAGTACAATTATGTTTGTTTGTAAGGAAACAACAGCAGATTGTATTTCCGGATTGTTCACTTCAAATATAGATAGTAACTTCAGTATTTTATATGTCCATTTAAAACAATAATTGTGGTTTACTTTCAAAACTAGATTTAAAATTAATTATATTTTAATTAAATGTCGACTTTTATTATATTAAGGGTAGTTCTACATGTTTTTAATTGATGTGTATGTAATTTTATATCATCTTCAGCTTATGTTTATCATATCTTAAAATAATTATAACCAGATCTTTAACGGCCCCAAAAAACTATTTAATTCTTCATTTTTTCGCAAATTTGGATGTTTTGAGTTTCTATGTAAAACTTAAAGTATTAAATAACACAATTTAAAACAACAATGCTTGCACACGCCAAATAATTTCTCCTGTTTATAAGATTTAAAGATAATATAGTATAAAAATAATTGTATTTGTAGATTAAAAAGTAAGCAAATGCTTAATGTATTCTACAGGGTGTCTCAGTTTTAATGGTATTCACATAGCGTGGAGAACCTTAAAGTAAAATATAAAGCCCTATATACATATGCACCATAGTGTTTCATTTCCGAGTTATTGACTTTTAAATGTGTACTACTTTACTGCTTTAAAAGTTCTTCAAAGTGAATAGCACCAATTATGAATTTTTCTTTGTTGAAAAATAACTAACTTTTATCTACTTTGATGTCACAATGTGGTTATTATTATTTTGTATTGTTATTTTCATATGAAAAAAAAAGTTGAAATAGCCTACTTTGTTTCAGACAACTGACAAATTGTCATATTTATGGAATGTCAAATTTTTTGGTTATGTTTATGCAAAGTAGATAAAATAGTATCTTATACTCGTTTATTAAGAGGAATTGCAGCAGTTGTTCCATTGGAGCACTCCTTATTTGCTGCGCTCGTCATGCCCCAAACCCACTCGTGCTACAACAGACCCTCTCATTAAACTAGTGCAATAATATACTGTAATATTCTTCGCTCAATTCGGGAGGTCATGGGTTCGATTCCCGCGACCGTCTGCTCTGATTCAAGTTTTTAGGTGGTTTTCCAGTCAACAGAGTACTTTCTCTGGGGCAAATGCTGGGGCAGTATTTTCCACCTTTGCTGGCCTTTCTTCCATTCTCCACCCCTCCTTTCTCTCGCCCATCATTTAACTCCCGTTCTTGGCTGAAAAGGGACGCAAGCTTTCTATAGCAGCCCGCCCCCAGTTGGGTGAATTGAAATTACCTTAAACCTTTACCTTTTTTACCTCTTCGCCCATAATGTTCTTATTTTAAACTTAAAACTTAAACTAAAAAAGAATACTTATGCTGCTTCCTTATATGAAAGAATTGAAAATACCACCCCAATTTGCGTATGTGTATTGAGCTTTATATTGCTGAAAACTCTTACAACTGCAACACCCTGTGTACATAAAATCTCAGAACTCTCTTTTATTTTTGATGTACCTTTTTCCATAATTTTAAAAGTTTGGTATCAAAGAAGTTATGTATTTGCAATTTCAATATTTACTTCTTTTCAGGTGAATACCCTTGGATTGTGGCATTAGGCTACCGAAATGCCAAAAATCCCAACCAACCAAAGTGGTTATGTGGAGGAACCATGATTACTGATAGGCATATCCTAACAGCTGGGCATTGTGTGTACAACAGACCAGACCTGTAAGTTAATTTTACACATTGATGAACATTATCAAAAAATTATTATGTAGCAACAGTGTTATCTGAAGACCATATAATATATATATGAGGTCGTTTTAGTATACAGTAATTATAAGGTATAGATATACTATAGTAAAACTCTTTTAATATTAAATGTCTTAAACATTAATTCATAATTAAATTAATTAATTGTCAATTTCTAAATTTCCACCGGATATCATTTCTTATGCAACTTTGGTAATGCACAGCGATTTAATATTTGGAGTCCAATTTTTAACTAATACTTCAGAACTATCATACTTGCTTGTTATAATATCAAAAATCTGTAAAGGGCTTTACTTAGAACAAGTGGACGTTGTGACACTGTATCTGTTGGGTCTCATTTTTGTCAACGGCCAAGCCTTAGCTATGTACAAATTATTACTTTTATCTATTTCTTAGTTAAGGCAAAAATAAACAAAAACTTTTTTTTTTTTAAGTATTTACCTTGTATATGTTGGGTCCAATATATGCCTTTTTTTCGTGTAGAGTGAAACCATGAGCTATGTGAAAAAATACTACTTTCATTTAAGTAATAGTTCTTGGGTTACAGCAAAAATAGGATTTTTTTTAATCTGACTTTCTTTGCACACTTCTTCTGTTCTTATTTCGATTTCCAGTTTGTCAACAATTGTCTAGAAAGTGATGATACGAAATTTACTTTTGGCATTCAAATATACTTCTAGGACATCTATCATGGGATATTGTCCTTACGATACATGTGCGATTCTAAGCTGTATTAATCAAGCTCTGGTAGTATTTCCTTTGCGAGTGCTTCTTTCAGGTGTTCCTATCCTGATTTTGCAGAAAATCTCATCTAATGTGATACACACAAAAAACTAATTTTGGCTCTTGTATTTTATTTGAAATATTACCGGCGTGTCCTTTAGTGTCTTCCTTTTGTAACTGGTCTTCGGTTAACCATTCTTAAGCCTCTACAGTCTTACGGAAAGACTTCAGAATTGCTGCTGTTGTGATCTCCTGTATGGTAGCAGCAAAAAAACTTTAACACGCTTGATTTGCAATTCTGTTTGATTTACTACAGCATTTGCAGTGCATTATAGTCGATTATGTACTAGTTGACTTTTGCTTAATTGTTATGTTGATTGATTAAAACGATTGCCGCGTTCATTGCTTGCAGAATACTTCTCGTCGCAGTTGACATATTTTGTAAATTATGTAAGTACATTTCTTTGCATTCGATCCCTCAGTGCTGAGTGTTGTAATCTCTTCGGGTTTCTGCTACACGTCTTACGACCCCTTTCCAATTTCCCCGTATTGTACTGTACGTTGGGCTTTTTCTAGTAAAGATCATGCGACTATTTTTATTTGGCCCGTCCATCATATTGGGGACTGTCCTCTGGCTCTGCGGCGTTTAGCCTCATTCGTCGCCATTAGTTTTTTGATGCTATCATCACTTCTGCGTACCACGTGACCAAGAAACGTAAGTATTACGTTCGTCTGTCTGCCTACCAGATCCTCAGCATACAACGCCACTTCTCAAAAGCTTGATGCCAAATTCATGCCAAAATCAAGCCATCGTGACTACATAGGCACATTTGAGGGTCGGCTAGCTAACAGTGAAAACGGTGTACGAAGGCTTAAATCCATTCATCCATACAAAACGAGCACCAGTGAGTATTTATACAACAAATGTGCTAAGATAAAAACGAGAACTCAAAGCCTAACCAAAATCATAATAATTTGAAATGCAATAAATATTATAACCAGGTCGTAAATCAATTTGCAGTAATGAAAACTCACATAATCATAGCCAAATGTATAATAGTCAATAATATGGCACCTTAACAAAAACTTTTAGTACGGTGGGTGCAACCAACAAACATAAGATCTAAAATATAAATAAATACAATAACAATTACTTTACACTACATAAATTGTTAAGGTTTAAAAGCGAATTTCATTATTAAAACTACTTCAGCTTCTACGAGGCTTTAGGTGAAACTCTTCAGAGGCCCAGGTGCCATGGAACAATGCAAAATGAAATGTATCCGATTATTACACAATAAGCAAGGGTGAAATTCGAGGAACACGAATAGTAGAACACGCTGGCAAACTAGCACAATAATAAAGTCTCAATTAAAATGAGACAAATTAAACTTCAAATCAAGAATATAACTATGTGTGGATCACAGACTTCCTAGCAGATTACTAGCTCCTAGTCATATTACTAGCTCCTTGGTGACAGCTCTCCGGGGGTCTGAAGTCACAAATTCCAGCACCAAAGAGATCGGACAATAAACCCGGATAAAAGGCAGCTTACTGAAGCAGAAAAGTGGACAGTAACAGCAGATGCACGATACGAGACAAAAACATTACGAAATCAAAACAGCTCATTGCGTGGTTAGAACAGCCCAAAGATCGAAATCGGACTGACAAAAAACAGGCATCTAAACGCTGACAAATATCGGCATTAAATAGACAGGAAATCGCCAGCAATTAGCAAAGACAAGAAAGCATTTTCGCCGAGACAACACGGACAAAATCAAAACGACGGCGCGAACAACTGACTTTTGCCCCAAATACGTGGCTTTTTTCCGTTACAAGCTTCGGGTCTTCTACGTTCAGCAGATTTTATTGTCCACGTCTCAACGTTATATAAATCGATAGAGAAGATTAGGCTTTGAAAAAGTTTTGTTTTTGTGGATTTTCAAATGTCCCTATCTTTCCGGCCTTGTCATGGTGCTTTCGGCCATGCCACTTCTTCTTTTCACTTTTTCCTCGCATTCTCCCTGGTTCTCTTCACACGAACCGAGATAAACGTATAAAGTTCTCGACTACTTCCAGTTCATTAAGAAGTTGGGACTGCAGGCTGAGGTCAATTATAAGATTTTTTTCTTTTGTTTATTTGGAGATCTAGCTGTTCGCTCTCTGTTTCCATCCGACAAAAAAATTTAACCATCTCCACTTGACTACCGGAAATCAAGGTCGTATCACCTGCATATCTAAGGTTGGACAATTGAGATAGTTGTTAAGACATTGCTTGATTATATGCAACATTATTTTTCTTGCATGGGGAAATTTATGCGATTTTTCTATAATTTTCACACTGTTTCGTTGATCGTTTTTTGTATAAGTGAATGAATATCGAGCTCATCCGATTTTGAAGCCATTCTCCACTTCTCCAAAAATGTGGGTCCTGCAGATATTACAAATTTTAGCAAAAAGAATATCAAGTTCCATATCACATTCACAATATAGTTTCTGGGATTTAATCCTTAAATATTTGTATGCAGTACTCTTCAATCTCCAAAACCTTACAGTGTTGTCTTACCCGTAGTAAACGAAAATATCCCGTAAAGAATTTTATTTTTGGGAAATAGTCACGTGTATTATTTTTATTAGCCTTTGACTCGACTTCTGCACTAATATCTATGGCTTTTTTAGATTCATCTTGTGTGCAATTTTTTTTACGCATTTTTGCTTAGTTTGTCATAGTGTTCCCGGTCTTCGTATGTTATGATGTACCTATTTTTCCTTCGGTTGTTTGCTTTTCTCAGTCAGTTTCCACGTAATGTCTATGATCCAAAATTTTTCTCTTTCTGTAATTGGTTTGTGACAACTTTTAGCAATTGTGCAGATGATTTGTTTGAGATTTTTCCAAGATGTTTCTGCATTATCGTTTGGATTTGGGCGGAACTCATATTCGCTTTGACGAATAGCAATACTGTAGTGGTACTTGTTGAGTAAACCGTAAAGATCTTTGTTCTATTATAAGTTGTGATCCGAGTCACAATCAGCACCTGGATAGGTCTGAAATATTGAATATGTCAATTAAAACGTAGTCTCTTTGGTTTCGAAATCTGTTCTCATGTGATTTCCAAGTAGGTATACATTCGTTTGATGTGATGCTGAAACCATGTGTTTATGATTGCTAGCTTGTTATCAATACAAAACTGTATGAGCCTCTTGCCTCTTTCATTCTATTTGCCGACACTACCTTCTTACTGTAATTACTGTTACTTGGCTGTTGCATGTAATCTTGGCGTTAAGATCTAATAAGGCCGGTACCGTATGATCGAAAACTTTTAACCTCTAGAGGGCTGTTGAATTGTTTTGTTAAAAATGTACGTTGGCACTGTTGGCAGTCGTGGTATTAAAAGTCACATTGACATTTTATATCTGTCAGTTTAAGGTTATATCAGTAATAACATTTTAATAAATACAAAAATTTGTGTTGAATACATAAAAATGTTAATAATAACAAAAACAACTACAGCTGTTCAAAGTGATTTCCTCCATTTTCCATACATAGCACCACTTTGTGTTCAGTATGAAACATTCTGTCAAAGTTAAGTGATTCTATAAAAATTGTATACAACAACATCCTGATGTTTAGTAGCAAAGGGCAAACATTTTGAACAAATCTCCTAATTAGTTTTTATAATAATTAATAGTTTGAACCTTCTTTTGATTTTAAAAATTGTCGTGAAATAATTTTAATCTTATTACACATTTTAAATTTAAATAGTACTACTATTTTTCTGCCATTTTCAAATTTTCAAGCCCACTACAATTTGAAAAATATTGGTTTTTAAACATAATATTTATATTCTTGTTTTATGAAACTTTATAGATACGTTGCACGTCTTGGCGAACTAGATCTCTATTCTGATGATGATGGTGCTCATCCTTCTACAATTGCTCTTTCCAAAGCAAAAATCCATGAAGAATATAACCCAACTGCTTACACAAACGATATAGCAATTGTTACTTTGGCGGAACCACACAACAATCGTAAGTATTACTGAAACCGTTTAAAAACTTATAGGACACCTTTACCTGTATTTATCATACAATCTCAATGATTGTTTGACTAATTGAATTCTAAGTTTGAGATTTTATCCAAAGCAGTTGCCTGTTTGTTTTCCGAATCTTATCACTATTAACAGGAAGATTAATTATTATTTTAAAATTTTAGCAACAGTCATACCAATATGCCTTCCTATCGACGAACCACTTAAATCAAACAGTTTCGTCAGATATTATCCGTTTGTTGCTGGATGGGGAGCTCTCTATTTTAGTAAGTGATATCTCTTCATATGTACATTTCAATAATAACAATTGTTATCATTTTTAGATGGACCTTCTAGTCCAACCCTTCAAACTACAACCTTGCCTGTGGTAACTAATGAACAGTGTAGTCGTGCATTTGTTAACTTCAAAACTACAACGATTGATCACCGAGTGTTATGCGCTGGGTTCTTACAAGGTGGCAAGGATGCATGCCAAGGAGACTCTGGTGGTCCTCTGATGTATCCAAAAGCAGATAATAAGAAAGCGACATTCTTCCAGATCGGTCTGGTTTCTTATGGATTTCGGTGTGCTGAGCAGGGCTACCCAGGAGTATATACTCGTATTACTGCTTTTGTTGATTGGATACAACAAAATGTGAACTAGTCGTTATTTTAGTATATTGTACTGTTTGTTATTAATTTTGTGTGCGTATTTTAGTTACTTAAATTTGTATTATATTAATGATCTATTTTTTGCTAAGTTGCTAAATGAATAAATGTTAATACTCTATTTATGTATAGAAACTGTTACAAGCCATTTGTTTATAAAGATGATATAACTTTTGTATTTACTATGCGTTTTTTATTCATTAGAATACAAGAAATGTAATGTTTAACCTAGCTAATTTTCTAATCTTTATAATGAATACAGAACACTCTTATACGCAAATGCAAAATCATGATGGGTTGATATAAAGTAAGTTCGGACATCGATATCCCATTATTATTTTGTCAAAACCACTTAACAAAAAATTTTAAGATCGTATAATTTGTTCCATGGAAAGAACACTTTGAACAAGTGTTAAGAGGAACACAACAATGCGATAACAATGAAGAGCAGGAAGAGCAATCAGAAGTAACCGATAATCAGAACACCGACGAAATCGCCCTAGAAGAAGTTGAATCGGCTATAGAAAAATTGAAGGAAGGTAAAGCAGCAGGGCACAGTAGAATGAGGCTAGTTCGCCCCCCACTCCTTTTAATTGATTGAACTAATTAAACCGCGAATTAAATCCGCGATTTGATCTAATTCCGCGAATTAAACCGCTGATTGATCTAATTAATTTTCGCGTTTTAATCTAATTAATCACATATGAAGTTTGATATGCAATTTACATATGTGCTACTGATTAAATTACGCGGCGGTCATTTTTAATTTTCTTCTGGAATTAAGCGGCGGCCATCTTGGTTTTCTGGCGCGAATATTTGAATTTAAATTTTTTCAGATTTTTTCAAGTTCAATTTTTTGAATTTAAACTTCCCGGGGTGTCGGCCATCTTTGTTTTTTGCGTGCGCACTTCTAGCGGCTGTCGTTTTAATTTCGCGGAAATATTTGAATTTCAAACTGGTAGATCTCTCTCTTTTCTGCTCCTTGGTTGTCTCTCTCTTGCATTCACAGAAGAGCTGTTTATATTTAAAAAAATCTCTGGACGAACGGGATTTGAACGCTCTACGTTCGTGTTCGCCAAATTAGTTACAAGTGTCAGTGCCACAGCACCACGGCGACACTGCAGATTTTATGTGACTATCGGAAGCCCACTCCGCTGCGCTGCCAGAATTTAAAACAAACTATTTTTCAAAAATTTAAATTATAAGAATAGGGAATGTGTAGCTTATTGTGTTTAAAGGTAGATACAATTTTTAAAAAATTAGATTTGTAACTGAATGTACTAGAAATAATTCGGCTATTTTTATAATTTGAGCGGCGCACTATCGATGGCTGGAAATTTCCGCTCGACCGCCGAAAATTTGAAAGCTATATGAATAGAAATAATTACTTTATTTTTATAATCTGCTCCAACAGATCGAATACTATAGAAATAATTACTTTATTTTATATAGCAAAACCACTGAATTACTTTATTCAAAGCTCATTATAATATTACGCATTAGCTTCTGGTTAAATTACGCATTAGCTTCTGATTAATTTCAGATTTTTTCTATAAAAGCAGGTTGAGACATGTGGCTGTGACTGGCCGCTCTTTGTTTATTTAAACAACCTTAGTGACGAATTTGCTTTGTTCGTCGCGGGGAGACGTAACGGTTTGCCCTGCAGCGGTGTCGCGAGCCGCTTTCTCCTGTTTAAAGCACTACAAGGTGCGCAGGTACCGTTCATTCCGATCCATTCTTCAGCTGCAGTCGTATAGTTGTACAAGTGCCAGCTATCTTTTGAAAACGCGAGTGTAAGTGCTACAGTATCTCTTTGTTGTTTAGCAACATGGATTATTCAGGCCTGTATGTTCAGGATATCCTCGATTACGTGAAGGCAGGTAATTTCTCGGATAAAAAATTCCTTCTGGTTGCCTACAACATTCTCTGGCATCGTATCGCCAGGGGTGATGATATCATCCCATCAGAACATCAGGAGACTTTTGCTACATTAGCCGGATATGTTCAGAAAATGGTGAGTGAATAACTAATTCTGTATATTACTTACTCAAACAGCATTTTTTTAAAACATAACCTGCATGTTTTAACCCTTGTATAGCAGTGTAACATTTTTAGAAAAGCCATATTTCATTTTAAATTATGATTTACAGCGGATGCAGCATACATCAACGATTTTAAAACGTCCTGTTGTCCCCGCTGCCGAGGTGCGTTTTAACATGGATGGTGCAGGACCATCGACAGCCGGTGAAATTTTGCGTCAGGCTGCAGTGGGCAACTCCAAACAGGTGGCTTCGAAAGGTGCTTTTAATGCACCCCTAGCGGGTTCGTCGTCTATAGCATCAGTTGTAAGTAATTTTAAAAATATTTATCATTTATTTACTGTATCCACGTCATTTTCGAAGAGTGGTTATCTGCTGTTATGCCCACTGCAATAAAATTGCTAATTTTTCAGATACGCTATGCTCCCCCACGTGCGGCACCAACCAATGATTACTCTGGCAATCGATTCAAGGAACAATCGGAAGAAATTTCAGCCCTGTCTCGAAGTGTTGTAACGTTGGCTCCATTGAGCGACATGTCATCACATGTAAGTTCTCCCCGATATTTTTAATATTTAAATTAAGCACTAGAGAATTCTGATTTATGCAAGAGAAAATTCTGATTTATGCAAACTAAAATAAAACCCTTATTGGATCACTATACACAGTCAATTTACGTGAGATGTTTTGTAATATATTTCTTTATACTTTTAGAATCACCAGATGAATAATGCAAGACCATCGACTTCGAACGCCATGTTGGAACCTGCAAAACATTCGCCGATGAATCATCAAGGGGTTAGCACAAAACCGACTACATCTGCCGATCAGCCAGGATATGTAAGTTGTTATATCCAAATTTGTTACAAAATAAAACAATGTCGTTTATTTTTAGGTACGATCTGGGCTTCAGTACATTACGTTGATGGGCGAAGGCCGCAAGCTGATAAAAAAATTTAACACTGAAGCGCTCACCTTGACCTTCAAATTCAATGAGGTAGAGGATACGACGAGTAACCCCTTCATACGGCTTAGTGTAAGTATAACTATAAAATATTGTGTATTGAAAACAAGCACTCTAAATTTACGCCGGAAGTTATTTATAGATTTTAAATAGGAATATAATTTATTTATTTTTTAGTCACACGCTCTAAATTCATGGCTGTAGTTTTAGCTCTGTTTTACAGATTTTGAAATTGATAGTTTAATTATTTCAAACATTTGCAACGTTATATACTCAGTTAATATTTTGAGATATGATGAGCTCGACTTTTTAACTTATTGAAACCCTTATTTGCAGAATGCATTCGACGAGATCATCACGCATATCACCAGGGGAGCAGCGGCGTCTGATAAGATAGGTTTAGTTTTAAGAAATGACAATTTTTCCGACAAGCCTATAGGCATTTCTTTCCGCCGTGTTGACCAGCTCAACGCCGGTGTTGTAATGTCAACCTTGGAGAAAATTCTTCAATCCAACGCCAAATTTTTTGCTCAAGATAAAATGACCTTGCATGTAAACCGAATCACTTTGCCTGTTGGATATGGAAAAACACGTATCAGAATGACTGGCGTTAGTTTTGAGGAATTTTCTCGAAGGAAACCGGGTATATTAACGGTTACAAATAATGACAATTACTGTCTTGCTCTAGCTCTTATTCTGGCCAAAGCTTGGTCAGATAATGAGCCAGAGTTGTATCTCTACAAAGCAGGTTATCCAATACTAACGCGGAAATCTCATGAGCTTTGTGCCAATGCCGGTGTCGACCTTCGCAATGGAGCAACACGCGAACACTTGGAGCAATTCCAGCTGTATTTAGTTAATTACACCATTGTTGTTTATAATTCTCGTATTGGCGCCAGTAAATATTACGAGGGACCTAGAAGGCACAACAAAAAAATATTAAATTTGTTATTGGAGAATCAGCATTACAATGTAATAACCAGTTTAACTTCAGCTTTTACAACCAGTTATTTCTGCGAATTTTGTTTAACCCGCACCAATAGTAAGCAGACATAAAAATTGCAGTTATATTTGCCCGTGTTGTCATTCAAAACCGCCCTGTAACCTGTTTTTGGACCCAATCGCTTGTAATATTTGCCATAGGGATTTTCGTGGTCAGGAATGTTTTGACGAACACAGAAAATTATTGTGCAACATTTTAAAAAGGTGTGGAGTGTGTCTCATGACATACTGGCAAAATAGCAAGAGAAGTCATACGTGCGGCGTGAAATATTGTCATACCTGCGCGAAAGATATGCCAACCTGACATTTATGTTAAATGGCAAAGAAAAAGAGCCCTAAATTGTTTAAAAAGTTTATTTTCGTTTTTTATGATTTTGAGGCAAGACAAGAGACGGCTTTGGAAGGTGTAGATAATGTTTTTGTGCACGAACCAAATTTATGTGTCGCGCAAAATGTTTGCAATTCTTGTATTAATCTTGGCGATATCGAACAGTCTTGTAACATTTGCGGCCCTCGTCAACATGTGTTTAAAATAAACCCGTTCAAAGTTTGCTAGATTATATTTCTAAATTATCCAATATCGTTAACGTTTTTGCACTGGCTCATAATATAAAGGGGTATGATGGTTCTTTTATTATGCAGCATATTGTCAAGCATCAGAAAAAGTGGGCCCCGAAAATTATTGCAACCGGCACAAAATTAATATGTATCACCTGTCTCAATGTTAAATTTATAGACTCTTTAAATTTTTTGCTTGTAGCATTAGCTAAGCTGCCCAAAACATTTAATTTTGAAGCTACAAAGGGTTACTTCCCTCATTTATTTAACAAAATAGAGAATGAAAATTATATTGGAGTATTGCCCCCAACACATTACTATATGGCCAATGAAATGTCCCCTTCGGATCGATCAGCATTCCTTGCTTGGTATAATGCTGAAATTGTACAGAATGCAGTATTTGACATGCAAGAAGCAATAGTCAAATACTGTATTCAAGATGTTGATATATTGCGCAAGGCCTGTATAGAGTTTTGGGTTCGTTATATCAAAGAAAATGGAGTAGATCCTTTTAGAGAGTGTAACACAATAGCTGGCTGTTGCATTTTAGTTTACAAACGAAATTTTTTTGAAAGAAAACACGATCGCAATTATTCCACCGAGTGGGTACAGATTAGGTGATAAGCAATCGACGATTGCCATTAAATGGCTTTTGTGGGTCGAGCACGAGCAAGGTATCACAATTCAACATGCCGGTAATAATCGAGAAGTTCGACTGCCTGAAGGTCTTTTGGTAGATGGTTTTTGTGCAGAAACAAACACTGTTTATAATTTTCACGGTTGCTATTTCCACGGTTGTGAGCAATGTTACCCTGACCAAACCATCGATTTAGCAAAAGTAAAAAATGATACAATGTTTCTTCGTCGCGAAGCAACAGAAGCATCTGCATCGAGGATTAGAAGGGCTGGTTATACCCTTGTAGAAATGTGGGAATGTGAATTTAATTTATTTTTGAAATATAATCATAATGCAGCTAATTTTGTAAACAATCACGATATTATTAGAAATACCCCGTTAAATCCGCGAGATAGTTTTTTTGGTGGGCGTACTAATGCTGTAAAACTGCATTATAAATGTCAGGAAAACGAACAGATAAAGTATTTCGATGTTTGTAGTCTTTATCCTTACGTGAACAAATATGGCAAGTACCCTGCAGGCCATCCTAAAGTATACGTTGGTGATGTGGAGTGTAGGCAGCTTCCTTTCGATTCAATCTAAGGTTTAATTAAATGCACTGTATTACCGCCTCAAAATCTTTATCATCCAGTTTTACCCCTCCGAATGCACGGCAAATTAATGTTTGTGTTATGCAGGTTATGTGCCGAAACCGGCTTCGTTGGTGACTGCAGCTATGCAGAAGATTCGCGCAAGTTTACCGGTACATATGTGTCTGATGAATTAAAAAAAGCTGTTGAACTGGGATACCGCGTGCTCGAGTTTCATGAAATATGGGCGTACGATATTGTGCAATATAACAGGGCCACTAAAACAGGCGGTCTATTTTCAGGATATGTGGATAATTTTTTAAAATCGAAACAAGAATGTAATGGGTGGCCTGCTTGGTGTAACAACGAAATTTCTAAGGATCAATATTTAGCTGAATATTTAGAAAGAGAAGGCGTAACCTTAGAAAAGGATAAAATTTGTTTGAATCCTGGTATGCGTTATAGTTCGAAATTAAATTTAAATGCATTCTGGCGCAAATTTGGGCAAAGGGAGAATTTGATGCAGACCAGTATTCTTTCAGATTCTTATGACTTTTTTAAAATGATGACTGATCCTTCAATGCAGGTTCATTCAATTATGATAGTCGATGATGAAGTAATAATTGTAAACTGGGATAGACCTGAGGCGGGAATAGTAGCGCTCAAAACGGTTAATGTTGTATTGGCTGCATACACTACAGCCAATGCAAGACTTGAATTGTATAAATATTTGGAGCAATTAGGGGAGTTTTGTATTTTGATACCCAGGGCCGTTCCTAGCTTCTTGGCCACCTGCGTGAAAAATTAAATAGCCCCCCCCCCTCCAAGCAATTAAAAAATATATTTACGTTAAAAAAATTATTAATAACAATTTTATAAAATAAAATAAAAATAAATACTCCTATAAAATAAAATTGTACAAATACAAAAAAAACAAAACAAATACAAAGTGTAATATCTTAGAATTTAGCTTTTCTAGCTTTGACGGACGCAAAAGTGGTCACAAGGTTCTTGACATCAATTGCTTCTGCCAAGTCTCTCTCTATAGATATAATAGAAAGATCTGACAATCTTTCTTGCTTCATGGCCGAGCGTAAAAAGTTTTTAATTATTTTTAATTTTGAAAAAGACCTTTCTGCTGACGCAACTGAGACAGGTAAAGTCAGTAGAAGTCTTAAGGCAATTGCTGTATTTGGGAAAGTCGCAAGTAAATTATTTGTAACAATGTAGTTGAGAATTTTAGATGGTGTTTCAACAGATTGGAAATGTAATTTTAAATTTTTTAATTCATCACTTAATTCTACGACGTTTACATCAGCCTCTTTTCTGACAGTGTCTTCTAATTTTAAGGGTAAATCTATACAGTGTTTTTTCATTGAATTATCGTCCATAATAGGAAATTCATAAATCACTTTGAAATTGTCACTGTAACGTTGTAATTGTTCAAAACGTTCCTGTATAGATACTTTGGCGGTATCCAAAATAGTAAAATAAAAATTAATCTTACAATTCAACTTTGGGTCAAGTATAGGCTCATCAGGGGTTTCATAATCAAATTGTCTTTTTTTTTCGACGTGGACGAATTATATTAGTTGGGGGAAATTCCGTTGCTATATCAAGTTCTTCTGTAGCAAATATTTTTGCCTCTTCTATAAACGCTTCAAAACTGTGGTCATTTCTTTTCTGTTCCAAATAATCTACTAAATTTTTTAACGCATTTGAACAGTCTTTTAGAATTGTATTCACACCTTGAAGCATCTTACTGACGGAATTAATTTTAGACAAAACATCATCCCAAATAATTACAGAACCAACGAATTTAAAACTATTAATTTTTAAGGCCAATGCTTGGGCTTGTTGTTTGGTGTTAATGTCGCGTGATTTGTCATTTACAAGTTCTTCTAGACTATCATAAATTTTCCCTAATTGATATCGCAGAGGTGTAATAGCTTTAATTCTACTTTCCCACCTAGTTGAGCTAACAGCTTTTAATGTGAAATTTGGTACATTAGTTTTAAGTACATTCCATCTATATGGCGAAGAAGAAAAATATGTATATAATTCTTGTATAAGATTAAAGAACTCCGATGTTTGCAAGGTAACATTGGCAGAATCATTAACCACTAGATTTAGGGTATGAGCAGCACAAGGTACAAACATTGCTCGAGGATTGATATTGAAAATTCGGCGTTGCAATCCTACATGTTTTCCGCGCATATTTGCACCATTATCATAACCCTGTCCACACATATTGTAGATATCCATATTAAAATCTTTCAAAAGTTTTATTACAAAATCGTATAAACCCTCACCAGTCGCATCAATAATAGGAAAAAATCCGAGAAAATGTTCACAAATTTTAATTTGTTTATTATCATCTATTATAACAAATCGAACAACGAATGAAATTTGTTCTGTATGACTTGAGTCTGGGGTTGAATCTAGAATAATTGAATAATATTTTGCTTTTGACAATAACTCCCTAATTTGTTCTCTGATTTTATTTGCTGTAAGTGAGATGAATTCATTTTGTAATCTATTTTCTAAATAATGAGGCATACGTTTATGTGAAATTTTACTGATTTGATTATTTTTTAGATGTTCCGAAAGAACTGCATCAAATTTTGCAAATGTTTCAACCGTCTTCAAAAAGTTTCCATTGTTTGATTCGAATAATTTATTGGATGGCCCACGAAATGCTAAACACTGTCCTGCCAATAATAATATAATTGCAACAATACGTTCTAAAACATTACACCAATATTATTGTTTCAAATTAAAAATACGTTGTTCTTGGTGATCGATTGTTGTGTAAGTACTCAATCTTTTTTCTAATTCAGTCCATAATTTATAATTTTGAATATGATCAGTTGATCGTTCGTGTCTGGATAAATTATTAGAAAGATGTTTCCAATCTGAAAAACCAGCATCTGTTAACTGAATATTTTTGGTCCCAAAAATTTTGCAACAAAAGCAAAAAACGCAATTTAACTTAATGGAATAAATTAGCCACATACGAGGTATTTTTTCACCATTTGCTAATGTTCGTGTATAATAATGAACCGAAAAGCGCCCTTGTTCTGTTAAAAAAAATAAAAATTTTTTTACTTGTGTAGGTCCCATTTTTACTAATACTTCAATTGTTGAATTATCAAGTGATTTAGGCCATGAAGCTGGATCTTCTAAACTCCCACTTTCAATGTCCTCTGGTTCTTCTGGAGTACAAGACTCTGCCGAAGTCGATGGAATCTGTGGCTCTATGGGGACGACTTGCTGACTGTCAGGCGTTGAAACAAAAGGATCTCCAGCCGTGCTTCCACTTTCTTCCTCTGCTCCAGGAGTTTTCAAAATTTGTTCTATAGAGCCCCGCAACTTCTCTTTTTCAGTTTCTTTAGACAGTTGTCTTTTTCTGTAAGCGGCTCCAGAGAGTCTTTTAGTTCGTCGTCGTTCCGAGCTTGACATCTAAATAAATTTAAAAAAGTTTTGATTTAATTTACTTCTAGATTACAGTCTTAATAGACTATCAAAGCAGCTATTACGTGAAAATAATATAAATTAAAAAAACGTATATCAATAGCTTACCTTCAATAACCAGGCTCTACAACACACGTTTTATTATGATGAAGTATGATAGAAGTAACTGAGTAATATAGATCTTTAATCAGTACCACAATATTTTATTTCCATATAAGGGAACAAAAATAACAATGGGTCTCAGTATTTTACACCTACATATTGCTTCCACCATTCACAAATGAACGCATTTTTTCGTCGGGTGATATTTATACCCTCGGTAAAATACGTCACCCGGGGATTTACTTGAATTAGTACGAACCAATTCGGGACTTTGTCGTATTTTGGACATTGGTTGATAGAGGGTGCTAATTATTTAAAAGGGAAAAATGAAAACACAAATTATTGGTAATAGTTTCAAATTTATTATTGATTTTGTGTTAAAATATCTGTAATAAACGCAAAAAAAACAAAAATTGGGATTTCGACTAACAATAAAGTGGTGTTTGTTTTTTGTTCGTGGTTTGCATTTTTCAGAGATGTTTTATTCTCAAATTACTTATTTTTTTTTTTAATTTAAATTTGTATAAAATCGGTTTCGAGCTGCCGCCCTTTGCAATCGGCCGCCTGCGTGATGAACACGCAACACCCCACCGGTAGGAACGGCCCTGTTGATACCGATTCCATATTGATGACCCAAAAGCCTGGTGAATGGGTACCTCCTGTGGGTGATTTTTTGGGGGATATGACGGACGAGATGAGGGAATATGGGCCAGGTAGCTTTATTACGGAATTTGTTAGTGGAGGGCCTAAAAACTATGCGTTTAAGGTTTTCTCAACCAATAAAAACGATTACGAATTTGTATGTAAAGTAAAGGGTATAACTTTAAATTACAAAAATGCAGAAAAAGTAAATTTTGATACCCTTACGAGTATGGTTCTTGACAATGCCGATGCGACGTATGTAGAGACCGACCGGAAAATTGCCCGTACAGGGATGTATCAAGTTATATCTAAGCCCGAAAAGAAAATGTATAGGGTTCAGTATACTAAACGTCGGCGTGTTGAAGATAGTTATGATACCTTACCTTATGGTTTTAAATCAAACTAATGTCTATATTGTTTTGTTTATTCTTTTTATCTTCTTACTTTTTCTGTGATGTGTCAATCATCTTTATTATTTTATAACTTTTTCTGTGATGCGTCAATCATTTTTAACACCTTTCGCTAAATTGTTTAGTTCGTAAACTGGTTAAAAAAATGTTAATAATTAAAGTACATTTCTATCTTGCTAATTATATTTGTTACAAAAGTAAAGCATTAACAAATATTAGGTATTTATTTTACTGTAACATGAGATGTGTATGTATGTACAACTTTACACCACAATCAATGCGTAACTATAACTGCATGTTAGATTTATTTGCATGTTAGGCTTAGGCTGTTAATTTTTGTAAAATAAAACAACCGAATATTGTAAATACATTTATTAAATATTTTGTGTGTAATAAAAATATGTTTAATTACAAACTATTTGTGTTTTTTATTTTCTAAATAACATTAAACAAGTTTATTAAAGTAAAGTATTGGATATATAGTGCTTTTACATATTTGTCATTAAATTATGGGAGAACATATCTACAAAAGTTAGCATAGGTACATCGTTCATTTTAAAATATAAATACATTAAACAGTATATACCGCAAACGTTAGAGCTAAAATCTTGCAATATTTTTGGATTATGAGTCCAACTGATTGAATTTTGCTGTAAAAATTTTAAATGATATCCGCTTGGAAACCGGCCGTATGAATCAAAGAACTCTCCATGTCCATTTTGGTCTATATACACAGCATTCCAATGTTCCCCAGGTCGGTTTGCTGGATCTGTGTTGACGATGATTGCCACAGGTCTTGCAATTCTTGTAGGAAGTTGATCAGAAGCAAAAACATAGCGTTTCACATTCAACAGACTCGGGATTGTTTGCAATATTTTCTGAACTTCCAGTGTATTCATTGCGCCACCAATCGGATAAAATTAGTATGTTTTCCAATGCACACACAGGAGAACGGATGTTAAGATTAAGACAACGTACGGCAGCAGTACTTTTTCGCAAAACTTTTAAAGATGGACACTCGAGATCCTCCAGATTTACGACAATTTTATTCAGAAAACTTAGAACCTCCTTCTTTTCTTGGCCTTTAACGTACACTTTTTCAAATTGTTTGAGAACTCTTGTTAGCTCAGTTTCAAATTCATCAAAATGTATAGAACCAGAATTCCATGCACCAGCCGTGGTGTCTATGCTCCAGATAGTTTATGCCTTTTTTAACGAAATAGGGCAGAGTGTCATATTTTGCAGGGGGTTTTAAAACGAAAATTGCTAACTGGTTGCCATCTGCTGAAATAACAGCCACTTCTTTCGGAATAAACTGCTTCTTCTCACCACGGAACCCTTGCCGATCTACGAAGACACTGTCCATACTGACGAAATGTTTGAGCATGACTAAATTTTAAAAAACTGTTGTTGGTTTTTAACTACTAAAATCTACCACCACATTTCTGTGTTTGTCAATTTCTACGACGTTATCGAACTCTGCATAAACTAAACAATTAATAGTTTCTTCTAGCGAGTCTTGAAAACCCGCTTCTAAACGTAAGGCGCCATTTTTAAGAAGGTTCCAATGCGTTGTGGCATTTGCAGACAGATCGGGGGTTAAATCAAAAGCAAATAGACAGTAGCCATGAGGGTAATCTTCACGTTTTATAGCGTTGCCTTCATTGAGGAAATGTATACCGCTGCCCGAGAATAGTGTGTGATATGCTTGAACGTACATGCCATTCTTAGAAAAATCAGGCTGTAGAGGTTTTGAAGGAATTTGTTGACCGTCGATGTATAGGGAGAAATAATTGATTTTGTAGTTATTAAAATTGCAAGGGTTTGCTGCATAATGACCGTTAAATGCTTTATTCGATACAAAACCTACAATGCATCGTTTTGGTAATTGCCCCAGAAAACCATTATCTAAAGATTTTCTTTGCACACCAGCCGGAATAGTTAACACTTTAACATCGGATCTTGTAATGGGGTATTTAGCAGGCGCAGTCGCCAAAGCTTTGGTGTGAGCCAACAAAATAGACGGTTTTATTTTCATTTTTCTCACTAGTAAGCTGGCATCACTAATTTTCACTTTGAATGTAGATCCTTCGGCGGCCATTAAATTGAAAGAATCTCGGGATCTGATAAATTGACTTTCATTTCAACTCCATTTATAAGAAATTTTTCTTGATTGAATAAATCGGAATGCACATGTCCCATCATTTCGACTTGCTTGCTTGCAACAGTAAAAAATTTCCGCTTTACAAATCCATCATTATGCGTAGTGATGTCATCCATTTTATTGGCTGTGTCGTTGTACCATAGTGTGCATGTTAAATGGGTTGATTTAGCACCATTGCCGTAATTCAGCAGAGTTTCAATGTATGAGCGGTATGCGTATGTATTGTTTGGGGGGATCACAAGCTTCTGATTCAAATACACCTCAACTTGATTAAACATAGAGTGCATCCAATTATTAACAGGGCCTACAGCATCTTTGTCGGTTAATGATGTATCATCTTGTTTAACAATTTTAGCAGTAATGTATAACATGGTCTGACTTAAATCGATATAATCGTTATCGTTTCCAGGCACAATAAATTCAATCGGCGCATCGTCGTTAAGCGAAGAAAGAGGTTTGTAAAAAATCCATTGTCCATTTTCAATGCTGGTCTGGGTCGCCGGTAAAGGGAACAAATCTAGCTCAGATTTAACACACTCACAAAACTGTGCATGCAAAAACGCCATTGTGCAAACTACTTGCTGGTAAAGATATCGGCGTATGCGGGTTTGACCAGCTTCTGCTTAGCGTTTTTTCTTGTAGACTGGTTGTAATTCAGAGTGCGTTGCCTTTTATACCCCGATCCTTCCATTAGAGTATCTATTTTTCTGTCGGCTTTACGTTTGAGATTCTTTCCAGCCTCCTGTACACGGTTATGAAACGCTTCTTTTAGCGATCGATTTTCACTAACATCTCCTAAAATGTTAGCGCCTGTCCTTAAAGCTTCCTTTCCAACAACTTTAGCACCGGTTTTAAAAAGAGGCAGGATACTACGAAATATTCCTCCAAGAAAGCTTCCGATGCCATGACGTCTCTGGTAGGATGCACCTCTGCAGATAGCTCCAACGCCCTGACCTGCCTGATTGGTGTAGTATTGTTGATAAGGACAATCCATAGCAGCTACTGTAACCTCTTAAAGTGTAGTTTTAAACTCAACGTTCCAAACTCGAATGGCATCACACCCGACGTTTCGGTCCTTATATTTATCTCGATATTCTCAAATTCCCTCTTCATGACATTTATATAATGAGTCGGCGAAAATATGGCGTCTTTGTGGCAACCGTAATTATAATTATCAGAGGTCACGTTAACAATACGAAGAAGCGGTGCCAAGACATCTCCTACAAGCTGTGGTTCTACAATATCGCAGTAAATAAACATTTGTGATGGTAAACCGACCCAGATATTTGCGGAGTGACTGGGAACAGGTGCTTCAGCTATATTTATATCAGATTTATAACCAAGTTGTAATGCCAGACGTTGTGAAAATCCTAGCATTTTCAATGACGACGTTTTAATTTCAAGAGACACGCGTTTTGTTACCCTATTATATTGAAAATTCAGCAACTTTTCTAATAACTTGTGATTGTTAATTTCGGCTGTAATATGTTCAATGTTTTTATAATTGCCGGGCTGAATACAGATTACGTGCCACCCATCGCTACCATAGTAAATTTGCTCTCTATCGCTTTTAAAATATGCATTAGCGTTTTGCATTACGTTTTCCAACTCAGTATACGTTTCTTCTCCGGCTTGCAGTTTAGGTATTTCTGTACGATAATAGACTAGATTTTCTGTATCTGTCACTGCCAAAAAGAAGCATGGATATTGCACTTCAGCAATACCTGTAACCCATTGCCCCGGTAACCTTATTCGTTTAGGGAGCTGCGTTATGAATTGTGCTGTGGTGTTATTTGGAAAATAGCACATAGAACTATTGCTAAGTAAAGTTAGGTAAAATTCGTCATCTGTATTCATAGCTGCTGAAGATTAGTTGCGGGAATCCAGGAGTTGAATTTATCGTTATAATTTCTCCACTTTACAAAGTACTCTTTGCGTTGACCGTGTCCTCTTTCTTTTAACACTTGTTCGACTTTAAACAAGGCGTTATCATCCAAAGTCACTGGCTGTAATTCCTCTTCATAAAATACGCCCTCTATCGTATCGTCGCTTAAATCAGCTATTTCGTACACAGGTGGTTTTCTAAGAATCACTTTTTTAATTATAAACACTTCGCCGCTCCAATTAGTTTCATATCCTTTCTCGAATGCTTCCTTCGTTCTACTAATTCTTACATGTTGGTTCACTTTATATTTGTGTTTCCTGTGGGCCCCCATCCCATTTCTGTACAGATTGTTCCACACTTCAAGTATATTGCCATCATTTACAGCGGAGGGTGCCATCTTGATGCTTGAATGATAGCGGTTGTTATACGAAGTTAGTAAATTTTGTAATACGTCTATGATGAATTAAAGTATGTGAAATAGCGCCACATTCTGGTTTTTAATGTTCTATTGAAACGCTCAATGATGCTTTAACATCGGGGTTTTGCGTCACATAAAACGTGATATCGTGTTGTTTGAAAAAATTCTGTACGGCTCTAGCAATAAATTCTTTGCCTTTATCGGTTTGTAAATTTATGGGCGTGTTACCCACTTCAGCAAATATTTCACGAAATGCGTTTATTACTGAAGCAGCCGTTTTAAATTTCAGGGGTCTCGCCCAGGCCATTTTACTAAACACGTCAATTACGGTTAGAATAAAATTATATCCGTCGTTGTGGGACGCTAAACTACGCATGTCACAGAGATCAGCTTGCCATAATTCGAAAATGTTGCTAACAATGTACTTGTTTCTAGGGAATTTTTTTCTTGCAGTTTTGTGAATAGTATACGCGTCCTGTTTCTTAAGCCAATCCTTTACTTCACCACTGGGGTGACTATTTTTCTCGGAAGAAATTAACAAGTTTGCGCCTGCGAAGCCTGAAGGGTTAGCATTGTCAAAGTAGATGGTGTCCAAATTCATTCTGCTACGTTAAAGTTTAAGACGCTCCCAGTCAGAAATACCCTTTATTTTTGATATCGATCTTTGCGTTGTTTTCGGTGTTTTTCGCGTTGAAGCCTCTTGCTTGGACGCTGTTGCAGACGCTATTAACTTTAATTTAGGATCGGGATTGACGTCACTCTCCATCTCTGATTTACTCACGTCTGACACATTTTGACGTTTAGGATCCCCCATCAGCACTTGAGGTACATTGTTCTCTTTAATGTAATCGATGAACTTGTGTCGACCTGGGGAGTTTGCAGTTTTCTTAGGTCTTAGAACGTCATGCACTAAATCAATAATGTTGGAGGATGGTAAAATTTCACCTTTTATGCTGACTGTTCCCCTGCCGTCCCACTCCACTTCATCTGCCATTCTTAGAAGTCGTAAAAAGGCTTCACCGTTTTTCTTAAAAGTATTAGGGAGCGTCGATAAAATATATGCATCTGAAATACCACTGTTGCTCGATTCTATAGGTATCTTGATTGATTGAACTGAAAAATCTGAAAAAATTTAAATTCAAATATTCGCGCCAGAAAACCAAGATGGCCGCCGCGTAATTCCAGAAGCAAATTAAAAATGACCGCCGAGTAATTTAATCAGTAGCAGATATGTAAATTACATATCAAACTTCATATGTGATTAATTAGATCAAAACGCGAAAATTAATTAGATCAATCCGCGAAAATTAATTAGATCAATCCGCGGTTTAATTCGCGGAATTAGATCAAATCGCGGATTTAATTCGCGGTTTAATTAGATCAATCAATTAAAAGGAATGGGGGCGAACTAGCCTCATTCTACTGGGCACGACCCTATCACACTAGAAATGTGAAAAAAGATGGGCCCGAAAGGCAGGAAATTGCTACACAAAGTAATTGCATTAGCGTAGAGAAATAAAAAGATCCCAAGAGACTGTAAAACCGCAATAATCCTCGCTTTCTATAAGAAAAGTGGCAGCCGCTGTTGTGACTACCATAGGAGCATATCATTGCTGAGTGTGCCCAGCAAAACATAAGAACGAATACTGGAGCAAAGTCTGATATAAGTCATTGATTAACAAATGGAGACTCTCAAAGTGGCATCAGAGCGGGAAGAGGTACAAACAAAGCAGATCATGGCGAAGGCCATGAGACATAACAAAGAATTATTATTTATCTGCTTCATAGATCTGGAAAAGGCCTTTGATACAGCTCCAAGACGGCATATTTGGGAGCTATTAAAGATGAAAGGAGTAAGCATTACACTAATAAATGCAATAGGAACTATATATAAAAACACCTGGAACTATATAAGAACGGCAAATATGGAATCTGCAAAATTCCGAACGGAAGCATAAGTAAGGCAAGGAGGTGTATTAAGTCCTCTACTGTTCATTAATCTAATGGATGACATAGCAAACGAATGCAGGATAAGATAAAGCGAGTAACAGTCAGTTACAGAAATCTGGAAACAGTTCCGACTTCAGGATTTGGGTATGCAGATGATCTGGCAATCATTGCTAGAACTGAAAAAGAATTAGAGGAAAATCTATATCTGGAAACGAAAAGCAAGAATATGTCTATCAACAAAGCAAAAACAGATCACAACGCAAACTAAACTTTGAGTATATAACAGCATCTACGTACCGACATTAACGTATAACAGTGAAGTATGGACCTTTACAAAAAGATAACAAGAAAGACTACTAGCAAGTGAAATTACATTCCTGCACAGAATAGAAGGAGTGACTAAGAGGGATAACATAAGAAGTGAAGAAATAAGGAGAAGACTGCATGAAAAACCACTAAAAGAGAAAATAGAAGGAAATCAACTGCATTGGCTTGGGCACTTAAACAGAATGAGTAAGGAGAGAGATCTGTAGACTGTATGGAAAGCGAGGCCAACGGGTAGAAAACCACGGGGCCGACCAATAAAAACGTGGAACCAAGAACTGGAAACCGTATTAAATAAAAGAAATATAAGTTGGTTAGAAGCGAAGAAACTCTCAAATGACAGAAGAAAATGAAAGAAAATTTGCAGAGGTGAATAGTGAGTTCACGTATTACTAACAGAGACTGAAACGCTCGACACTGTAATTGGTAACCGGGAAAGAATAAAAAGAATAAGAAGAGAAGATAACTTGTTACAGGAAGCATTCTTTTTATTATATGACTGACAAAGATTTGAGCTATAATATGAAACTTTTTTGTTGAAAATTGCATTTGTGATAGACAATAATAAACGTTTTCTGAGAAATCACTTAGTGAGCATTATTAATGTATTGTGTAAATAAAATTCTCTTATAAACAGAACACAACGTTTCTATCATGCAAAATATCTTTACAGACGACATGTAGAAAAGTTTCTCAAACAATTTTTGGTTTCAGACTGTCTAAACTTTCAAACAACAATTTTATATTATGTATATAATATAACGAAGAGTTAATAAATACGTCATACATTTTATGAGCATGAAATGCATATTTCATACTTTGCGTAAAAAATACGTGTCAATTTTTTTTCAGGTTTCAGTTCTTGTGGAACTTCTTGCAGTAGATTTAATTATTCCAACTTATCTAAAAGTGTAATAACCTATAATGCAAAGACAAACTGACTTCTCTTGTCTTAAAATCATGTATATTAAAGGTAGGTACTACTTTGATTGCCACGAACGGCAAGTAATTCTAGACTCAAGCCCCAGATTAAACAAACGCAATTACTCTAACCAGCTCCAAATCGTATCAAACAAACGTTCAGGCTACATAGACGGATCGGAGGGCCGAGTAGCTACAGCGACGACGGCGTAAGGTTCTTTTCTATAATTAGAATAGTGTTCAAATTACTAGAGAGCGCCAAAGAGTCTTTTTATACAACCGTTAAGTTCAATAGGTTAAAAAAACTATTACCTCACTAAGATTTATGTAACACAATTATCTACGACCTGAAACAGACTTCAAAAGGGTTTGTCACACAAATTTCTAGAATTAGATACACAAAGTCAGAGTTAATATGAATAGGTTTATATTAACAAAGGTCATTCTGGTACAATAAATAATTACAAGCACTCGTATAAACTACGAGTACAATCAATGCTACAAGCAAAAGCTACTCATACAGCCAATTCTATTGTTGCTACTAAATTACATAAGTTTTTAAAGCATCAGTAATAGGTTGAGCAAAATCGTAACGCACAAGTTACTCAAGAAATTTCACTAGTGTAGCAGATGACAACGTTCAACATTTAAATAGTTAACAGATTAACAGCTAAGTTAGTGATCAAAAACAGTAATACCGTAGACCAAACATAGTAGGAGGATAATAATAATATACTACCACATACGAAGAAATTTAGCATATTTCATAAATGCTCAAGTAATAACTGGCGAAACTCGCAGGTGAGCCAAAGCTAGCTGGTGAAATCAAACTTACGGAAGAGAACAATCTACAGGTTTATTTTTATCTTAGACAATTTTCGTATTTCAATACTCGCAGAAGTGAGCGAGACGGCACCGGGGGCAAACAGCAGTAATCGGAAACTATCCGATACCAGACGAAGTGTTCGAATATACGACGGAGCCTCGGCAAAGCCTTTCGACTGCAAATCTACAAAGCTCGTCTTCGGCGACTCCGGAAATAAATAAGAAACAGCAACAACAGCTTCCACCTAACAATCGGGGACTTAGCAATGGCTCTGCAAAATGGCCACCAACTAACAGCACAGCCCTTAACGATTCCAAGATCGACTCCAAAATTAAGTAATGCAAGTGCTTACTTGCAACAAAGAACAAGAAAGAAAAAGCGCACACATACCTAAAACTCACGGAACCAGAGCTGGATATGCAACGCCAATATGAAACCACAATCAAATGCGATGGGTAGACAAAAGCCAATAATCTTCGATTAGTTCAACCCATAAGTACCGCAACAACGCGAGTGAGTTAAGAGACACGATTTTGTCAGCCCCAAACTAATGCAAAGATCAACCACAAAATAATGCATTTGAACGGCTCAACCTACGATAGCATAAAGAGGAAACCAACCTCACCATTAACAAAAACACGTCGTGTAGGTGAACAGAACACTTACAAGCAATTTAAGACATGACCTAGTTAAGCCTAACAACGGATCTATACTCCGCCAAGGCCACTAAACGAGCTCGGTGACCTCGAAAAAGTAAGTTATCAAGGAATTAGAACGGGGTTAGTCACAATAAATAAAAAGGACAGGAAAATTAATGTCCCCTCAAAACGTGACGTTTTAACCATTACAACATTCAAATTACTTTGAAAATGTTATTGCAAAAAAGTATGTTAATCCATTTTAGTAAGAACTGGTTGTAAATAGTTCGTACTCGATAGCAAAATTTCCCATTACCTCCACTGAATCCTTAGGATAGAAAGATTACAAAAGCAATGTGTTTGCTCAATGTTTGAAATGTATTTATTGAATATTTGTTTGTCATGGTTCTATTATCTTTTACATCCAAAATCAAACAATCCTATAACTTCTTGTTACTGTATAAGTGGAATTTAACATTGGACAGCACTTATCACAAGTTGGTTTGCATTGGGAGGCAACGGTAGCAAACCCCCGATTGTCTACAGTTAGCTCGCGGGAGGGTGTGGTTCACATTACTCATAAAGTCCGGTTCTGTCTTAGGACATTCAAAACTCTGACGAAATGCCAAGGCGCCACCGTAAAATTCAACCTTTAGCTGGGTTGTTCTACTTCATTCACTGCCCAAGCAGATTGGGTCTTGTACAAAATACTTACGTAGAGGCTTAACTGTTTGTCAACTAAAGACTTAATTGCTTTTGCTGCTAAAGTTCAAATTTCCTTTTACAGTCTCTTAACAATTGTCCACTCAATATTTAAACACAACTTTTAAATTCAACGCGCCTGAGAGGCGTGTTTTCTTGCTGCTTAGATAACTGACACTTTTACTCAAAGAAACTCAAGTATTAGCTTACAAATAAGGTTTATTGAGCTTTTAAAATACTGGAATTGCAAAACAGACAATATACAATGTAACCACAAATACACAACACACAAATAAATTTACAAAATTCAAAACTCAAGTACACAATCCAACAAAAGCATACCACATAGTGAGGGCCCCCTGTAAATAGCGAGAAAAGAGCTTGACCCAAAATAGTACACCTCGAATGTACAAATTAAAACATCAAACCCCGAGTGTACCATTATCGAGCTATGTCCACCCAAAGTAAACACATCTTACTTACATTAACAAAAAGTAATTCATATATTCTATATATAATGTATATTACAAATTATACAAAAATACATGGCAGCGAAAAGTGCACTGCAAATTTTAAGAAAGTCACAACATGCAATAACATTAAGCCAAGATAGTTGCTAATTAAGCAAACGCCCTTAATTTACGCACGTTACTGGGGATATTCACAATTTGGAAAACACTTTAATACGTAACTACAGATGGGTAACTTTTGAACTGAGGAAAGTTAACCATCCGTGAGAAGAATACTTCAAGGAATTGATGTAAACCCAAATTCAGCTTTGGTCCGCTATAGTAGACCACGCTACACCTAGTTTTTTAATTGCTGCAAAAACTTATACAAAGTGCAAACGTGATTGTGAATCACTCTTTGCGATGACAATTTTCGTTCATCTCGAACAAACACAACATCGTCAAGCTTCCAGGGTTTATTAATTAGCCCACTGTTTTAAATCTGCCGAAGCGAAGGAAACGCACATGCGTAATTTTAATTTACGGAAAATCAGCAAAGTTTCAGATCCGGATTTTATCCGTAAAACAACTGGAAAATAGCCGCAACAATTAGTATGAAACGCTCGCCTTTTTCCAACAGTGTTTCTTTCGGCTACAACTTGGGGCACGAGTGTTCGTTCACAACATTCATTTGCTTTCTTCGATCACCGGGGCACGACTCTTCTAAGTCCGGTGCTATAATCGGCAAGCGATCCGCATAAGTCAGCGATCACTCAAAACTTAAGCTGCTGGAAACGGTACGCAATGTGGATAATTTAGCAAGCACTTAAATTTGGGTTGTCTCGATAATTCATTAATCGAGAGTAGCGTAAACACTAATGCAAACTCACCGCCTCGAAGCACGTTTGCACCCTCCAACATCTCGTTTGATCAGCTCTTTCTATTCCTCAACGCCAGTGGCGTAACTAAGATTTTGCTCTGGGGGGTGTTCTGGGAGAGTGATCAACATTACAATAAGAATAAAAAAATTATGTATATTTGATTTCATTTCTACAGGACTTGCGGTGGGCCTCGATTTAACTTCTTGGCAGTGTAGACCACCTAGTTACATATAAAAATTTACTAACTGATGTTGACAGACGTCTATTTAAATAGGTGAAATTAATTAGTGTGGCATTTTATTTGCTCTAACCTCTGAATATGTTAAATGTAATTTTGACTATAAAAAATAGTTAAATCACGGCCTACTACAAGTCCTATAAAAATGAAAGCAACTATACTGTTTATTTATAAACAATAAAATCACTACATTGTAATACAAGTTATACAGTGCCTTCATAAATGATCGAACGTTTTTGAATGGCCATTATTTTGGCACCATTTATTTTAACTATTTGATGTTGGTTACACGTGTAGTGTTATATTTTGACGTTGAAATATTTCATTGGTGTTCGTTCGTTGGGCAAGGTGTTGTACCCAGTTGACAGCCGGTTTCAGCGTAATATTCTTTTGCAAAAATCATTTCTCTAATTAACGTATTTGAATTTGGTGTAAGTATTATACACTAGTTAACAAATTTGAAGTTTTGAGGTTATTTTCTTATTTTAGATTACAAATTATAAACATGTCGTTCACACCTGAACTAGATGCTTTTATTGTAATGGCTTACTTTTGCAGTGGAACCCGAAATTAGCATGGTTCATGGCCATATTCCATTCATTCATCGAATAATTTACTGAGGCGTTTCCAGATGTGCGATGCATTTGTTCACCATAAGCGGATTATTATTTGCCGTTTCAAAGACGAACACTGCATCTGCAAAAGCAAATCAACAGGCAACCTACTGTTTCAACTTATGAAAAGGTAGCTGACATTAATAATCGAATGCAACTAAGGCAGCAGAAATCAGTTTCCACATTGGCTGTCCAAAGTGGTCTGTAAACAATAAATTGCTCATTTATAGCGTAATTTATGCATATATTCCTTTATACTTAGGTATTATCCGTACAAGATAACAGTGGTACAAGAATTATTTGAAGATGATTGGAGATCACGAATGCAATATTGCCAGTGGTTTAATGAAAATATGAGTGAGGAGGACTTGCTCTAGTAACTATTTGATAATATGAAACGACGGATTAATTTGTGTCTACAAAATAATGATCAACATTTTCAACATTTTTTATAGACAATCTCTGTATACTTGTTGTGGCGTGTTTTAAGTCAGCTGTCAGTTGGCTGTGGTGAACAATTCATCATAACTTCAGTACAATGAGATAAGTGTTTCCTGTTTTCCAGTTAATTCTTAAGTTGTTATCGCTATTTGTTGATGACGGGAGCAGGGGTAGTCCCTTAAACAGCATTTAAGGTAAAAGTAGGCAAATTGCTTATCTTAAGTGAAATGTACTATTTTGTCCTAAAAATTACTGAAAATTGAATTGATATGATTGACATTGGATTTTCCACTTTACATGAAGACACGCGAATAAATTTTGCATCAATAAAATGTTTATGATAAAAAATGTATAAAATTATTCCGATTTACTTTTAGTTTATTCCTTGCGAAATAAAATGTTATGATTTTGAATAATTAAGACTGTTTTCATAAAAGCTAGGTTGATTTGAGTGTTATTTATTTTCACTGAATGAGAAATTAATAAAATGGTAACACAATAAAGTACTTACCCCCAGTACCCACTCGGACGCCACTGCCACGAAAACTAAAATGTTTACAGCAGTACCAAACTCCTGTTAAATGGGTTGTCTACATACGTCCTTATTCAGCGTTGGATCATTTCTGAAGGCACTGTAGTAGTAATTCAAGTTTTCTTGGTTTTTTTACTAACTCGTTTATAATTTCATCTACGTTCACCTGCAGTTCTCTGTAAACGAAGAGCATTACCAATCCATTCAGCCTATATTGCGATGTTGTATTTCGCAGGTAAGTCTTAATTATTTTTAAGGTGGAGAATGATCTTTCAGCTGTTGCAGTTGACACAGCAACATGTCCTTACTGCACGTAACTAGCGCATCCATTACTGTCTTATATGGAAGATTTTGTACATTTTGACATTTCGGTATAATTTGAACTGAGTAATCACGCCCGAAGGAGGTTCGTTGAGATCGGATTTTAAAAATGGTTGAGTCGAATTCCCGATGTAATAATTTATATTCAATTATACGAGTACATTACTAAAATATAATGGTAGAGTTTTTGTTTAAGGCAAATTTTAGTTATTGCTAAAGCCTCTGGGGGGTGTTCCGACACCCATATCACCCCCCATAGTTACGCCACTGCTACATAGTGGTTGACTCGAAGCGACACCACCTGATAGATTCCTACATAAACTTTACTCGAATCGCTACCAGATGGCGCACACAGCACCGTCGCGAGGAGCACGGAAACAAACCAAAAACATAAATCCCTACATAGGTTCCTACATAAACTTTACTCGAAACGCCACCAGATGGCAGCACCGTCGCATTCTCCCGCGCTTTCAAGCGTTGCCTCCAAGTGACGTCATGGAAAATACCCAGATTAGTGCAAATTTCAATTGTTTATATTTACGCTAATAAACAATCACGCGAGATTTTAACAAAAAAGTTAGTCACAAATCTTCACAGCTACAAAATAAAACTTACACCAGCCTCCTAGCGTAAGACAAACTAGAGATATTTGCCCTGCACGATCGAAATTCGCCCATAAGAATAACATGGGAAAACGACCCCAAAAGTGGATTAGAATGCCCATAACTTCTCTACATATATATATATGGTAAAACTAATAAAATGATTGCGCGCCTCCTGAAAAACTGAAACTAATGGGTGGTAAAACCATTAAAAATGATACTATTAAACTGATTGCCTTAGAAGTTGACTTAAAATATCCACCCGAAATAATCAAGACATAAACCAGATGCCACGTATCAAATTACGTCAAAACACAACGCCCCCAAAACATCGTGACGTCAGAGCTTCGTAACTTCAAACCACAAATCTCAACTCATTCGGCTACTTTAAATTATGTATTTAATTACTATTACAAGTATACTGTACAAGAATATTTTCTAACACCAAACAAACCAGAATCTGCCTGCTTACTTGTGACCATACTGCTACCTGCCAACATACGCACGATGGGGAGGACATTCAACCAAATTTTCGGATTTTTCCAAATGTTTTTTTTAAATGTACCAAATTACAATAAAAATAAATTCTATCTTTATTTTGTGATTGTTATTTACCATCAAACAACTTAGAATCAAAACAACTCGTAATATTGTCTTTTAATACAGAACTTTTGTAAAAAAGAACTACAGATCTCTTCATCTTAACATCAAACCCGTTATACTACTAACCATCAAGTGACGCCCCAAAAAAATTAAGATTCCTACAACAAGTTTCGCTACCGTATCATAGATGGCACCTTCAACCAAAAGCTAATGCACAAGGTTCTGACTAATACACAAAACCAAACGTTACATATCAAATTACGCACGCCCCCCAAAGCATCGTGACGTCAGAGCTTCGCAACTTCGATGCTGTGCGCGTTAGAATGCTCAGCAGCCCTAACTACGTGATGAAGTCAGAACAATTATTTATATTTATAATAAAGTTCGCAAACATTTTATTCTCTAGGCGTTTATAACTTTCGCAAATCCAAGCTTTTCAAACGAGAGATCTAACAATCTATTTTCGCACGCAACAAAACGCAGTTTTTAAATACAAAACACACTCAAAATGCATCAATTGTTTATCACACGAACACGGAAACAAACCAAAAAAAAATAAATCCCTACATAGTGGTTGACTCGAAGCGACACCACCTGATAAATTCCTTCATAAACTTTTCTCGAATCGCTACCAGATGGCGCACACAGCACCGTCGCGAGGAGCACAAAAACAAACCAAAAAATAAATCCCTACATAGGTTCCTACATAAACTTTACTCGAAACGCCACCAGATGGCAGCACCGTCGCATTCTCCCGCGCTTTCAAGCGTTGCCTCCAAGTGACGTCATGGAAAATACCCAGATTAGTGCAAATTTCAATTGTTTATATTTACGCTAATAAACAATCAATCGAGATTTTAACAAAAACGGTAGTCACAAATCTGCACAGCTACAAAATAAAACTTACACCAGCCTCCTAGCATAAGACAAACTAGAGATATTTGCCCTGCACGATCGAAATTCGCCCCATAAGAATAACATGGGAAAACGACCCCAAAAGTGGATTAGAATGCCCATAACTTCTCCTATAATTTTCGCAAATCCAAGCTTTTCAAACGAGAGATCTAACAACCTATTTTCGCACGCAACAAAACGCAGTTTTTAAATACAAAACACACTCAAAATGCATCAATTATTTATCACACGAGCACGGAAACAAACCAAAAAAATAAATCCCTACATAGTGGTTGACTCGAAGCGACACCACCTAATAGATTCCTACATAAACTTTACTCGAATCGCTACCAGATGGCACACACAGCACCGTCGCGAGGAGCACGGAAACAAACCAAAAAAATAAATCCCTACATAGGTTCCTACATAAACTTTACTCGAAACGCCACCAGATGGCAGCACCGTCGCATTCTCCCGCGCTTTCAAGCGTTGCCTCCAAGTGACGTCATGGAAAATACCCAGATTAGTGCAAATTTCAATTGTTTATATTTACGCTAATAAACAATCAATCGAGATTTTAACAGAAACGCTAGTCACAAATCTTCACAGCTACAAAATAAAACTTACACCAGCCTCCTAGCCTAAGACAAACTAGAGATATTTGCCCTGCACGATCGAAATTCGCCCCGTAAGAATAACATGGGAAAACGACTCCAAAAGTGGATTAGAATACCCATAACTTCTCTACTAAAATTACATTTATTGAAATTAGTGCTAAAGCGCGCAAAATTCTTCGTTGTTGTAAAAAGCGTGTTTTAATAAGAACGATTTTATTGTTATTTTAAATTTATTAATCGGTATCGTTCGAATATCGGGAGGTAATAAATTAAAAAACTTCGGTGCATTGTATAATGGCCCGTTTCGGCTTTTATTGAGGCGCAGGTAATCAACGCAGATATTATTTTTATGTATGATGAATTTGGGGCAACCGCCGATGGAAACTCTAATCTAGCCATGTTAATGAATTTCAGTTACAAAAATTCTGTAAATGTTCTTTTACAGTTGTCTAAATAAGGAGACTTTTAGAACATGTAATTGGACAAAGACAAATCTCTTTATTTGGACAACATTAACAGGATTAGATTAAAGTTTCTAGAAGCCATTTAAATAGATATTTAAATTGTTAATAAGTGTTTCAAATTTTAAAATATTTTTAATTTTTTTTTCAAAAATGTAAAGTAAAAACTTGCCAATTTTATTTACAATATAATTTATTTATTAAAAATATTAGCACTTGCTCCAAATTAATTTGGTTATTATTCAGTAATTGATGGAATTGTTCACAAAACGTAACCCGAACTTCTAAATCTCATGGTAGTAATTGGTGCACGACTTCTTGAACTTTGTAAGGATGGCATTTTAAATCCTTTAAAATACGGCGAAGAGTTCTGTTTGATAGACCTAACTTGATGAATTTAATCAAGTTGCTCAACTTGATGAATTTAATCAAATTAGGGATTAGGTAAATCTGTATTAGTGTGAAAATGAATATTTTAAAATTTGAAACAGTTATTAACAATTTAAATAGGGTCGGTCATCCTGCCGGACCCTGTACAAGGTCCACCCACTATGTGAGGTTGGAATATATTTCTAAAACTATTATTAGACTTACACAAAGATCACTTATATAGATTATTCAACACTATAATGAACGAACCAATGAAAATTGTTCAATTTGTCAGAAACGGCCAATCAAAATTGACTATCTTGGAAAACACCTAATGGCGCAGTGTTTTCACGCGAGCTCGATTCGTATTAATGATTTCAATTTAGTGAGTAGCCTTTGACGGACATTTCACCAAAACGTCAAAATGAAGTTTGCAAATCCTATTCGTTCTAAAAACTCATAATAATTATGTTGGAAGCTCCAGTATTGAATTCATAGTGGAAATAGTTAAAAATGTGTGCTGTCGAACACGGTAAAAGTCATCTACCAATATTGTTGAATAATCTTTCCAAATACCACCCAAGGCAGCATTTTTTAAGAGAAATTTTTTCGTCAGCATGCAAATTATTGCAAATTTCTCTGAACAAAAACTGCTCAACTGCTCTTGGTTTCGAGAAATTTAAACGCAATATTTTGCATATGAACGAAAAAAATTCTCAAAAAGTTTCACCTTGTGTGGTATTACCCTTGAAAATACTGTCTATCATTAATTATTGTACAATAGCACTCACCTGTAATAAAATAAGGTCTTCTTCCGAACCAGAATAGCGTGACGGTGAGAGATGTTCTTCAATTGGCAATTTCCCTCGGTTTGTGGTGTTCGTATACACTTTCGGAGCAATTTCTTTTTTTAACAAAATTTTCTCCGGCGACACAGGAACACATTGTTCAGTCAAGCCCTGGATACTGGTAACCTTATTCGTTTTGTAATGCAACGGAATTGCATCAAAAACTAATTTATTTTTTAATGAATTCATAAAATGGTGTTCACTAAAATGCACGGCACAAATTCGCTTTTCACGTAATTGTTCAGAAGAGAGTTTATAAAGATTCAGATTTCCACAATTAGTTAACCACTTCCCACGTCTGCAGGTATCTTTCGGAAAACGAAAGAAACTTAAATCGCAGTGTTGTTTGCGATTTCGCAAACAACCAAAATAGGCACATGTTAAAGGAGCCATTGAAAATTTATTATTATGACTTGCGTCGCACCAATTATTAAACCGAAGAATACTTAAAACACAATCTCAATACGTAAATACGTTGAATACAGGATTTAAATCCAGATCTTACTAAACTGTACGGTACTGTACCATCAGCTAGCTTGTTCTGAACTAAACTAAAATCAAATTACTTGTCCTAATTTCCTAATTCATTTTGTTGTAAAGATCACATGTTTCTTTACCAACTATAAAGTTTGAAGTATTTATGGCTAACCCAAAAGCAAAGAACAGAGTACCTATTTTAGCCAGAAGTACAATTTGTCTCGGTTCTCGTATTTATTTATAGATATTGACCTACCCGTTCTAGCGAGTTACAGCTAATAAATAAAGAACTACTTAATTTTTTCTTGTATTCGTAACACTTTTTATTAAAACATACCATTGGCCAACTTTTTGTATAACTGTTGTGGGAATAGTTATTTAACCAACAAGTGTGTTAATGAAGGCGATTAATAATCGAAACTGTTTAAAGCACGAACGAGCGATGTGAGTGCCTTTAATAGTTGAGATTATCAATCGCCCATTAACAAACGACTTGATTACAAATTTTTTTCGTTGGCCACAAAATCTTTTTTGTGGTGAAAAATTTGATTAATACAACTAACTTCATGCAAAATATCATCAAAACGTCAAAATCACAAAAACAGTTAATTAATGAAAAAGAGGGTATTAATCAAAAACAGTGTATTAATGACATCTATTAATCCATCCTTTTTTAGGAATTAACAAGCGGTCAACGAAAAATTAATTATTCGCATTTTAATTTACAAAAACAGTAGACGTAGTTTTATTAAAGTTAGCAGTAAAATTTGAAGACAAATTTCGTTTTATGACTGTCAGTGTGAGCGTTGAAACTTATTCAAATAAAAAAAATGAAATAGTTATGTGTGCAACTAGTTTTGGAAGTCATACTTTTTTTTCATGAATTTGCAGTGCGATTAACGCAAGAAAATGAGTGAAAAATAGTTGCTTTCATACGTGTCGGCGCCTTAGAAATCGGGACACGTAACATGTGTTGTAATATTTAAGTTATTATTATTTTTTTGCTGTGATTACTTCATTAATGTGAGCTGTCATTTCATATTTGACAAACAATAAAAAATCTGACATAACAATCAAAACCATCACAACTGCAAAAGCCCAGTTTCTGCACTTAAAAATACAAGCAAAATATATCATAGTATTGTTTCAATTTCTAAGGCGCCGACTGTACATGTTATTTATTGCATAGTGATCTCTTGTAACTCAAAATTGTGTCGAAAAGGACTTCAGAATTTTCAACTGTCAAATTGACAATTCACAATTTCAATCAAATAATTAGTTTAAAAAAGTGTTGTTTTTCAGGATTTTGCGTTAAAAAAAGTGTTACCTTCTTCACGATTTTTCGTTAAAAATTACGACTTTCATGTAATGGCACACAATTATCTTATTCTAGATTACTGTTTAAATTTACAGAGTCATAAATAAACATTTCCTGTCATTTAAACGCGTGGGCGAGACAAGGAACAGAGCGGCTCTTGCAACCCAAAGTATTGTATGCAAGACAGCTTGACCTCAATAGGATCCAGATGTTCAGTGGAAACGTTTAACGACATGAGGTTACAGCAACCCTTTAACAGATTTTAAATGCCCTTAACTTTATAATATAAATCCACCAATCGCAAACGTGGCAACGCATATTTCGCGCGTATTTCGCATTATAGTGTGCTTTAGTTTGTTTTGCGATTGCAATTACAAAGAAATAGGTATACAAACAAAAACCACGATAAATACAAATAATTGCTATACTTCAAAGCAACGGTTGATGTAAACGTATTAGGAATTATGTACTTATAAAATTGGCGTTTTGTAACCCAAGTTATTATCGTTCGAAGGTTGTGTTAACCTTGGCAACACCGCACTGCAGTTTAAACCAACGAATTCTAGAATCATGGTTTTGCTCTGAGCTGTTTAACTGGGATCCCTCCCGTTAGAGGGATAAGACCTGGGAGCCTAGCGGGCGGGAGCTTTTAAGCTATACGCTAATACTGCCCAGCGCTGAGTCTCTTCTCATTATATGCTCTTTGGTTTTAATTAAAAATGGACTCGCAAGCGCAAAACATCAAAAATTTTAATTCCTGCTCCTTTTTATTTTTACCCCCTCTTTACCCGTTTAGGAGTTAAGTTATTGAATATCCATTAATAAACATTAAAAATAAAATTATTTGAATTAGCAGGCTTTCTGCAGTTTTGCAAGTGTTAAACGCGTATTCGGAAATTTTGTAAGTGGCTGTGCTGCTTCTCATTGTTCTGCAAGCAGTTATACTGATCAGAACTAATTTATTGCCAAAACAGTACTCGGAGCTGAAATATTTTCAATGTCAAAGATTGCACCAAATTTGCTTACAGGCAGTTGGCTTTACTTTTGGGTTGCATTACATTTTGGGAACATTATGTTTGTAAATAAGCCAGCCAGTTCACAATGCTTTCGGCTACAGCGTAATTAGCCTTCCCAACACATTGAAACTGCTGACCTCAATTCTGCTACTTCAGCATTTTCGCCCGGAATTGCCAAAGAAGTTTGGGCCCTATTTCCGATAGCCCTCAGGAGCTGCCAGCTGCTCGGTGCATTGATACCAGCGAGTGTGTTGACACATAATTCATGTTACATTGACATACTTCGCAGATGTTGTTTTTAAGCGGTATCAAATAGCTGCCTCCCAATCTCATTACTTAAACCTTCTTATACGTATTATGACGGTAGAATAGATGATAAAATATATTTTCAGTTATAGAGTAATTACTTTTTTCTAATGCCATATAGGCTGTTGACGGCTGGGAGGCTAGTGTCCCTGTACCCATAAGGAGCAGCCGCCACTGGTCCAACGTAAAAAACACAGGCATTTTCAAAAAAATTTAATAACAAACAATCTGAACATCAACAAGTCAAAACAATTATAATTTTTAATTAAAATGTAATAACAAATATTTACAAATCAAAAGCATCAAGCATAAAAAATAATAATAAAGATGGAAACATCAAAAATTTCATTCTATGTGCCCGCCTCTTCCAAGTATTGGTTATAACACTTCAATTAAAAAGAGCATTCAATTACAGAAAATTATGGCTGCATTGCACAATGTTTTTCTCGAGGTATAACAGTGCTCCTCCATTTTTACATCCTTTATTTACAAAAATAATCAGTCATGGTAAAATTGTTGTTACTTGTATAGCTACTTTAGTTCTAGCGCAATTTTTTCTTTAATGAATTTCCTTTCAGCAGCAAAGATCTGAAATGATACAATCAATAATACATATATTATTCTTTCATTACTTCATAAATGTCTGTCAAAATATTACTACAAAAATTACTGAAGCTCTAGTGAATTTATTTATATACAGGGTATAATCGTTCGTGTATAAAAATAAATGTACTACTACATTCTTCATCAAAAGTAAAAATTTAACAATGACACTTATTAGCTTTGTGCTTTACTATTAAAGTTATAAGCAATTAAAAGTTTTACAACTGGCAAACTTGTGTAAAAATTGAAAACGTAAGAACAAGCGCAATGTACAACAAAAACCACTGTCTAGATTGCTAACACTGTTGTCATATTGTGAAAATACTCTGACTGTAATTTTATACAAAAAAATAAATAAGAAAAGTAATTTTTGTACGAAACTAATGCAAAACCTGCAAATATAGGATATTCCCGATTTAACTTAATTTTAATCAGAAGTTTAATGTTGTCTGCTGAAGAATTTAGGCAGCAGAAGCAGTTTTAACTGTGATATTAACTTACCTAGAACTGAAATATTCACGTAATGTACTCTTTTTATACTCAAACTATTACACCCTGTATATGTAACAACATATATAAGTATAGTTACCTCATCATCGCCCTGTCCTAATGTAGCTGTTATTCTATTTAATTTATTGCTTAATTTTCTGTAACATACAACATTATACTGCATCAGCTTTTCCTTGTGCTGTTGGATTTTCAATTCTGCTTTCTGCTACAAATATTTCAAGCGATTAGTATGCAACTTTAAACTTACTCTAGCCATTTACTGGCAAAGTAATTCATGGAATATCAGTTGTATTTACCTCCAGGTGATCATTCAATTTTTTATATTTCTCCTGGTAGTTCTGTTCCAACCGTGTTGTATGTGAAAGTAGCTCCTGAGCATTTTTTGTTTTAGAGGTGAGTAGATTAGTCACTTTATTTTCAGTATCTTTTTCAATTTCGAGAAATGTTTTCTCCCAAGCTTCCATCAATTTTATAACAGCGTCTCGATCTTGCTCTCTTAATTCGTTTAACTTTTCATTTTCTTCCTTTAAAGCATTACACTCCTTACAAGTCTGGGATTTTAATTTTTGATTAAATTCTATCCAAATTTTTTCTAATTTTTCATTAAATTCTCTTTTAAGATCCTTACGAAGTTTAGCTTCTGCTTGATAAAGCAAAGCATCATATTTTACTTTCAACAAAGAATTTGCATCTAAAATATTAAATTTATTCTTATACAAAAAATGCTCGATTTAATTCAAATTTCATACCTTGACAGGTCTCAGTATTGGTCTCAACTGATATAGTTTTTGGTTTAGTTAATTCCTTTTGTTTTTCAAAGATTATTTGTTCAAACTGGGCTGCTTTCTCTTGAAGCTTTTTTGTCAAAGTTTCACGTTCTTGTTCCAATCTAACTTTAACTTGTAATTGTGAATTTTCTTGCTGTAATAATGTGACTGTATTTTTAAGGCTCTCTATTTGATCATAACCAGTTACTAATTCATCTACAACAACAACCATTTTTTTATTGTACGAGTACAATTGCATATGTATTTTAAGTTTCTCATACCTTGCAACTTCAGCAACTCGCTATTTGCTAAAGGTAATGCCGCCTGTACAGACTTTTCCACAGTTAACGGGCTTTGCAATTTAGGTATGTGTGATTCAAGATCAATTACTTTTTGCTGCAGAATTTGATTTTCCTTTTCTAAATTTCTGAAAATTTAATGAAATATCTTTTTCAATAGCTAACAACCATATATATTACTTCTGCAGATTTCAATTAAATGTGTTACCTTATTGTTTTTATATACTACTCAACATTTAATAATATTATGTAACACGCAACCCTTGCAAACACTAATCTGGTGCGAGAATTGAGGCATCGGCCGATATATTTTTAAATTAAAATTCAACGAAAATAACTAAAACAGCGACATTCTTTTGGTTTTACCTTTAATCGATGTTACACTTTTAGTAAAATTTTTCCAATACACACTCTTCGCACTTGACATTCTCCCTAAGAAAAGTATTTGTTATCTCTTGAAAACAAATCGGGAAATAAAAGAACTTTCACACTGATCTAATACATGCATAGCGTGTTTTAGGTTGCGGGAAATCAGCAATCAGCAGTAAGCGAAAAGATATGTCCTCTCCGAATATAAGGAAAAAAGGAATAACATAACATTTATTAACTGCCACGCACCAACAGAAGAGGCAGATCAAGAGACAAAAGAAAGTTTTTACGAGATGCTAGAGAACGTAACCAGTGTCTCTCTCCCCAAGGAGATGTGAAAATAGTTTTAGGAGATAGGACAACACAACAAGCACGATATGAGCAACAACAATGGAATTAAAATCATTGATTTAGCAATTAGTAATGGCATGATTATAAAAAGCACCTGCTTTTCACATAAAACCATACATAAAGAGCCATGGCAATCACTCAATGGGAATACAAAACACCAAATCGACCACGTACTGATTGATAAAAGACATGCACTTAACATTATGGACATAAGAAGATAGCATGGAACAGACATATACTCCGATCACTTCCTGGTAAAGGGAATCTATAGACAAAATGGTAAAATGACGTATAAGAATAACAGCAATAAGGTACAACAAAGAAAAATACCCAGGTATAATTTAGAAACACTGATACAAGACGATAACACAAAAATCAACTACCATAAGAAAGTAAATAACATGTTAAATAACAGAGAAGAAAGAGAAGGAGCGAAAACGATAGAAGATAAGTGGCACGAAATAAAGGAATGTGTAAACAATGCCGCAAAAGAGACCCTGGGTGAAAGACAAAAAAGAGCATGGAATAAATGGTATGACGAAGAATGCAAGGAAGCACACAAAGAACAAAAAAAAGCAAGAGAAAAAATGCTGCAAAGAAAAACAAGACAAACAGCTGAAAACTACCAAGACAAGAGAAGACAACCACACTACATATGCAGAAGAAAGAAAAGAAAATATGAATCAAAGCAGTTAGAAGCAATGGAAAGAGAATATCAGCAAAAGAATAGTAGGAAATTCTATAAAGACCTAAAAAAGAACAAAAAAAATCAAACCAGAACAAAATACATAAAAGATAAACAAGGGACAATGCTAGGAAATGAAGAAGAAATCATGAGTAGATGGGAGGAATTCTTTAAAGAAGAATTAAACAGGGAAAATATCGAAGAAGAAAAAGAAAAAGAAGAAAAACTGTCTGAGCACATGCAATTATATGGACCCTGTATAAACATCAAAGCCACCACATTTCAAGAAATAGAAGAGATAATCAAAGCATTAAAAAATAACAAGGCACCAGGAGAGGACAAATTATACGTCGAGTTGATTAAATATGCTGGAGATAAAATGAGCCAAAAAATACACAAGCTGATTACGAAATATGGGAAAAAGAAAGATGCCAAGAAAATGGAATAGTGCCTTGATTTGCCTGATCTTCAAAAAAGGCGACAAGTTAACATGCGAAAATTACAGAAGCATTTCTCTACTTAGCATAATGTATAAAATCTTCACAAGGAGTATAGCAGAGAAAATAGTACAGTATGTAGAGCAAATTCTGGGTGATTACCAGAGTGGGTTCAGAAATAATAGATCTATTTCGGACCATATATTCACAATAAGAAGAATCCTGGAGAAGAGTTATGAATACAACATAGAGGTTCATCCCCTCTACATAGACTTCCGAAAGGCATACGATAGTGTAAAGTGAGAGTACCTGGAGACAACAATGAGGGATCTAGGGATACCGGATAAATTAATTAAAATGACAGTGATGACACTGCAATACAAACAAAGTAAGGTAAAAATAGGGAGAGCCACATCACAAGAGTTTGAAATAAACAAAGACCTCAGACAGGGAGACCCTCTATCAATATCTCTGTTTAATATTGTATTAAAGAAAGGCATTAGAGCTATTAACTACAATCCCGGAGGTTCATTGTATAATAGATCAGTACAATACCTGGCATATGCAGATGAAGTTATTATACTGGCAAGAACAAAAAAGGCGCTCACAACCGCATTTAATGAATTAGAAAGAGAAATGGCAAAAGCAGGACTCAAAACCAACAACCAAAAAACAAAGTATATGCAGCAGACGAGAGAGGAAAGAAAAAGACAACCAGAAGCAATACATTTGAGGAACAAGAGTGTCGAAAAAGTGGAACGATTTAAGTATCTAGGAAGTATACTAACGGAAACAAATAACACCAAAGCAGATATAGGGGCAAGAATCTGTGCAGGAAACAGATGTTACTACTCATTACAAAAATACTTTAAGTCTCGCATGTTATCTAGAAATGCAAAACTAAAGATCTATAAGACCATAATACGAGTCACAGCGACATACACATCACAGACGTGAGTCCTGACAGAAGAGGATAAGAACAGGTTATTAATTTTCGAAAGGAACATTCTCAGGAAAATGTTTGGACCGACAAATGATGCTGGTGTTTGGAGGAGACGCATGAAACATGAATTAAAAGAACTATATAAAAAATCTGATATAGTGGCAATAATAAAAAGCCATAGAATAGCATGGTTGGGACACTTGCATAGGATGCAGCAAAGTAGAGCTCCCAAAACAGCTTTAGAAAAGAAGTCGTAGGGAAGATACTTAGGAGGAAGGCCTAGAAAGAGGGGGCTACATGATGTAGAAGGCTCTTTGAAGAGCTGTACTGCCAAGAAGAAATCAGCAACAATAAAAAATAGTCCAATATAAGAAGTCCTTTAGGCCGATACACTTGATTGTTCGAAAGATTACGACAAAATATTACTAAATTATTGAAAATCCCTGGTATAACACGACACTATTGCAATGCGGCCACTCTCTAACACAGCTATAAATTTGAAAACTCCTATACAATAACGAAAACAAAACAAAATGGTCTCTTTTAGTGGTGCTCAGCCATGATGTAGAAGAAAAAAAATTTACTTGCATTATTTAACATTAATGTATGTTTGACCAATCACGGATACACTTTTAGTAAGAATATTTCTGATAAGTTACACAAAATATGTAGTTTTTACAGATCTAACACTGTTTTTTTGTAAAAGACATATAGGGTTTCCAAGTCCCAGGACCTGAAGTGCTTTCGGGACTTACGAGCTAAATTTTAAGTCCCGGGACTAGTCCTAAAGATTCCAAAAATGGCCCAGACAAGGCAAAAGTGTTTAGATGGAATGCAAAATTCCAAAAAGAAACAAGTGTTTTAAGTTAAATAAAGTAATTTTTATATAAATATTGGTAGTGTAATTTTATCACTGGTATTTAAATACATATTGGTAGTATAGTATAATTTATACTAAACAAGTGGAAATAACGAAGAAATAAATTATTTTGACATAAAATACGATCTTAGAGCTACAAGGACATTTAAGGACTCATCCCCTAATTTCGAACGGATTTTCATAGAAAAATATCCTGCCACTGAAAATGCTCTCTCGGATTCCAAGGTGATAGATATAAAATACCTCTCTTGTCTACGCAAAATGTAAATAATGCAAAATGTGCACGAGGCATGAGTAGTACGTCAGACGCCGCTAAATACCTGATATCGTATACTCGTACACATGTTACCATGGTCCCGAGACTTAGCCTGTGGTGGCTGTGATCCCGGGACTCGCTTTCCTTTGTAGAATCCTGGGACCGGATCCAGGTACTGGAAACCCTAATCGCATAACACAGTGTTTTTAGAAACTTCACCACCGTGTTATACAGGGTTGCTTGTACTCATAAATGGTAATACATAAACTAAAACTCTTCTTAACAATAACAACAAAAACCATGTCAATATACATACTGAAATAACGCATAATCGGATAGTAACTGATCATTTTTTTCCTTTAGAAGATCCCTGTAAACAATACAAGTTATTAATAGAAATTAGATAATATAATTAATTGAAACTTGCCGTTCCTTTTCATTATGACTTAATTTCCGTATTAGCATATCTCGGTCTGTAGTCGATTTCCTAGTATTTTAAAAACAAGTCTTATTAATAATAATTAACTATATTAAATACCACTTTATACTTACTCCAATTGCTTTTCAATTTCCTTTAGTTTAGAATGAAGCACATCTTTCTCGTTTTCAAAAGAACTACAAAAAACAAAAATCTAATAACATTTTGTAGATAAGTATTTATAAACTTGGTAATACTGTTGTAAAACATGCAAATGTTACTTTCAAATACATCTTAAAAATTGTGGTTATTGTCGCTGCTGAAAACTCTAATATGCAATAGCAATAGAATAAATTAACGATAATATTAGAACACTTCAAGCCGGATAGAGAGCTGTGAATACCCCGTAACCAATAGCATTCAACAGGCCGGCAAAGTTACCTCGGAAGGAGTGAGTTAACACTAAAATTATCAAAACCAAATAAGGACACCACCAACTTGATTGTTCAACAACTCGCGAATCTAAGTTACCGGTGATATGGTAATCGAAACTTACAATGAAGGGGCTATATCAAAAATACACTTCTTGTATGCAGGCTCTTTGGCAAGTTTAACCTATTACAACAAGGATAAGAAAAATTTGGCACAATTAAAGTAATTTTTTATATCCAATATATACAGGGTGTAACACCATCATGTCATAAACATTAGGGTGTATTTTATAACTCAAAATAAAAAAATAGTTCCTATAAACATATGTCCGAAAATGTGTCTTAAAGGAGCTACAGCCGTAAGAAGGGTAATAGAAAAGGACGGATTTTATTTAGTTAAAATAATACGAGGATATGAGATTGAAAAAAATGGCATATGGTTCAAAAGGAATAGTTTATGCACGAGTAGAGGGAGATTTTATAACATAACTTTTAACAGTTAATTTATTGGTGAATTCTGGTTAGATATTCGAAAAGGTTAGACTTCTTTACATAAAAAAGATACTCTTATTTGGAATCGCTGAGAGCAGCATTCTCGAGAAAAGCAAACTTAAAGGTTAAAATTCACTAGTCAAAAGCAATCTGCTCATAGCTATACAGCGTCTCAGGGTGACATAAAGCGTGGAGAGGATAGGGAATGTTTTCCTTATGGGAATTTCGCTCCGACATTGCCAGTTTTATGATGGTATAAGTTTACTGAAATAAACGAAAACCACAAGTTCCACTGACAAAACCTACCAGGTAATGAGGGATTATAGTTAAGCTGTCTTTATTACAATAGCCGAGTTTGTTTGTCTGTGATCGGTGGGTTTTTTCTACAGAACACTTTTGTGGAGACATATGGCAACGCTGTTTGTTGCTGTTTGCCATAAGGCTCTGTACTGTCTAGTCACCCTGAGACGCAGTTTAATATACAAGATGTTATGGAAATGAGTGCAAATATTTTAACCAGTGATAGAGCTCACCAAAATGAACAACTTTTCTATTTATCGTTTTTAATCTAATCGCATATTTTTTCAATAATTTATCTCCCCTAAATTTGACAAGCCGCTTGGTCAGCAAATCTAAGTTAAAGGTGAACGACACAAGGTATATTAAAACTGCAAAGTTCTTGCACAAAAAACATGCGGTCAATAACTTACCTACCTCAATTGATAAGGAACGTTGGTGACCAGATGTGAACTATAGGTTTTATCAGTGTGCGTTTAAATTAAAATATTATTCCATAGGCGGGTATGCATTTTTAGAGTAAAACTGTTTTGAATTTTAACTCAGTTTTGGGGGCGTTTTTGAAAAAATGATAAATGGAGAAGTTGTTCAGTTTAGCAAGTTCTATTACAAGTTAAAATATTTGCACTCATTTCCATAACACCCTGTATAGATGTGTTTTTCTGTTAACCCATCTCAAAGCTGTAACTCCTCTAAGACGCAGTTCCGGACCTATATTCATAGGAACTTTTATGCTTATTTTGAGTCATAGAATAACATATGATGAGAAAGCAGTTCCTAGTACCAAATTAAAATATCGAATCTGTGATATTTAAATGTAAATAAATGAGGCGAATCCAATATTAAACTCACGCCATGATCACGTAACCTTCACAGTGTAATGTTAGTTTCAAATACTTGCTTACCACACATATGCACAGAGCTCAAAGTACGTAAGGAATACACATAAATAATAATACAAAAATTTCAATAAAGTAAGTTCTCAAAATAATTTATATCAATTTACTTTAAAATACAATAAAATACTTAACTAGAAACTTCCATCTAACAGCCTTCTTCTAAAATTCAAATCTAGAAGGCCCCCATCAGCCCCATATATAAATCCATATACAAAAATGCAAAACATCCAAACATTCTACAATCTTTTAGGTGTAAATACCAAAATCTTTCATACAAAAAACACAAAGGACATATATGCAAAAACACTAATTCCACCATTACGGACACATTAAAAGCCCTGTAACAGTAAAGCGTTGTTTCAAGACATGGAGTCCTCTCATAACACTTACTTCTATTGTGGATCAGTTTAATGCTACAACCTCCAGAGAAGGTTTAGGCTTATCAAAAACCATTTAGAATGGGATTAAAAAGACGTAAAGTAAAAGTGCCAAAAACATGCCTTCACAGCCTGACGCACTTTCCCACACCTCACCACTAACCAACAAAATTTGGGAAAACTAATGGGGGAACATCAAACATAAAATCTTTAAAATTCCTGTTTTGCAATCTTTAATGAATTTCAATATACCGGGTAACAATGAGACTAGGGCCATGCTTATATCTTTTTTATTTATTAATAGATTTAGATAAAATTTTATACCAAGATGCTAGACATAATTTCTGATTGGCTGATAGATATAGTCAAAATGACTGACTTCCGGTTTTACGGGAAATGATACTAACTTTGATTTTTCAAATAGAACACCCTGTATATTTTATGTTTTTCTGAATCTACGAGTCAAACTACATATAATAGTCTTGCCAAATTACATTTTTTTTTTAACAAAAAAAGTATTTTTTCAATTTTTATTTTTTACCATAGTAGGCCTTGACTTGGAAAAATCTATTCTGATTGACTCTAGCAACTCTTAATAATAGCTATTTTATCAATAAGGTCAATAACAAACCTTTAATAAAAGAATATAATTTGCTAAACTCGTTTTTTAAGAAAAAGTCACTTTTTTTAAATGGCACCTACCAAGGGCCATCTTGCCATTAAACAGCAAATTTAATTACCATTCTAACGATATGCATCATGCACTACTTTATCTTTATCTGAAATTGAAAATTAATTAATTAATTTTTTTTTTATATTTTTATGTAATAACTAATAATACCAAAGCAAAAGTTGGCAACACTGTTGTATGTAATTTGAGTCGTAGATTCCGAAAACATAAAACATATAGAGTGATCTATTTAAAGAACCAAAGTTAGTGTCACATCCGGTTTCACCGGAAGTGACACTAACATTGGTTTTTTAAATAGATTTAAACAAATAATTAATTCATTCATTTTCAGTTTCAGATAAAGATAAAGTAGTGCATGATACATATCGTTAGATTGGTAATTACATTTTCTATCCAATGACAAGATGGCCCTTAGTAGGTGCCATTTAAAAAAAGTGACTTTTTCTTAAAAAACGAGTTTAGAAAATTATATTCTTTTATTAAAGATTTGTTATTGACCTTATTGATAAAATAGCTATTTTTAAGAGTTGCTAGAGTCAATTAGAATAGATTTTTCCAAGTCAAGGCCTTCTATGGTAAAAAATAAAAATTAAACAAATATTTTTTTTGTTTAAAAAAATTGAAATTTGGCAACACTGTCATATGTAATTTTACTCGTAGATTCAGAAAAACATAAAATATACAGGGTGTTCCATTTAAAAAATCAAAGTTAGTATAATTTCCGGTAAAACCGGAAGTCAGTCATTTTGACTATATCTATCAGCCAATCACAAATTATGTCTAGTATCTTGGTGTAAAATTTTATCCAAATCGATTCATAAATAAAGAAGATATAAACATGGCCCTAGTCTCATTGTCACCCGGTATATCAATGCGTGTTATTAATAATTCATCAAGTCTGCTGTATGATGTTGATAATAATTGCGTAGAAAATTATAATTCTATAGTTAGTAAGCTAGTTGGAGAGAAAAGAATTAATTTTTTACACACGGTTCTTACAAAACCTGCTGCAAAGCATCAGCTATTGGTTACAATCGTGGCTCATCTGTTAACATCATACAAGAAAATTTTCCTGGTGGTGAAGTAGGTAAATACACCTAGTGTTATGCTAATAAATTAAGAGAGTTCATACATCTTCCATTAAAAAAAAACACAATGCGTTGTAACGAGATTTTGATTACGGCGCTGTCAGAAACTGTGAACGACATGGCAAAAAAATGAATTTTTACGTTCTTATGCTGAAGAAGATAGCAAAAATGTCTTTAATAATACTGGACGAAGTAGGAATCCAACATGGCAAAAGGAAAGACAAAACCAACAAACAGCCTGCAATTATGGGAATGTATGCAAATGCTCAATATACTATGTGAACAAGGATATAGGGTTTGGCCTTACCTGTTGGCGAAAGTTCTATTAGATATTTTGCCGGCTGGTAAATATCGGCCTAATTTGGCTAACTAGTCGAGAGGGTCGGGGTTCCAGCAAAGCTGCAACAAAACTAAGGGAGAGGGCGCCAGGCCCTCGACGTTGAGTAATCTTTGCGTCGGACCTCCACAACGTAAGAGATAATTCCAGAAAAACAAATTAGCAAAGACCAAATAACTCGTAACAGCATTTATTTAAATAATTGGTACTATAATGCAACACAATAACAAAGACTAGACGAACATGGACAGGCAAATCGACAATCAAAAGCCATCAGAACTATACAAACAAATCAATAACACAGCAATAACCAAATATCCACACAAACCAATAAACAACCTAAAACACATTAAAATTGACAAAAGGCACTGCCTCAATATCTGTAAAACCATTTCATTCATGGACTAATAATAAAACAACCTAAGCTGTAAGCTATCGCGAACAAAGAAAACAAGTTGCCACTCAATTGGCAATGCAGGTACAAAAATTCGCACGCACCCTGTGAGGCAGAGTGCGGCAAAGTCAGAGCTATGCAAGCAAAAAGACTAACTACTATCCCGAATGTTAGCTTGAACTTAATTGTGACAGTGTCAAGATTTTGAAGGGTCAAAACCCCCTTATGGTTGTGTGATCAAACAGGACGAGGCGATTTCTGTCATAAACTCATCATGCTTTTTATGACCACTCAAAACAACGGCTTGTATATGCTCCTGACAAAGTTAAAATAACAAGTTGCAAAATCGCTTCACAAATATTCAATTTTCAAGCATTAAACTACTGCAGGCGTTTCGCTAGCCACAACCTATTGTCGTAAGACGTTTGCTTAAATACGCGATGGCGATTACAGAATTAACCTCCACAACTAAATTTGTTAAATACAGTAGTTATTGTTTTGTGAAATACAGCTAGCCTATAATCTGGGTAAGTTTAACTGTCCTAAAAGGGCTTAATAGCATAACTGAATGTTACATCACGTTACAGGGCCCAATTCAAAACGACCTTCATCACATTTGCTGCAGGCCAACGGTAAGCAAACTTAAACGTAGCACCCAATACCACGAATATCTAAAAGCTCATACCCAGAGCGTGGCTAATACAGCTGCCACAAAAATTTAATCTACAACTACATGAGGCACGAATTGAACGGTATGCCCTAATGCTACCTATACAATCAATTTACTATAACAAATACTGAATGAAATGCCTACAATGAACTAGGCGGTTGGTTAGTTTGCTAACATAAATACACACCCCCCAAATCATGTTTTGTACGATTCACACAGATGCGGCTGTCCAGGGCCGAACGCAAGCCACCAACTTCTCCGGGGCACCTAGTGCGTCAAGGACACAGGGAGCAGAATAGGCGCCGACTTCCAGCAGCGTAGCGAGTATCGCAGGGAGGACGGCAAACAGGCCGCAGACAGGCGATGCAAGCATCAATTGCCCCAATACACATAGCAACAATCGAGGTAAAAGAACCCATTCCAGCTAACAATTCATTTCCCAGGGTCGAATAAAATGGCTAAAAATACAAGTTTTCCAGATAGACTACGGCGCTCAAAGGAGGAGATCGTAGGCAAACACCAACTACAAACCTTAAGGTGTAATGCAGCCATCTCGTACAGTCAGGGGTGCGAAGAAAGAACGTCCCAGCAAAACCATCTGAGACGAAGCGAATGCCGGTGATATCAGCACCAATCTCCGGAACATTCCAACAGGGGTTAAGAAGCCTCCATACCCTTCCAACAATGAAGATGGCTATCAAAGCCATGAGACTAGATCCCCAAGGGAAGCGATTCAAACTTACACAACGCAAGACTTGCCAGGAAATGGCCGAGAAATGCTCAAAAACAGCCCAATTCAGCTTATCAGAGTTCCAAAAATTGTAACGTTGGCCAACAGAAAAACCAAAGAATGCAGAGTGTGCTTTGAAATGATAAAGACAGTGCTGTACTCTGTTTGAATTTGAAACTGATGGTAGTATGGTTGCCTAACCATTCAGTGAAAATTATTGTATTTTTACGAAATAAATGTAAATTGCCAATCTGATTAATTATTTCAACTATTATATATGTGAAAACGACAACTAATACACGAAATTTGGTAAAATCTATATTAAATACGACTAAGAACGTAAAATTGAAATATTTGGAATACAGCATAACAACAGAAAATGAAGCAAATTAGCTCTTTTCCAGCACAACAAATATTACAGTACAGGCTTCCTCGATTTTTATTGATGAAGAATATCCCTTTACAGGTGCATCACCAGACAGAATTATCAATGATGCATACTGGAAATAAAATGTCCATATAGTTCACGAACTGTTGCAATAACAGAAGCTCTTAAAAAACTAATTACATATTGTGAACCACCACGCACGAACTAAAAGCAAGTTTTATGAGAAACTAGGAAAAACAGTAGAGGAAATACCTACGTACAATATAAAAATAGTGTTGGGAGATGCAAATGCGCAAGTGAGGCAAGAAGTAAGATATAAAAGTATAACAGGTAGTAAAATTAAACACTCCCAAAGCAACTCCAATGGGGAAAAAAATTAATTGAATTCGCGACTGAGTTTCACATGAAAATCATAAACACTGAATGGAAGTACTGTAAATTAAAATGACCATATTCTAATAGAAAGAAAATACATGAAATGCATACAAGACGTAAGAAGCTACAGAGAAGCAGACGTAGATTACGATCACTACTTGGTTAGAATAAAGATCAGGCAAGAAATACCAAGAGTAGAGAATAAAGAACGAAGAAATATGAAGAACTGTATGCCTATTGCAAAGAGAAGAAGTTCAAGGATTATTTGAAGAGAGAATGGCAACAAAGTTTCAAGAATTGGGAGTAGCACAAAATATAGAAGATGAATGGAATAAAATACAGGAAGTGAGCCAAGAGGAAGCTGAACAAATACTACAGGTAGAAAAAAGCAAGGGAAAAAGCAAAGATTTGTTTGATGAAGAATGTAATGAGCAATATGAAGAAGAAAAAAAGCAAGGCTAGAAATGGAAAACACAAAAACAACAGAGACAAAAAGAAAGTAACAAGTAGAACGAGAAAGGCTGAAAACAATTTGCAGAAGTAAAAAAAGACAGAGTAGAGAAGAGAAACTGATAAAAATAGAAAACTTTAGCAATAAAGAAATAAGGAACTTCTATTAAGAAACAAAAAAAGAGAAACAAGGTTACCACAGGAGAAAAACAAGAAGATCTGATACGAGGAATCGATGAGAAACTGGAATAATGGGTGGAATATTTCCAAGAGATTTTAAATGAAAATCAGGAAATCCCAGAACAATAAAAGAAGTACACGAGAGGTGGTGAAGCATTAGAAGTCCGCAGCTATCAAGAAATAAAAACAATAATGATGAAGACGAAAAATAATAAAAGCCCGGAAGAAAACGGAGTAGCAGCAGGAATCACAAAGGAGGAAGAGAGGCTCTACAGAAAAGAATATATGAAGTACTAGCGAAAGTGTGGAGGAAAGAAACAATGTCAGCTAAGTGGAATGAAGCCATTGTCTACCCAGTACATTAGAAAGGGGAAATAACAAAGTGTGAAAACTACTGAGGGATCTCACTGTTAGATGTAGTGTATCAAATACTAGTGATAACACTTCGCAATCAAATTGTAGAAAAAACGGAGACGGTGATAGGGGAGTATCAAGGTGGGTTTCGGGTAGGAAGGGCAGTAAGCTATCAAATATTCACAATGAAACAAATACTTAGCAACCACCTATAAAAAGAAGTTAAAATGGTGCATGTTATTTATTGACTTTAAAAATGCATATGACACGGTAAGAAGAGAAGGATTTTATAATGCGATGAAAGACTTTCGAATACCCGATAAATTAATCGGGCTAACAAAAATGACTTTAAATAAAACAAAGTGTACGGTAGTGATCGACGGAAGATATCTAAGGATTTCAATGTAAATCGAGGTTTACGTCAAGGTGATCCAATTTCAACAGCTCTCTTCAATAGAGTATTGGAAAAGATGTTAAGAAAAAGCAATATTCATACCTATGGAATGATATACAGTAGAACTCGGTTATAACGAATTCCACGGGACCGCTATATTTGTTCGTAATAACCGTTATTCGTTATACCCAAGGTCATAATTTGAGCAAATTTCCAACTTCCGTATAATTTCTACTTTTTCGGAAACCGATAAAGTTTTTCGTTTGACTCCCGACATTTTTCCACAACTAGAAAATGCGTAGGTGCATACGGAATGTCAGTAAAGGAACGACCAAGATACATCCACTTGAAGATTTTTGCAACTCTTTTTGTTGCGTTATAGGCCAACGTCTTATAGCTATTGTATTTTTAATCCTGTAAAGGGTTTTGTTAAATACAATAGCTAAGACGTGGCTATGACGCAACACTTTCGTTTTGCAGAATGCGATAACAGAACTGAGCCATAACATCGGGCGAAACCCATTATCGCTTTTCGAAGAACTGGATCCTGCAGGTAGCTGCTGGATTTTAAGAAAAACGGAGTTGCTTACAATGCCCACTATCTCGCGCTATTGTACAGAGTGCTAGAGAGAGCTAGAGAAAGTGGCCTACTACAAAATTTAACTGACCACTATTTTCCTAGAAAACCTTTCTTATTATAATGTTGCCACAACAAAATACCTAATATCTTTCGGTTACATTTTATTAGGAGATGAAAACGATCAGTTCTGATAATGTATTCTTAAATTTTGGTTCGTTATTCCCGTGAAACGAATTCGTATTAAACATGAAATACATGCATTACATCAAATGTAATTCAAATATACCTTCAAAATTATTCGTTATAAACGTGAATTCGCTGTAACCGTGATCGTTAAAAGCGAGTTCTACTGTACCAACATAGGCAACAGTGCGTAGCATATGCAGACGACATCGTATTACTGACAAGATCAAAAGAAGAACTGCAAAGAGTATTTTGCAGGACTATTTTGTAGAAAAAAAGATGGTACCAAATTGTAGGCAATTTTAGTAGCAAATTTCAATCTTTAGGTTCAGTTTTCTTGAAAACTATGCTCTCAGCGATCCCAAACAAGACTACCTTTTGTATGTAAAAAAGTCTCATCTTTTTTATTGTCTAACCAGAATTGATTAACATTTTGACTGTAACCCCACCTGTCCACTTACATTTTATAGGTACACCTGTCCACTTAAAAATTAAATTTCATATTTTGCTGGAAACTATTTTTTTTTATAAAAAATCACAAATTTGGGAAGAAGCAGTTTCAAATTGTTATAGAAATTCGAGGAGAATAGATAAATTTCAAGTATTTAAAATACCAGTTTTGACATTCCAGATTTCCAGGATGGTAGACACCCTGCAGTTTCATACAGCTTAAAAATCCTGAAAGTCAGCCATAAAACTTGTCCCAGATACTTTTGCACACAATGGTACATCCTACTGCAAGACACCTGCATATCAGATATAAGGATTTCTAATAATAAACATGCATATAAACAAATATGTTACATACCTCAGTATTTGCAGATGTTGATGTGCTTCTTTAAGTTGTTCTCCTTGAGCATCAAATGTTTCTTTTAATTTTTGATTTTCAGAGCTTAAAAGCCAATTTTTTCCTAAAAATTTTCCTTAATTGAAATTTCTAAAGATTGTCAAATTATTTTACTTGAATTCTTCTGCAACTGCTTTTCTCACATTTTCGCATAAAGTATCAGTCCTTTCGTTATATTCACGTATTTTCCTCAGCTCCTCTTCCAATGGCTTCCTATAAGCATAATAAATGCAACATCTCTATACTTGTACTTGAATACTGTTTATTTCAGAAAATACATTACCTACTCTATCAGTGTTCTTTCTTAATTCTTCCACGGTTTTTTGAAGTTCCTTACATTGATTTAGGCTCTGCTCAAAATTGTCACGTAATTTATCTATAAACACATCCTTTTGTGTCGAGCTATTCTTTTGTTCTTGTAGGTTGTCTTTCAATTCTGTTATCAATTCCTTGTATTGGCGATCCTAAATATTACACAGGATTAATAAGTACCCTAATCACATATTAACATATTAACTATTAGGTAGGGCTGCAACGAGCCCTAGTTTTTTACTTGACCGAGTACTCGGCCGCCGAGTAGCAGAATGTTTTATCTTTTAGTATGCTTTGACAAAGCCTTTTAAAAAGACAACTAGGTATTTTAGTTCAGAGATGGCTCTAATATCAGAAGTAATACCAAGTGTAAGGACTCTGAAAAACTATCTTTTAGAATGTAAGAAGAATTTAGTGGGAACCATGAAAGATAGTCTAATTAAAGGTTTGGATAGCCGTTTTAATAATATAGACTTATATTCCAATTATTCTATCGCCACTTTATTAGACCCCAGGTTCAAATATATATTTTTCATAGGCAGTTGCAAAAATGCGATTAATTAAAGAGATCAGTGTTTTTAGGAGAGATCATGTTTATGTCCAGCCCGAAAAAGCAAATATAACAAATGTTGTAGAAAATAGTTTATCAGCCTCTGGCGATGATGATATTCCAGTGAACATTCTTATTCCAATGACTAAAAAAATGAAGCCCGAAACTTCTATTTGGGATATGTTTTCTCCTACTGCTTCAGCGTCAATTTCCAGCTCTTCAAGTCACGTCTTATCAACAAGGGAAATATTGCAAACTGAAATTGATACTTACTTGAAATTACCTATAATTGATTGAACACGATCACCATTCCATTGGTGACTAGTTAATCAAAATAATTTACCACATTTAGTCAAGACTATGAAGCAGTACTTATCTGCTTCATCATCCACCATTTTTAGTGAAAGACTTTTTTGAGAGACGGGAAACGTCTTTGAGTCACTTGAATATTTGAGTCCACTAGCTGCAAAGCTCTGTATTTGCACAAAATACAAAAAATGAAATATTGGTATCAATGGATTCGGTGTTTTATGGAGTATAACATAGTGAAATATTAAAGATGCATAACTCAGAATTTTACATTGTAGAGGCATGTAAAAACCGATGTCAGATGCAAAAGTCAGTGAAAATATGAGCATGTTAGATGCAAAACACTGTGTTTTTATTTTTACCAATCACGGCTCAAAATTCACGTCACATGACCCTGTCCACTTCTTGATATGACAGGTGTTTATTGATTCTTTGTTAGTTAAAGAACCATTACTGAATTTACTAGAGAAGGGACCTAAAATTGGAATTCTACAAAATTATTGATTGTACTAAAGAAGATACAGACGAAGAAATCCAGGAAGATACTGAAACTGACAACGAAAATTTCAGTGAAAATGAAGAGCTGCAACTTTAAACAGTGAAACTAAAATTATTTGTACACCCCAAAAATTCAAAATTGAGTTTTCAACAGATCTTCACGTTTCAGAGTCCCCTGAAACCAAAAAAAAAAATTTTTTTTCATTGGTCTGTCTGTGTGTGTATGTGTGTCTGTGAACAGAATATCTCAAAAACGAAAAAAGGTATGGGGTTGAAACTTCATATATAAGTTTTGTGTACTATGTAGATGCGACAGCAAGCTTTTGAAGAAAATCGTATAACCGGAAGTAGGTGTTCACTCTTGTGATTTTTCAGTTTTTTTCGATTTCTTCAAAAACGGCTCTAACGATTTTTTTCCAACTTCTCATTTTTACTAGATTTTTAATGTGTATTGATGTGAGACTGCTTTGGTTACATGATCAAAGTCCTAATTAGAATTTTGCCGAGACTAAGGAGTTCCAATCCTAGCAAGGAACCTTTTATATGCTACACATCGTAGTAACATGGAACCCACGGCTTTACATCACTTCCGAATGATAACATTCTGTAGAGGCTTTCATTCGCATTTTGATTTTGCTTTAACTTTGGACGTACAAAATAAAATAGTTCTACAAAAAATATAACTTTTGGTACCGTGTTAATTAAACAATCTGTACATAGTCAATTATGAATTGGTAAAGGTAAAACTATAATTGACTTTAAAAATTTGGTCGTTATTCAGATGCAAAACTAAGCGAAATTGTAAGTTAGATGCAAAACTATGAAAGTTTATTTTTAAAACACAGCTTACTTTAAAACATTTTCAAGCAAAATAAGATAATATTAACTCTGTTGGTTGTAGTGCGATCTATTGGGCCACTTTTGCAGGTCGAGTAGTGTAACAAACGAGACGTAACAGTTTTTTGCCTCTAGCAAAAATTCACTAATAGTGTCAACGCAGAGTTTTACATCTAGTGGGCTCATTTGTATCATACCCTTGCTATTCTTAATTACAAGTATTGAATTAAGAATTTGATTATTGATGACCGGATTACATATTTTATGTTAGTAAATTTAGTTACGATAATTGTTAGTAATATGGTTATGTTATCTCACTTCATACTGTTTCTTTTTCTGACAGCGCTCCCCAAATGTTTGTTCGTTCTATAGTTGTCGGTTAAGAATACAGATAAAAATTACGTCTACTTTTTGTTACTCGGCCGAGTAGTGAATATAAGACCGAGTACCGAGTAGTCATTACTCGGTGAAAATTTTGACCGAGCACTGAGTACACAAGCTACTCATTGCAGCCCTACTATTAGGCATGTTCTAACGTTCTCTCACATAAAATTTCAATTCATTATATAATTCTCTCAGAAACTGACATTTAATTTAAGAAGAAAAGTTAAAGATTAAAACTTTCCAATGGTGAAAAAAGTAGTATAGGTTGAGGTCGATTGTTTTCTTTACAGGGAGCTAAATTCTGTTATAACTGAGCTCAATGCCATAGCTTTATGCATTACATCAAAAAATACTGGTTAACCTTCTTCAATTTTCCTTCGATACAACGAAAGTATTGCTTTGACCTGCAACATTTTATACAAATTTTGTCGCCACCTCTCAATCAATCACCACCCACCCATTGTTTGCAGTAACTTTTCACGAGTCATATCAATTAAATTATTTATTTCACTAGATTATGTGTATTGTGATTGCACAAGACTATTATGAATACAGTTTCCAAATTGGATGTATTTATGAACGCATTCAATAAAATTATTTTGTGAGGAAATATCGGTAATTGGCTTAACACCTCTAATTTTTTTCAGTATTGTTTTAAAGTTTTAACTTTCTCAACTGCTTGTTTCATTCAAATTTGATAAATAATCAAAGTAACAAAAGTAGGTACCTTAAGTTCAGCTACTTCTGCTGCTTTGTTCAATGCAGCTTCCAGTTGTGCTATTTTAATCCTTTGCGACTCCTGATATTCTTTATCGGATGATTTGTTATGAAGTAGAAAATCTTTGTCCATTATGGTTACTTGTTGTTCCAATTGTAAATTTAATTCTCTTAAAAAAACTATTTCTTCATTCAACTGTAAAAAAAATACAGGTGTTACGTGTTGTTTTATTTCAAATGATCGGATATAATTTTCATTAAAAAATTAATTTTAATGTTTCACAAATACGATTAATCAAATATTACAATTCCAAACTGAGTACATGTCATATTTATATTGGTATACAACGTGTCTGACGGCATACAGAACATAGGGTAAATTCAATGGAAAGTTTTGTTAATTTTGTCTGCGCTGTGCAGTGATCCTTCGTCAGATATAGCTCTTTGCGTACATAAAATGTGTTCATTTACATCGCCCTCCTCAAGCTATTTAACCTATATTTTTCAATTTTCAATATGTTGCAATTTACAATTCGTTTTCACTTACAATGCCATTTTTAACAAACGTTAAAGAATTTCCTTAGGTTCCATATGTCGTCAGGCACGCTGTATATATATTTACCTGTGAAACTTTACTTTCTAAGTTTTGTACAGTCTGTTTTGTGCCCTCCAATTGTGCTTCCAATTTTTGTATTTGTTCGGTCTTTTCCACTACAAATATTTTTTTGTTATTCAAATTAGTAATTATACATACATGCATAAAAATAATTTTATAATAATTATTTATCAAAATTTATAATAAACATTACATAACAACATGTATTAGCTTATCCACGATAAACAAGAATTCACAAAGGAATAACACACGGTGGCAAAAGAAACACTAAAAGGACAGCAATTTAATATTTGATTCACTTATTTTTTCAAATTATGAGAAAAAATAAAGATTGACATGTCCTTAATACACAGATGAATCCTAAATGGCAGATAATATTCACACCGCGTGATTCTACATTAAAACCCGAGTTTTATACCAATTTAATGTTAACTTATTAGATGACAAGTTACTGGTCGTCTTAAGTTATATGCCGGTTTGCTTGCCGTAGGATATTTCTAACAAATTCAGTGGAACTTCGTAACAAACTTGTTTTACAAAATTCTGTTTAATGAATTTTTACAGGAATTCCATGTTTTCTGCTCTATTTTACGAATAAAATTCCATTTTTTGCACTAGCTACGTCAAAATAGGGAACAAATAGCTCATATAGATAAAATGCTGTTTTTAAAACAACCCAGTACATCTATTATGCCACTATAAATGAATTTGTTTTACGAAATTTCCATTTAACAATTTTTTTTAGGATTTGGCAACTTTGCTAAATAGAAGTTCCATTGTAGTGATTTCAGGTGTAGTTTAATCAACAGAATAAACATACATACTGTGTGTGTGTTGCTATATTTTCATGATACTGTAAGTGACTAAGATGATTGTAGAAGCACGACACAGTGTTACTAAGTTTGCGAAACTTTAATCAACAATTCTTCCAAAACTATACATGTGGGCCTTACACAGTTTCATGCAGAATAGCATGGTGTATATATTATCCGCCATGAACTCAGTGTAACTACCAAAAACTATGTCAATAATTATTCTTTTTTAAAAGGACGTGATTAAAGCTAATTTGATAATTAAATACAAATGTAAACTATCAAATCAATATACTTATTTTTTTTAATTCGACTATAAAAACATTTTTTCTGAGTTTACTTTGTACACCTACACACACTTTATTTTTAAACCACCATAACTTCTACTTAAATATTGACAATTTAAGCAATGGAATGCAGAAATGCAAGTTTAATTAAATGAACTCCAGTTCCAATTACTTTATTAACAAAAAACAGCAACAGATCACAAAACTTATATATCTATAAAATCTAATTCAATTACAATTTATTGTAATCACTTAATATAAAAATTTAAACATATTTTGGCACCTAGTATATCTCGATAATCTATACTACACTTTTTTAATTACATGATAAAAATGCACACTACTCAACGTCATTAATAGAGCAAGGTCTTATCATATTGAATCATTTATATTTTGCACTGCAAATATATAGCAAGAAAATTATTTTTGTAATGATCGTCCCTCATTATCCAAAATTGTAGATATGCACCATTCAAATTATTGCCATTAGCTTCTCAGTATCTAAATAATCACAATTGCATCCTTTTTGCAATCTTATATCTTGACACGTCAATTCTGTACCTGATAAAAATAGAAATAAATTATTAAAATAATTCATATTTATTACATTGTTGTTCACATTTTCTATTTTAAAAAAAATACTGATCTATGACTCTATCAACTTACCCTACATTACAATACATTTTGCAGCTGATATCAATCATAAAATAATATAAAACCAATGATTTAGAACTGCTATTACTATCTACTCAAGCAGTTACTTTTGTATGTATTTTAAGTAATCAACATTGAATTATATAATAGTAATTTATGTATTTAGTGTGTAAAAAGAGCCATTTTGGTATGAGGATGCGAAAAAGCAACCGAAAAATGACGAATTACAATAATAATTAGATTAGCCATGGCAATGCGTAAACTAAAATGAAGTGACGCGATTATTTCATTAAGACATTATTTACATGGTTGCGATGTTAAAAGGTTACTAGGGAATCGCTAACTTTTCGCATTGACAGTGAGCTTTTAATACTCAATTTTAGAGGTGACCGTAAAAAGATATTTTAAATATTCAATTGAACTTTATAAAACATTGAATCTTACCCAGCAGCCCTTGACCTTCCTTCAAAGAAATATTCTTTCGTTCGTTCTCAATCTCCAACAGGGTAATTTTTTTCTTAGACATTTGCTGCTGCTCCTCGAATTCCAACTTGAGCTTTTCAACTTGTTCATTCAAAGACGTTACTTCACGAACTCGCACTTCATATAACACTTTCAGTTGCTCATTATTATCTGCTTCACGATACTGATCTGTGAAGGAATGCTGATCTGGTAACTCCAAGTTATTGCCCTCGTCAGAATCCATAGAAGTGTAAATCGTACTTTGATAGTCAAAATTAAAATCGTCCATAGCGTGAGTGAGGAGGTTATGAATCTGTAATAGGTACAAATAAAATATCGCTCTTTTACTAGAACAGATATAATCAAAGTTATACAAGAAATTGACTAAACTAATTACTTTTAAAAACTAACCTCTTCTTCCCGTTTTTTACGATCTTTCAATTCTTCTGCTTCTTCTTGATTTTCATTATTTATAGTAATTATGTTACTACCAAACGTCATTTGGTCACTTTCGGTCATTGTTTATAAAGTTTTTATTGAATTTCCGTCTATAATAAACATAAACTACAACTTACAAGTTTGAGCGGTTTTGGCGGTTTAAACATAACCTACAACCTACAACTTCAAATTGAAAGTCAGTACCAGCACCAGCCACAAAACAATACCTAATGTATACAGGGTGTCTCAAAATTAACGCCCGTGCTTCTGAGATTTAATTCAGAGTGGAAAATTTTTCGATTGTCATTTGTTATCGAGTTATTGATGAAAATGTAAATAATATAGCTTCTATCGCCCAGTCGCTCCAATTTGTTGTGTAACATAATTCAATAAGGTGGCTATGGCGATGTTAAAAATTTATTAATCGTTCTGTCGTATTGGTAAGTATTTCCTTCGGTTTTGTGTGCTTACCTGTTGTGAATCCTGCAATGTCCTAGCTCGTATTCACGCTGCTGTGGCGTCACTAGACGAAAATATTCTACAGAGCGTTCGTACTTCAATGATAAATCGTACGAACATTTGCCTTGAAGTAGGTGGCAACCTAACACATTTTATGACAACAGATGTGTAAAATAACTTGTTTTCAAATATTATTCGTTTTTAATAAAGTTTAAAGTTTATATCTTAAATTTTTGTTTTTAATTGATAACTCGATAACAAAAGACAAACGGAAAATTTTCCACTCTTTATTTTCCAGTTCTTTTAGCTCCCTGAATCAAATCCCGGAAGCACGGGCGTCAATTTTGAGACACCCTGTATATTTAATATCTACTATATTGCTAGCGGCTATGAGTGGGGAGGTCAAAACGTAGGTAAAACAGACAACCAAGTCTTGGATGTATTTGGTGAGCAGTGCGCAAGCGCGTCGTCCGCGCGGTGTGGAAGTAATCAAGTTTAAAATTCCCTTCTAAAGGCAAAGCTCGAATTCTCAAGCATGCGCACGAAACGCGTAGTACTCAGAGTGAGACTATGTCGGCGCCGTAATGTTTTCGGCCGTTTCCAGCCCCTACTAGCAATATAGTAAGTAATACAATTACATAAATGACCTAATCTACCAGCCATATATGTATTATACATATATCGCTAGTGGGACCTCGGAACACCAGAAAACATAAGGGCGCCGACATAGTCTCACTTAGAGTATAACATATATATAATACACATATATTGCTGGTAGGGCCTGGAAACTTCAGAAAACATTACGGCGCCAACATAGTCTCACTTGGAGTATAACGCGTCTCGTGCGCATGCGTGAGAATTGTAACTCCGCCTTTAGAAGCGAATTTTAAACTTGACCACTTCCCCATTGGACGGACGGCACCGCCGCGCTTGCGCACAGCTCACCGTATACACGAAGGAGTTGGTTGTGTGTCTCACTTCATCGGTGAGTTTCCCACTCATAGCCGCTAGCAATATAGTAAGTATTAGATATATGGAGTATAACGCGTCTCGTGCGCATGCGTGAGAATTCGAACTCCGCCTTTAGAAGGGAATTTTCAATTTGGTTGGTTCACTTCCCCACCGCGCGGGGACGCGCTTGCGCACAGCTCACCATTATACATTGAAGAGTTGGTTGTCTGTCTCACTTCCTTCGGGAGTTTCCCACTCATAGTAAGTATTACATATATGGTACCAGCGTATCAATCAGCAGTGTTAATTTTAAACCAGAATTCCCTAGTAAATGGTTATATACAGGGTAAGCCATCAACCACTACCCATTTCATGTTATGAAATTGTGAAGCAACTCTGCTCTTTTTAATACTCTACACAGGGTCTCCAAAGGAAAAAAAACGCAAAATAATCACTACGGCAATTAACCCTAGAACGCATACATCTAAGAAAGTTACATTAACGCATATGTGGTGTCGTATACGACACCACACTTTTTTTGTTTAATGAGGCACTTTAAATTTAGTATACGCCTTTTTGAATATCTGGAAGTTAATTTTGACTGCATAGATGCATATTAAAGCGCAAAACGGAAATTAAAATTGTTAAAATACTAATTTATTTATGAGTATGAATAATTTAATTGTTAAATCTAAGAAACTGATCAGGTACTAATATCTACGTTAAACAGTGACAAATAACTACAGTGTGATTTTTAAAAACTCAATTTCAGCAGGCCCTGGATAGCCTGAATCAGTTGGCAATATTGAAGTGTATTGTTGGTGACACTGTCTGTGTCAAAACTGACGCAAAACCTAACCTGCTAACCTCGAATTTGACATAGACACACAGTGTCACCAACAATACATTTCAGTATTGTCAACTGATTCAGGGTATCCAGGGCCTGCTGCCATTGAGTTTTTAAAAAATCACTCGGTAGTCTCTGCTGAGCACATAAATTACGCTGCAGGTTATCAGGTTTTGCGTCAGTTTTATTACAGACTGACGCAAAATCTAACCTGCTAACCTCGAATTTGACATAGACTTACAGTGCCACCAACATATCATTCATACGTTTGAATTTCCACAGCCCGCAGAGGATCATTTTTTGTTGGATCTCTCGATATTTGCATCATAACCTCAAAAAGTTATTTAATGTCAATTGAAATTATTTCTAATTATAAGGGTCACCAACTCTGTTCCTTTTAGTAATTATAGTTAAAATATTATCGAGCGACCTTTGTAATATGTTATTTTGGTTACCTGCTCCACTCTATCTGTTTGGCGGCTCAAGTATAATAGCTAACTGGCAATCCTATAAAGACAGTGGTGATAGCTATTTTAACAAATTTCACTTGGCATTACGTTACTATGAAAATTATGTATATAAACTGACAGATGGCAAGTTGTTACCGACCAACACCTACCGAGAAAACTTGTTACGTGATTGCATAGATGGCGTCATATGCGACACCAAGTAACTTAAAAATTAATTATAAAGCTTGTAACAATTTTTGGAAATTAAAAATGAAAGGGATATATTAACAATACTCTTCTGGAGAGGTACTGAAAATATGAATATGATAACATAACAGCAAATCAGTAAAAACTAGATAGTTAAATAGGTGGTGTCTCATATGACGCCACCTATGCGTTCTAGGGTTAATAACAAAAAGAAAGTAATTTCATACTGATAACAGAGCTTTAGTTTTTATTACAATATTCAGTACCAACCTTATAAAATATCTATACAAGGTAGTGCAGAGATATTGCAACAAATGGGACGTATTTTTAATAATCGCTTCATCAATCTATTCTGGATTCTGATGTTAGTACATTCTTAAAAACTGAAATAGAATTGATCAATTCCACGAACACTTATGTGTCGAGCGGTATAAAAAATCACATTTTTTTACTGCAGCATTTCTAAGACTCGAAGCTATCGCTACTGATTTATTACTGGATAATTCAAGGTTTGATTTTCTATCCTAGACACTCGTTTTCAATTGAAAAATTGTTCCAAATATAAAATCACACTTACCAGTCTCAAAAACATTTCCATTCAATAAGTATCTTTTTTTTATTAAACTACATAATAATCTATTTACAGTATTATAGTGAACTTTAATTTAAGTTCTGGATGGTAATAACTAGTGATGGGCAGAATCGAATACTTTTCAGAATCGAATACATCGCGTTCGAATATTTTTGAGAATCGAATGCAAACAATTCCAATGCAAAATCACAATTCAGATTCGAGTTGCGCTCTCGCGCTCGTACTGGGGGAGTGGTGAGACGCTGCACATCCACAAAGCAAAAATAAAAATTTGTTTTGATTGTAGGCGGTTCAGCTTACCCTATTACTAGAGTGGCTTCAAAGCAAGAAGTACATAGGCGTGGCTACAGTTATGCGCCAATAGACGGTATCAGTGGCGTAGCAATAGGTATTTTTAGGGAGGCACATTAAAATTCCCATTTTAAAGGAAAACTTTTCATGCTGATTTATTTTTGGTTTCAAATGCTAAATAAATTAGCATGTCATAAGAAGTACAAGCTCTACCAGAAGCTCACGAGGCCGCCCTCCGTTAATGGCGCTAAACGCTTTCCGCGGCGGCAGGACTCGCCGTGCGTCATCCGCTGCATTCCGCGCGAGGGATTTTTACTAAATTTGCCCGTTTTGCTGTGAATTTTTGCCAAAGCTGTGCATGGAACTTCGCCATTTGATCGTGGCAGCATTTTAGACAACAGCTGGGAATCTGGCAGAGGGCGCAGGCCAAAGGCTCTTGAATACGCGTGCGACCTGAGAAACTTCGAATATGACGCTACGGACAATAAATGACTAACCCCAATGCGTCATGTAGCTACCAGACTGTAAGGTGCTCGCCCAAACCCCTTTTTGATATTATTAATGGGTTAATAGTCATGGAAACATGTAAACAAAATGACACGACGAACGGCAATGAACTGAATACAACAGCGGAAATCACCTTGTTGAACGTAATGGACTCGTCCGGACGTTTCTAGCGTTCTGCGCATCTATGACGCGGTGTACTTTACAAACTGAAAGACTTCTAACAGATATTTGTTTTTAAATACTTAAATTTATAGTACCGAAAATTAATATATGGAAGGGACTGTTTATAAAATAGTTTTTTTATTGTTGTTACAGGACTCTACGTATTTCTTTTGTATATAGACTGTAGCTGTGCTAGGCTAAAACTAGAACTATTCGAGTTCGAGTGCGAATCGAGTACCAAGTACCAACCGCCGCCAAGCACCGACGCACTCGAATTCAGCATTCGGATCGGTATCGAGATCACGCCCGGTGAGATATACAAACACTGATTCGAATCATTTGAATACACTCAAAGAATACTGTAGTAATTTGCATTCGAATAATCCCATCACTAGTAATAACCATATATTTAAACTACTATATTGCTAGCGGCTATGAGTTGGGAGGTCACAGCATAAGTGAGACAGACAACCAACTGTTCGATATATTTGGTGAGCTGTGCGCAAGTGCGTCGCCACACGGTGGGTAAGTGAACCTCACGGTCAAGTTTAAAATTTGCTTCTAAAGGCGGAGTTCTAATTCTCAGGCATGTGCACGAGTCGCGTAGTACGACGAGTGAGACTATGTCGGCACGGTAATGTTTTCGCGCGTTCCTATGCCCTACTAGCAATATAGTAGTATAAATATATGGTAATAACTACTGCAAGTGGAATATATCGGAACTAATTTAAAAATTTAAACAAAAATGAACTTATTGAACTTTGTTGAAAAAAATCCAAGAAGCAGTTACAATTTCATATTTAGGTTCATTTTTCCATCCTTAAGAAGTTTTTCTAAGTTTTGCCCTTTCTTAAAAAAATAGAGGTACTCTGCTCTTGTACTTTTTCTGATTATTTTTCTACGCTCTAGTGTACATTGTGGTAATTTTTCTAGGTAGAAGTAATCAGCACTTTTGCAGTTTCTTAGTTTGTCAACTTTTTATCACAGTATCGTGATGAAAACATTAATAAACATTTTTCGCATTTGTTGCAAATTTTCAGAACCACACTAAACATGCCCTAGTAATATTAATTTATAAATATCTAAAAAAATATTTAATAATGAAAACATGTCGATACTTACACCCACAGAAAAATAAATTCTTTTAAATTTATGAAAGATTGCAAAATTGTATATCAGACAACTATTACGAGTGTACGTAGGAGGAAACCTTTTACGTTTAAACATAATTTTCAAGTATGTTGTAAGTATACCTTCTCACTTTCTGTACAAATTCTCCAAACACCCCAGACCTCATCGATACCACAAAACTTACAACAAATAATTATAGTTCTGTACTTTATTAGAAGTTTAACGTAATTACCGATTTGACAGAATCCAATAACTGTAGACACTACTCTTCTTGTCACAATCACAGATTCGACACACTTGGGTCATGCACACCACGATTAAGTTTATTGTTTCACTTTGTTAATTTTACCGAGATATTATTAACAATTGATTTAAAAAAATTATACAAATTATTACTACTTAAAGTTTAAATTTTAATCACCATCACTCAGTAGAATATCTTGTGCAAGTCTTGGTTTCAAACGGAGATTATAATTCAGAGTAGTAGAGAAAATTCTCAAGTTGGTGTAAAACTTTTTTGTGGTATTCTGAATAAAGCTAGATATCAACGATAAGTTGAATTCACGACGTATTTGTTCGTTTCTTATATATGATGGAGCATTGACAGCTACACTCGACATACATTGAAAGGTCTCCCATTGCTGTGTTTTTGAGGTAGTGGTACCCCCTTCTGGAGAGGCATAACGACGCCTCTTAATATTGCTTGGTAAATTAGTAATGTACACTTATTTGTAATGGCGAATTTCGATTTATTATGGGAAAAAGTAATCTATATTTGTTATAAGCATCGTCAAGTTTTTAATTCACGTGTTCCCCATATCAGCCTACAATCCAAGGTATTTAACAGCTTGCTCTTCAGTATTCCACAGAACGGCTTTATTATCTATCTCATTTATGGCTCACTGAAGATTTTCGATAATTTATTCAAATCCCAGCATTGCATGAATATTGGGTATCATAAGCATACATTGCTAGGGAATGGTTAGGTGGTACAGGGATGTCATAAACATAAATATTAAAAAATAAAGGCTCGAGCACAGAACCTTGTATACCTGCTCTGATGGGTTTACATTTAATAGCGTTGAACTCAGCACACTACTAATAGGGCGAGTAGACATTACTGTACAGGTAAATCTCTTGCCACTTGAACTGCTCAAACATCTGAATGGTAGTACAAGAGTATAACCAACTTACATAAGCTGCTGATTGCTACATGTTGCGTGTAAAATACTTCCGCTAAATACTTGATAACAATCTCAAAACCAAAATGCTTTTCAAAATAACATAACTAGTTTTTATGAACATTAACGCACATAGCTATTAGAAGTATTATTGCACTTTAGAATATTATACATTGGAACTTGTTAATTACAAATCCAGCAATATTAATAACCAATTTTACATAACTCACTGTGAAATACAAAACACAATTTAGTGCACTATACTTAATACTAAAATAAAAAGCACTCGTAGGGTTATTTTTTGTATTTTATGTGCACTTTTAACATCTGACCACATATTAACAAATTTTAATCACTGTAGCAATAGCTGGTATATAAAATAAACTTGGCTCAATAAGAAATGTGCTCGAAAATAAATAAATGTTTAACAACAACAATAAATTTATATGTTTAACTGCATAACAATCATCAGTTTCAAGTATGTATACAAGCAGATGTATGTAAATATTAAATTAACCAATAAATGATTCTAGATTAGTCTATAATACAATTACAGTAAACATGTAATATTAAAAGTAGTCATGCTAGTCGAAAACAGATGATTATGCTAGACCAACACGGCGCATTTCTTTCAACAATTCTGTCCCCATTTGGGCTGGCGATTTGGTAACTATTACTCCTGCCTAAAATCAAAACTTCTTTATTGAAATATTTTGCACGCATTTAATAAATTACCTTTTCCAACGCATTAATTTTATCCTGTGCTCCTCCCTTTCCTCCAGAAATAATGGCACCTGCGTGACCCATACGACGACCTGGTGGAGCGGAGAGACCAGCAATAAATGATACAACTGGTTTAGCGTCGGATCCCTGCAATAAAAATTGCTGAAGCTGTCGAAAAATGTAGAATAATGTTAACTCACAGTATTATTCTTTGAAAGATACTCTGCTGCATTTTCCTCGGCAACTCCACCAATTTCACCAATTAAAATAATACCTTTAGTTTCTGGATCTTTGAGAAACACTTCAAGGCAGTCGATGAAATCAGTTCCGTTGAAAGGATCTCCACCAATACCAACGCATAAAGTCTGACCTAGCCCAACCTGGGTAGTCTGGTGTACAGCTTCGTACGTGAGTGTACCTGATCGAGAAACAACTCCTATTCTTCCTCTTTGATGAATGTGACCTGGCATGATACCAATTTTACACTAAAAAAATCAAAAATTACTGTTAAAAATCACAAAAGCGGTTTAGCATGCATACCTGTTCCGGAGCGATAATACCTGGGCAGTTAGGACCTACTAGTCGAGTTTTATTTTGGCGTAACAATCTATGTTTAACCTTGACCATGTCTTGTTGTGGAATTCCTTCAGTTATGCACACTACCAGGGGAATTTCAGCATCTATAGCTTCCATAATAGCATTTCCCGCACCAGGAGGGGGTACGTATATAACGGTGGCATCTGCTCCAGTTGCTTCTCTAGCCTGTCCAAATGCATAATTTACACATTATTAATCAAAACAACAGTGCATAGTCTACATGAAAGCTATTACATTATCAGAGTCAAAAATAGAACTAGAAAGAATATAAAGAGATTTAAGAGTTGTGCATGGAATGCAGCTACATATTAATAATCAAGACAGAACAACATTTATTTCATGAAAGAGGGAAAGATAACTGTTTTGTATCTGGGCATCTACATAACAGAAAAACCTAACATTATGAAAGCGAAGCCACAAATACAGGGTGTGACAATGAATCTTGCTGATTTGAAAGGGGCGCTGTGAAGGGAGGCGTAGTAGACCGAGACTGGGGGTGGTCTCTCATTTGAAGAGGTGGGTCGGGACGTTTGCTTAGCATTCGCCTCAGTAGCGAAAATGCATTGGCCGAAGAAGCAACACGCGTTTGCAGTAGATGTCTACTTTTCTAATGGCCGGTCAATCGTCGCCGCGCAGCGTGCATGTCGCCCGATTTAGCCCCTTGCGACTTCTTTTTATGGGGATATCTAAAATCCATTATTTACACCGATCGCCCAAAGACCCTAGCCAGTTTGAAGAAGAATATTCATCAAGTAATAGCCCACATACCCATCGCTATGCTCAACATACCCATTGCTGTGCTCGACAGAGTCGACCAGAACTTCATAAACCGAGTAATTCATTGTATTGACTTGCCGGATATTATTTTCAAAACCGTATAATTTTAAATTTCCAATTATGTAGAAACACAAGAAAGAGAATTAAAACGATAAATATATAACTTTTTGTTTTATCGACCTTTCAGCAAGTTTCGCTGCCACACCCCTTTTTGCAAAAAAAATGCTCAGGAAACTGAAAATCTCTCCAATAAGGTGATGAGCAATATTGATAGCAATACGATTTATTCATAGAAAGTTCTTTTTGTTTGTTTACCTGATACCAGTCCTACTAATAACTAATGAGTCACTACTTACAAATGATAATGGTAACCCTACACCTAATACCATATAAAAATACAAATAACACTATACAGCAGCCTGGATTAATTAAGAAATAAAGTCCGAAGATTTAAGTTATAGCATCAATCAATTATATTTCTTGTACGGTTGAATGCTTAGATTGAATTACTGAACATACCTCTTTGACATTGGCGAATACTGGTAGCCCAAGATGAGTCTTTCCAGCTTTATTAGGTGAAACTCCTCCTACCACTTTAGTACCATATTCGATGGCTTGTTTGCTGTGAAACGTGCCTTGTTTTCCAGTGAAACCTTGGCAGATTACTTTGGTGTTGCTATTAATTTTCAAATTTCCTCGAGTGGCATTGTAGCTATTGAAACGAACGGGCTGGCCCACTCTCAACCCTTCTGCTGTAAAATAACACAACAACATAAATATTTGTTTACAATAATTATCTTAACATTTTTTTCTTTGATAGAAAGCCTAGCTAAAAATTCGCGTGCACATAATATATGTCGGTATTATACACAAAAAAGGTTAACATTACGATTCTAATACCTTAGTTATTGCGGTTTTGAAACTGGTAGAAAACCACCAGCACTACTTCAGTTTGAATTTATGGGGTGGATTGTTAGATAATCGACTGGTATGATATTTAAGCGTAATCTACTATTCCTCTACTCCTATCAACTCTATCGTGAAACAGGCCAATTCGTCCCACCTGTGTTTCCATATTTCATACCTTTTTATTATAGTGTTGGGGCCTACTCTTTTCATATTGTACATTAATGACATTGTCAACACTATTGATAAGTGTGACATTCAGTTGTTTGCAGACGATACCTTAATTTATGTAGTGGGCGATAGAATGGCACAAATAGTTCAAACATTAAACAACGAACTGGATAAATTATCTATATGGTTAAACAACAACTCACTACAACTAAACATAAGTAAAACAAAAACAATGATCATTAGGAATAAATATTACAAATTAGATTTTACAGGAAATACAGATGTTAAAATTAATAATGAAACCATTGAAAGCGTGAAAGAATTTAAATATTTAGGTTGTGTCATAGATGAAAATTTATCCTTTTCTGGACATTTTAAATACATTACTAATAAGATTTCAAAAACAGTAAATGTATCAAAAAAATTAAGTAGCTGCGCAAAATTAACAATATGCACACCTCATCTTTATTTTTGTTCAACATTATTGTTTCTAATGAATAGCACTGAAATAGATATTTTGCAAAAAAAACAAAATAAAGCTTTACGTGTTATATTAGGTTGTAATAAATATGCAAGAAGACTGGATATGCTGGATGGCGTTCATGTTTGGAGTGTTAGGCAGACTATAACATACAACTCAATGATATTTATATATAAAATGTCAAATCAATTAGTACCTGAACACCTTTCGAAACATTGTAAATATATTAAAGATATTCGTAATCATAACACACGTTCTAGCAATAATTTATATCTAGACAGACTTAACACAACCTATAGTCACAATAGTCTGTTTTATAGGGGGCTGGGGCAATATAATAAGTTACCTGACCAAATAAAATCTTCTAAAAATGTGCAAACATTTAAGAATACGTGTAGAGTGTACATTACGAAAATAATTTTATTTTAGAGTTCAGATATCTAGCTTGTAAGGTCTATAATGGATGTACCTATATTTTTGTATGTATCTAGCCATGTGCTAATAATAAAGATTATTATTATTATATACACGATTAGTAAGGAAACTCAACCGTATGTGTTCTTATGTCTTATTCAAGTAACAGCATAGTATAAGTAAGAAACTCTGTGTAGGCAGACGCGTACTCTAAGTCTCCGAGTGCAAACGCGCTAGTGAAAACGTGCGGGAATGTGGAGAGCCAGCATTATGCTCTCGAGAACAAAGAGCAGCCAAAATCGAAACAACGCGGGAGACTGATTCACCCTCAAGCTCGTAAAGGGTGTGGGTCAGCCATTTAAAAGTGTTTTCAAAGGTTTGCAACATGCAACAAGCTATCCAAGTGAAATAGCACATTATAAGTGAGGCCGCGGGGTTCCAATTCGACATCACTAGAAGCTGCCATTTCGGCATCAAGAAGGCACCCAGCGCTGTTCCCGGCTCCTTGGTGGACGAATTGAAAAAACAAGGTTAGTTCCTGCTTTCTGACATGTATATAGTATTTAAGTTTTAGAATAAGTATTTCATAAAATGTATTTATAGTCCGTGACAGCGGACTGAACTACATAAATAAGGGGTCAAAAAAAAAACAAAGCATCCTATCTGTTATCCAACCTGGTATCATATGTGCCAATAAAGTGCAAGGTTATCACACTGATTTAAAATTCGCACAATGATAATAATATTGATGAAAATACTAGAGATCAAGGTATTAGAGGTGATCTAATTGAAATCTATAAGATCATGAAGAGTTACTATACTTGCAATCCACCGCTGAGCGATATGTTTCTACGAAGTGCAAACACAAATCTACGTGGACACCATTTAAAACTTGTGAAAGAAAGAACATCAACTAATCCAAGAACTCGTTTTATAGTGAATAGGATTGCGAATGAGTGGAATGGTCTTCCAGATAATGTAGTGAGCGCACTAACTCTAAACCAGTTCAAAAACCGTTTGGACTCCTATCTTAGTGGAAACGAAAATGACTAGGTCATACATACATACTCACCATCTGCTGGGAATCTCGGACCCACAGATTATTCAGTTTTATATGTGTTGGAATCCTAATTTTAGTTAATTTATTAATGTTTAATTTACAAATGAACTGAATACTTGCAAATTTTTTTTTCTTACGTTATTAATTCTTCTACAATGTCTGCAGTGAATTGTAAAATTTTTAAATTTCTGTGCTACACTTTACACAACTGGCATTTACCGGCTTTGCCGTCTGCCAGTTAATTGAATTAAATAAATAAATAAACCCAACATAACAACTTTTTACAATTAAACTAAATCGGCGGTCGATTGCACATCCTACAATGTTGCTAGGAATACAAAGCGATGGCCCATAGTCACATTCCTTTCGATGTTGAAAGTTGCAGGTATCGATTCTCAGGTGATTATGGTCAGAAATAGACATATGGTTAAAAAAGACATTTATTTTTGAGAGATCTGACCACAGAACCAGCATCAGAGCAACTCGAGAGAAAAAGTTTAAAAACAACAGGTATTCATAGACCATTGCAAACGAAATTGGAATTTCTAAATCCAAAAAATGTCAAAAATCAACATCCACATCAACCTCTGAGGGGGAAATTCAACGACAATGTTCCATACATACGAAAATATTGTATCCCTTGTAAAGCCGAAAAAAGAAGAAGAGTGACGAACTACTTCTATAGAACTTGTAATGAACGGCTATGCCTTCAGCATGCGGTTTTTATGTGCCAAAGATGTTTTAAGGCCAGAGAAAATATCCAAGACGATAGTTCAGATTGAAATTAAAATTATGCCCAAGATTATCAATTCCTATTTTTAGTTTGTGTCTATGCTATTACATTTCTTTAGAGCTAACAGAAGAATTACTGTTTTGTTATTTTTATCAATATTTTTATAAAATTTGTTTTAGTGTTATATTTTTGTACTAAAATATGTATATTATTTTTTTGCTTATTTGTGTGTTTGTAACCTTCAAATTGCATACATTGTACCCGATCTTGTTTCAAAATCCTAACTTCAAAAATTAAACATCTGAACACAAATTTAAACGTATATGTACTTTATTAAATGACATTTGCAGTTTATTTCCAATGCTAAGGGTTAAATAATAATTCCAAGAAGTAATACAATCAGCGGTGGTTGGGCCCTCGGATTGCATTCCAGTTTTAGGAGCGCAATATTTAAGTCAATACTACACATAGGTACCTATTATTTTTTGTTTACTCTTGTTAACTGTAGCGACGGTTGACTTTGCCACTTCAAATTTGTGACATATTTTGCAATATGACCGACCCAGTTTAGTAATGATTTTTAAGTTTTTTCCAAGTGAAAACACTATTCTGCAACCACCGTAATGAGAATTCCGATATTCTATTGTTAAGTAAATTTTATTGTGGTATTCGTATTATTATGTTTCAACATTTGCACTGCATGCAGAAATCTCATTTTACAAGTAGCTAATTCATATCCCCCCATAAAAACATGTAAAAGCTTCGAGTTCAATTTTTGCACGTTGTAAATGAGCGTTTGTTATACCATGGGTTTCCTACATCCGAATTGTAGTGTATTTTTGTTAACCCTCGAGTGGTCGCGCCTTTATTTGTATCATCAGTGATCGTGTAGAGGACAATAGTCATCCAAAGTAATCTGCTGTTTTATTTTGTAAAATATTGAATTTTTACGAATTTTTCTGCTGAGTATTGAAGAACTATATATTTAGTACATAGCGACAAATAGCGTTTTAACTTATTCTGAAACTGCTATTTGTCATAGAAAATAACAAAAATTTCTACTAATGTAAAATGCAGCCATAAAATTAAAATAAATTCATGTAAATATATAGATGTGATTGGAAATAAACATATAACAAATTAAATGAGAATAATTTTTTATATATATATGCGCATGCGCATGTAACACAAGTGGTCAAGCGGATGACAAAGGCTCCAGTAAGCTGGATTTTTGGAAAAAGTAAGCAGCCAATTTCGTCCATTGTGTGAAATATTGAAGTATAGAATGTTTTAGGAATGTACTGCCATCACAGCAATACAACTTACGCTTGAAAAAATTGGCGGCATTTTTAAAACCTGAAGGGTTAATATCATTTGATAGGCCTTTATACATAAAATCCAAAATTGTAAATTTCTCAAAAATGAATGAAAACTGACTTCTCTTTGTTTTTGAAAATTTCAAAAAAACATTTTCCAAAAACTAGCCAGGTTTTATGTTTAATTTCCATCAAAATACAGGTCTGATAGTGTACTTTAGCTTGACATAAGTTTCATTTCTTATATTTGGTAAGATTTTTTTAAATAAATATTTAAATTTTCATTTTTTTACATCTGTTGAGCACAAGTCCAATTTGCTTATAAACTTCAACAATATTTTCTAGCTAGAAGTACATTTTTACAGCTCAAATCAAAATAATACATGAATTTTAGTAGCATTTTAAAATTGTTACAATTTTCTTTTTGAAATTTTGAACAATAGATGTCATTCAAACTTGTAGGTTTATAAAGCTATTTAAGTACTAATGTCTAGTATAAAATTACTACAACGACCTGTATAAATTATTAAAATGTAAAACTTCGAATGTCTATAATGGTGAATGCTCCTCTATAAAAACTTGTAGTAACAAGACATTTATAAAATAGAGGGAAAACAACACCCATATTTCATTCCGTATTTTTCAAACTAAACCATTAAAGTACCCAGCAAATAATTTAAGGAAAATTTGAGATTTCGTTTTGTCCTTGTTCTAGATAGCATTTCATGTAAAACAAGAGAAATTAACAATCAGATTTCTTTAGCCAGATTCAATGTCACGTCCGTCTTAATCAATATCACACTGAGGAGCATTCGTCGTTCTGAAATGAAAAGGTTGTCATAACACTTGAGCAAATTAAAATAAAATGTTTTTATGCAGAGTCCGGCAAAGAGGGAAGATTAAAGGTATTTTTAAAACTATGCGAGTTACATAAAAATCACTTATATGAAAGTTATAGATAGGGAATTGGTGATTACAAATCAAACTGACTTTTATTAAATGGAATGCCCTACATTAGAAAAGTTTTACATTGAAATACTAATAATTTTAATATCAAGGTCTAATATCAACTGTTTTGAAGATACTAACTATTTTATGCAAAAAAAAATGTTGAATTTCAGATGGCTGCTGTAAGTAACAGAAAACAATTGAATTGACCTACAATTTTTATATACCCTCCCTTCATTGCAGAACCCTATATAGAGCGTGTTTTACTTTTCATCTCCACACCATTGTACCTTCATTATTTTCCGATTAATTTCAAATTTTGGTGAATTATACAGTGTGTCCAAGATAAGGAGGGCCAGTATGGGGATCTCGGTAATGGTAAGAGATACAAATTTGGTTAAATGGGAAGAAAGTTGCGCAATTAAAGGACTAAAAAAATGACGTCTAGAAATCCTTGATATGATTTTTCGTTTTTGAATTATCTCAAAAAAACCGAATTTTTGGATTTTCTTTTTATTTTTTTCTGGCGTTAATATTAAAGTTAGAGCGAAAGTGATTAAACTTCTTTATAGCAACTTTTAGTGGACTTAATGATTACGTTATCAATTTTTTTATCCGACGTTTCGTCTTCGAGAAACCATCATCAACTTCATTTTTTTAAATACGGTCCTGGTTTTTTGATGCCAAATTTGCAAAGCCCTTGTTACTCTGAATTCAAAAATGTACCACATATTATGATTTAATTACGTTTCGAGCTTTTTTCTGATCATCATCAGAAAATTTTTTAGATACGGACCTGCATTTCTCATAATTTTGTAAAAATAAGTTCATACAGTAAGATAGGCGTTTTTAGATGCCGTTAAAATATTAAAATGCACATCATAATATCATAATTCTGATACATTAATTTAATAAGCAACCAATAACTATTAACAATAAACAACAAATAAATGAACAAAAGATAGGCAGAAAGAATGAAAAAACGAGCCTTGAAACAATGTAATAGATATTTAACGTTTTGAAATAGAAGAAGAACTTAGAAGATTGGTTCTTGAAGCCTTTTAAAGTATAACGCCAGTATTGCTGAATAATGTTTTAGATTCTACAGTTAGATGTTATTTATGCATGGAGAATGATGGCAACCTTTTTGAATACCTTCTGTAAATTTAATACCTATTAAATGGTTTCGATGTTCGTTTTGTTATTCTTTCTGCCTATCTTTTGTTCATTTCTTTTTTGTTTATTGTTAATAGTTATTGGTTGCTTATTAAATTAATGTATCAGAATTATGACATTATGATGTGCATTTTAATATTTTAACGGCTAAAAACGCCTATCTTACTGTATGAACTTATTTTTACAAAATTATGAGAAATGCAGGTCCGTATCTAAAAAATTTTCAGATGATGATCAGAAAAAAGCTCGAAACGTAATTAAATCATAATATGTGGTACATTGTTGAATTCAGAGTAACAAGGGCTTTGCAAATTTGGCATCAAAAAACCAGGACCGTATTTAAAAAATGAAGTTGATGATGGTTTCTCGAAGACAAAACGTCGGATAAAAAAATTGATAACGTAATCATTAAGTCCACTAAAAGTTGCTATAAAGAAGTTTAATCAGTTTCGCTCTAACTTTAATATTAACGCCAGAAAAAAATAAAAAATAAAATCCAAAAATTCGGTGTTTTTGAGATAATACAAAAACGAAAAATCATATCAAGGATTTCTAGACGTCATTTTTTTAGTCCTTTAATTGCGCAACTTTCTTCCCATTTAACCAAATTTGTATCTCTTACCATTACCGAGATCCCCATACTGGCCCTCTTTATCTTGGACATACTGTATAAGGTACCCTTTAAAAAGGTTCTTTTCATAAATTTTACATGATTTTACTGCAAATCAGTAGTTTACTATGATCAAAAATAAGTACTAAAAACTTGAATTTGATCAGAAAATAAATAAGGATACAGGGGTTTGAAGGTGAGAAGTGAAACACACTATGTAAAATACAAAAATATGTTATGTATTTTAACAAATTAATTTCAAACCATCTGATATAAATTTCGTTGACCATAAGATCTTATTAACTCATTTATTATCTTTGGCCTCTTTTACCTTTCCGTTTCAAGGACCATTTTCATAAAGCGCGGGAAGTGCAATAAAGGTGATGGGCCACATGTGACTTACATTACGCTCCCCTGCATCCAAACATACCATACACCCAACAACTCTACACATAAATTACAATTAACTAATGAGTTCAAATGCATTCCTCCTCTGAGAAAACTTCCAGCTACGGCTAGATTTGAAGATTTTATCATTTTTTTCTTTTGATTATACAATTTCCCGATAAGCAACTGCTCTTTGGTTGGTGCCCAGCTACAGCTTGGCTCCGGTCTGGTGTCATAAAAATACTTTACTAGATTGTTAAAATATGGTCTGAATTTTTTTAGAGCACACAGAGGTTTTGAGACAGCCAAGAGCAGTTACTTGTAGAATGAGAATGTAAAGAGTTCGAGTTGGATTTCGAATCCCCTGTACGATCTTTTTTTAAATTTGGATTCTAATAGTTTTTTAAGTGTGGCAAAGTCCAAGTGATCTACATCATCAATTTTTTCGTTTTAGAATTACACACACTAAATGAGTGTTCTTTCTGTTTATATCAATCTATAATTTATTTCTTTTGTTAAATAAATAATTCTGTGAAATTGTTTTATTATGAATTAAATAATCTTTTCTCACTCCAATTTTGTACAAGTTGAATTACGAATTAAATGAAGTTTCCAGAAAAAGAAGAAATTCAGTTATACCTGTATTATTTTAAAGTGCTACTATCTATTTTACAGTGTAACTGCCTACTACAATTGCAACATCAAACTATTGTTGTATAAAACTAATTTGGAAAATGTGCCATCTTCTATCTTACATAATCATGAGTAATGAATAAGGTTCAAACAGATTTAATGATAAGCATTTTCAAGCAAATGCTTAGTGGCATATGCTGAATATTTTTTGAGAAGATTAAAATTTAGTTAAGATTGTTGTCACTAACATCAACTGTCCTTTGACTTTTCAATTTCTAGAGTGATTGTAATAAATACATATACCTTATTGCTTTCTATTAAAAAAAATTACAGTGATTTTTTCAAAATAACTATTAAAATAACTCCAAGTTGCCTGTATGTAATAGTTAATAGTGCATAAGTAATTGAATAATTATTCTTCTCTAATTGTACTGTAATTTATATTTATTTCTGTGAGACTGTTACAGATAATAAAACACCACTCGCACGCCCCTAATTTATTAACTTGTTTAAAAAGCCGGCATAACTACAGGTGCGTGTGTGTACATCAAGTATGGCATGATTGCTCTAATACTATACAATGATAGTCACGCTTCAGCTGGTGAACTGCACAGGTGGAAATGTTTCCACAAATTCTGTAGGGATATACAAAATTTATAAAACTGTTTAAGTTTAGGTACATATATTTGATAGTTTTTAATTCAAGGTTTAGTTTGGACAACCATTGCAGTTTTGTGAATTTATTGTGTTATCAACTTATCATTAAATCTGTCCGGACTAGGGTGACCACCTTTAAATTTATACAAACCCTGAGATCCTTCGCGAGTAAAAAAAGATTTTCATCAATGAGAAATACAGAATGTTTATAGAAAACAAAACGCAAGCAAATAAAAACAATGTTTTTATTCCTTACTATTAATGGTTAGCGAACATAATACAGGGTGTAACCAAATACCCATATCGTACATCACAAATTGGCCAACAAATTTCATACTCGTATAAGCATAGTTTTAATTCTCAACCTTTATGGCGATACTATTGGAAGGGGGGAGGGTTTAAAATGAGGTTTATATCATTTCACTGTAAATTGGGAAAGGATATTCAAATGAAAATTTAGCAAATATTTTCTACCAGTAGAAGGCTTATTTATGAAATGGTTTTTAGTTTTTACGTACGGCTTTAAGAGATTAAAATTAGAAACTGGTATAAATGTTTTTAAAAAAAATTCGTAACGAACCAAAATTTGGTTAAAAAATGTATTGGAAAACCTTTTTTACTTGAAAATGTTTAGGTCGTTTTAATTTTTTCTTAAAACCAATAGTTTTTTTATAAAACAAATACATTATGGGTTGCCCATTTCAACACCATAAAGCCATATACATTTTTTTTCAATCTTATGTAAGTCTTATATTGGTAGAAAATATCTCCTTGACAAGTGTCTCATTAAATTTAGTACTAGTATCGATATATTTTCTAATTTTATTTACCCAAAAATATATACACTCTTAATTTAAAAATTTTAAAATTTTTATGTTTGAGGTATAGATTTATCTATTTTATAATTTTTTTTTCTATTGTGTTTTTTTTGTTTAAATACGAGTATTGCTAGTATTTTTGTGATTTAAATTACGAAAAATATAAATAGTATAGACATTCTTTGTATTTCTTTGTCATTTTTGTACAATGCTCCATCAATCATCAATGACTTTTTATTTTGTAATAATAAAGCTGAGGGATAGAGTAACAAGGTCAACACATCACCATGACACACGCCTCACACAATGGTTGCTGCGCAGCACAAAAGGCGCGCTCCAACTTTGTATCCAAATCCGAGGCAAGTTGAGCATTGTACCGCCAGATGCAGGCGCATAAAGCACCAGCCTCTACACCGCAAGGTAAAATGAGGTTATCGATAATACATACATACATCCATACAATAATAAAGCTTATGCTAATATTATGCATACAATAGTATTCAGGGCTACTTGAGAAACAACTAACATGCTAAGGGATAAGTCAATAAAGATGGTTGAGAACCGCTGTTCTAAAGTTAACGGTTTTGGAGATAATAACGATTTTATTCAAAAAAGACTCAACGGTACCTAAAAATTATGATTTTTGTGAATTACTTTACGAGTGAGAAATGGCAATTTAAACACTTGAATGCGAACACAATAAACGAGGTTTGAAAAGAAACATTTAACCGTTATTGACACAAGAGATAAGAATCACGAAAGAACGAAAAATTACCTCTAGAATCAAATGAAATTAGATTAAAAACAAAACGAATACTCAAAAATTCTGAACCTAATTACCTATATGAAATTTCTAATGGTTGCTGAATACGATTGAACCTCGAAAGAATCTAAAGTAGCAGTTTTGCTTTTTAACTATTAAAGGGTTGAATTCGAAATATATTCCTATTATTTAAGAAAAAGGCAAATAGTAAGATACATGATACGCACGCGGCAAGTTTGCGACTATTATATAAAACGTATTTTATTTTCATTGATATAATTGACGGCTAAGTTATATTTAGACATTATAAAATTAGTGCAACCCAGAGAAATTATTACAAAACCCAACTATGATCACTACATAGAACTAAGGAAAGTGGTAAACAACACACTGCATAACGCTCGCATGCGCTACGAGAACAATATCTCACGCGCGGAGAGAAAACAGCTCCATTCCTACATCCGACGTCAACTAACATCTGCTGTGAGATATCCTTCAGCCTACACATGGTCTCTGGCAGCCACATAGTTGACCCCCAAGAAATAGCCAACACCTTCGCTAATGAGTTCGCCAAATCATACTCCCTCGAGCCGGACGATCAACTCCCCACCGTCAACACAGACCCAGCCCAAGAACACCTAGAGGACATTCCATTCACTCCATCAGAAATTGTCAAAGTCCTGAAATCGCTTAATGCCAGCTCTAGCCCAGGACTAGACGAAATTCCCCCGATACTACTGAAGAACTGTGCAGCCGAGTTGACACCAACCCTCCAGGCCATCTTCCAAAACTCGCTCGACATCGGTTAACTCCCCATGACTGGAAAACAGCTCTTATTAGCCCAATTTACAAAAAAAGGGATAGATTCGACCCAGCCAACTACCGTCCCATCAGCCTAGGTCATGGAACGTCTGATTGCGAACAGCCTCCTGGACTTTGCCACACGGACAGGACGTATCCCACCTGAACAACATGGCTTCATCCCCTGCAGATCCACCACCACGAACCTGCTTAACACCACCCAGACCTGGATCAGAGACTTCGACAACCATAACCCGACCGACACCATCTACTTGGATTTTTCCAAAGCCTCTGACCGAGTACCCCATAAACACACGTCTTACATAAACTAAAACACTTCGGAATCCAAGGCAAGCTATTGAAGCGGATAGGTTCCTTCCTTACCGGGCGCACAAGTCATGTGAGGATCGGAAGATATGTCTCGCCAACTATGACGATATCGAGTGGAGTCCCCCAGGGCCACGTCCTTGGTCCGATCCTGTTCATCTTATACACCAGTGATAACACGCACCGTGCCCAAACAAACTTCTCCTTGTATGCGGACGACACTAAAATCTACGCAAACCCATTTCTCCAGCACCGATATCTGCAGGCTGACCTGGACAGAGTGGTCGAATGGACCCAGAACTGGCTTACCCCGCTGAATGACGAGAAATGTGTGGTCCTACATATAGGAAAAATAATCCCGCTTACGGTACTACATCAACGAGCACCCACTTAACGAACCGTCCCAGGTGAAAGATCTAGGGATCTTGATGCATGAAAGCCTCAAATGGGAGTGCCATGTGGTTCACACAACAAAAAAAGCAAACTGGGCATTATTTCTGGTTCGGAGAGCATCCAGATTTTGAACATTGACCCCTTCGGCAAACTCTATCGAACGTACATACTGCCAATTCTGGAGTACGGATGCTGTGTCTGGAGCCCACACTTTGAGAAAGATATTGTACTGCTCGATAAGAGCCCAACGTCGAGCCACCAAACTAGTCCCTGGCCTCCGTCACCTCCCCTACGAGGAGATACTCCACCGTCTCCATCTTCCAACCCTGAAGTCCAGACGCATCCGAACCGACACACTTGAAACCTACAAACCCCTGACAGGACATTACAACTTGCCGGAACTTGGCCACTTCTTCAGCTACCCATCTTCCCGGAACCTGCGAGGCCACAACATGAAGCTGAAGAAGCTAAATTCAAGAGCGTAGCTTCAAAAACATCCTGGTAAACCGCACGATGGAACACTGGAACAGTCTCCCCCAAGACCTCATTAACGCCCCCTCACTTGTGCAATTTAAAATTATCTATAACAGACAAATCTGCTACACTCGATCAACCTATGACACGAATCTACTGTACTTCGATATTTCATTATTGTATCTCTATTGTATTTCTTACACATAATGTATTCTTCACACATAATGCATCTCTCACACTTTTTTTTCACACAAAATGTACTTGATTCGGGCCCCATCAGTAAGAGTTATTACTGCTGCCCGTACAATAAATAAATAAATATAAATTCCATCGACTACATCTAAAGTGACATTAATAATATTACCTTAAACTGTCACATTTAAAATGCCAATGTCACTTTTACTGCCAACATACATTTTAAAAACAATTCCACAGCCCTCTAGAGCAGTGTTTCCCAAACTTATCTAAAGCGTGACCCCTTTTTGTTAAAAAATTTGTTCGAGACCCCCTATTTCCCCCTACTTATCACTCAAACCAAAATAGCGACAAAAATAGCCCAACTAAATTACAAGTAACTGATTGTTTGTCAAATTCTATTTTACCTTACCGTTTAAGTTTAAATCAAATAAATTAAAAATTAAATTCAACAGTTATTTTAATTGCGATCTGTCCCACTAGTAACTAGTAGTTCTTCTGCCAGACTACCATTTACAAAAAAATAAATTATAAAAAATCGACTGCACATTGTAGGTACATCGCAATATCTTTAATAGTGTTTTTGTCTTATTTTGAAAATTTCTGGCGACCCCCCTAGTACCTCACCGCGACCCCTCAGGGGGTCGCGACCCACACTTTGGGAAACACTGCTCTAGAGGATAAGTTTTTCGATCACATGATTTTTTGTTTTTATGTATTCAACAAATGTTTGTATTTGTTAAAATGACTACTAATATAACTTTAAACTGTCAGATTTAAAATACCAATGTCACTTTTACTGCCACCATAATTTAAAAAAAACAATTTCACAGCCCCTCTAGAGCATAAAAGTTTTCGATCACACGGTATTTTTTTTTAAATGTATGTATTCGACAAATGTTTGTATTTGTTAAAATGACATTACTACTATAACCTTAAAACTGTCAGATTTAAACTTAAAATGTCAATTTTAATGCCAACATAATTTTTGAAAAACAATTCTACAGACCTCTAGAAGGATAAAAGTTTTCAATCACACAGTATTTTTTATAAGACATTTTTCAGTTTTACAACTGAACCTGCGTTTTGAACGTTCACTTTTATTATCAATTTCTGAACAATATGCATAACTAAGGTATCATTAAGACCGTATGACTATATTTAACCGTTGAATGTTTTATCGGAATAACTTTTCGACACTATTACAGAGCCACCGACTGAATATTTTATCCCGGCAAAAACCCAACATCCACATTTAATCAAGCTAAAAGTTAGAATCTACTTAGCACATTTATTTTTTAATCTTCATACTGAAAAAATAATCCGCTAATAAAATAAACTAACAATAAAAAATCGATATGAACTTTGCTCCTAAATAATTGTAATAACGATAACCCTAGTTCCAGAATTCAAGTTCGTTGAATGAACTTTGTCTATCTAATTGAAACTTCCTCGAAGGGCGTAAAAATAGTATTGGTAAAACTGATATCTCGTTGGAAAACATTGGTATTACATTCGAAATCCAATTGAGTCGGCTTTTAAGGGCTCTGCCAAAAGCTCGCGGCAACAATAGCTACAGCTCTTCTATTTTGACAATTACCAACACGGGCATTATATAATTATTATTTGCACTTACCGAATATTCTTGTAAACATCCTGGTAGGAACAGCCATCCTTGTGTGCTGGCAGTGAATAAAACACAACAAAGTTACAAAAATGCTACTATCTTAAAACTCCACATTTAACACAATCACAACAATATTCTAGGTATAATGACTAGGAACCCACTTACTTCGAGCGAATGCTGAGAGATGGGCAGGCGTGCAGGTCAAAGTGCTACACGTCGTTCACAATCACCTAACTGATGGATCAGGAGTGTGCTTATCTAAAGGCATGTTTACACGGTTCATTGCCAGGTTCCATGTCGACGAGCACGACAAAGACTGGAAACCATGATATTGACGAGGCAGTATTGTTAAAACACATTGTCAGATGGCGCTCAACCAGGCCTCTACATTAGACGCCCTGTATATTAAGTAAGATAGGAGATGGGATAAGTGGAACCAGTTTCCAAGGCTAAATTGATCAGTTCCTGTGTTTCTGTTTTCCAAACAAAATGTCAAGATGTCATTACTAAACCGACATTTACTCTACACAAACTTCTAAATTGACAACGAAAATAATTATTCATTAATAAAAATTGCGTCTGATTTCCATAGTCAGATTTTACAGACTGTAGCTAATTATAAATTATCTAAAGCAATGTTCGTTTAGCTACTCAGACTTACTTAGTCCAAGAAAATGTTTTCGTTTGTGTGAACTGAAAAAACTGCAGTCTATTCGTTTGTATAATATATTTAATAACTACTATATTGCTAGCGGCTATGAGTGGGAAACTCACGAAGGAAGTGCGACAGACAACCAACTCTTCAATGTATAATGGTGAGCTGTGCGCAAGCGTGGCAGCGTCATCCGCCCAATGGGGAAGTGGTCAAGTTTAAAATTCGAATTCTCACGCATGCGCACGAGACGCGTTATACTCTAAGTGAGACTATGTCGGCGCCGTAATGTTTTCGGCCGTTTCCAGGCCCTACTAGCAATATATGTATAATACATATATGGTTTGTATTTCGAATTACGAACCAAACGTGATGAATTTATTGCTGGCGACAAGAAGATTGAACAAGTAAAGTGTAGATTCAAGGAGCGCGAAAATTAATTTAAAAATTGATTAAGGGACTTTTACGTTTCAGCATTCTTTTTAACTATGCGTATGTTGTTACTTCTAAAGATTCACGTTGTGTGGAAGAAGTGGAAACCCTCAATTCTCCCCAAAGCGATGTTGAAAACGCTGTGTGGAAGAAGTGACAAATTGTTAATAAATTAATACAGAGAGAAAAAGCTAATGGCTGAAGAAGGGAAAATTGAGACATTCAAAAAAATTTGGGGTTAAATAACAGAGGAAATGATCAAGTATGGTTAAAACGAACAGGGAATAAGTGGATAAGCTTCAAAAGGTTACAAAAATAAAATTGAAAACGTCCAGGAAAATGGTAGAAGCCGAAAATTCTATCGATAGGAATGGTATGTAGTTAATTATCAAATTCATTTTTATTTCAACATTATCTATTTTAGAGAACTGTGAAATACTTTCAAAACAACATACAATACACCAAGTGTAAGCTATTGGGAACAACAAATGATGCAGAAGATATTGATAAAAGCATATATATATTATACATTAGTGCTAGTAGGGCCTCGGAACGCCCGAAAACATTACGGCGCCGACATAGTTTCACTTAGAGTATAACGCGTCTCGTGCGCATGCGTGAGAATTCGAACTCCGCCTTTAGAAGCAAATTTCAAACTTGACCACTTCCTCATTGGGCGGACGACGCCGCCGCGCTTGCGCACAGCTCACCATTATACATTGAAAAGTTGGTTGTCTGTCTCACTTCCTTCTTGAGTTTCCCACTCATAGCCGCTAGCAATAGAGTAAGTATTACATATATGGATAAAACAAACGGCAGTAATGCCAAAAGTGAGTAACTATTATAGAAACTTAAAATTATAGTTTATAAATCTTATAATTTACATTTTAGTAGATCACGTAGTACTACATCGCACTTGCCAAATACACCAACAGTTGGCATTCGTTATAACTACTTACAAATCATGCAAGTGTATCAAAAGAATGGCAAGAATTGCGTAAAGCCATTGTAGAATGAAATAAAAATTGAGAAGAATTGGAAGTAAAGAAATTCAACAACGGGAACAAATACTCGAGCAATTAAAGCTCAAAAATGAGTTGTTACAGAAGTTATTAGATAAATGTAAGTGCAGTGGTATTAAAGTTACTTTTCATTTAAATAATGTACAGGTATTTTTGATTTTTACATGTATAACAACAAATTAATTTGAGTGTTTATGGCGCTGGTGGTATTCGTAATGCCTAAGGCCTCGGTCACTGAAGATTAACGAATCATGATAATCCGATTATAAGCATGAATTAACTATTAAACGACAAAGCAGCTCCAGTGCACCGAGTTTCATATGATCATTTTAACAAAAAAATAATATGCTTGCTTCCTACAAATTTAGCTACAACAGAATTATATGATTCGGCAAAGTTGTTGTCCATGTTGTGAAGTAAACTCTAGATGTCATCTGCTATTTTCTTTATTCTTTTCGTAAATTTTCACTCCCACAACTGTTTATGTGGAATAATGATGGCACTGCATTATATTTTAGTCTTTTACATGGGGTTTTGCCTGTTGTAATGGCACTGCTGTAAAGTCAAATTCTTGTTAGATTGTGTTTTTTATCCCCAGTTGGAGAAAATTGTGCGACAAGGATAGATATAAAAAAATCACTAATGGCGGTACCTTACACTTCAGCGTGTTGATCTAGTGATCTTGCCTCTACATGACCGACATGGGAACAGATGTAGGTTAGATTTTGTTTGTTATTTGACACACACTGACTCAAAACTTAACCTGCAAATCTCGAATTTGACATAGGCTGACAATACACTTCAGTACTACCAACTTATTCAGGTTATCCAAGGCCTGCTGCAATTCAGTTTTTAAACAATCACTCTGTATATCATACAGTTTATCTTTTTTCAACGACTCAGAGCAGGCCATGACTTCTAATATTTTTTACAGTGTCCGAACTTAATCTTTAAAATATCACTTTTGACAGCTATTTCTCCACTGCACAAGTTATTACAAGATTTTGTAATATAAACCTTTAAAATGCAAATAAGCTAAAGCTTAGTTTATTTTGCTAGTTTTTAAGGTAGGCATATTTGATAAAATCTTGTAATAGGTGACTGATGCAGCGGTCAAACAGCAGTCGAAAGTGACCTTAGTGACATATTTAAGGTTAGGTTAGTACACTTAGTGTGTTCGTTAAGTATATCGCTAAGCGGAGAGTAAGCAAGTCAAGTTTTACTCACCTGACCAGAGAACATCGAATATGGAAAAATATTTACCGAACGCTCAACTGTCGCATGTCACAAAATGCGCAAATATCAAACTATAACGTAAATTTTATTCATAATCGTTAGCCTCTTTTACTTTCGATGCCGAGGACCATTCATATTCAAAATTAAATAACTCGGCCGTCCATTTCTTTTTGTTGTTACTTGTCATGCGCGCATCCTCTGTTTACTCGGTTGAAATACATCGAGCAAATCAAGGTCACAGTACCAAAAGTCACCGGAAGTGCAGGCCCTAGCATCATTTATGTCGATAATAAGGACAGTTATAGCAGACATGTGAAAGATAGTATAAGAATCTTGCACTTATCAAACTATTTTGTACCGAAAATCAACGTAACTTTTGAAAGATATGGACATCCCTATATATAAACGTGTGCTGCAAACAGGGAAAGAAAACCTCAAATGAAAGCAATAAAAGCAGAAAATGCTAACAAAAAGTCGAAAAGAAACCCGATACACAAGCCTAAATCTTTTACTGTCAACGATGTGGTACGATTTATGGTCAAAAATCATGTCCAAGTTTTGACAAGAAATGTAACAAATGCCATCAAAAAGGACACTTGGAGCAGCATTGTAAAACGAAGAAAGTACATTTGCTAACTGCTGAAATGAAGCAAATTAATTCCTATTTATGATTTATTATTCATATGATAGGCAATAGTCCTACCACTTTATTTGTTGTCACATGGCCTGAGGGCAAATGCAAGTAATTTATGTGTTATTGCGACTTTTGGATTAAATAAATGCCCCCATTGCTATTATTTGTTTGTGTTTTCTCCTGCAACCCCTCTAGCTGAACGAGTAATCTAGGTAGCGGTGGAACACCAAAGGTAGGTGACGTAATTTTAAGTAGCTAGTTTTGTTTGATGTGTTGTGAGTAACGACAAGGCGCCCAATTTGTATTAATCCTTTTGTTCAATGGAAAACTCCGAAGCATTTCTTAGCCTGATCCTTATACCACGCCATATTCTGCCGAGAGTTAAAAGAGCTACCCGTGGCCTTGTCAACCGCTTCGTGTAGGGCGGTACAAGACCTCAAGAAATTAAAAAAGTTATAATAAAGGGTCCGCCGAATAATCGAAAAACGCTTACCAGAGGAAATCCACATACGAGTATATTGGTAAAATAGAGAAGAATTGTGCTATCTAAGCTGAACGATTTTTAAGAATAATCGAGTATTAGGCCCTTCAGAACTGAGACAGACAGTAATCAGTTGTAGTCGTTTGTGTCAAAGAGATAGAAGCCTCTAAAATACGTTTCTTTGGCCACAAATGAAACAAACTATTGAGAATGTTTGTAAAGGAAGATAGACGGTCGGCCTTACCTTTTGGCGAAAGTTGTATTTGTTATTTTGCCGACTGGTAACTATCGGCCTAGTTGGGCTAGCTCGCCGCGAGGGTCGCAGGGTTCCAGCTATGCTGAAAGAGAATTAAGAACAAAAAGAATAGGAGAGGGCGCCAGGTTCTCGACGTAGATCGAATCCTTGTGCCAGACCTTCACAAGGGAACGACAATTTCCAGCAGAACAAAAATAATCAAATCAACGACCAATGAAAATATCACAGCTTTATTAACAAACAGGCAGGTGGGTACTATAGTGCGAATACTAGTACAAAATGCATATTAGCTTCAGGCAAGCAACAAGATACAAATATAAATACGTTGCAACAAATATAAGTATATGTAACAATACGGTTAAGTACATGCAAAAACAATTTTATAAAAATGTTTCGAGCCGACGATATCGTTACCATGCATGCATCTATACAATTTATTTAGGCCGCTCTTACGGCGGACAATACTAACACACTAAAAGTAAACAGCAAGGTTACGAAGGGAGTCGCGAAGGCAATATAGAAATATATATACATCGGAAGTTGTGCCTGTACGGGGCTCAAAACAAATACACCGTTTCAGAGCGATACAAGACTAACCTGGCTAACGTTGGACCCTGAGGGTTAGCCCGAAATGACGTTGACTCGCGGCTCAAGGAATTTCTAAGGGTGTGAGCAACGATCGCTCACGTGGCCACGCAAAACACGTCGATGTTCTAAATATTAAAATAAAGTATCAGGGTGTCCCCATATAACATTAATTATAACAAACGCTTGGATCTGCTCTTTATCCGGTTCTCGTTTCCGACAAAATAGTTAATGAGTTCGCGGCGACTCCAAAGTGAAGCAAACGGCTACCGACGTCGCTTTTCTAGCCACTACCAATACGCAATAATACGTCAAGTGGCTGACGTGCAAATGGCGACGAAGACCGCTGATGAAATGTAAGTACTGCCTTAAAACTGAAATAATTGAGCGAAAGACCTAACATACAGTTTACAGGGGGGGGGGGGGGCTCAACGGGGCACGGCGACCGGCGGGGCCGACTGTTTCAGCGAAACCTCCAAAACAGGGCTCTAGTAAGTTTATCTGACGTCTGACATTAATTTTCCAGGCTGCATATAAATGAAAACAAGGCAGCAACATGAAAGCTTGCTATTCTGTAATTCGTAGGTTCCGCAGAAAAGCCGTGGCTCGGGACTAATTCAAAATCGAAAGCTCCTGCACAATTAAGCCGCAGGACTGTCTTCACGGACTCGGGTAAGCTCGATTAATAATTCAATAAAGATCACTAAACTGCACAAAATGGTCGCTCGAAATTTGCAAAAGCCCTATCATAACAACACATCAGACCTATACAAAAACGTGCCCTAATACCTAACTATACGAAGTATTGCTATGCTAAAAATATCACACATGCCCCAGCTACTAACGAAACGAGGCACTACTAACTAACTATAAAATACACCAGGCACAATGAGTAATAGCTATATCAGTTTCTTGCCTGTAGGAAAAACATGACGAGTCCTAACCTTTCCGTTGGCTTGAGGGGGTCGAAGACGGCTGGAGCAGCGAGGGTTTCGGCAGTCGCAGCGGAAGGCCGAGCGAGCTGAGGAAGCGGTGGTTGGCTTGCAGGTAAGTGCAGTGCTACTCTCTCTAGCGTAGCCCATAGGAGTTGCGAAGTTCCTTGACAACTCGACAGTTTCAGGAGCCCAAATCGACGGACTGGATGCCCGCAGAGTGCAGCCGAACGGGGAATACTAAGCCTCTTCAGGGAGGAGTTTAACCTCTCGCAGGAAGCGTCCAAACTCTCCCAGGTAAATTTGGCTGTAGTAATGACTGGCATCCGACAGGAAATGGCTATAACGCACAACGCCCAAATGAGTTCCGAATAAGAAGAAACCTTATCTTACCTCACGCTGGTATGGAGCCAAAAGAAAGTGCAAGAACAATTCTGGCCTCAGACGAATCCGCAATTGCGAATGACGTAAGTACTACCAAATCAAATACGAACGTCTTAAGGGCACATGTGCTTTGTAGATCCTCCGAGGAATCGAAACAGAGCGAAGCTACACTAATTAGCTCATAAATTTAAACACACAGCCGAGACACCAGCAGCCTGCACCAAGTTTGAAATGGGAAAGAACTCAAAAATCCTCCAGTTACCCGTTATCAAAACTTTCCAAAATTTTGGGCCAGAAGATGCAAAAAAACAGCCTGAAAAGTGTGACTGCAAGAAGAGATATCCTTTATCTAGCAACAAATAGAATAATACAAAATAATTGCAACAAGGGTTGCCTAAGCGCCATTCACAAATATCTGTAGAAATGTAACCAGAATAAATTTAATTTGTAAAATATGGGTAATTATTCGAAGAGTTGCTTACCAAACAGCTTGATAATTATAGGAGAAAATTTAAAATTAGGGTACCGCTAACCAGACCTAATTTAAAGCATGCGAAAATTCCAAAAAGCCACCTAATGATACTCAAAGCTAAAAATTCAACTAGCAAAAGTTTGCACATACAGGGGTCGCTCTAAAAGTACCGTAACATGTTGTTAACAACTACAAGACTTGCCAGATTTACAAAAAGGCAATATAAATAAATCAATCCTACTTCACGAAATTCCGATCCGTCCTTGGTCAATAGTAGCTAGCGACATTTGTGTATTCAGGATATTTTGATTTTTCAAAATTAAACAACATTACTCTCCGCGCTCAAATGGTCTAGCAGAGCGTTATGTTCAAGAAGCAAAGAATTATTAGCTAAATATCGTGAAGAAAGAACATATGTTCAGTTAGAATTGCTTCACCATCGAAATATTCCTCGCGAAGATCTGAGATCTCCTGTGCAAAGGTTGATGGGTTGATCCCAAGTTAGAAGTTACTTTTACTTGTGAACGAACACTTCTTTTAAAACAAGTAGTTTCGAAAGTACCCAAGAAATTACAGAGGGTCAAAGAAACGGAGCACAACGACAGACAAAAACATTAAGCCACTGCTAGAATATGAACCTGCTCAAGTAGTCTCTAAGGAACCTGAGTGGAGATCTTATGTGGTCAAGACAGCGAATGAAAGTAGTCTCCGTAGAAACAGTTGGTTTTTGAGACCAGACAAGTTTACCTATATAGGTAAAAAAATTGACAGTGGAAAGCAATACACTGAAGCAGAATAATCCTGGGGTCAAGGAGCATCAACAACTACGAATGTTGGTGCCCAAGATAACCTATTCAGTAAGAGGAATTCGGTTCAGAAAATACTATTTTAGGAAAATTATTGGATGGAAATAAGAGATTCAGCTGGTTTTACGATTTTACGACACGGAACTCATATAATATTTTTAAATTCACGTTTTAACCTATTCTTTTGGCCAGTACAAATTATACCGATATTTTTCCATACACATCGTGTTCAAATCAGAGCAATCAGCTTAAGAATCTGGTAAACGAGACATTCAGATTCGATTAAATCACATAAAATGTTAACCCAACTGCTACTACGGCTGACATTCAAATTCTAGATTTTTTATTTCATTTCCACTACAGATAAATTCTTGTTTCTTGGGTAGGACAAAGTGGTTTTAACAATATTATAACATTTTTAGGCATATAGCAAATATGATTTCAAATACTTTCACGGCCATTGTCATTAACTAACAACCGACTTCCGGGATTCGCCCACTTTTCTAAGGGGCTTCATCATCGTGCTAGGGATATACAGTCTGCCATCAATCACCATCTTCATCCGACCACCCAAACCTCTCAAAACAGATCACCTGCAGCAGCAATAGTCTTTCTTCCTTAAGTCCACCAAGTTACCGATCGCCTTGTGGGGAAGGATAAAGGGTTTGGCCTTACCTGTTGGCGAAAGTTATATTAGATATTTTGCTGGCTAGTAAATATCGGCCTAATTGGGCTAACTCGCCGAGAAGAGTCGGGGTTTTAGCTACACTAAAAAAGAATACAAAGAGGGAAGGCGCCAGGTCCTCGACGTTGACTAATCCTTGCGTCGGACCACCACAAGGTAAGAGATAAGTCCAGCAGATCAAACACATTAGCAAAGACCAATAACTTATCACATCTTTTATTCAGTTCGGTACTATAGTGCCAGCAACACACACACACACACACAAATAAATACAATTATGATACACATAGGTCACTTATTAAATAAAAATTTAAAAAATAAATTTGGAAGGTTAATACAATCAAATTTTGAATAAGATTGTTGGTTAAGTTCAATTGAGTAATAGAAATTAAATTTGAGACAAATTGGAATTTATTTTAAAAGTTATAGCAATTGAGTATTCAATCAGGGTGGTGAAAGTTAATATGAAAGATAAGAGAATGTTATTATGGGACAAATATGCTTACTATGAGAATAAAGAAGTGTACTAGGTATAGATCAGATTATTTAATTTTAAAAGTGTGCAGTAATAATTGGAACTATATAGAGAGGAGTTTTGTTTAAATAGCAGTAGAAATATCAAACTGAAATTATGTAAACACATTTTTGAAAAATCTATTTAGAATTAATAAAAACTAGAAATTTTGACTTTATTAATGAGAATAATTTGGTATTATACAAAATAAAAGATATTAACAAGTCTACGAAGTGAAGATAAGTGAAAATATAATTACCGGATAATACAAGCATACGATCATTGAAGAGATTATGGAATGCGGTTTAAATAGTTACAAGTAAGAAGAAGATAACAATAATTTGAGTGGATTTGGATTGTTTGGCACATGCAAGGTATAATTGGTGTTTATTACTGGAGTTGAGTTTATTTGCTGGGATTGCTTACTTGACTAGATAGATTTGGATTGTTCTGTTTGGCTGGGTTACTACAAGGTAGGAGCTGAAGACAATGGGAAATTAGTTTGGATACCATCTGTTAGTGGAAACTTACCAGGAGGCTGTTCGATTGACGGTAACGTGCAGGAGCCTGGGGTTTGGACTTGTTCGAGATGGTTGGAGAAGGATCGAGGTTCGGTTGTTAATGAGCTTAGCTGTGAACGTCAGGAGCAGTGGTGTTAAATGTAACAGTGAAATAAGAGGAAATCAGGTTGATTTTTAATTTGTCCTATAGAAGCATATTGTATAAATGACCATTAAACACTTGAAATAAATATAACACAGCACTTACTTTAGTGAATTGAGCCTTTGATTTGTGAGTAGAAAGAATATTTGTCATTTTGATTTGATTATTGTTTGATGGTTGTTTAAAGTCAAACTGACATTTAGTAGCAGTCAATAGTTGAAAATTTATATAAAATGAGAATATCAAAGAACAGATAACTAGATTAACGACGTACACCTTATTAAGAGTCTCAAATTGCATTAAGTAATATTAAAGGAAATAAATATAGCATTTAAATGTAGAGAGGTGCAACCATTCCATATTTATGGTGCTGCAACTTAGAGCTTTTGCAATATATATACCGGGTGTCCATTCTCAAAGTCGAACATAGGCAATTAACATTAGTGCATTCACTCATTCTTCATTGAAATAATTGATTTTTCTGTAGATAATTTTAACAGACGTTGACAGTAAATACGTGATTTACGCCAACTTGAAAAGCAAGGCATGGCATATTTAAAAATTCCCAAGTTTTAAATTAGTATTTTAAAATAAAAATCGCATCTTGAATATTATTATTGGTATCATTTGATGAGTAATAATTTTATCTTTTCATTGATACCATTACCTTCCCTGTAAGTTGAATTGGCGAGCAGGAATCGTCAAAAAAGTTCAATACAATGTTAATCGTCTATGTTCGACTTTGAGAACGAACACCCGGTATATATAAGGTAGGCTATGACAAACAAACACATTATAATCAGATTGGCGCGGCATAAGCAATTAAAACTTTCTCAAACTGTAACGCGTTCCGCTAAAAGAAAATTAGCAAAAAAAAATAATGATGTAAGCAATTAATCTGCAAGCATCCTGTGAGGCGGGATGCGGCAGAGCAGAGCAATGCAAGCATTCAGCTGACGTCTAGCCCCGAGTATCCGCTCGAAATGACTCTATTATAATTTTCAAAATTTCTAAGGGGCGAAAACACCGAGATTATATGGGCATATGAAATCGAGGTAGTTTCTTAGTGTAAATACATCAGGATATTCATAAGTGCTACAGTAATCACTTGCATATGCTCTTAACAATATTATTCATATTTAAAATCGCGTAAACAAATCACGGAAACGTGAAATCGAATAAAAGGTTACCCAGATCGGTTTCCTAGACACAGCCGTTTTAATTTTGCACTAAATTTCCAATCAAGCAAATGGCGGAGAACGGATTCCGAAATAAAGGGCCGAATATGCCGCAGCCCGGCTGAAAAACACGCAAAATTGTGCTACCGGGTAAGTAAATCTATCTAGTCAAATAACTAATTACGCAAGTAAGCACAAATTTTAATACACAAAAAGCAAATCCAAAGGTCATACTTATAAGTAGTGATGGGCATAACCGGACAATTTTCATAACCGAATTATTTGCATTCGAATAATATTAATAACCGAATGATTATTTGAATAATCATTCGAATAAATTTTGGCTCTAGATTCGTTTCGATTAAGTCAGCCGGTTTGCCGGTTGGCGGTTCACCGTCATCTGCATCGACATCGGTTCACCGTCATCTGCATCGACATCGTAACTTGCAGATAGCAGAGGAACCAAAACATAATATGTATGGTCGGCGCCTTAGAAATCGGGACACGTAATATGTTCTTCTAATCTTTGGAGTATTCTTGCTCCGGTTACTTCATTAATGTGAGATGGCATTTCATAATTGACAAACAATAAACAATCTGACGTAACAATTAAAACCATAATAACTGTAAAAACCCAGTTTATACACTTAAAAAATATATGCAAAATATATCATAATAGTGTGTAGTGCCCGATTTCTAAGGCGCCGACCGTACATTATGTGTTATGTATTGGAAATTAAGAGGTATTTATTAAGCAGTGTAGAAAGAAAGAAATATGCGGGAGTGCGGGACTGCTTGCTAATCGTGGTAAAACGTTTATCTTTATCGATCGGGCGAGTTAAAGGCTCTTTGGAGATGTAAGCAAATAAAAAATTGTTTTATAGCTTAATGCGTTTACAGTTTTTAGGCGTTCAGGTTTCAGGTCGCCAGAATTTGATATTTTTTATGATAGGAGGTAGTTTCGCGATAACCAAATGGTGTTTTCAATACAACCTGCTTTGTTTATGAGTTATGACGTATTTATATTTACAGAATTTTGAGCACTGCGTAGGTCGCTGAGGTACGGCACGTAGTACCTTTGAATAGAGGTTTTATATTCAAAGCGTAGTACGTATCAGCATGAGGTTATTTTTCATTCAAATACTTGGAACGAAAACCGAGTTACATAGGTTATTTCAATAACCGGATAACCGGTTATTTTTCATTCGAATAAGCCCATCACTACTTATAAGCTCAGATTAATCAAACAATAAATAACTAAATCACTACAAAAACCTTTCAGGTACCCACGGCACGTAGTGCAGAGCTGGTGGACGTGGCAACCAAGCAGGTCGCTGGCCCAGAAGACGGCTTCGTAGCGGGCTGCAGACGAGCCTCGTTAGTTGTTGCAATGCGGCGACCGCAGGAGGAATAGCAGCAAACTTCAGCCGCAGGGATGAGCGCCACAACGGCGCGTAAATGAACCACCAGTCCCAGGTAGAATAAGCCACACCAATGCGGAAAACCATTCCAAGTAATAAAACTCAATTCCATGGCGTAGGATTAGAGCTCAATTTCTATGGCGTAGAATTAAAACTCAATTCCAGGGCTTAGAATTAAAAAGCTAAAAATACAAATTTCTAGGTACACAACCGCGCTGAAGAAAAGAAGTCGAAACAAACCTGCGAGTGGTGACGAACAGCTTACGCCCATCCGATCGGAGAGCAGGCCCAACAAAACCGCAAAAAATTGTGGCAAACGCCCGGCAGCAGCACACAAAAGCTCCCATGGCGTTCCAAAGGGACGCCTTGCCTCACATGTTCCTCCACAATGAAGAGGACAGCTATAACCAAAGCTGGACGAAGCAAAAGGCAGCCAGGGCAACAGCTTCACATGATCGAATCGTGGATAGAAAAGAATAAAAATTTGCCAAAGCAATCCACAATCTCAGATTATCAAAATGTTCCAAAATTCGAAAAAGGAAGAAAAACTATAAGAGTGCAGATTGTATGTGCCAAACTGATAAACAGAACTATTCCGTTCTCAGAATTAAAACTGCTGTCATTAGGGTTGCCTAACCATTCAGTGAAAATTGTTGTATTTTTAGAAAATAAATGTAAATTTCCGGATCTGACTAAGTATTTGTGGAAATGACAAAATGAGCGTAACAGAGTAGAACACTTTCTTCTAAAACAAAACATTAAAACAGTATTCAAACCCACGAGCAAAATCTCACACGTTCTTTCTTCACCGAAAGATAAATTAAATTCTATGTAGTCTAGGTCATCTAAAGGTGTTTATAAGGTCCCCTGGTCTTGTAATGCTGTATACATTGGTGAAACAAGACGTTCAGTAAAAACTCGCATCTCTGAACATCAGCGCTGTCTCAAGTCGGGTGTCGTTTCATCATCAGCCATCCCCGAACACCAACGCGAACCGGTCATACGATTATTTTTTTTGAAACTTTCATCTGCAAATCCCCATTTTTCTTTCGCAGAAAGATTCGCGAAGCCGTTAAGATTTACAAACACCATAATACTCTTAATCGGGATGACGGCTTTCCCCTTTCTTCTATGCGGAAAGTGCTGATTTCTGAGTCCCGCCCACTGACACTCAACCGCTACGGTACTTGCCTATAAATGCTCGCTTTCTCCTTCCGATCGTTAGAAAAGTTTTTCCTCTGGAGTGGTTTACACTTTCAGTTACCGTGTCCTTCTATCCCTTTCCTTGCAAGAGTTTCGCCTCTTGAGTGGTTTACACGCCGAGTTACCATGCTCTTTTGCTTTTCCTCCTGATGAATCCCCTTACGAAAATGGGCGAAAAGTTGAGTTCTTCGACCTCAATGATGACACGGTCCCATCCCGGAAGTCGTTTGTTACTTATATCAAATATGAACTCAAATATTCTATAGGTCCGTAAGTTTTGAAATATTTCCATTAACTTTGTTGCTTCCCTCGTCTAAAAGACGTATGAAATGTTATAATTTTTAAAAAATTATTTTCCAAGCTTTCTTCAGGTCTTCACATTTCAGGGTCTCGAGATGACGAAAAACATGTTTTTTTAATTCAGTATGTCTTTCTGTTCGTCTGTCTGTCTGTTGGCGGTTTAGCTCAAAAAGTATTTATTGGAAGAAGATGGTGTTTTGCATGAGGATTATATACAGGGTGAGCGTCTTAAAAAATTAAATGTTTCTTTTTGCTTTTACTCAGGAATAGTTCAAGTGTTTACCCTTAACAAAAATAGGCATATTATAAACCCCACAGATACAAGATAAACACCATACATCGTTCCTTTTGTTACCGCGTCCATTATAGTCCAATCGTAATCGAACATAATGTTCACGGGCTTGCGGCCCAGAGGTTATAGCATTTGGCTAGCAATCGGATTCCGCGAAAGTCTGAGAGTTCGAATCCCACGGGATGCAGTTTTTCTTGTTATTTGTAAATTGATGTAATGTGCATTACTAAGTGTGTCCTTTTACTGTCCCAGTATTATCAGCATTTTTAAGATATTTGTATCCATTTAATTCAATTTATTTAATTTCTTATATGTATATCAATTGAGATTGGTTTAAATAAATTATTTATTATTTTGTGACCGCAACTGCGAGAGATGTTCTTTGTAAATCCCTGCACAGATTTTTTTATTAATGGAGATCAACAGTGGCTTTACCGACAGTAGATGGAGCTACGTGTACTTCCCCTTTTTAATGATATCAGGCTTGACAGGTTTATTTTTAAAAATGACAAAGCAATATGTGAAAAACTATTTTTGTGTAGTAGCCGCCACGAGTGAGTAGTGGATTTTAAAAGTCTTTAAGTTAATATTTTATTCGGCAAGATAGTCGTGGTCGGTTAGTCCATGTTGGAAGCGGTTCTGAAGCAGAAGATAATCAAACCATACATATGAAATAGATCGGCGTGTGAGATGTTTTCAACTCCGACACGATGCGTCACAGTGGTTGATAGGGTAAGTTCCTGTAGATATGCAGCACAGGGATAAATAAGATCTAACCACATAAGCACCCTCGGATCAGTTGAGCAACAGCAGCTGGGCCATTACTGTGTCGGGGCTTTAGGATAATTATCCAATTGATCTCCTGTCAAGTCCGACACCGGACACGCACAAGCAACCATTTTGATTTGAACTAACCAACCACTCAGTGTACTATTCGGAAGAAGCTGTCGGTAAGTACAGCTTACGCGAACGGCGATTGTACAGTTCAATTCTGTCAAAAAGGAGAGATCATAATAAACACTGTCTTCCAACTACTAGTGAGATGACAATATACATAATCCTCAGCCGATACGGATCAACATCCATTGCCTAATCAAAGAGATTTTATTGTAATGCTAGCTTCTGCAGAAAATTTTAATTAAACATTAAAAATGTATTAAATTTGTACATCGCCTACTCGAGCATTACATCTATCCGGCGCTCGAACTGTTGATAACAAATTACGTACCCGCTATGAGCAAAAACACGAAGAAACAAACCCGGCGCCGCCTCCCACTCAATGTTAGCCAGAGCCGCGGATGCCCGAAGAGTATATAAGAAGACTCCTCAACTATTTAAGTCACTTGAGTCCACCGGTTTCGACCAACAGTCCGACTTGAGTCTCTGGACTTCCCTTCCCCCAAATCCTCTCCAGACGTTAGAATGTGATAGTGTTAATCTGTCTCCTAACATCTCCACCAGAACCCCACCTAGACGTTAGAATGTTGTAGTGTTTATCTATGTCCTAACATCTCCGTCTCACATTAATTAATTTACCTGGAGGGTCAGCAATATACGTCCAACGACGTCTTTCTGTAGCCCCGAGAGCGAAATAAGCCACTTGAGCCCGAACCTGGAGATTCTTGCTGCCAGCAAAGACCGGAGCTGTCAATTCTACTTGCCCGCTAAAAACGAGTAAATTTCACCTGGGAAAATTCACAGCGCAGCTACCCCGAAAACAACACGCTGGTCTCCTAAAGCACCACCACAAACTGCACCAACACTCACGCACTCCCGTAGCCGCAGGTATCTCCTAGTTCTCTTCAATTTCTGGGTATATTTGCAGAGCGCCAAGTGTAAACAAATCGCTTATCTCCGAAGCCGCGTTTCCGACATCCGACATACAGGGCCGAAATACATACTTAACTCTCGGTCAAATGCTGTCATCACCGATACTTAGGTGCTGAGTGTGTGACAGTTCACCAGGAAACAGAAGAAACACGTCCCCAGAAGAATTTTTTGTTTTTATTGATATACAATTCATTTACTTAGAACTACCGATTGTACAATAAGTTAAAAATTATATATCGTTGTGTTTTTCTGACCATATACATTTGAGAATTTGTACACATTTTCTTTGACTGTGCTACGCGAGGTAGAAAATTAATAGAGGGTTTAATCCTTTCCGAAATTAATGAAAGGCGTCAATGACCAAAATTAATAACCAGTATTAAAGTTAAATTCGGATGGGCGAAACATTACTCCATTATGATCAACAAACAACTCCGCAATGTTATGAACTCGTCCATAACATATCCAGAGGCAGATGTACCATCAGATCACAATCTGCTGATGACAACCGTGGCATTTTCACCGAAAAAACTCATCAAGAATAGAAGGACGACAGCTTTGGATAGATTAAGAGCGAAGTAAGTCAATATCTAGAAACGAAGCTGGAACAGGTATTTAATATCAAAACAAAACAATCCGCCCACCATGGGATTCGAACCGAGGACTTGCTTAATGCAAGCTTAGTTCTCTACCAACTACGCTATTTGGCTTCCTACCCTTTAAATGTTTGAATTCACATGCTTTGCATTATATTTGATTATAAGTGTATTATAAGCTAAGAACAAAATATGAAAATGTCAATTTGTACAGTTTGTAATCAAGACTAAATAAAAACGATAAGCTTTTAAAATGGATTATAGTAGGATTTGATATGATACACATATCCTCTAATTTAAGTAAGTCTTTATCTCTTATCGTTTACGAGATTTTCATATATGGTGCACCTATCATGGACAACCTGTATATCGGCTATTACGGACTGTGGCTAGTTCCATACTTACTCTTCTTCCATTGCTTACAACCAGCATCCAATAAATGCTAATTTTGCACTCAAATCACTTTCAACTTTTCTTGTCCTCCACATTTCATCTTTCTGTTTGCTTCTTTTAATTTTTCTTACGATTTTCGGCTAGCACCTAAATCACGTTTAATTCGTGTTCACGTTTCATAACCATACGCTACAGCTAATCTGATGTTTGTTGTGTACATTCTTAGTTTTACTGGTTTAGGCATTACGTTTGATTTTAGCACCTTATTTATGGCATACACACTTTTACTGCCATTTGATATTCTTGCACCTATTTCTGTATTATTTCTGCACGTTTTTACAACGACTGATTCACAAAGCTGGCGAATAAGATTACCTGCACTTTCGAATGCCATTAATGTAATTTACTAATTTAGCAAACAAATGTAATTAAATGTAGATGGCAGTAATAAAGTTTTAATTGTTCCACACGTTTACAGTTTGGTGAGTAGCTATATATTTTGCAATAAATTTTTCTATTAAAAATAGCACGTACGTATCCGTTCATGGATAAAAAAGCATTTCTAAACAGCTTGGCTTTGCAAACTGTCACCTCTTGTTTTAAGCAAATATTGCAGTGGACTATGTAGTTTATCGCTACTCTCACATTTCTACTAAAATGAATCAAGTTATGAACACATTCAATTTTTAAAAAATCTGTAAATGGGTTTACACCGAACTTCCCTCGCGCGAATTAGATCAATTTGCAAATTTAAAAAAATGTATCCCGCTGGGGTTTGAACCCGCCGCATCTGCATAGCGATCGTAACCGCATCTGCGTAGCGATCGTAACTGAGTCGATAAGTCGAACTGCGCCATCGAGCCTAATTGAAATGAGTGCGGTGATTTTACTAAGGATATCTTTACTGAATCTTTCAGTGGTTTCCTCTTGCTTTCTGAACACTACTTATACCGTTGACCACTGTATATGGTGCGTCCGATTTTAGGACCAATTTTGTCAACCCTAGGGCAAAAGAGTGTCCACTCTTGTTGGCATCCATTCCTGAAAATGTTGTCCTTCAAGAGAATAATGCCTATACCGACATTCATTCTGTTACCGTTTCATTTCATATCGAGATGTCATTAAGTTCGCCATTCAAATGTTACCTCCTGTACTAGTTTTAGCCCACCTGAAGTATTTTATTTCCTCTATGCCCACCATATCTGGTTAGTGTTCCCCGATACGCCACCTAGGAAGGCGCATGATAGGGACTAGCATCCCCACACGACGCGATTTTGAAGTAGATTTGTTGATTCAATAAGATTTCGATGTACAGCTGGAATGTCAGTGTTGGCTGACATTTATGATCGTCGGCAGATCAGCCGTATAGATCTTATACAGGAACGCCTAATGTTCATATCTTACTCGGAAAAATCTTTCTTGTAAGTGTGATTAAATATGGTATCCATTGCGTCTGGTAGGTTCTTCTTTAGTTAGTTAGTCTAACCCTCGATTCCAAACCATGTCAAAGACTTGCGTAGTGTGAAAACATTTGTTTCTCAAATGTTTTGTTTACTGTGTCGATTACTCGGTGTATTTGCTGGATGACTTCTGAAACAGAAATTATGATTAGGGATCAGATTTCGTTCGGCTATGGTGTATTTTAGCTAAAAGTTTTTGTAAGATCTTTGCCATTATCGGTTGATACCAAGTAGGATCATTTAGCAGTTTTCTCGGTTTTTTGAATTACTATTGCTTCTGCTATTTTCCAGGGTACCGAGAAGAATTTTAGTCTAAATTCTGCATTGAAAAGTTATGTAGGTAACTACTCCTTTTTGAGTAAATTCCTTCATGACGTGGCCTTTGCTCAAGTGCTGTGGTGGCACTTTATTTAAATTAAGATCGTTTTTATATTTTTCACTTTTTTTGCGCCACAGGTTTTATAGAATCACTTAGTTATTGTAACTCTTCCGAGCTTCTACAGGCTAAACGGTACTTAAAACAGGCAACCGCTCCACAGGTCGGCGTCAGTTGGTTATACGATCAAGCACTTGAATAATAAGTCCCTCAAGGGGGTGATGTGAAGTATGATTATTTTTGATGGAACAATCCCCAACTAATTGATATTTAGCCCTGCACAATTTTACCGTGGCTAGGATTAATTGCGACGCAGGGTACGGTTCGTTTAAGGATAGGTTGGGTGCTAGAGAGAAGCTCAGAAAGTGATTGCCTTGACAGAAAAATGTAGCTTCAAATGCTGCACCAGTGTAAAAAATTACACTCAGTAACTTGCTCCTCGTAACAAGGGATTCTTGGTTATATCCGGCTAGCGCCATAATAAAACTATTTTACGTAATTCAACGATAACAAACCTCTCACAGCACACGGCTAATTGCATTGCGTTTTTAACCACGCCACGTATGATTACGCCAACTGCTCCGAGCTCAATGAAGGGGCGACTTTGCTATAGCCGGGCGGGCTCTTAAGCTCGAGTGGGGCAAAACACGAAGATACGTTTCTATTGCAACGTCAGCGCGTAAACCAACGGACAGGGACAGCTTCGCACAAGAGGTGGAAAAATAAGGTGCCACAACCAGTGCGCTAGAATTTTAAAATAAGCTAACAAAGAAAGTGTTTAATTTAATGTTTTTATTTTTATTGATTGGCGAAAACTGTTTGATATCCTCCCGCAAATGATTAGCGACCTCTCGAGATTGTTTTAGTCTTTTACGAGCTTTTCACAGGGCATATTCTGTGCCCACAGTCGGTGATGTGTTTTTAAGATATTATTTAAAGGACTAATTTTTCAGTTCTATTAGAAACTCTTTCAGCCACCTTGCTGTCCCATAATTATTAGTCTTATCTCGTGGATCTATTGATGTTGTGTTGGTTCAACTAAGCCCAAGCGACCAACCAAATATTGTATTCATAGCCTATCTGTCTGGAAATTACTTTGATTTATTTTATTATAAGTTTGAGATATTGATCTGTTTTTCTAATATTTTGTGTAAAACGTTTACTAACATGCTCTCTCAGTAATTTTGAAAATGGGTTCTATCGGTGTGTATGGGGTATGGAGCCGAGTCTGCACTTGCTCCGGGTTTTTCTCAAACGCCCAATTCTGGAAAAGAATCTTAACGGGTTGGCTAACTAAGTAGATGGTAAGCAGCACTGTGTGTCGTGCGTGAAGAAATTTATAATTGCTGCTTGAAACGTGCAGAGGTTGTATCTGACAGGAAAACTAAATAGTGTAATAAAGTAAATAAAACGTACACAAATATTGGTTTGCGCTACGTACGATGAACGAATTGGTATAATGTAGGTAGTATTCGTGCGTCAATGTAGCCGACATGAACGATAGAGACAGAGTAGCTATACTCAGTACGAGTGATGTTGCAACTAAATGGGAACTCAATCAAGTCTGCTCCCCGAAAGCCAATAAGCCAGAAGATAAAGTCAACAATTTCCACACGAAAAGTGTCCATGGCGATGAGTTTAACCAAAGGTCACCATCTGAATATAATAATAAGCAATTGGTGATCATAACGAACGAGGAGACCGGTCAGTAGAATTTTGTGAAGACAACAATTTGGAAGTCGCCAACACATATTTCAATCACCATCCACGACAATTATATATACGTAAAAGCCACTACATAATGTTGGAATAGACGATGTCTACGCAGAAGCTTTAAAAGCTTTGGACGAGCTTGGGTCTTTCTAACTCCTTAATGTCGTATTACACTAAACGAGAAAAAACATCAGATTGGCGTCAATCGCCCTTTGTTGCCACCAAAGAAACCAAATGCAACAGCTTGTAAATATTACTGTCCAATTTCGCTAATAAGCGATGTTTTAAAAACATTCTTGCACATCCTTCCTTCACAGCTTTATCGGCAGTGCGATATCTTTAACGAACCCCCCAGGAGGCAATCTTCAGTCTACAGATCCTAGTACAGAACTGCTTAGGTCATCCTAAATATGCCTGGGTCTGTTTTATCGATTATGGAAGAGTTTCGGACATCAAAAGGCAGCTGTGAGACTACCAGACAACAGACAACACAACCGAAGATTTCGGAGTGAAAAAGAGAGTAAAATAAGACTGCACACTTTCTCTACTTTTATATACTGTAGGTATACACGGAAGAGGTTTTTCATAATCCGTTCGACACACGAGTAAATATCAATGTAGTATACATGAACAGTATAAGGTATGCAGACAACACCGTATTAATCACAAGTTGCAAAAAAAATCGTCAACGTTGTGGTTGGATGGAAAATCAACATTTCGTAGTAGACCAATTTTGAGATTATTTCCCAAGATGCAGAGCTGGCAATAAGGGACTCGAAAGAGACACTTAAAAACTCTCATGAACCAAGTCTAGAATCCCAAGACAGAAATACGCAACAACATTGAGTAGGCAAGATCATTAGAATGACACGACTTCTTTGAGTTTGACACCTAAACTTTGGTTTTTGATATCAATCGGTAAAATATTACGTGTGGTCGCCTCTGCTACACGAAGTTAAATCGTGGACTTCTAAAACATCATCGATCAAAAGACTGGAGGTTTCACATCCTATCGACCGACCCATTCAGAACGTTGTCGTTCTAAAGCTAACCTTATTGAAGAGAGTGCCTACTTTGAGGCACCCTTAAACGAAAGGTGGCTACCGTTCCGGCTAACTCAAACCCTCGGCAGTGAATGGAGTGGATAAGGATAGGTGGCGGTTCCTGAGGTTAAAAAATGGATAGAATAATTTGGAAACACAAGCGGGCGCCAGTCGTTCGCCATGACAAAAAACAAATTTAGCTAACAGTCGAAAACACACCTACCTTTTGCGGCTAGTATCCTTGGGGTGAATAAAGCATAATATACCAGTAGTAGGGATAAAAGGGGTTTTAATTATCGTCAAATATACTATTATTGCAAGCAGTAACAAAATTCAGTCTGGTGCTACTAAAATCCAGAAAACATTTTAGGCTCAAGACTATAAAGCTTTGTATGTAAAAAATATCTTTTTTTTTTATATTTTGTCATCGCAACTTTTTCGCTTTGACGTATGCCTGAAGCAACTTTGGTTAAAATTTAAATGTGCTGGTAAAACTGTAGAGATTGGAGTTTTATGTATATGCCTCCCCTTCTAATATAAATAATTTTTATAATTACTTTGATCGTTCTCTTTCTTGTATCACACTTTTAGCAGATGTGTACTGGTAATATCAATATAAATGTATTAAACACCTACTCGTTCCGCGCACTGTGTGCATTTCTGAGATTTCTCAAATTTTGATTATGACTTAAGCCAAAAGCTTCTTGGTTAACTGATACTAAAAACGTAATGATTAAAGAACGAGATATGCGTTATCAGAAATTAAAAGCAACGAAACAGCAAGCTGATTGGATAGCTTATACGGAATTAAGAAGTGTGGTAACAGTTTATCTTTACTTTCTTAATATGTTTTCCCTTATCCCATATTTCTGAATTGATAAATCTTGTTTAACTGTGCTTTTCCACAACATTTTATAATATTCATTTTATCGTATACCTACTCCAGATAGCTTTGTAGCTTGTTCGCTTGTTAGTATATATTTTCTCGGTTGATATACATTATTCTGTTCATATGTGCATTACCCTGTTCTCTTTACTAAATAAATTTCTGTACTTATATCTATAGAGCATTTTTTGGTATAACGTTTTAATTGCATTGTTTTTATAACCTTCCGTTATCTTATCAACTTCAGCATGAATAACATCTTATTGAATAAATAACATGTTATAGAAATATATTCGTCCCTTTTTTCTCATTCTGTGAATATACAAATCTGATACTAGAAAAGAAATATTCCTTGGTGTCAATTCAAATGACGACGTTAAATTCAAATTTTATAAAAAAGTTTTACCTTAAAAGTAAAGCGCGCTGATTACTTAACATGAAGCAAAATATAACACAATGTTATTAACAGCCACCTATCTCAAAAGTACTTTCGTTTGTTGTTGTTAAAAAATTGTTTCGTTGCAAACTTTCTGGACTACATCTTATATTATAAGAGCCGATGCCGCCGGCCGTCCAGACCGTAAGCACAAGTGGCGCAGGCACACGCAGCATGAAGGGCCTGCATACTACTACCACACGCGCGCTTGCTATATCGGTTTCTATAAGCGCAGGTTTCTGTAAGCGCACATGCCGACCGCAAGCACGTGGCGCCGCCACACGCAGCCAGACGTAGGCTGGCTACGCGCTTTCTAGTTGTATAAAAGGCGTCAATTTTCAATCGAGCAACAATTGGTCTTAGTCACACATTTTTGTTTTCGACTATATCCAGTAAGCTATGAGTTTTATTCAGCTTTTAAATACGGCTGCATGTTAATTTTGGTCTTCAAAAAATTAACTTTTGTCTAATTTAACCGAAGCTCCATCTCTTACGGTTTCCAAGATGTCAATAGTGGCTCAATTGAAAGTAGGTATATGACGATCCTACACATTACGGACTCGTTGGAGTCAATATAAATTCGATATTTAAAAAGCCTAATTTTTTACAGGTGCCTACATTTTTACTTTTACATCTTCTCTCGTAGAGTATCAGACATAGGAAAAATAATATTAGGGAATTGTGAAAAGACCAGCTATTGTTGTGTATGTATCGAGGTACGCGATTGATCAGAAATGAAAACCATTTTAAATTAATTTAATGATTGTCATTTTTTACCAATCACGTACCTCGGTGCCTAGACAGCAATAATTGATTGCCTAAGTACAAGATGAGAAAATTGGAATAATTTTTAGGCATAGTCTACCGTTAAAACTATTGAAACGTTTAAAAAATGTTATTGTACCTATAACTATTTAATATAAAAGCATGCTGCACACTGCACTTGCACTGACAAATACCGGCTGACATTTATAAGTTTTGTTAAACTTTAGATCTCGCATCTATCTGGTTTGCATTTTGTCAGTTCAGCAGTTTTGACATCAAACTTACAAAATAGCTTCCATTTCTAGTCAATATAATTTTAGATAGTGTAAACCTTGCTTTACCACATCCGAAAATACGCAAATATTGTACTTTACGTAACTACTAACGCTTACGTACATGCGCACGTTGTGAACAGAACTTTAGGGGAAGTATGAGGTTGTGTGACAGTTCTTATCTTTTAAAATATTTTGCTTATTCAAACAGTTGTATGACGTGTAATTGCCAACAAAACACCTATAACACCTAATTATTTGTTATATGCACAAATTTAAAGTAAGTATAACCGTAAAATTGGTTTAGAGAAATTTATATTCGTTTTTAAGGTTAATGACAATGATTGATAATATTACCAATAAAAAGGGGATGAGAGCGTTAATTCTCGTTGGTGGTTATGGAACGAGACTACGACCGCTTACGCTCAGTCGACCAAAACCCCTGGTGGAATTTGCCAACAAGCCTATTTTACTTCACCAAATTCAAGCCTTGGTGGAAGCCGGAGTGACCGAAGTAATCCTGGCCGTATCCTATCGTGCCGAGCAGATGGAAGAGGAATTATCGCTGGAGGCTAAAAAGTTAGGAATTAGCTTGGTATTCTCCCATGAAACCGAACCTTTAGGCACAGCTGGACCAATAGCCTTGGCAAAGGAGCATCTGCAAAAGAGCACGGAACCTTTCTTTGTATTAAATTCAGATATAATTTGCGAATTTCCTTTCAAAGAACTCGCACAGTTTCATCATAGTCATGGTAGAGAAGGTACCATTGTCGTAACAAAGGTCGAAGAACCTTCCAAGTATGGTGTCGTCGTGTACAATGAAAATAATTGTATAGAAAGCTTCGTTGAAAAACCGCAAGAGTTTATTTCTAACAAAATCAATGCAGGACTGTACATTTTAAATCCTAGTGTAATTAGTAGAATACAGTTACGTCCAATGTCCGTTGAAAAAGAAGTCTTCCCAGGAATGGCCAAAGATGGACAGTTGTGTGCATTTGAATTGCAGGGATTCTGGATGGATGTTGGGCAGCCAAAGGACTTTTTAACAGGTAAGGCAACAATTACTCGAGTTTTTTTTAAATATTCTACTTATAACATAAATAATTCATTGCTTTTTGCATGTGCATTTCTGTAATCTAAAGGTTAAAGGTTGTTTTATTTGCTGTCTTCTATTTTTCGTCCAATAGCAACAGTTTGTGTGAGATATCAAATTTTATCTCTAACCACATAAGCTGCTCAAGAAGTAATTTAATAATTATCGTTGTAGTAGTACTTCTGTAACAATTAAATGATATTACCTATATTTGACAGACGCCTATGCATTCATCGTTATTTTATTAATAATAATAATAGTAAATGCCATGTATTCAATAAGGTGTGCATAAAACGTAATACATAGATTAAGTTATACATTTAAATTACGCAATTTGTTCAAGGGGCGAAGTTCAGACAAGCTAAAAATATATTTAGCCCTCTGACCACCTACCCCAAAAAGAAAGAAAAAAGTAAAGGGAGAGAATAATTGGAACTATTTTACTGTCTGCTCATTAAGAGGTGGCGAAGGTTCGATTTAAACTATCTGCAAAGAGCATATAATGAGAAGAGGCTCAGCTATATAGGTTTAAACGTATATGTTGTTAAATGGGTTGCATACCAACATTTCTTAAATTAATGTGTAAAAAGCAAACGTTCTTTTGGGTTTTCTACCTGAAACCAGCGGCACAAACCATCAACTCACTCCAGCGCGAAGATAAATTGCCCATGTTGCCAGATTGTTGCCGCATTCTAAGAAGGCTCGGCAAACTCCAAAGCATTTTACAATCCAGATATTCGAATTTGTCAAAATCCGAAAAGGCATTTTTCCGAAATTAAGTAAGATTTCAATGAGGTCGCCAATGCGCGTGCAAAATTCTTCGTTGTAAAAAGCGTGTTTTAACAAGAACGATTTTATTGTTATTTTAAATTTATTAATCGGTATCATTCGAATATCCGGAGGTAATAAATTAAAAAACTTCGGTGCATGGTATAATGGCCCGTTTCGGCTTTTATTGAGGCGCAGGTAATCGATGGAGATATTATTTTTATGTATGCTTGAATAAGGGGTAACCACCGACGGTTAATTATTTTTTCAATTTTTTTAAATATTTTTCAAAATTTCACATATCAAGACTTAATATTAAAATTAAAAATTTAAGTGAAGACTTTAAGCATGTATAACTGAAAAAAGGAATATAAAATGCTAATTACTTCTTTAGATTTTTTATTATTTACCGAAAAGTATGTTTGCGTAATTTCTACGTTTTTTATTCAAGGCGCTTTTTAGGAGAAATATTTTTCAATTCCAATTAATATCTATTTAAATTGCTTCAAGAAACTCTAATCTAGCCGTGTTAATGAATTTCAGTTACAAAAATTCTGTAATGTTCTTTTACAGTTGTCTAAACAAGGAGATTTTTTAGAACATGTAATTGGACAAAGACAAATCTCATTATTTGGACAACTGTAAAAGAACATTTACAGGATGTTTGTTACAGCAATTCATTAACAGGGCTAGATTAAAGTTTCTAGAAGCCATTTAAATAGACATTAATTAGAATGGAAAAATATTCCACTTAAAAAACGCCTCGCATAGAAAACCTAAAAATTATGCAAACATACTACTTTTCGGTAAATAATAAAAAAATCTAAAGAAGTAATTAACATTTTTTATTATTTTGCCCAATTATAAATCTTTAAAGTGTTCACATAAAAAAATGAATTTTAATATTAAGCCTTTGTATGTGAAATTTTGAAAATATTTAAAAAATTAAAAAATTAATTTTTAGCTAAAGTTAAAAAATAGGTGTTTTCTGGCTTTGAGATTGTTCAGTTAGCTAAAAATAACACACTAAAAAAAATCTCAGAGGTTTTATTATTTACCGAAAAGTATTATGTTTGCATAATTTTTACATCTTTTATGCAAGGCGCTTTTTAGGAGAAATATTTTTCAATTCTAATTAATATCTATTTAAATGGCTTCAAGAAACTATAATCTACCATTGTTAATGAATTACTGTTACAAAAATCCTGTAAATTTTTCTTTATCCAATTACATGTTCTAAAAAATTCCTTTAAATATTTAATTACTTATCCTAATTTCCTAATTCATTCTGTTGTAAAGATCTCATGTTTCTTTACCAACCATAAAGTTTGAAGTATTTATGACTAACCCAAAAGCAAAGAAAAGAGTACATATTTTAGTCAGAAATACAATTTGTCTCGGTTCTCGTATATATTTATAGATATTGACCTACCCGTCCTAGCGAGTTACAGCTAATAAATAAAGAACTACTTAATTTGTTCTTGTAATCGTAACACTTTTTTTATTAAAACATATTGGCCAACTTTTTATATAACTGTTGTGGGAATAGTTATTTAACCAACAAGTGTGTTAATGAAGGCGATTAATAATCGAAACTGTTTAAAGCACGAATGAACGATAGCGAGTGAGTGCCTTTAATAGTTGAGATTATTAATCGCCCATTAACAAACGAGTTGATTACAAAAATTTTTCGTTGGCCACAAAATCTTTTTTTGTGGCGAAAAATTTGATTAATACAACTAATCTCCATGCAAAATATCATCAAAACGTCAAAATCACAAAAACAGTTAATTAATGAAAAAGAGTGTATTAATCAAAAACAGTGTATTAATGACATCTATTAATCCATCCTTTTTTAGGAAAAATCAGAAAAACAGTTAATTAATGAAAAAGAGTGTATTAATCAAAAATTGTGTATTAATCCATCCTTTTTTAGGAAAAATAATTCATTAATATTAACAAGCGGTCAACGAAAAATGAATTATTCGCATTTTAATTTACAAACACAGTAGACGTAGTTTTATTAAAGTTAGCAGTAAAATTTGCAGGCAAATTTCGTTTTATGACTGTCAGTGTGAGGGTTGAAACTTATTCAAATAAAAAAAATTAAATAGTTATGTGTGCAACTAGTTTTGGAAGTCATACTTTTTTTCATGAATTTGCAGTGCGATTAACGCAAGAAAATGAGTGAAAAATAGTTGCTTTCATACGTGTCGGCGCCTTAGAAATCGGGACACGTAACATGTTTGTGTTGTAATATTTAATTTATTATTATTTTTTTGCTGTGGTTACTTCATTAATGTGAGCTGTCATTTCATATTTGACAAACAATAAAAAATCTGACATAACAATCAAAACCATCACAACTGCAAAAGCCCAGTTTATGCACTTAAAAATACAAGCAAAATATATCATAGTATTGTTCCAATTTCTAAGGCGCCGACTGTACATGTTATTTATTGCAATGTGATCTCATGTAACTCAAAATTGTGTCGAAAAGGACTTCAGAGTTTTCAACTGTCAAATTGACAATTCACAATTTCAATAAAATAAATAGTTTAAAAAAGTGTTGTTTTTTCAGGATTTTGCGTTAAAAAAGTAGTACCTTCTTCATGATTTTTCGTTAAAAACGACTACTTTCATGTAATGGCACACAATTATCTTATTCTAGATTACTGTTTAAATTTACAGAGTCATAAATAAACATTTCTTGTCCATTTAAACACGTGGGCGAGACAAGGAGCAGCGCCGCTCTTGCAACCCCAAGCATTGTATGCAAGACAGCTTGACCTCAATAGGGTCCAGATGTTCACAAGAGACGTTTGACGACGTGAGGTTACAGCAACCCTTTAACAGATTTTGTCGTTGACCGCTTGTTAATTTCAATAATAATGAATTATTTTTCCTAAAAAAGGATGGATTAATAGATGTCATTAATACACTGTTTTTGATTAACGCACTCTTTTTCATTAATTAACTGTTTTTTATAAAAGGATGGATTAATAGATGTTATTAATACACTGTTTTTGTGATTTTGACGTTTTGATTATATTTTGCATGGAGGTTAGTTGTATTAATCAAATTTTTCACCACAAAAAAAGACTGTGGTCAACGAAAAAATTTTGTAATCAACTCGTTTGTTAATGGGTGATTAATAATCTCAACTATTAAAGGCACTCACTCGCTATCGCTCGTTCGCGCTTTAAACAGTTTCGATTATTAATCGCCTTCATTAACACACTATTAAATGCCCTTAACTTTATAATATAAATCCACAAATCGCAAACGTGGCAACGCATATTTCGCGCTATAGTGTGCTTTATTTTGTTTTGCAATTGCAATTACAAAGAAATAGGTATACAAACAAAAACCACGATAAAAACAAATAATTGCTATACATACTTCAAAGCAACGGTTACTGGATGCAAACCTATTAGGAATTATGTACTTATAAAATTGGCGTATTTTCAATGTTTTGGCTAAGAGACATTTTGTCTACCTGCGTTTTGTAACCCAAGTTATTATCGTTTGAAGGTTGTGTTAACCTTGGCAACATCGCACTTCACTTTTTTAAACCAACGAATTCTAGAATGATGGTTTTGCTCTGAGCTGTTTAACTGGGATCCCTCCCGTCAGAGGGATAAGACCTGGGAGCCTAGCGGGTAGGAGTTTTTAAGCTATACGCTAATACTGCCCAGCGCTGAGTCTCTTCTCATTATTATGCTCTTTGCTATCTGCCATGAAAGTACAGGCCTGACAACTAGCTGAAGCCCTGTGAATTGGTTGCGCATTAGTCTGGGTGCGAGTGAATGGGGAGAACTCAGTTCTGACGAAATTCTGTTGGAATTAAGATCGGTAACTTCTCATAAAGTCGGGAGCCTTGATATTTATTATTTGTTGCTTTGTTCGTGTTATTATTGTTATTGTCTTTGTTGTTTTTGTTAATTACTCGTGTAACTCTTATGTTATAATTGCGGAATGGAGTTTAAATCAAAACTCAATAAACTAGGGATGAGAAAAAGCGGTAATTTTTGAAACATGTAATAATCCAAAAATAAACATTTACAAGTGTAAATGGCTAAAAACGTTATACATAAAAAATTCAAAATAAAATGGTATTTTGTAACTGTGTTATTTTTATTCAAAAATATGTTTTTTTAACGCTTAGACTGTGATGTTTTGTAATCAGGCGACCCATGACTGACAATACTTGTTGTGATGGCACTGATGATGCTGGAATACCAAAATAACGTTTTGTCAGATATGCTAAATGAGGAATTTCGGTGTGCACATATAATTATCAATTTCATTTTCTGTTTCGCAACTGTTACTCAACGCAACTCAAATGGAAACCTCTGACACAAAAAGGAATAAGAAATAATCGACGAGCAGTGGTGGGGTAAACAAAAAAAAATTTAAGCAGGTTTATCACACGTTAACGTATTTTTCTAAACTTTTCATCTTTACAATGAATGTGTTCTTCACTGTCAATCTTGTAAGATAATTTTCAGTACAAGTTTAGTTTATTTTATACAGATTTTATACAGTGTAGCAATGTACACTAGAGTACTGCATTGGGTCGGGTACCCGCGGATCGGGTTGCGGGTAAGATTTATATCAATATTGCGGGTAGCAGGTCGGGTGCGGATTCGAAACTGCGGGTCGCGGGTCGGGTGATGGGTACAACTTCATTTCCTTAACATAAATTTTGATTGTGTATAAACAAAATATCCCGAAGTGTGAAAATAACTTTCTTTATTGTGTATGGGCATTCTATCTGAAGCAAGTTACTGGTACGTGCTGGTCTAATATTCGAATTTGGGATCAAGTTCGACTTAAAAGTGAAATACTGGCGGGTTGCGGGCCGGGTGCGGGTTTGAAACGGCGGGTCGCGGGTCGGGTGCGGGTATAACAATTTGAAAAATGCAGTTCGCGGGTTGGGTGCGGCTTTAAAATTTCAGAAATTGCGGTTTGCGGGTCGGGTGCGGGTCCTATATATTGGACCCGCGCAGGTCTCTAATGTACACAACTTTATCAATGTAAATCTGTAATGCAGAAAGTATAAAAATCGTTATTCAAAACAGCTTATCTTGCCAGGTATGTGCTTACAGAATACCAGTGACGCCACTTTTGTTAATATTGCCAGAAGTTTTACCTGAATGAATGTTCTCAGAAAAAAGTTTCCTGATTTTTATCAGGTTTCACCGTACCTGCAAAGTTTAATTTATTCAAATAATAGCTAGTATGGGTTTCTCCGTCTAGCCAACTTTAACGCTTTCCTGCAGCTGTGCAAATGGGAGCTTCAGCTAGTTATCTTGAGCTGTATACAATGCAGCGATGCTATATGTAAAAGCTTTTTATAATACATTTCAGTTCTATGGAATCGTATGACAATTAAGTTTTTATTTATCAAATCAGACTTACAAATATCAGCATAAAATTTAATTTTTTGGAGAGGATTATTAGGATTAACCGTTGCATGATGGGAAGTTATTGAAGTGGCTAAAAATTGTAGTGTACATGGAAACCACTAGAGTGGCAAGCGTGAAGGCATGGACACTGACTTATACCGAACATAACGTATGCGTGAACATTTTAGCCTTAATTTTTGGAGTATGTTTGTTGTAATATTCATATTTTTCTGTTGCAATTGTGGGGAGCTGAACCGTAATGCACATCACGTTCCAGTGCGCACATAGGGCCTTCCAGGACACCTTAGATTATTTTGTAGATATAATATAATAATAAGTTTATTTATTTAGCACTTTGGCTAGTTACATAATACACAAAGGTTACATCTTATTAAACTAGGAGAATTTTTGACAGTATGCGGTAGTTTGTTGAAATAGCGAATCCCATCATAAAAAAGGCTTTTCTGTAAAGCTGTTATTTTTACTAAAAGAATATTATAATGTTTGTTAGACCTGATATTATAATTGTGAAGATTTAGTCTCTCTTCCAAAAAGTACTTTAAATAATTTGGTTGCAGATTATGTTCAGTTTTGTACCATGTGTTCAAAAAGAAATTACATAAGGGTTGACCATGGAAAATAAAACTAATGTCAACAGCAAGCTTTAGAGACAGCAATCTTTAGAATTTTCAATCACGATATCAGTATAAAATATAAACTTACAATAGCATCAACAGTGATGACAGTTAATGAGTTCTAAAGCTTGCTCTTGACATTACTTCTATATTCCATGGCCAACCCTTATGTAATTTCTTTTTGGACACACCGTATATTAAGATGATATTTACCCTTTTAATGTACTGTTCAACATTTAACCAATTTAGTTGATGTATCATATCATTAACTGACATATACATATTACAATTTAACAAAATTCGCATAATTTTGTTGTACTTGAAGTCTTTGAACTTCTTCTCTGGTACAAGATATCAATAAGGAACATGCAAATGAAAAGTGCGGTAAAGTGATAATATTATAGATAGGGCTGCAACGAGTCCTATATTTTTACTTGACCGAGTACCGAGTACTCTGCTTAGAGCATTGGCCGAGTACTCCGTACCAATTAGCAAAATGTTTTATCTTTTAATACACTTTGACCAGTTGGGCAACAAAAAATACCTTACTGTTTTACCACTTACCAGTCGGTCTACTCTCTAGTGTAAACTTCGGAATTGATAAAAGTGCCACAACATCAACTATGATTAGACATTTATGACAGCACTCCCCAAATGTTTGTTCGTTCTATAGTTGTTGGTTAAGAATATAAATAAAAATTACTTCTTCTCTATTTTTTTTTCATTATTTTTTGTTACTCGGCCGAGTAGTGAATATAAGACCGTGCACCGAGTACTCATTACTCGGTGAAAACTTGACCGAGCACCGAGTACTTGAACTACTCGTTGCAGCCCTAATTATAGACTAATAACTTAGCCAAGTATGATAGATACCTTGAATACGAGTTAAAAGCCCAATTATTTTACCAATTTTACGACATGGTTTCCAAAATGTAATTGTGGGTCTAAAATTACTCCTAACTATTTAATATCGGAAACCAAGTCAGTTGTGTCACCATTTATATTTAAAAAGAAACCGGCATTATTAAATTTCTGGCAACTGACCCTTGAACCAACAACCATGCATTTTGGGATGGATCAAAGTAAAAGTAAAGTAAGTAGTTTGTTCCGACACAGCCACTCATATAAGAGTTTTAATTTATTATTTAATGTCATGGTTACCTGTTCAAAGTCCCTGCCAGAAACAGAGATTAGTGTGTCATCAACAAATAAGTTAACAAATGAATTCCTTAACTTATATATATAATAAGCAAAAGAGACCCCAAAACACTCCCTTGTGGTACACCCCAAATGCCATCCCTATTAGTGGTCAGTTTATTTTTTATTCTTGTTTGGTGGCGCCTGTCTGTTAAAAAATCTTGAATCCATTAATGCACATTATCTTTTATACCAGGTATGAGCTACCTTTGCTTAGCTGAGGGCGTAATTTCGGGACTTAATCAGGTCGGTAACAAAAAAAGAGAGAAAATTAATGAGAAACTCGAGTTTGAAGTTGAGAAACAAATCAATATTGGGGTCAATATCACTAGTACACAGGCGCAAAGTGTTTTCTAAATTAACATCTGTAAGCCGAGTACGATGCTTATTTTTATTAATGTTCATGATTGAAAAAAGGTGCTCACATTTATACGTGCTTCCGAATATGCAAATTATCTTTCTCAAACTCTTTTTCTTTTCTGGGCACAAAAGTTCTGCAACATCTACTAGGCACTCTTTAACAAACTGTCCCTCAGAAAATGACTTCGATGTTTTCGCTAGTTTGGAACTAACTATAAAACTAGCTTTAACAACACTGTCTAGATTTGAACTTTGTGGATGGAACATTTGTTGCTGTTTCCCTAAATCGGTAATGGGTTTTTTAATTTTATCCTTTCTTAACTGTCCCGTAAGTAAATTATATTGAGCGAAATGCTTGCTGGAGTAATGCCCCATCATATTGTATTCTTTTAAAACAGAAATTGTTTCATTGCACAACAAACACGTAGGTTTACCACTTTGCATGATAACAAAGTATTCATCAGTCCATTTGTTTTGGAATTGACGACATTCTGTGTCCACTTTCCGCTTTTTTAAACCAGACATCTTGATAGATTTTTTTCTTATGAGCTGAATTTGCTTGAATATTTCCCGCGTCTTTTCTTATCAGTTGTTAAGAAGTAATGAGTTGACACGCGCGCTGAGCGGTTTATATATTACCCGCAATAAGCAACTAGAATACTCTCAATCGTACGCAAATATGCAATGCGAGCAGTCAGGGCCGACTGTTATGACTAATGTTATGAATAAAGTTTCAAGGTCATCGGACGGCTTCCCGAATGTTTATCTTTTATCTGTTTGTCTCTTTCTAACAACTATTTCTAACTCGATCTGTGGCGTTCCACTGCGTACGCTTAATAATATTTTTTATTTTATATTTATTTTATTATTACTGATGTTTGACAGTAATTCCAAATAAACTATGTGCACTAAATTTTTAATTTTCTTGCGCGTTATTTGAAATTTCTGAATCTCTCACGGGCCGGATTGAAGCTGACGCAGGGCCGGATCCGGCCCGGGGGCCGTGAGTTGCCCATATGTGTTTTATACCATATAAGATTAACTTTTTTTTATAAGGATACTTCTATCAATTGTTTGAAATGCACATTTTTAGTCAGCAATCTCACTCACTTCATTTACGACACGCTCACATTTTTTCTCGAGGTGGCACAATCAAATTCACACAAGTGCTTGCTCCTAAATCCGGTCTGTCCACTGTATAATCATCCGTTTATATCAAAATGTTCGTACAGATGTTTACACACTATCGTTTCAATTATTTTGTCGAATACAGGCAACAAATTGATCGGGCAAAAATCATTTGGCGTACCTGGTTTCGATACTTTTGGTATAGGAACTATAACCCTTGTTTTTAAGTTATTTGGTATTTTTCCAGTCCTTAAAGATGTATTCACTAAATATAATAGTCTTTCACAAGAGTAATGTTTAACATTTGATCACTGGTATTTTTATTTTTAAAATAAAATATGACTTGCTTTAGTTTATAAACACAAAATCTGACAAGCTGCAATCTACGTTTTCGGGAACGGAATTCCATTGTTTTCTATACTTTCTGATATCTCCTTAAACTATCTACATAAAAATTGTATTCGTATTTTTTTCAACATTTCTATTGTATTGCCAAAATTTATATTTGTGCTATCAGAAATTTGTGTTTTGCCACCTACAAGTTGTTTTTTCCCATTCTTTTAACATTGATTTATATTTTTATCAAAATAGTTCTTTTCAGTTCTAGTTGGCAAAATCGTGAAATTTCTTTTGCTTTATAATCATTCCAATTGCTGTGGTTCTTTGTAAAAGCGAACTATCTGTATGCAGTGCCATGTTGTGCTTGTTGCACTTCTTGAGTGATCTAAGGATATTTTTGTTAACATTTCTAGGTACTTCTGTAATGTTTCGTAATATTTAATTTTATGGATAAGATCAAGTTTGATCATTTTACATTATTACTTCTCACGGGTGGCTCTGGTCTAAGGTTGTCGACAGCTGAAGTAAGAGAGTTGAGTCAAGATTATACAGGTTTTTATTTTGTTAAACTATTTTTTACAACTAAAATAAAAATTATTTACACGTAAATAAACAAAATAAAGTTCTTCCTGGTGTCCTCTGCGTGCCATGTAACGTTACGCAGTTGGTGTGATAAGATTCGAGTCCCGACGCAGGGTTCTCTGGTTCTTCCGGGTGGCCTCTGCATTGCGGACGGGGCGGCATTCGCTAGTACCCATTACGGACGTTTCCCCCTGTCCTGTGAACAGACCAAGATTAGATAATTTCCTTTTAGCTCGTCGGTCCTGGGTTTCTCCAGATTTTAGGCTTGATATGACAAAAGCCGAAATAATTCTGGGGCGTTAACAGCCACCCCTAGATAGTGATGTGGGTCTGGTAAATACCCAGTGGGTAGGGTATTTATAAATGGGTATTTACCCCTGCCTCGGGTAAATACCTAAAAAGTGGGTATTTATCAAATTTGTAATATTTAAAAATCTAAGCTAACTTTTACTCACAAAATAATGTTATTTTAATAAATGAACTACATATAAATGCACTGAAATATTGTATGTAAAATAACAATTTAAATGTAACACTGAATAAGCATTTACCCAGGTAAATTAATCGTTTATCACGAAAAAACATTGGCTGCCGAAGCTTATGGAAATAAACAGAGGCGTAATAAATTGCGGTTCTCAGAATTTACCAAAAAAATTGTGATGGCTCTGACTCCAGAGATTGAGATGATTTATATTGTTGGTACATTATTTTCCGACTTGTTTTCATTTTTTAAAAATGAACTTAACTTTAACTTGAAGAAATAATCCTTATATTTATTAACATTAATAATACGTACTTATATACATGTTCAGAAACAATCTTAATAAGGCAAAGTTATATAAACAACGTTGTATACCGATGGGACCATAATTATGTATAACAGTAATGAGATAGCATAAACAAAAGCACATAATACTTGAGTAAGAAAGAGATAACCGTACAGAAAAGTTATTTTAGTAGGCATATTTAGTAGACATATGTCATAATTAAAATGAGCGTCAAGTCTACTTAAATATTTGTTTCTATGTTCATCTCTTTCTTATTCAACCATTGAATTCTGTTTGTATTCATGCTATTTCATTGCTGTTATATGTATACAGGTTACCTAAAATTATAGGGAACATGCAGGGCCGTAACTAGGTGTAGGCAGAGTAGGCCTCTGCCTACAGGCGCAAGCGACCAGGGGCGCCAAAATGGCAGTGGGAAAAATATTTCTTTCATACTAATGAAACAAAAACAAATCAAGGAGTGGTCAATTTTACAGACAAATTAATTTGTAATATTAAGGATTTTACCCTAAATAATGCTAATTATAATCATGGGAATTGCTTCCAATCTGGTCAACACATTACAGTCCATGCTAACCATCATTTTATAAATTATAACAAATTACGAAGTTTCTAAAGTCAATTATATGTCAAGACAGAGTGTCTCACACAGGCTTAATATCAATAGAAAGACCCCTTACAAATGATGTCATTTGAACAATAGATTTAAAAATTTGCAACAAAAAAAGGAAGAAAAACTTGTAGCTAAAATAAACACCAATAAATTTAACTTTTATGGTTAGGTGACAGGTACGAAAAGTACCTTTATCTATAACCGCTACTAAAAGTAGGCCTTTTAGTACTCGCTTGTTGCACTATCAGTGAGGTTTTATAGTTTAGCGCGATTAAAGAAATCAGCTGTTTACTTTAAGCGCATCTGTGGTATAAAGTGAAGTGAGGTTATAAAACTACAATTTCGAACTGGAAGTGAAGTAGTAAAGTTATTCTAGTTACTTTTTGCGTTACAGGTAAAGTGTTTTTAAAATAATTAAAGCGTTATGTAATGAATACAGTCAGATGTGGAGTATTAATAATTACCTTTCGTAACTGACCTTGACAGTACTGGCTTCGCAAACATTCGCCCGCACGCCAAGGTCTACTGTTTATTATGACATAAATTAGAAGTGTCGTAGATGCAAACCTTTGTTAAATCGATATTTATGGATTAATAACTGTAAAATTAAGGTCGTAGATAAAATATTGTATGCAACGCGTGCTAAAAGTCGTTTATGCACGAGACATGTTATGAAATTCAGCCTTCGGCTTCGTTTCATAATTTTCATGTCTCGTGCATAAACGTCAACTGTTAGCACTTGTTGCATAAATAGCTATTAAGTATTATTATTATTTATGTTTTGTGTTCATATGATACTAAGCATAATCTTGTGAACTTATTAGTAGAATTGCGTTTTATTTTTTTAATTCGAATTCCCATTATTTTGTTTGTTTCTAATAAAATTGAAATAGTAAAAGAAAACACTTAGTAATTCGAATTACATTAATTCACAAAGAAAGGGAAAAATCGCATTCGGTGGGATACGAACCCGTGTTCCTAGAGGGAATCTGATTTGTAATGCGAACAAACTGCGCCTGACTGGCAACAATAAAAACGTGACAGGCGCAGACAGGCAGACACGCAGGTCGAACACGCATCATACCTTTATAATAAAGCACAACACTACATGCCATGTTAAACCGGTAAAACACCAAGGCTTTATTCAACGGTTTACTGTTTTCCGGTTTTGTAAACAAACTTTTCATTACTTTTAATAGGGATATTATCGCAAAAACAGTTATTTATTATGCCGATTGGTTGTGTTTTTTAAAACTACGAGCAGAAGTATATTTCATCTAATAATAAAGAAGGTATATTACTGGCTTACTGAATGCGCCCAAACGCTACGTTTAACTACACCCTTACAAATCGATTTTCCGTCTTCGCCGCGCGATGCTAGTTGAGGTGGCATTCGTGGCAGGAAGATCTGCGCGCACCTCACACTAACGCGTGAAACTTTATCGGCATGCGCCGCAGACTACAGGTAGTTTATATACAGGGTGTCTCAAAAAGAATGGGACACCGATTAGCCATAGATTCCCTACGTCATAATAAATCGATTAAACCTAATATACCTTAGTACAAAGTCTCTTCAGTAAGAAGTTATAGGGCCTTGAAGTTTTATTTTTTATTTTTTATTTTTTTGTTAATTTTCATAAATGTAGAGATATCAATTTTGATTTTGGTATACATACTTACTATTATATACTGCACTAATATAAAAAATTTCATAAACTAGGCTTGACTGTAAAGGGCACTTTACCTAACTTTCAAAACTTTTTTTAGCTCTAACTTCGTTATCTGTAACATTTTTTGAAATTTTAGGTTATTATCTGAAAGAAAATTAAAATACACAATAATAATGTACTCTTACTTCATAGGCGTAGGAGCAACCGTTTACCTTAAAATACCTATCAAAGGTTTTTGGTTGTCACTAACACATGTAATTATCAAGTAGGCATGATCACAAAAACAATGGTCATCTAGTAAAAAACAATGATAAATCAATTAATGATATTAGTGACATAAGAATTTGTTCTCTTCTGTTTAAGAAAATGCCGCTACATAACAAATTCTCCAATGCTGAAAAGTTCGTTATGTCGCAGCATTTTCGTAAGCACAAAAGACATAAACCTGATGTCACCAACGTCATTAATTGATTTTTTGTTGTTGTTTTCTAGATTACAATCATCACCCATTGTTTTTGTGATCATGGCTACTTGATAATTGCACATCTTAATGACAACCAAAAACCTTTGATGGGCATTTAACGGGAAACGGTTGCTTTTAGGCTTAAGAACTAAGAGTACATTACTTTTGTGCTTTTTAATTCTCTTTCAGATAATAACCTAAAATTTCAAAAAATGTTACAGATAACGAAGTTAGAGCTAAAAAAAGTTTTGAAAGTTAGGTAAACTGCCCTTTACAGTTAAGTCTAGTTTATGAAATTTTTTATATTAGTGCAGTATATAATAGTAAATATGTATACCAAAATTCAAATCGATATCTCTACATTTATGGAAATTAACAAAAAAATAAAAAATAAAAAATAAAACTTCAAGGCCCTATAACTTCTTACTGAAGAGACTTTGTACTAAGGTATATTAGGTTTAATTCATTTATTATGACGTAAGGAATCTATGGCTAATCGGTGTCCCATTCTTTTTGAGACTCCCTGTATAAGGAAATAATATATGTTTTGTTGTATTCATAATATAATATGTACTTCCGTTATTAGAATTATTGTTTTATATGTTTGTCTTTTTATTTAATTTTATTTATACTTTATTTTGTGTTAGACACATTTTTGTGTTATATTAAAATGATGAAACAATAATTGTACTGACCGGGGGTGGCCGTCCCTCTAGCACCTTCAACTTCAACTATTGTTGCAACCCGTATAGAAGTAGTATGTATCCGATGTCTACTGATCTTTTACATTACAGCACTTACTTTAAATCGGTAAATCCGCTCGGCTGCTACCCGCTGCAAAACCACTAGGCGAAGCAACATGTCTTCGCGGGATCCCTTGCCGGAACATGTCGTTTCTCTACTTAATTATCATATAATCATCCATCACGAGCAAGAACCTCTGGAATTTATCGTTTGCTGTAGTTTCCAAAAAAAGCTACTAACATGATGAAAGCAACTAACACGTGCATTCTACAGTAACTATCATCTGACGCATTAACTAAGAATACGCATAGCACCACATTGTCGCAACTCATCCTATTACAATTAATTATTGCTTCGAATAATCGCGCACGCCAACAACTCCGAAAAATAGGACGCTTTGACAAACATACGGCGCGCCAGTGCAAGAACTCCAAATATTCTGCCCCGATTGGAATTCTATCCCTGACCGGCACACATGCTTCGACGCGGTACATTAGTTGCACCTCCACTTTGGTTCTATTTGCCAAGATTGCATTATATTTTAGGGTTAAACATTTTCCAGAAATGGTAAGCATAGTAACCAAAACTTAAAAATAATGCACCTTTACAAACTACCAAATATTTTAACCTTAGCATATACTATTTTAACAGTTAGTTGTTTATTTTTAAAACTTTTAAATTAAAATTGTTGAATTTAGTTTTGAATATCTACCTATTTGTTTTCAATATACATCATACATACAGAAATAAATGCAGATGTCACTAAAATAAGTATTTTATGTCACCTCTATCGTTAGTGTACTGAGGGGCGCAAAAATGTTGGCTTGCCTACAGTAACATTTTGCTTAGTTACGGCCCTGGGAACATGGTAATTCCATGAGGTGGAAAAGGGCAAATACTATTTGCCATAAGAATAGGTGAAATAGAAAATGCAAGAATTACTTTGGTAGCTAGGCAACAAGTAGGTACAAGAGCTACTTGTTGCCTAGCTACCAAAACAATTATTACATTTTCTATTTCGTTTAATCTTAAGGAAAATAGTATTCGAACCTTTTCCAACTCAATGGAATTGCCATGCTCCGTACAATTTTAGGCAACCTGTATAGTTATGTCCCCATAAGTATTTTGGGTAGTAAATGTTCTCAGTACAGCTATTTTATTCTACATTTTTATAAAATTTTAATAGAGCACCTTCACTTACCAATCAATTATACTGGTTAGATTAGCTTTATAATATTTGATAAATGAGGCTATAAATACCCGTTTAAATACCCATTTTGGGTATTTACCCCTAAAAATAAATACCCGGATAATTTACATCACTACCCCTGGACAAGAATCACCAAATCTAAGTTATGATGATTCTAATTTACATTTGCACAATAATAATAACCCAGCTTCAAAAACCCTTTTAACTTCACCACATTTGACACTACTGTGGTTGCTGACGGCACCGACTGCATCTATAACAATGCTGATATATAAATTACATATCTTTGATAAAAACTCTGACATTTTTGAAGTTTTATGAATTTCCATCAAATTCTATGGAACCATTATCAAATCTCGAGCTTATTATGAAATTACGGAATCTGGTATAAGTAATTTTAGGGGTCTAATCTCTTAAGTTAGTGCTGTTTTTGCAGTAAAATTAAAAATTGAAAAATTAGTCTGTAAGAATTCCAACAGGTGTAAAAGAAAAGAGTGCCGTGAAACATTTTGCATGTCCTGCATAATATGTTACATTTAGTTGAGCAAGAAACCACAGTTAAACGTAAAAAGATGGTTGTGTTTTCACTTGGTAGTAATAAATATAACCTCACAATAATTGAATAATTACAACACCTATGAGAATCACAAATTGGAGGTTAAACTTGACAGCTCCAAGTACTACAAGTTATACTCTACGAAACGTAAATGAAATTTTAGTCAGAGCACTCTTCACTTGTTTTTTTTTTTTTTAGATACCTTTTATATCAAACTTTCCAGCTTTTTATTTTGTAACATCTACAACACTATGCTACCTCTGATTTCTTGTAGACTTGGTAGATTTATGGAGCTACGATGATTAGGAATCAACCGATCTGGATTTTTTGCGAATACTGATATATGAATATCAATCTCGAAAATTTTCGATATTTTAATTATATTTGCTATAATGTTTCATAAAATCAAGTACATTAAAACCTGCTTATAATGATTTTCAAGGGGTCGTCAGGAAACAGCATATTTAGCAGGAAAACGTCTTATGTAGGAAGATTATCATTTTTTTTTATTATATTAGGTATAGTGCAGTACAAGGTACATTATATATGCATAATTTTACATAAAATTGCAATAACTGCTTAAAATAAAGAATTAATATTGGTTTGAATTAGAAACCTACCCACTCGTATGTGTCTGTCGTCGTAAAGCACATATTAAGCGAGATCAGGTGTGTATTTAGAGGACTATATCATTCATAAGGCTAGAAACCAATAATAATACAGTTATTTTAGTAACTATGGCGATATCGATTATACAAACGTTTGTATAATTGCTGTAAGATGAACCTTTGTATAATCGCAGTTATTAAAATCACATAGCCTTAATACAATTTTAAAACCACATAAATGAATGAAAAATTTTACAAGTCAAGACAAAATTATTAAATTTATGAATTTCCTGTTAACTTTTTTACTTGACTTATTTTCTTTACTCATGGTAAGTCTACCTATATACAATTCGATAATCAAAAATTCTCGAGACTCGACGTATTGCCTTACGTCTCGTATAATCGATAATCGATTATTTTCAATCGTCTAGTTGTATAATATATAACTTTGTGTGAAATATTAGGTAAAATTCTTGGGACCAAGGTAAAAGAGTGGGAATATACGAGGTTTGTCCGTAAAATAAGGTCTCCAATTGTTTTTCTTAAAGAAAAACATGTTTATTGGCATTGATTAATACTTTGTTAGAAAGCCTGGACTTTCTACTATTTTTCTACATAATTCTCGTTGCGGTCGGTGCATTTTTGCATGTGGTGTAGCATTTTTTGTATACCCGTGTCATAGAACTCTTTCGCCGCAGTGCGCAGGTAGCGTACGACCTCTTCTTTCAGCTCCGCGGCAGTCCTGAAATTCATCCCACCCAGGTGTGACTTCAACGCAGGAAAGAGATGATAATCACTTGGCGCTAAGTCCAGGCTGCAGGGGGGGTGTGTGACGTTATCCTATCCAAATTGGTTGTTGATGAGGCTGGTTGTTGCAGGGGTGATGTGGGGACGAGCGTTGTCCTGATGAAAACGCACTCCCTTCACCAGCATGCCCCTTCTTTTGTTTTGAATTGCACGGCAAAGGTTCTTCAAGGTGACAGTAGCGATCAGCGTTTATTGTTGTCCCGGTAGGCATGAACTCGCACAACAATATCCCCTTCCTATCCCAAAACACAGTCGCCATCACAGTGCCGACAGACAATGTTTGTTTAAACTTTCGCGGCTTCGGCGATCCTGAATGCCGCCACTGACGGGACTGTTCTTTTGTCTTTGGTGTCATGTAATGAACCCAGGTTTTGTTGCCAGTGACAATTGAATCCAAGAATTCCTCGCTTTTTTCTGTGTAACAATCAAAGAATTCGCGAGCCGCTTCAACCTGTTGCCGTTTGTGATCTTCGGTGAGTATTCTGGGGACCCACCTTGCACACACTTTGTGATAATGCAAATTTTCTGTCAAAATCTTGTCAATAGTGGTCTTACTGACATCAGAGATCAATTCGCACAGCTCTCGAATCGTCACCCGTCGATCTTCAGCACATCCCATACGATTCAAATAGCAGCTCCGGGTCAGTACACGTACTACCCATACAAGACAGACCGACCTCCAGATATTCTAGATATTATGCTACTTAAGAATGTTACAAGACCAATTTATCAAAATGTAATGACAGAGTTAGATTCCGATCATCTGTCCATCATAATGTCCTTCAATACTACCCTTCGACAAGAAGTCCCATTACCGAAACTTATCAATGGGAAAGTGGATTGGCAAACCTTCCAAAAAGTATTGAACGGCCACATCAAATATCCTTGCCAAATCCAAACAACACAACAAATTGATGAAGAAATAAACACTCTCGTACAAGCAACAAAAGAATCCATAAAGGTAGCGACAATAAGCACTAACACAAAAAGACCAAATAACTACCAGCACCCACCGTTGGAAATTTTACAATTAATAAAAGAAAAGCACAGAATTAGAAGACTATGGCAAAATACTCAACAGCGGCAATATAAAACACGACTAAATGGATTAATATGCCAAGTAAAAACAGAACTAGACGAATACAGATTTAACTCCTACCAAAGCTACATCAAGGAGTTACAACCCAATGACCCTACAATGTGGCAAGCTACCAAGAAAATTATTCGACAGCCCCAGATAATTGGACCATTAAAAGAAGACGAAGAAATCTGCAATATATTTGCGGACCATTTTGAAGCTGTGTTTACTTCAGCACCAAATAATGCTAATACATTCGATGACGAAGTAAGACAATATCTGCAACAACACAAACCTAATAGAGGTGGTGAATTCAAACCAACATCGCCTAGAGAAATTAAAAGACTAGCCATAAAACTTAAAGTGAAAAAAGCCCCAGGAAGCGACCTCATACCAAACATAATAATTAAAAATTTTACAACTAAAGCATATGCTTTTACTTAGCAATAGTTTTCAACGCCTGCATGCGACTTGGTTACTTCCCTGCTGCCTGGAGGCATGCAATCTTACTAGGATTTCACAAATCTGGACAAAATCGGCACTCTCCAACGAGCTATCGACCAATCAGCTTGCTTCCAACATTATCCAAATTGTTAGAAAAAATAATAAACAGGCGTCTACCTCAAAACCTACATCTGCTTAACACACTCCCTCCGTTCCAATTTGGATTTAGATCCCAACACTCAACGACCCACCAGCTACAGAGGATAGTAGAATACATAGCAAAGGGCTATGAAAATAAAACATATACTACAGCAGCATTCCTGGATATAGCTAAGGTGTTTGGCAGGATCTGGATAGAAGGCCTACTTTATAAACTCCAGCGTATCCACATACTTGATATATATTATTCGATCATTTCTCACACATCGCTCCTTCTCCATTAGAATCAATTCCACATACTCATCAGTTAGACCCATCCACGCGGGCGTTCCACAAGGATCCATATTAGGCCCAATACTATTCAATATCTACGTCCACGATATACCTCAAATAGATAGCGCAGCTATTGCTATGTATGCAGATGATACTGCGCTACTTACTCAGAGCAACGAACTATTGGAAGCCTCAAATGAATTACAAATCAGCCTAAACACAATATCAAGCTGGATGGAAAAATGGCATATAAACCTTAACTCAACCAAATGCCAAGCTCAAGTGTTTACTTTACGACGCCTCGTAGATATACCCAACCTTAAAATAAATAACGAAGAAATTCCATGGAACACGCAAAATAGTACAGTTAAATATCTAGGGGTATACTTAGACCAACGACTAACCTGGGGATTCCACATTAACCACAAATTGAATGAAAGCTGCGCTAGACTAGCTTTACTATATCCACTGATAAACAGGAAAAGTTCCTTACACATAGACTGCACAATGCTAATCTATAAAGCAATAATTAGACCAGTGGCGATGTATGCATGCTGTGTATGGGGATCCGCAACATAAAATGACGCAAGATCTTCTTTCAACCGACGATAGTAGTGATAATGAAGTGCAAAATTAATACAACAATGAAACTAAATAGTGAATGAGTAAGCCGACAGGCAATCCCCAAAGCGCCAAATAGTGTCAAATGTAAACAAGTTAACAGAACCATGTATAGCACTACGCTGCTGATCTGGTTAAATATTATTTTAAAAAAAAAGCATTACCCTCTCAACTTTTGTAATCGTTTTATCCGAAACCGATGGCTGTCCGGCATGCTGCTCATCATGGACGTCTGTACGTCTGATTTTAAACTCTGCACCATTTTCGCACGTTTTTGATGTCCATACACTGTTGTCCATTCACTTCACATAACTGTCGATAAATTTCTATAGGCGTAGTGTCCTTAGCACACATCAAACGAATCATAGAACGTAACTCACACCTGGCGGTAGCGGCAAGTGGAAGCTCCATCACGAACGGCGACTAAACCAAGACTAAGCGTCAGAGACAGCTCCGAGTGGTGGGGATTTATAAACGGGGAACTAAGGTACATGCCAGTGTTGCCTGATTGTGCGTTAAAGCTTTTTTTTGCCACTCCAGCGCCTTGGAGACCTTATTTTACGGACAACCCTCGTATTAACCGGGTTTTACTGTAAATAGGCCTAAATGACTTCGTATGTTAAACAATTTTTTATTTTTACCGCCATTCTCACTGAAACGACTGCTAAACCGTGCACACTGGCAGAGTGGGGTTGCTGATGTAGGCGATTCCTTGCAATCAAAATCAGGGTGTATGTGTGTGTATTAAACCGGTCATTCTTGTATTTCCAGTTTCATTTTTAGTATGTATGTGTACTGGAAAAAATTATCGATTAAAGCTAAAACAAGAACCTTCTCTTGAGACGGACATGTGTTTTAGTTTATTTTTGATATCCATTAGTATTAACTTAAAGTCCATTTGCTTTTGTATATGGAAATACTGGTGCATCTGTTTCAATAATTTGTCGACATCTCTACTTGGTACATTGATATATCGCAATTTCCTTAAATTGAAAGATGCATTTTGCTGCTGTTTTAGTGTTTGTATTTTTATTTTATTAATTAGGTAATAATTTGTAATACATTGATGGTGTTGTAATTCAACGAACCAATGGATAAGTGCTATCATTTGTTTCAGGCATGTGTATGTATTTAAAAATGCTTCGTCAGAAAGATCCGCAGCGATTGTACTCCGGCCCTGGTGTCGTCGGCAATGTCCTAGTTGATCCTACTGCTAAAATTGGCACTGACTGCCAAATTGGACCGAATGTGACTATTGGACCTGGTGCAGTGTTGGAGGATGGTGAGTTCAGTATAGTAATATAATATCCTTAAAGCTTGGTTCACTGTAGGGGATGTGTTCAAAAAAGTTTTTTATTGGCAGGTGTATGTGTAAAACGTAGCACAATTCTTCGAGATGCCACAATTAGATCCCATTCCTGGTTAGAAAATTGCATCATCGGCTGGAATTGTTCAGTTGGCAAATGGGTACGAATGGAAGGAACTACCGTGCTCGGTGAAGATGTAATAGTAAAAGATGAACTGTACATTAATGGTGGGCAAGTGCTACCACATAAAAACATCGCTACATCTGTCCCTGAGCCACAAATTATCATGTGACGGAATGTACAGTATGTAAAAAGGGATGAGAGATATTTCAAATTAATGATGAGGGTAGTCAGTTTCTTACATTTTTAATAGACAAATTGTATTTCTAGTCATTTGAGAAATTTAATTGTGTCCACATTATGATTTGTTTTCTAGGTATTGTGAAAAGAGACTAATATTTCCAGATATGAAATACGTTAACATCAGTGGTCGCAATTCTACAACTCGAAATACTAATTTAGGCTTATTTTTGTTTCCTAAGAAACTTATTTTAATTATTGAAAATTTAAACTAATATAAAATAAGATGATTAAAATTAACTTGCAAAGAATTAATACCTTGTATGTAGTGCTAATAAAAATTATGCAGTATTGTTTTATATTGGTAAAATACTGCTGATATCTTCTCTCTTTTCTCTTGGTGAGTGTTTTGCACACCTTTGCTAACATTTGCAAAGATGTAAATTAAAACATTCTCATAAATTGACTTCATTGAATTTGAAATATCTATTATTTTATATATGTTATAGCTGCTGTAAACATATATTTTAGTTTTAAAAATTAATTAATTATTTTTATTTTTGTTTGTGTTAATAAATGTGTAGTTGAATTTCAGAACTTTTATTATTTGTACTTACATGCTTTATCGGAACACTCTTGTACCAAAATGTGTCTAGGGTTATTCGTACTATATTTTAAAAACAATTTGCAATACGCACATAAATTATGTATTTGATTTGTGTACAATAAATATTTTTATACGGTAAAACTGTAAACAGAATATGCCATATGATACCTATAAATTGTGTGCAACTATATGAGCCCCAACTATCGCTACAATTTTATCAGTTTTACTAACATCAAAGCATCAAACCATATTTTTATGTACTACTTTTTCCCTATTTATTATTTCAGTTAAAATTTGCTGTTAAAGCAAAACTTTAATCAAAAAATGTATGTTGTTCGTCAAGAAATTGGGCTACGATAAAGGATGGATGTTCGAACAAGAAAGTGTGTCTAGTTGCATTGTCCATGTTATCAAACAATTGAGGCGTTGATTTCAAAAACAATATAAGTCCAAAGATGAAGTTTTGAGAAAATCGATTAAAACTATTTATCTTACTAACCGTATCTAAGTAGCAGTTGGACATGGGTTGTTTTTTACCGAAAAAAAAACAAACTTTTTTGCTACCTGCAGTCAGTACCTGTTGCTCGGGCAGCTACTGCTTTATTGTTATGATTGATATGTTTCAAACCTTTTACTTTGGCATCTCATATTTGCACTGTTTTTTTACTTTGTTTTCCTTCCTTCTAGGCCAGTTGGTTTGATTATGAGCATCATCATTGTTAACTGCGTCCTTTATGTAGTTTTAATTAGTTTTTAATGTTAAAAACACCGATTGCACTAAATGACAGCGTCAAGCGTAATGCTATATAAAGTTATAAAAACTGATAACAATGTGTCCCTGAGTCATTACCTGTTGGGGCTCATATGAAGTAATTTTTGCAAATTTGTTGAAAGTTCTGAAGATGCGTAGCGAATCTATTTTATGTTTTGGTTATGTCTATTAATTTTCTTAATAAAAGTAAGAAAATTCACAATTATAGTGTAAAATTTGGCATAAAAAATTAACAGAAATTTTTGTGTTATAATTTTGCCATAAAAAATAATGGCTTTGATGTTGTTAATTTATACAACGTATTTAATATTTGAACGTAATGATAGAATTATGGTACATGTTATTAAGAGTAGGCATGTGGTTGTTGTATTTCAGAAGCTGACAGATAGGCGACTGCATTTATTATTTTTTAAATTGTAAGAAGTCTGTGTACATATATGGCAATATTCGTTTTATATGCTGTTTGTTCTCAGTAGTCATTCCATGTAACTTTATAATGAAATAAGAAAAGAATATTGTTAGTATAATGGAATAATAGTAGAAAATTGGCTGTGCGAATTATTATTGAAGCCATAAGTCAACAACTGTAAAACTATTTTCCATAAAATTTATTTACAAATAAAAGATTTATATAAATTTGTGTCTAATTTATAAAAAATCAAATATTCATTAAACTAAATGCAACTATCAATTAATTATAAATATTTGGTGAAGACTTATAGCAGCAAGGAGTTTGACCTGAGATACACCAGATCAAATTCATTGATAACCTCTTTCCAGAACAGTGATATAAAACTGGGGTACCTATGCACCTATAGTAAGGCTGCCAACCGTGCGGGACGGTCCCGCAGTAGCAGTACTCGTCCCGCATTCAAATAATGCATTGATATTGTCCCGCAAAATGTCAAATGCGTCCCGCAAGTCTCGCATTCCTTAGTATATTCGTAATATATTGCTGCGAAAACTGTGAAGTTTTATTTCGCATTTGACGTTTGATAGATTGTAAAAACTAGTTCACCATAAAATGAATTCGTACGATTGAATGAACCAATCGAATGGCAGCTGCAGTTTATGTAGCCTCTCTCTCGTATAATATCTCCTGTGCATGCGCAATGCACCCATGGAGCAGGTTTTTCTCTAATAAATGCGATGTGGACATCTAAACAAACAGCTTTAAAAGTAGAGACGAGGTGCGCAATGTTTATTTCAAAATTTAATCAGCTGTGAAAATGTGTACCAAACATTAACAGAACACCTAGAACTAGAAGTGTCACAGCAGTAACAAATATAATTTTTGCAATACCTGCACAGCAACTTAATAATAATTAATTTTTTTTAGAGTAAGTCGAATTTACATTTATCCACTTACTGGTTACCATGGTTACAGGGCTTTAGTATTAATTTACTTACAGTCCACCTTGAACTGTAAGTGAATATTACGTGGTACCTACATACAGATAGGTCACTAGAGCCATTAAAAATAATAAAACTTGCCTAATCTGCAGCATACTTTTTGTTGACAGAATTGTCAATTTTTTTAACTTTTAAAATTTATTTTCGATATCTTGCTTAACTTATCCAAATGTGTTTTTAATGTTACCCATCAATTTAATCTATAAATTTGGTTTAAATAACATATGTGTAACCGATTAGACTGCGTTAAAGTTACATAAACTAATAATATATGTAAAAGATGTGGCCAAAATTAATTGGAACGTAGCACCTTTTATGTTTGTTGTAAAACCAGTTTAGTTGTTTGACAGGAGATGGAGTTTATTTCGTTGTTATAAGAGATAGGGAGAGAAGGCCAGGCCATGCCAACTCTTTACGAACATTTGAAGCCTGTGTTCGTCCCCATCAATGAATACACAATCATGGTTAAAAGTATATTGAATTCTAAAATATATCACAGAGCTATATATACAGTAAATGTATGCCGTGTTTACCACCTATTATTAAAATTACAATCATATATGTTTTAACTAATGTAATTCTAAACGCTTGAGTTGTTGTCTTGACCTAGTAGCCTCGCAAACTTGCACCGGTTGTGCTTTTGACATACGATACACTACACTTATAAAACTGCAGCGTCTGTTTGTAAATACAGAACTGTCACTCGATTGCATGTGTCGCTTACATTTAATTGTTATCACGACACAGAAACTTGACACATATCTTATCTGGCGCGAGTTATGCAGTTTTCGTGGACTAATTGTGTGAACTTTTGTGTTTACTTGATTACAGTTATTTTCACACTATTTACTTAAAACCCATGATCAAACATAGTTTGAACATTATAATTAATTGTAGTTTAAATGTAGCTTTATGAAGTGTAGTGTAGACGGTGGTCATATTTTTATTATTTTCATCAATTTTATTTGTGATCGCCCTGTATTACGTATTGTTTATTTATTAAGTTTTCATTTGTACAGTTGTAGGTTACCTAATTTATTAAACTATAAAATGTCATTTTGACAGGCCTTTTCTTTGCTTTTCACAGTCATTGCAAAAAATTATGTAGGTACTAACCACGAACTATAAGAAGTGACACTTACAGTTCATGGGTACATAAGGACCATATATTTTTTTATTGTATAATCTGCATATATTTTGTTAACTCTCCCCTCCCCTACCTGCCCGTCCCCCCTCAGAGTAATCATATCCTGCATTGAGCCCTTCAATAGTTGACAGTCTTAACCTCTAGCAGTATGAATTTGTAAAATTATACTCTTTCAAGATATTAAACTTTGATGTGTCAAATTGGATGTAACTTATGTAATATATTTTATCTACGACCACCACTAAAAGTAGGTCATTTAGCGCTAGCTTGTTTCACTAAAAGTGACGTTTTATAGTTTAGCGTGGTTAAAGAAATCAGCTGTTTACTTTTAGCCCATGTGCTAAAAGTGAAGTGATGTTATAAAACTACAATTTCGAACTGGAAGTGAAGTTGTAAAGTGATTCTAGTTGCTTCTTGCGTTACAGGTAAAGTGTTTTTGAAATAATGAAAGCGTTATGTAATGAATACAGTCAGATGTGGAGTATTAATAATTACATTTCGTAACTGACCTTGACAGCACTGGCTTCGCAAACATTCGCCCACGCGGCTTGGCCTACTGTTTATTATGACATAAATTAGAAGTGTCGTAGATGCAAACCTTTGTTAAATCGATATTTATGGATTAATAACAGTAAAATTAAGGTCGTAGATAAAATATTGTATGCAACGCGTGCTAAAAGTCGTTTATGCACGAGACATGAAAATTATGAAACGAAGCCGAAGGCTGAGTTTCATAACATGTCTCGTGCATAAACGTCAACTTTTAGCACTTGTTGCATAAATAGCTATTATGGAATGTGAATGCACACAGCGACACTTTGACATCTGACGACTCAAGTGACCGAGCGCGTTGAATCCTGGGTAGAGCGATGTAATAATTTGCATACAAAAACATAACCTCACTTTGACAACTCAAGTGACTCAATGCCCTGAATTTTGAGTAGAGGAGTAGAGCGATGCGCAAAGATAATTACATTGATCTACTGATTTCTTCATTCATAGTTATTTACCTCTTTTCCCTTTTGGTGTCAAGGATGATTCATACTATATGCAAGTAATGTATGTAACATATACATGTATTAAGCTTCATTATGTTCAGATTTTTTTTTAAGGGCCCTTCTCTTACTGAGGAGACACTACAGCATAAAAGGCTTATTATTGAGATATGCTACACGTTTTTAACTTTATTATGCTACTTGTGTGTAGTCACGTTATTTTACCTTCAGATGAGAGTTACGTTAATTTTATCCCAACGCAAATGGTCAAATGGCTCAGTACTATACCTACCACAGCGAACAAATAGAGTAGAATATGCAAATCAAATGACCGATTATAAAGCTAGCTGGATCAGTATTTTCACAATAATCCTTAAAGAATCATAGATATCGGTTCGTATAATTAGAAGTAAAGTACATAATAAATCACAAACTATGAAACACAAATACGCTGGAAAATGTCAACCTTGACAGACAAGAGTGTTTTGTCAGAATTACTGGTATCGCTGGTCCTATGTTAATTGTTATCAAAATACTAATTCAGGTGCTGTTGTAATTGGTAATTTGGGTTGCATACTCTACTCTATTTGTTCGCTGAGGCAGATATAACCCAAACTACAAAAAAAGTTCCACCTATCTACAGATTCAAACCGAGGATTCGCTTACATACATGCCTATCCCCTATTTTTGTACCGTTTCGATAAGGTATTAGGTGTATACAGGGTGGGCCAAAAAACGTGTACCCCTAACTAATTACAGATGTCATTGTAACCTAGACCTAAACCACAGAATAAACAAACCAGAAGTGACAATCGTATTAATTCCATTGTATTTATAGGAAAAAAAATGGTAACCTTGGCCATAATGAAAGTGGTTTAAATCTCAAATTTAGTGGTGCCAAATTCAAATGCAACTGACGGTAGTGGACTAGATAAACAGAGTTAACTCAAGACTAAAGTTTTTTAATAAAATTATAATTTAATAAGAAAAGTAATAAACCAATTTACGAAGTATAACAAAAAAATAATTACCACAAAATTAAACAGTTACATAACCTTGAATAACGCTCCTGTCAAATTGACGGATAAACTACTCGCCATTTGGCCGATTTTTTACAAACAAAACAGCAGGAGTGTCTCATCTGGTTTTCTTTATCCTGTGCCTAGATTAGCTCTTTTATTATGATGCAAAAACAGATCACAGTAATCTCATGAATACTGACACAGGACAACTGTCAGAATTAATTCGATAACGACATATTTTTATTTTAATACATGCAAAAGAAACAAATTCAACCAAATATAAAAACTAATAAATTATAAATTCACTAACTGTTATAACAAATATTAGTAATTATCTCCAATAATTTGTAAACATGTTCTTATTTGTTAAACTACAGATCTAACATGAGCGAAAATAGCTGGTGTAATGAATGCAGCACACGTCTCTACTATTCGGTTTCTTAATTCTTCACTTTCAAATGGCGTTCAGTAGATCTTTTCCTTAACAGTACCACATAGAAAAATATCTAATGCGGTAAGATTCGAACTTCGTGGAGGCCAAGAATGCATGGCTCTTCTAATCATCTAGGGCTTGAACCAAAGTCAGATGATAGGGCTGGAATACATTTGGTTTTAAAAAAATTTCTATAGAAATTCATAATTAATGTTCGCTGACTAACATGAGGATTTTTACCAACCTCAACCTCTTATAAGACTGCAATTAATTTTGCTATCTAACAGGGCTTGCTCTTGGTCTGGTACGTTTGCTGAAACTACCATATTTGTTCAAAGATAATTCCAGGCGTCTAAATATACTTTCAGAAGGTGCTCTGAAAATAGGTTAAAGTTGAATGTATAAAGTACAAGCAGCACTTGCGTTTTTGTGAGCTTTGCCAAATATTATTATCATACTTATCTGGTTTTTGTTATTTTGTTCTGTTATTTGTAAACATGATTTTACCTTTGCAAAAACTAATTTTGAAAACACTACCTTGTTTTTGATTTATAAGAAACATAGCCATCTAGAATGTAATGACATTTGTTATTTGGATTGCAGTCGAAATTCGTCAGTGGCTATACGATTCATGAACCACCCTGCATTAATTGAAAATCTATATACATATTTTGGTGTGTAGTTTCTGGGTTTTTATAAGTGGAAGCTGAAATTCATGCTTACTTCGACCTCATGGTTTTTTGTGCTACCTCTATTTCAAATTTATGCGTGATCTTGTTACTTTACTGTGTAGCAGGCAGTGGTCACTGAAATAGGCCGAGTGGGCCCCTGCAAGTAATATATTTCAGAAAGTCCAGGTGGCAGTAGGTATGCGCGCCGAAAAAGGACAGCCTATTCTTTTGTTACGCACGTGATATTAGTTCAACTATTGCGCATGTTCGTTTTATGGGTCTTTCTCACATGAAGCGTAATTCTGCGGTAATTCCCCGATTCTGCAAATTCAGCACATATTTGGCTTTGTTCGGCTCCATCTTTGAGTTTATTTTTTTGACTGGTTCCTGGACAAAATTCGTAAGAAATGACTAGCTCAAAGAAGAAACCGTGTTGTGTGCCGGGCTGCGATAATGGTGAAGTTCTGCGGCATGAAATATTCGAATTTGCAATAGATGTTGTTTTATGATTAACATTATGTGTATTGTAAATGCGATTTTCTCATTCCGATAATCAAACATGTTTCAGAATTTCACGAAGATGCAACTTCGGAAAATTGCTTTTGTTACTCCACTCAAGAAAAGCTTGGGAGTCCAGAAAAAGTGAGAGGTATGCTATTAAAAATATACATGTTAACTGCTGCAATAATTAACATATAATGGTATTTGCAGAAATAATAGCAAGGTTTAATGCATCTTTGCGATCAACTTCAAGCGCCACCGGTGAAGAGTTGAGTGTATTGCGGCATGATTTTCCAAAGAGATACAAGACAACAGCAAAGCAGAAAGTGCCGTACATTAACATACACTGTAAGAGAACATATTAGATAAACATATACAGGGTGTCCCGAAAAATCGTTTACAAATTTTCAGGGATTGGAGAAGAAGGCAAGTGAAGTAATTTTCGCTAAGCAACATATGGTCGGAAACGTCTCCTTGTTATTGAAAAAAATGATTTATTACAGATTGCTTTTTATCGTAAGTTACAAAAGTAAAAGCAACAAAATGGTACTTAACAACCATCATTCATAATAATTGCTTGAACTGTCGACCTACAACATCGTTACAAGCGTGGCAGCGACGCACCATGTTAGCTCGAACTCTGGCCAAAATTCCTGGAGTTTTCCGGATCCTTCCACAGGCATCAATAATTCGAGCTACCAAGTCCTCCTGTGTGTTCACTGGAGTCGCGTACACTAAGCTTTTTAAATGTCCCCATAGGAAGAAATCTAGCGGCGTTAAATCAGGGTAATGTGCTGGTCAATTGACGGTCCCGCCCCTGCCGATCCAATGATTGCGATATGTCAGATCCAGATGATGGCATACAGCGTGACTGAAATGAGCAGGGGCCCCATCATGTAGAAACCACATACCCTACCTGACTGCTAGGGGCATGTCTACTAATAACTCCAGCAAAACTTCTTGGAGGAAGATTACATAAATTTCCAAGGTGACATTTCCGACCATATATTGCGTAGCGAAAATTACTTCACTTGCCTTCCTCTCCAATCCCTGAAAATTTGTAAACGATTTTTCGGAACACCCTGTATAACCTCTATATTGCTAATTTTTAAATTTAGTTGCAGGTGAGGTCACATCGGTGGGATGTGCTGCAAAGTTGACGAGAACAATGTCGACATTACCTGGCGCACCTCTGGAGATCACTGAAGAACCAAGATCAGGTACAATTTTACTTGGCTATTTTTCAAATTTCAATTCTGAATTTGGCATGAGGAAATAATTGGCATAGAATATCAATACTTGTTGCCAGCAGGTGTTGAATTTGAGGTCAAAGTTTTTTGCTAGGGTCATATTATGACCTATTTAAGCACAGTTCTAGAATTTACTACTTTTTGTTTTAAGAAAAAGCTTAAAATCCACTTAGGGTAGATTCAAAGTTTACTTTTTTGTGGTGTTTTCTCTTTCCCCATTTTTACCAAATAACTCTTAGTGTAACTGTATCTATCTCACTTTGAAGCATTACGGATTACGAGGAAAAACAAGACAGACGTATTTAGCAATAGTAAACAGGGAAAATATTCAAATTTGTATTTTGTGCATGAAGGAGCAGTTTTAATTTTCAAAAATTATATTTGAGCATTTCTACAAACTTTGTAGCATTTTGCTGGAATAGCTACACTTACAACAAAATTATAGGTTGTTTTTATGTTTTTAATGGTCGTCAATATTGTTTTAGGTTCACTAGTAGCCGGAGAAGACTACCAGTAATTGTCAAAACACTACCAGCTAGTCGGACTTCATTAACATCTAATGAGAGTATGCTACGCAGAGAAGTGCTGAAGCTGAAAAAGGCAGCTGCTAAAATGAAGTCCAAGATTATTAATGCCGAAGCAAATGCAGTTACTTCGTAAGAGCAAAACTACTCTTTTTGTCGCAACAACGTACACAGAAGCTAGAAGTATAGATATAGTTTTATTTAGATAATATAAATAGAATTAATAGAATTTAAAGGGCTTAAACGTAGAGAGCAGACTTCTGATTAATTTAGTATTTGTATTAATTTTAGTTAGATTTCAATAATTCTTTTAAGCAAAACTAGTTAACAGATTTACCATGCTCTGTTTTGGTAAAATAAATAATTCCATGCCCTTTCTTCTTCATGCTGATGTAAAAAAAATTGAAAAAATTAATTTTTATTGAAAAATTGCAAATATTTTCAAAGTTAATTAATCTTATAAATTGTAGACAAGTTATAACAGAATTCGTACACTGAAAAGAAAACCACGTTGCTTTTGAATTTTAATAAATGTAAAATTTAACGTATTGACGTTTCTCTATAATTTATTAAGTTAATTCTTCAATCAAAGATCATTCGTGCAAAACTCTTGTCTAGCCAGATTTAATTTTTTTTTATTAAAAAAACCCTCACGTTAAGCGCTTGTCTTTTCGTAAAATTTCTTCTTGTTTAATTTAAGTAACAAATTGTTTATAAAATTATAATCTTTAAACAATAGTTTGAGCTCTTGTGATTCTACTGTTGAAAAATTCATATTAATATTTTATATAACATTGACGTATTTCTACATGTTATCATTGAATGAAAAATCCTGACACATACGTATTAGGTATTGAGAAAAAGTAACTTACTGGAGTCTTAGTAGATAGCGAATTATCAATTTTAAAAATTCAGTGAGTTACTACATTAAAGTAAAATCCTATAACATTTACTGTACAATCTTGCATTAAAATATTTATTGTGATTCTATCAAAAAAGTTTGTATAAGATTTAAATGAGTTACTTGTAGTACTTAACTTCATTTTATTAAATGCAATGCAAATGTCTAGACATTAAGTATTAAGTGTATGCCATTGCAACTTTAAAATGTTTAGGTAGACTAGATACTAATAAAAGTACTAACCAGGGGCCAGTTAATTTTATTTATTAAATAAGTAGCCACATTAGATCAACAAGGTTATAACAAGGGTGTTAACGCTAAACATTCTTGAAAAAACTGGATTGTAAGTATGTTTGCCCTGCAGTTTCCAGAGACGTTCGTTTTCAAATATAAAATGCTGATGAAATTGCTATGAAACTTCACTTATAATTTAAATTAAATTGTTGCAAGTTCTGCCAAATCAGCTTAGTATACTTGCAGTTGCTTAATTTTGTCAATAAAAATGCAAATACAAAATTCAAATGAAAATATTCCTATAAGTAGTTTCACTAGTTATTATAAGGAAATACAGTTGCGACCAAGAAAAAACCTGGACACTTTTTTGACCTAACTCTCAAATTGCGAAAAACTGGCTGACACAAGACAATTCTAATTAATAAATGTCATCAAAAGTCAATATTCAGATCTAAACAATGACTTCTGATGATAATTATTATTTAGAATTTGTCAGTGTTCGCACTTGTTTCGCATTTGAAAATTAGGTCAAAAAAAGTGTTCCGGTTTTTTTGGCCGCGCTGTATCACACAAATTTGAATTTAAATTGCCCGCCAATTTCCGCTTAGTGTAGCGACAAAATTACAGTTATCTATAAAGTTTGGTATTTTGTTTTGTCCTAAGTCTTGTCAGTAACGCCAGGTGTCGCACAAGTTCCTGCCCCTCAAGGTTGGTAAAACTGAAAGCGTGTTTAGGAGGTTGCCTCAAGATTCGAAAAAATTAAATTCGCGTGGTGGGAGGGAAAGTAACTCGTGACGTCATTAGATACTACATATTTCTAACCTAACTTGATTATACGTGGATTGTTATAAGTTGCGCTTTTTCATAGTTATTTAAAACTTATTTATTGCGTTTACGTGTGTTATACAGAGGAAATAATGCCGAAAGCTTGATGTAAGCAGTGAAAACAGCTTATAGCCTCCCTAATAAGCTTTTTTGAGCAAGAACGGGACCCTTGATTGCTTTAGCTGCTGTACAAGAGGTTAGTTACATTGTGGAATAAATGTATAATTATTGTATTATTACATTATAGTGTTTTATTTATTATAGAGAGTTGCAAATGCCTTGCAAGTATGTATACCAACCGTTAGTTCGGTTTCACAGACGGTAAAATCAAATGAACATATCAAAAGCGCGAAGCAGAAAAAGCATAGAACTCAGCCCGTAGTGGACATTGACGATTTCGATCGAGTAGCCATAAGAAATGTGGTTTATGAAATGTACCAAAACAGTAAGTGAATCATTTACTCTCTATTGCTGAACATTACAAGTAAGGATATTTTTTTGTTAGAACAAGATATTACTCGGACATCTGTATTGCGAATTTTAAAGGAAAGAGATATTTACAAGGGAGGAATATCTTCGTTAGAAAAGGTCCTGAAAGATATAGGATTCCGCTGGAAAAAGGATGATCCACGCAGAGGGCTCATGGAGTTGGATCACATTTGCTTTCCACAGAGTGGTGTCTTTAAGGAAGTAAATTAAAAATCTGCAGCAGGAAAAGACCGTCACAATTTGTATACTTACACGAAACGTGGATATTCGAAAATGGCACTGTTTGTAGGTCATGGCAACATGATAATAAAAAAGCGTTAAAAAATTAAAATCAGATGGAAAAAGGTTAGCATCATAAGTTTAATAACTGAATTTAAATAATAATATTTATCTATTTTCTAAGATATATCGTCCTTCATGCTGTGAGATAGATGGATTTATTCCTGGTGCCTCATTGATATTTACATCGAGCACAAAAAACCCGGATTACCACGGGGAAATGAATTAGGAAAATTTTTAAAATGTTTCGAACACCTATTTCTGAAAAATTTGGAGGAGCCATCAATTATTGTTAATGGATAACGCAAGTTATCATACCGCGGTAAAACGCCCAATGCTAATTTGAAAAAACAAGATACATATTATTGATTGGTTAGCAAGTCGGTCAATGGAATTATTGCAGTTGGTTGTACAGTAAGTATGTTAAGTGAATTTTGTGTGCTAAAGTACTAATGATTTTTTTTCAGACACAAACCTCCAAAAACGTATGTCGCAGACCACCTTGCTGAACAGTATGGACATACTGTGGTCCGACTTCCTGCCTACCATTGTATTTTCAACCCCACTGAAGATGTTTGGGGAATTGCGAAAACTTATTATAATAAGCATATAGGTGAAGATGGGTACGGTGAAGAAAAAACCCTAAATATGTGGCAAAAAGCGTTATGTAACAGCTGAAACGTGGTCAAATTGTGTTGCACAGGCAGAGGGCATTATACAGAAGTGGGCGGGCAGGGAAGTGGGTTTTGACGTAGAAGACATTACTCCAATAATAATACAAGTCAACGATGAAGAATCTGATGACACTTGTGATAATGATTAATTATATTGTAGATAGTTTGCTGAGTTATAGTGTATTTAAATAAATGTACATTATTAGTAAGTTTTGTTAATGTTCGTTTTAAGTTATCTTAATAAATTCATAAATGAAGTTATTTAAGTAATGAACAAACATTCGTCGTTTTTATAACTGATAGCAACGTGTAATTTTACATTAAGCTAGTGAATCACCCAAGTTACGCTTCGGTGGGAAAGGTTGTTACATGTTACAATCAAAAACACATACAACCTTACCAATTATATATACAAAAATGTTGATAGATGAGCATTGAGTATTTGTGATTTAAAATTATACGATTTAATTAAATTAAATATAATTTCATTTTACTTTAATTTTTCGTACTTTTTTTGAAAATAAAAACCGGCCGACGATCTAAGTCTAAAAATTAGCAAAATTTTAAACTATCATACAATTTAATCGGTCCAGTATCTTCGAAGGAGATAGCGAATAAAGATACATACATTTTATTTCCAGCGTGATATTTCTTGAATTTAGAATTTTTCTGCTCACTATATTTATAATTTAAAAACTTCATTCTAATAAATATCCGCTGTTTAACAAACATTTTCAGTATAATATCGACATCATCATTAATTTTGAGTTTATTAATAAGTTTTTTTTGCAATTTTCTTTGGGTTACTTAAACCGGAAGACATATAATTTTTAAATTCCTCATCCAAATTTTTAATCAGGGTAAAAAACTCATCAGAAGGTTGAATTAATCCACCATAGGACAAATGTACTACCCATGGAGGTACTACCAAATTATCTACTTGTTTTTCTTGTAAACTATAAGTGTGATTGCCCAGATGAGGAAGACTAGTTTGAAGTTTTTCGGCTATCCATCCTGCTAAATATTAAAGACAGTCTTTTTCTAAATAATCGCTTAGACTGACGTCATGGGGTTTTTTGACTTCCATGTTTTCAAATGTATCTGATAAGCTTGAAGTTGATGAATCTTCAGCAGGAATCTCAGCGCCAGACTCTCTTATAACTTCACCAACAATATAAATATCAGAACAACGATTGGTATTTTAATTAATTTGTAGGTTGGTAGATTTTCCCAATATGATTAATCGCAGCCGTTGTAGAGCATGCGTGGGGGTAGGATGATCGTTTAAACCACCTTGTGTTCTCAATTGGCCAAATAGATTTTCTAGCGAATCTTGGTTTAATCTGTGCGTTAATATGTAAGCTATACCATATAGTCCATGTAAATCTTTATATAAATGTTTTAACGAATTGATAGATAACAAGATTCCTTTTTGAAATGTTTGAATGACCCTTTTTCTCTTGAAAATGACCGTGCTATCCAAATTATACATTTGATATAAAATGTCATTTTGAGCATCAATATTTTTACCATATGCAGATTTAATAATTAGGTCGTGATCGGGTGTATACGAGTTCATGATGTCATACCATGAGTTAACAAGCTCTATAAAATTGGAAACTTCAATTGCTGCATTATTATCGGTATAGTAATGTCTTAACGCTATTGATGTTGTATGACTCAGTAATTCTGCTGCCATACGAACATTCTGTCTTTTGGGGCTTTCGACAGTTAAATGATTTATTGTTAGCTTAAAGCAGCTACTGATTTCTTGTTTGTTTGATAATATTAACTGATGTAATGTATGCTTATTAATAACACAATTATTATGTACAAATTCTGAATCTAAATACCAATACCTAATTAACTTGAGAAGATGTGGGGCATCCGCAAAGAAGTAAATATTTGAACCAGTCAATTGATGTGTACCTAATAAATGGGTTTTCATATGTAACATTTAAATCACGCCACAGTGAAATATTTGTTGATCTGCAATCACTTACACACGCAATAACTTTAAAACCTATGTGGTACAGCGCATTTATAACATTATGTAGGATTTCTGGAGTCATCCTTTGATCGGCAAAAACAGGAGTTTTCCGTTTTCCAATTAAACCTTGAGCATTTACAATTTGCAGTTGTGAATGAGGTTCAACTACCCGGTCATTTTTGACATATTCGTACGATTCAGCAACCTTCATCTCATCATATTGAAGAACTACTAACTTTTCTATTTCTGACAGTTATTTCTGCAATTTTTAGGAACTGGAAAACAGTTTTCAGTAAACCATGCTGCATGTCCATTTTAGAAGCCCAACGTTGCAATGTTGAAATTCCTGTATTAATAAAAAAAACTATTAGGTAATTAGGTATCGTAATTTATCACTTTATTGATATGTTATAACATAATGGATCATCAATTAACCTGGTAATGGATTCTCTTAGATATATGTAACTCACCTTGCTCAAATATCTCAAAGTAAAAGCTTGAGTAATATCCTGTGTTGTCCATTTTATATTTCTAGAACCTTTTATTTTTCGTAATTGAAAAGGCGTAAATATTTTTGGAAAGATACTAGCACATTTGCAACACTTTGCGATATAAATTTTCTTTTTACAGCTCATTGTTCTTAATAAATTTATTTTTTCTTGCATATTTTGTATTTTCCTATCCTTTTTTGCCGCGTTGATAAAATAGTCAAGCAACCAGACACTGCACAAGTCACAGGCATTGTAAAGTTTATCAACAGTTATTTGACATTACGATCTTAAATTTCGCCCGGTTCGTATGACGTCATGAGTTACTTTTTGCGGGGGAAAATAATCAAACTATGGGTTTAAATGGGAACGAGGCAACCTCCTAAACACGCTTTCAGTTTTACCAACCTTGCTGCCCCTACTTCTGAGTAAGAGAGTGAGGTATCTATTTCCTTTCTTGTCTGTGCTGTGTAGATCAGTCTTCAGAAAAGAGCAATTTAATTGTATCCCAATGCGCGAATAATTTCGCCTGCCTTAGTACTAATTTATACGTAAATTAACTAAGATTTTTACATACTTTGGAGCGAGGAATACTACGAAAAAGGTAGAATATTGTGGTGTCAACGCCAATACTGAAATGATCCCATTGGTTTACTATCATCGTAAAACAAAGTAAAAGCAAAAATATGGTGTGAAAGTATGAACATGATTTTTGCACCATTTTTCTTTTTTAAAACCATGAATACTGAAATATTACTACTATTATATATACTGTTCGATCTACAGAAAAGGCCCCATCTTATAGCCCTTTATTTAAAGATTTTAGACCCAATAAACTATATAGAGTTAGTCATAAATAGGTGTAAAAAATTTAACCAAAGCTTCTTTAGGTCAAAATACAGCAATTAACGTAATACACCTCAATACCAAAATGCTCCCTTAAAGAGATACAGGGTATTAATGAAAAATATTTTGTATTGTGACTATAACTTGGAAAGTAATTATCCGATTAATTTGAAAATACATTATATGTATGTATGTATTATTGATAACCTCATTTTACCTTGTGGTGTAGAGGCTGGTGCTTTATGCGCTTGCATCTGGCGGTACAATGCTCAACTTGGCCCGGATTCGGGTTACAGAGTTGGAGCGCGCCTTTTGTGCTTGCACAGCAGCCATTGTGTGCAGTATGTGTTTTCATGATGTGTTTACCTTGTTACTCTATCTCTTAGGTCTGTGGTTCTAAGTGGAGCATAGTTAATTTGGTGCCCAACTGTGAATGGTCTCACCGAGCCCGATCCAGTCGCCGAGGCTGAAGAAAAATTGCACCTCATGCGGGATTCGAACCGAGGACTTGCTTAATGCAAGCCTAGCGCCTACCCAACTGTGCTACATGGCTTCTCAAATACAAAATTAATAACAAAATTGATAAAACAATGGCTCAAAAATAGAAAACTATAGCAAATGTTCAACATGCTTCCCTCCAGCCGCAATACAAGCACAGCACTGATTCATACACTTGCTGAATATTATCATTTTCACGAATCTTATATTATAAGCGCCGATGCCGCCGGTCGCCGGCCGTCCAGGCATAAGCAGGCGCGCGCACACGCTGCATGAACGGCCTGCATGCTAGCAAGTGGCGAGCGCGCACGAATGGCGAGACCGCATTTGTATTGTTAACGCTGGCAGGGCCGGATGTAGGCTGGCTGCCGCCTTGAGCAAGCATTTTTATTGTTAACTGTTTCTTTACGCTGGCTGGGCCAGATGTAGGCTGGCCACGAGTTCTAGTTTATTCGCAGCCTCGAAAATTCTTTGCCTATTTCGTTTCCTTTAGTATCTTTTTGTGGTATTTTGTATTCAAATTAACATGTTGTCGCTGTTACAGTCCACTCTGGATCATGTGAAAAATAAACAGACTATTCTGACAACACGGCTTCCTGTTATTGACATCCCTTGTCATAACATCAGGTTTAGAAACATTATTAAAATAAATTAATGTAATGTGCAACTTAATAAAACTAAATCATGACCAACTTACATCCATAAAGATTGTGAACAGAATATAATTAATTACTTTTCTAATGTTTTTTCATAACATTTCATACAAACAACGCTAATATTGCCGTTGATGTATCAGACAGATTATTTTTTCCAAACTAAAATTAATGCACTCACCAACTTATCACAATGTAGTGACATTTCTTATAGTGTACTTTGAAGGCACTATTGACCTTGACACGATTACTTTATTAGTAAAAATACAAACTATTGAAGTGAGTACTGATTGTGACTGTATGATCTTTATATATGTTGCAGAGTAGCCAAACTAGATGATTTGGGACTCCCATCTTCAGTAGGATTTCTCTCAAGGCATTCCACTGTATAGTACCTATCAAAAACTTTGGAGTAGTCTATTTAAATTCTAGGGCTTTTTCAATAATTTGACGAAGGTTTGGAATTTGTTTGCAGATGGCCTTTTCAGGCATAAATCTCGTTGATAACAGTGAGCAGGAAGACTTTGCTGGCGTGGGATATTAGAGCTATTGTACATTAGTTCTTGCGTTTTGATGGGGAGCTTTTTTGAAGATTGGTGTATAGATTTAAACCAGACTGTTGGCTATTTGGCAGAGTTCCATACTTCTCTCCATATTGTATTTATTAGTTTTAGTCCAGTGTCATCTAGCTCTTTCAGTGCTTCTGCTGTTATTTATAATACTACTTATATTTTTAAGGTCTTGTCTTATGTTAAGAAATTGCTGTGAAGATTTTTTATCTTGATGCGTTGTAGCACAATTAGCCTTTTCGAAGTAAGTCACAGTGACGTCATAGCTCCGCCCAGCCCAGCAACAGCTGATCGACAACCTTTTTTTAGGCAAAAATCGATAACTTTTTAGAAGTTATAAGTGTAGTTCAGTTTATAAGTAATTAAGTTAGTAATTTTATGGATTTATTGTGTTATTTAAGACTATCATGATTCGTGGGTGAGCAGTACCTGCCTTCTGTGAGTAAACTATCTGGAAGGTAGAAGTATTTTTGATTTAATTTTTAAATAAATGTAAATAGAAACAAAGTCTGGGTTAATTAAATCACCAGATGCCGCCGGTCTTCCTGGAAATTCCAAATTGATTCCAATTAATCAATCGAGATGTTCTGATAATAGAAATGCATTACCTGTCAAATATAAATGCATTACCTGTTAAAAAGTGGTCTGAACAAACGTATGCCCTCAGGAACATCTCAACCTCTTCTATCTAGCACACCAGGAAATCCAAAATATTTCTTTACCGTCTTTCGGTTACTTCTATTTGAACACCCAGAGCACGAAATCTTGGCATTTATGTCAGCTTCAAGGTTGGGTTTTATTAACTGTCAAATATATTACTTAACCAACTTTTGGATTAAACTAGAGACCCTTACATTAAACTATTTTATAAGTCCATAACTTTCTTCAATTTTCAACTGAAAAGAGTATTTTAACCGGGAATACGAAAATCTTAACCGTTGGTGGTCATTGATACCCACATCACCACCAAAATTTGTAATAATATAAATATATATATGAGAAATATAATATATAAATGAGAAATTATCGTTTTTTAATCATAATATTAATGCTCTTTTTGATAAGCATGCTCCCTTAAAAACAAAAAAATTAAGTAACTCTCCTGTACCGTGGTTGATGGATAATTTGAATTGAAATTACTCATTTCCTTAAGAAATAAGGCTAAAGTAAAGTTCAAGAGAACTAGGCTACCGCAGCAATGGGAATATTATAAGTCATTACGGAACTTACTACACTGATGTTCAAACAGGAAAAAAAAGGATATTTTCATTTTGTACTTAAAAATAATGGAGTGAAGGAGTTGTGGAAGCGGTTGGGTACCATTGGCCTTGGTAAAACTAAATAAATTCAAATTCCTGATAATTTAATGGATTCTAACAAAATTAATAATTATTTCATATACGGTATTTCTAATTCTAACAATGTCAATCTGCCTACCCTTGAAATGTATGACAGTATTGCATATAGAAGTTTACATTTTAATTTTACAACGGTTGATAGTGAAGCTATACAGAAAATTATATTAGGTATTAAGTCAACTGCTGTGGACAGTGATGGCATTTATATTAACATGATTAAGTTGTGTTGGCCAGATATAATTCTGTATGTAACACATTTAATTAATTCATGTATTATTGATGGTACCTTTCCACAGTGTTGGAAGAATGCCATAGTCAAACTAATACTGAAAATTAAACAACCATGAGAATTTAAAGATTTGAGGCCGATAAGCTTGCTTGCCGTACTGTCAAAGGTCATGGAAAATGTCATGAATAAACAGATTGCTGACTATGTTGATAGTAATGATATTTTACCTGCAGTACAATCTGGGTTTAGCTCGAGTTATAGCTGTACAACTGCTCAGCTAAATGTCACTGATGATATTCTTACTGCTGCTGATCAAGGTAAAATTATTGTTTTGGTTCTTTTGGACTTTAATAAAGCCTTCGATACCGTTAATCATGAGACTTGCTTACAATTTTAAGATTTATTGGTTTTGGGGCAAATGCTATTGCTTTAGTTGCTAGCTACTTAACTGGTCGAACGCAGATGGTACAGTTGGGGGATACTTGCTCTGAAACATTAACCATAACGCAAGGGGTTCCCCAGGGTTCTATTTTAGGGCCTTTGTTGTACTCAATACATACGTCGACTTTCATGAAGAATATAAAGTTTTGCAAAACATATATACGCTGATGACACTCAACTATACTACACCTTTAACATGCCTGATCTTGATGAAGCAATAAATAAAATAAATTCAGATTTGCAGTATATCTGTGAGGTTTCCAGACATTCCCTGAGAATTAATCTAGACAAATCATCTGTCTTACTGTTTGGTAATAAAAATGTCTGCAGTCTTTTGGCTAATTCTGTAAATGTTCATATTGATCATGTAAGAATACCTGTGGTAGATAAAGTAAAAGGTCTCGGTCTTATTTTAGATAACATTTTCCATTACAGAGATCAGATAACAAAATACATTTCTCAGGGATATGTACATCTTAGGAAACTATACCCTCATAGGTCGTATTTAAACATCACAATTAAAAAAATCCTGTCTGAAGCGTTTGTACTAGTGACGGGCATAACCCGACAATTTTCATAATCATTCGAATAAATTTTGGCGCTCGATTCGTTTCGATTTCGCCGGTTTGCCGGTTGGCGGTTCACCGTCTTCTGCATCAGCATCATAACTTGCAGATAGCAGGGGAACTCAGTTAATCGTTAATTACGTATAATAATTGTATAAATGATTTTTATCTGATTTCTAAGGAGTTTAAACCATTGAGAATAGCTATATCAATACTAATCATAAAGAAATTATAAATATGCGAATACAAAGTATCTATTGAATCTATTTTTAGTTCCTAAAATTCTCTAGTAGCCACCCTTCCCTTTTCGCTTGCACATCATACCGGTATATTTTAGAATCCATAATTTATCTACGTTTAGCCTTCCGCGGTTCTAAGGACGCACACTTAAAATTTTAAACATTGAAATCCACTTCTTGTCCCACGTTCATATCATATGATGACGGATGGGCTCCGTGATTAAAAATTAAATATAAATCTGTTACGATATTGGAAAATCTTATTTCGCTTTCTGTTTATCCCTTATTAGACATAATCAACCCCGTTTCGAAGCAAAACTTTAGGCCGTTATAAATTAATACTAACACAGCTTCGGCAAATCTCATACTCAGCAGAGCGTTATCTTTAATAGGAACGGCCCCATAAATTTAACTGGTCGACTGGGAGTCTCAAATGTGTTAATAACATCAACAAGCAGCCACGAGCCTCACTTGGGTCAATCAGTACAATCTGCCTTGCTTATGGTTATGAATGACGTATTATTTACAGAATTTCGATCACTTCAATGTTCATATCTTTTTTATTAAATTTTAAATAATAAATGTCCGCCGTATTTATAAAACAAAATCACATTCAGGACCGACATACATAATCTTAATACTCGATTCCGAGGCCTAATTTCACCTCCACAGCACTCTACTGCCCGTTTTGAAAGATCTCTCTCTTATCAAATATATAATATTTACAATAACATATTGAAGGAGTACATAACCCTTAATTATTCCCAATTCAAATACAAAATGCGTCATGACTTATTCCGCAATCAGTTAGAATGCAATTAGCTTAGACCGTTAAATATTTGAAAAATGTGTTTGTCAACTTTCTTTGATTGTACTAGGATTAATATACAGTGTGAATAATATAAGACTATACATTGACAACTTCATTTTAGCATTAATCAATCTACCCATGCTAGTAACAATTGTCGGTTTTGATATTACAATAAAATAATCCAGTTTCAATTAGTTTCTATAGTCACTGTGTTGTTATGTTGTTTACAAACACCATGGTAACATTAAGTAAATGCCCTATGCCTTATTTTGCATAATTTAGCCATGTACACTGTACAGTCTTACATTATTCTCCCTGTATAATAGTTGTATAAGTTTATTTTTGTCTAAACGCTTGTAGACTTGATCGTTACAGATAGTAGTGTAATTTAATTTAGGCAGTTTTCAAATATACTTTCATTTATTTTGATCAAGGTTTGGATGGAAAATTAGAGGGGTTGGATTTCCAACTACCAGCTGAATCCCGCCTTATGGTTAACCATTTTGAGTTTGATTCTACTTTTTGTCTGTCATTTCTCTTTATTGCATATGTGCTCAAGGGTAATAAAAAAAATTATTATTATTATTATAAATACAAATGGAGTACTGCCTTTATCTATTTGCAGAATTAATAAACAATACATAAACTCCACTGCTGCATTAAATAAACTCAGTACAATGTACACCAAACATATAAAATTGTAATTTAACGAAAGCTTCCATAAGAAAGTTAAAGTTGCTTTTCCAGAATCAGCTGTTAGGGCGAAGCTTATGACATGACTTGGAAATACTCAATTGGAAAAATCAAATTTACCAAGATACTATGATGACATAACATTAATGCAAGAGTAAAATTCTTTTAGGCGTTATGTTCATTTTATCATTTTAGATAGCGCTGAACTTAAATGTGTGAACGAAACAGTAATTATAAAGGTTACACAAGAAGTGCTTTAAACTATAGCCATCCTGTCAGATATCTATGAACCAACATGGGTTCGTCCCTGGACGATCTACTGTGTCAAACTTAGTCATATTTACCCAATTTATTTCTGAAGTTTTGGATCAGCGTGGGCAGATTGATGTCGTGTACACAGACTTCGCAAAAGCCTTTGACCGTGTGGTCCACACCATCTTGTTAAACAAAATGCACCTCTTTGGTTTTTCTAACTCTTTAGTTAGTTTATTTGCCTCTTACTTGACAAATCGTAGACAGGTTGTAGCATATAATGGCAGTGTTTCTAATGAATATGTAGCTTCATCAGGAGTTCCTCAAGGATCAAATATGGGCCCTCTTCTTTTTCTTATATTTATAAATGACTTGTATGACCGCATCTATTCTAATAACCTATGTTTTGCAGATGATCTGAAAATCTTTCATAGGATTGACTCTGTTGTGGACTGCCATCAGTTACAAAATGATCTTTTACAAATTCAGGGATGGTGTGAGGAGAATAAGCTCCTATTAAATGTTTCTAAATGCAAAGTCATAACTTTCAGTAAGAAATTTATTAACATTCAATTTAATTACAATGTCCAAGGCCAACCAATTGATCGATGCTCAGTTATTAAGGATTTGGGTGTCACTTTCGACAGTAAACTGACCTTTGAGGACCACATTAAAAATATAATATCTGAAAGTACAAGGTCTTATGGTTTTATTGTCAGGAATTGCCGTGAATTTAACAGCTTAGTAGCCTTGCAACAATTATATTATGCTTATGTAAGATCCAAGTTGGAATATGCAGCGTTAGTTTGGAATCCTTATTATGTAACTTATAATCTCGCCTTAGAAAGAGTGCAAAGAAAATTTCTTAAATTCATTTATTACAAAAAGGAAGGTGATTATCCGGAACGAGGGATTGCGTATCATATTCTACTTGAAAATTCGAGCTTTATTAGTCTAGACGTAAGAAGGAAATGTATAATGATAACGTTCCTTTATAAGCTGTGTAATAATAAGGTAGACTGTCCACCAATCATGCATAAATTGCCATTTTATGTCCCTAGATTACAATCGAGACATGAGGTAACATATTTTTGTAATCGCGCCAATTCAAACATGTTAGTAAAATCACCAATTTATCAGATGTGTAAACCCTTCAATAAAATATGTCATCTCTGTGACATATGTTTCAGTAACCTAAACGAGTTGAAACAAATTACAGTAGAATTCTTTAGTAATTGATCTATTATTATTTAGTATAACTAATTATATAGTGTGTTAAATTTTATAGATTTATGTTATTATTGTATGGCACATATAGTAATTACATTGTCCTGTAAATGGGTGTTTGTACCTGTTGGACAATTAAGGCAATAAATAAATAAATAATAAATAAATTCAGCTTTAGGGTAAGGGGCGACATAACCTATAATACATAATATATGTTATTATCTTTGAATATAAAACCTCAGGAAGGAGTGTCGTCAACTTGTAGCATATGATTGAACTACGACGGAAGTCGCCATTTGTAAAACCCATTGATGACTCATTATTGTAAGTTTCGCGTGGTTACGCCGGTTTCGCTGTAAATAAATTTGTGGTGAAAAATTGTTAGTTGTGCTTCTTGTGTGTTTTCTCAAACACCTACAACTACAAGTAAAGGAATAACGTTCCATCAGTAAGTAATAATTACATGCAATCAGTACAATGTAAACAATGTACATAACCTAATAAACTTTCACCAGTGGCGTGTTAAGTATGTTTGAAAAAGGGTTTATTCTCTACTTAAACTTAACAGTTTTGCTACCCCTTTGTCTCGCGACGCCACTGGTCAATGTAAGCGGAAACACCTATCTGCCATATTGAAGACCCAACTTGTTCCCTACTTTTATACGAAACGCTCCTTCCTGAGGTTTTATATTCAAAGGTTATTATATGGTTTTTCTCAATGTTCCTTTAAAATAAAAGTTTTACTATTTTTTGTAATCATACTTGTGACATGAACGATGATTTTAATAATACTTGGGAATAATAATTAACAGCAAAAACGACAGAAATATTGAGATTGACCACAGAGTACAGGCGGGGCACAAAGCTTATTATAAATACAAAAGCATAATGAAAAGCAAAAATATAAGCATAAACACAAAAATGAAGGTATATAAGGCAGCTATTAAACCGGTAGTTACCTATGGTGCGGAGACAGCGAATTTAACAAGCCTGGAAGAAGAAAAGTTACGAATATTCGAAAGGAAGATAGTAAGAAGAATATACGGATTAAAGAAAATCACTGATGGGGAATACAGAAGATTAATGAATTTTGAAATAAAAGACATTCTAAAAGGAGAAGATATAGTGAAGACCATAAAAGTGCAAAGACTCCGATGGTACGGCCATATAAGGAGAATGGGAGACAATAAGGAAGTAAAGAAAATTACAACATGGAGACCAGATATCACGAGAGGAAGGGGGAGACCGAGAAGCAGGTGGGAGACCGAGAAGCAGGTGGGAAGATCAGGTACTGGAGGATATAAGGAGATTGGAGATACAAACATGGTGGGACAAGGTACAGGACCGAGACAGGTGGAGGAAATTAACGGAAGAAGCAAAGACCAACAACAGACTAGAATAAATCAAGAACGGAAGAACGTGGATTAACTCACCACAATAAATGAGTTTCCAGAGCTCACATGAATGAGCGGCTACAATTCCTAAAGGAATGTAGAGCCATGTATATATATATATATACTTGTGACATGAACGATGATTAATAGATTGTAAAATACTTTTAAAGTGGTAATTTTTTTTTGTTTTGTTTATTGTTTCTTCTTGCAATCTGTATATACAATAAGCAAGACATATGTTAGTTATTTAGGACATGGCAGAGTGACATGATTGTAATCCAATGATTAACAATTTGTAGTTTCTATCTTATATAATATACACTATACAGGTGACTTTGTTAGTGATAATCGAACCTGTGTGGAAGGTCTAGCGGTTTGTGTCTTTTTAGTCTGTGTATGGCTTCAATATTGTCGAGAAGGTTAAGAGCTATGGCGTAAAATGTGAATGATACTTACGACTTTCAATCTTTTCATACGGAGAACATTAATTTTAATTTAAAAAATACGGTGAGCCCCTATATAGGCCATTCAGTCAACACAAAAACATCTAAATTTTTTTGAAGTTGGCATATACGTAAAATTTGTCTGCTAGGGATTCTGTATTTTGTTTTGCAAAGGTTTCCATACCTGCATAAAGGTGACTTTGAATTTAAAAATGACAAATAATAAATATTAATTCAGTGTCAAAGTACATACTATTCTGGAAATTCTTGTCTGAACTTTTATAAAATGTAAAAATACCTATTAATAAATGCTACATCAATAGTATCCAACACAGTATTTTACATCCTTAAAAGTAGTTATGACAGATGCTAATTAAATGTCACACTTTTAACCTATTTGTTTTAGTAACTTTTTGTTAGTACATTCCTAGACAAAAGATGCATTTTGGAAGTACACTCATGAAATTTTAGAAATCAAAGGCCACTTTGTGTTTTTATGTTTAGTGAACAGACTATAGCCGTAAGTTCAGAAGTCTTACACCCGTATGCATAGTCGTTCTCCAGCGGCTCGCCGGAGATTTCTCTCGGCGAAGCTCCCAGCGATTCGCTCGGAGCCTAATTTGCATTGCATAGTCGTTTGCCACTGTAGAATATCGCCGAAATACCTGCTCGTGCGTAAGCCCTTGTTTACTCAAAACATATACTGCTTATAGAGACCCAGACCTCGTATATATTTCTGTTTCATACAGTTCCTTATTTACTACACGCATGCTTTAAAATTCGTGATCATGTGACGATTTTAACCTTAATTTAACACTGTGCTTGTAGCGTTTGTGCTACGCCCACATTTTCCTATTTTTCATTGCTGTAACACAATTAACCACAATAAGCGAACAACAAAATCAATGCGATTGTACTTATTTGTCGCTGGCGCTCCGCCGAAAACTATAGTAACGCGCATCCATTGTTTTACCGGCGGGCGACTATGCAATGTAATTCTCGTACAGCGCGCAGCGAAACTCCGGCGAACGACTATGCATATGGGTGTTAAAGTACTAGGAATGTATTCATTAAAAAATTAAACTGTTTGTTTTATGATCCGTCCAATATTGTGAGCCACTTATTTCAGAACCATCGATTGTTAGAATATTACCTAAATATAATACAGCAACATGACTTGGTGCTAAAATATACCTTAAAAATGCCAAAAAAAGCTAAAACTTCGCTTATTTTGTTAGCTTTTTAGCATTTTGAAGATATATTTTACAAAATCTTGTAATAACTTTGGCATTGTTCAAAACGCTGTCATAAGTGACGTTAGTGATATTTTTACGGTTGTGTTAGTACACTAAAAAATATTAAGACGTCACATGCTCAAGTCATGTTGAAAAAACATAAAACTGTAGGCAATATTCTCACCTCATAATTTAAACTGTTATTAACTAAAATTACCAATAATCAGTGGTGGCTCGCTATAAGGAGCCTGTGGCTCTACCATGACGAGCCAGTTATTAATTTTTTTATTTCGAAACATTTTTTTGTACAAATTTTTCATTATTTTAAGCTTAAATAAAACACAAGTAACTTTTATTATATTAATATGAACTGTATAAGCGCTGCTTTGCTTTCACGGGTGTATTTGTGTAGGATGGAAGTGCTCTCAGCTTTTTGAGTTTATAGAGCAGGGGTAAAACGGCCAAAGGTAGATCCAAAAGTAAGGATATTTTAACTTTCAATGGGAGCCAAGTTTACTTAGACACTTGAGTAGTCTAACAGCTATTTATCACGCACGTGTTGAGTTACTGATATCGATGTTTACACATCATTGGCACCTACAGAACTGATGAAGAAACGTGTATGCGTGAATATTTAAAGACCGTGTGCAATCCCGACAGATTTTCGCAAAATAACCATGTTATTTATGATCTATTTTATTATACTTATTTACTGATAATTTGTTACAATCTTCAAATAATATTTTTTTTATTTTAATTTGCACTCAGCCAACAGCCGTTAGGCCAATTACAGGCGTCGCAGTGCAGTTATGAGGACTTCCAACCCCACTAACAACTGTCATGATGTTGTATGACCGCCGGGACCAACTTTTTTCCGTGATAGCCGTACCACGAGGCGCCGAGAGATGCAGCCGTGGAACTCCCATCCAAGTTCTGACCAGAGACAGCGTTGCTTAACTCTGCTGATCGGACGTAGACGCTTGTTCAAGCTACACCACTCAGGACCCTATACATCAATCATGCATACTACTATGTATCTGAAACAGTGGAGGTGCAAAAACTTTTGCCCGAATTATATATTTAAACAAAAAATGAGAGATACTCGATTCATTTAATCATTCTTTATTAGCCTGTAAAGTTTGGTAATTTTTATTATTATGCTAATTTTTGTCAGTCTATATGCGAAATATTTCAATCTCGGGATAACTGTCTGTGAAGGGGTGGAAAATTAATTTTATGTTTGGTGGTTGACTCTACCATCAAAATTCTCCACGAACCACCGTTATTTATTCCCAAGGCAATGGTGTGCTTTAAGTCCTTATTTTACATACTGGGATATATACAAGTGCACCTCTCTTTTGTTACTTTAAATGTAAATTACAATTAAATTTCAACATACAGTAAGAAGCTCTAATATATCTAAACTAATAACACAGGGGTCATTTAAGTCGGATCTGTGCACCACCCGCACCCCTAAAATCTGGGACAGTCAGCAACCGTGTGCGAACAAACTTTCATACATTTCAACTTACGCATTTATTATATTGTTTCGTTCCGCCTTTTATTATATGATTGTTCAGTAAGTGTGGTGTTTTATTTGTTGTTTACTAAGTGTTTTAAAAGCAGCGAGGTCTATAAACTTGAAAATTGTAACGCTAGTATATGATGGAATTAAAAATACACAATCATTCAATACAAAGTTTATTAACTAATCTAGTTAAAACCTACAGTTTCATACAACATATAATATACACACTACGTAACTGAAGCAGTAATAATTACCCATGTAAATGGAAAGGGTTGTGAATAAACTGTGTCTTAGGGTGATGTCATATTTAAAGGATTGTATCAAATCTGTATATCATATTGCGCCATGAAAACTATTGTACTTGAAAGTTTCATTTTACTAGACCGCGACTAACTGAATTGTCAATAGCATTTCAGTGCTAAAACTACAAAATTAAGTTCCTTTCCCTACGACTCTTTCATAGCTATTGTCAATATTGATAAAACGGTTTGGATTAAACTATTGCAAAGGCATAAGAATACCAAAGTAGTTATACCTTAACAATGACACAATTTTAATAAGTTAAAAGTACTAGAACTTTCTGAAATGTTAACGTTGATCGTTAGAATTATGAAATACCCTGGCTAAACATACACACACTTTTTCATATGCACATCATATGAAACGCTGCTCTGATCAAAATAAATTTGATCAGAGTTTACATAATTTTTAATGTAATTCACAAAAGTGATAAAATAAGAACAGAAACACTAATACTATAAAGTTATACTAATTTAGATTATCTGTAAATTTTACAATTCAAAATATTACAACACCAAGTGTTATCCATGATTTGACCTAGTTTTACAGTTATATAATAATACACAAATCACAAATGTGAATTCATTTCAGCATAATTTGTAATTGTGAAAAAAATGAAAAGATTAGCTAAGTGAAAAAACAAAAAATATAATCAGTATATTAAAAATCTTAATACAATTGCATCCAAATTTTCCATCTGAATATAGGTAAGTTTTATAACAATCATGCCATGTACACTATTGGATTGTTTAAACAAACAAATGTAAATTAAAACATTACCTTAGTGAAAAAACATAAAAATTATTCAATACAAGAAAAATCGTAATACAATTGTATCTAAATTTCTCCATGGGGATATAGATAAAGTTTACAACAATTTTATGTCGTGGTTACACAATTAAATCACTGCTTAAACATACAAACATGATTAGTACTTTCTTATGTTACTCATGGATTTATAGTCGAATCTATCTCCAGTATAATTGTTTATAGCTGGTGGTGGGGGACAGGATGGTCCTAAATTCATGTTCGAATTTCCGGAGAAAGCTGTTTGCGATAAAGATGATGTTCCACGTGATACTCCGCCAGAATTCCACCTTTTAAGAAAATAAAAATCTATATTCGTAAGAAGGTATTTTAAGAGTTAAGTATCACTAGGAAGATGCTACTTTCCTATCTAAATGCTAACACAAACCTATACAGAAAACAATTATCGTAGATAGATGTCATACCCGGTCTAAAATCAAACCCGGGTACTCCCAGGTAGAGTCCTGCATCGGGTCGGGTACCAGTGGGTTACCTGCATTGCGGGTAGGATTTATATCAATATTGCGGGTAGCGGGTCGGGTGCGGATTTAAAACTGCGGGTCGCGTGGCAGGTACAACTTCATTTCTTCAACATAAATTTTGTTTGCGTATAAAAAAATTATACCTCATAATAATGAAGTGTGAAAATAACTTTCTTTATTGTGTATGGGCATTCTACCTGAAGCAAGGTGCTAGTATGTTCTGTCTAATTTCGAATTTGGAGTAAAGTGCGGCTTAAAAGTACAAATCTGTGGGTCACGGGTCGGGTACGGGTTTGAAACGGCGAGTCCTAAATATTGGACCCGCGCAGGTCTCTACTCCCGGGTACCCGAAATATATACCAAAAATGTTAACCTAGATCTGAATATCTGGGGTAGCTACAGTTCCTATCTTTTCCGCTGTGAGTTTTAAACTGAACTAAATTGAAATAGTACCTACTCACCAATTCGAACTGCAAGTCGTCTGTTATTTGTAAATATTTTCACACTTCCAAGTGCTATCAAATTCAAGTACGTGACATTTTATCTGAAATTGGTAGCAGCATTAACATCACACAGAGGATGTTTATGTTACTTCATCCCATAATGAGTCGATTTAGTGTTACTATTGACGGGTTGAATATTTCCGTGAAGCGGATTTATTGCCTTATATGAAACAAGAAACAACAGTATGTGGTATGGATGGAGTGATTCTTGTTATTACTGCATGGTTGTTTTTCTAGAGCTTATTCCAATTGTTTTTAAGTTTTTACATCTCCGAAAAAGGCAGACTTTCTAGAAATTACATAATTTACTAGTCGGGTACCCGGTAGAGATGAGTCGTTATATCAGTAACGTTATTTTACGGCAACGTTACGTTTCGTTACTCGTTCATTAAATAACTTGTTATTTTGTTAACGAGTACAATGGTACACAGTGAGATACGGACAGTGGCACTGGCGTTATGGAATTAATAGATCACGAGTTTTTGCACAACGTTACGTTAAAACATGCGAAGTCGTCGTTCCAAATATTACAAATGGAATTGAATAAATAAATCATTAATAATTATTAATTAGAGGGAGGTTTCGGTAGAGGGTTTTTAGCTTATAAAAATAAGCAAATCTTATAATTACTTATAAACATAACGTTGAGCTTACAAACAGCGATGCGATTACCTAATTTTTGATTTCGGAATAAAAAAAGTTCCAAATCACAGGTCTTTCTTGAACTCATTTCTAGTGCTAAATTTGTGACCGCAAACACCCACACGATACTATAAAAATTTATATTAAATATCTAGGTTTTGGCGAGTGAATAGGTACTGTAAAATTATTTGGCTGGTCGGAGTTGTTTAGAGGTACAATAATACAATAAATAATGTGCACGTGCTGAAATATACAACAAACAGAATAAAAATGCAGACGCCGTGGTCTTCGATATTTGGGTCTTTCAGGGCGTTCGTTAGCATCAACGATAACAGCATTACTGGTCAGCGGTCACGGATGACTCACATTATTACGGAACGCCATGTGTATGTGCGTTTTATTAGTAACGTGGTAACGTTATTTCGGAACGTTATATTTCGGTAACGGGAACGAATGTAACGTTACTAGTCAGTAGCAGTATTTCCCATCTCTAGTACCCGGGTTGACTATTACAGACACGACATCCATCCCTAATCATAGATTTTATGTTTCTACAGAAGACTATTTTACTGGTAACATTAAATATGCAAGATAATTAGTCGATAAAAAATTCACCTGTCAGTGTTGTTAGAAGACTCCTGAGGTCTCCATGAGTCTTTTGTCCAAGCTTTAGGAGGAGCTCCAGAACCTCCAGCATTGAATACTTTGTTGGATGAAGCGCCAGGATGATTCCAATTGTTACCCCCACTGTTTCGCTCAAACCGTTGAGAATCTGCGAAATTTTACTGGTATAAAATAGCAGTTACATAATACCCACAATAATAATTTTGAAACTCTTAACTCTCAACCACAGACAGCCTAATACTTTTACATTTGCACAGAGGCGTAGTCTTTTACACTTTCAAACTCCTTGCTTACTGTAGTTAATAAGTAACTTGGTTTTAATTACGTGAACTAATTAATTTCTGTTAAGATTATACTGCTTAAAAGTACATAACCTGACAATAAAAACTGCTAGACGTTTGAATATTTATTCTATAGGTTACCTGTATTTCGCAGACTGTACAGTAAAGTGTTAGACTGATACAGGAAGGTACCTGTAACGACAAACGGCATATACGATATTTTAAATAAGTAATTAATATTTGAAATATCACAGCGGCCCAAGCACGTCTGTAGGTAAGGGTTAAAAGTGAAATTGTTATATAAAAAAAAATATCACAATGTAAACTAACCGCCTGAAGCGCTGTTAATTTTTATAACTTAGAAATTTGAATTAAAAACTACCTACGCTACTTATTTATAGACCAAACTCATGAACTTCTACTTATTGAAGTACTTGATAAAGTAATAAAATTACAAAATTTGCAGCACAGCACAGTTCCAAAACTAGATAAATTAGAATAGGTAAAAGCCACTAGTTAAATAAAATGGGCACTGATAAACAATTATTGGAATTCAGCTTCCTGATATTACATACTTCATGCATCACGAGAATTCTTGGGGTTGTACAACTTAATGAACTAACTTTTGGTAAATGCAAACAGTATGTGAACGTTCATATGCATAAGGCTATTTGTTAAAATAAATAATGTCATTAATAATTACGATTACTGGTCTGTTAAGAGTTTCAGGTTTAATCGTCGTACCAGAAATTAGATTTTCATGAAACAGAGCCTGAAATGGTAATTAAACTATCAAAGGGTTTAGAACGGAACACCTCGCATTATAGGCTACTTTTTTGTCGCACAAAATGCCTTATACACGAGGTATCATACAGTATTTTATCTACTTCGCCACTGTTTGAAGCAAAATTTTTTTTTAGTATTTTTATTATAGCATTGCTTTGTGTATTACAATACGCAACAAGTATCATAATAGCCTCAGTACGAACACAAAGTATATAAAGTGTTTTTAAGTACAGCTATTTGGAAAGACATTTAGGAGATCTATAATTTCTTGTCACTACAAATTACCTCTAGATACATGCACCTTTAATTAAATAGTTTGACAATTTTTCTAAATACTCAAGGCAATTTAAAAATCGTCGAGTATTGGTGCTGTTACATTCACACGTTCAATAAAAGAATTACAAGCGTTTTTGTGAAATCCATTATATAATAATTCAATTACCTTTGGATGGGTCAGGATAACGATGTTCTCGAGATGATCGCACTTCACCCTTATGATCCGGCATGGCACGCCGATCCCGCTCATCACGCACAGGTCTGTAATGAGGGCTGCGTTCTCTATCCCTTTCACCATAGCGAGAATCTTTAGCCAACCTATTTAAAAAAAGAATAATTATAAGTGGGTCTTCCGCAGAAGAACTGAATGAGAACTTTCATGTAGATACAATTCAAACAAAACTGTGAAAGTTAACAAATGGAACTGCAAATCACCTGGAATTTGATACTGACGATGAATTGTCACGAGGTCTAGCATCACGCATATCCCTCTCGCGACTAATATTAAACACAGAACTTCCTTCGTATTTAGTAATCGATGTCGGCGGACCACGAGATAATGACGATTGAGGATGAGAGCGCTCGGCTTCGTATTCACGATCACGTTTAGATGGATACGATTCACGCTTATCATAGCCTACTCTGGATTTGTACTCTTTCCCAGCAGATCCAAACTTTTTAGATGGCGGAGTTGGTTCATGTGTTTTCACACTGTTAACAAACCTACAGTATAATAAAATCACACTGACACAAAGGACTAGGTATTGTATCCTTTCGAGTATCTCGTGAACGATCAAAGTAGCATAGTGGAAAAAATATCGCACGAACATTTAACACACACAACACAATAGGAATTCGATGAGTTTAGGCTTTGAAATCGAAGATGCCGACATCGTCGACGCTACTATTAATTGAATTTTAATTTTCTAGTAGACGACTCTTATCAGAATGAATTTAATATTAGCGTAGAAGCTGGCGAGTTTAAGATGTTAGTTAGTTACTCTATGTTAGCAACAGCGTTAAGGGGAATTACTTGAAAAATTCGAAAATAAAACAAGCTACAATAATAATAAACTGGAAGAAGCTACAAAATGTGTGACAAGATTAGTTAATGTTAACAAGAATGTCAAGATAAGCAAGTAACTAATAGTGCATTACGAAACCATTCAATCATAATTGTTTAAACATTTTGTTACACTGACCTGGAAGGATCAAAGCGAGGTGGCGGCGGGGATTCTTCATATCGCCTGTCGCCGCCGGCAATACGTTTTCGATCCTCATAAGAACCCTCCCTTCTGTATGGTGCGGTCCGTTTAACAGCACGGCGGTCTTCCTCTTGCAATCGCATTTTGACCCTTTGTAATTCTAATTTCTCCAGCTCCAATTTTTCACGTTCCAGCTTCTGCTTTTCTCTTTCGAGACGTATAATTTCAGCTTTCTCTCTTTCCAATTTTTCTCTTTCCATGCGCAATTTTTCTCTTTCGCGATCTAAACGAGCAGCCTCACTGCGCTGCCTACGCTCAACCTCCCTTTGACGAGCAAATTCTTCACGATGACGGCGATTTTCTTCTCGGACAACACGCTCGCGTTCACGTAATCTTTGTCTTTCACGTTCCTCCTGAAATAAAAATTACATCGATAATATAATATATATATAATCTATATATTTAAAACACACGCTGTTTTCTGTGTCAAATTCGTTTGCGTATTATTATTTTGTCTTCAATATTTGGACATTTACAAGAACTACCTGTTAAAAAGAAACCTACATGCGCATCTAATGTGACAATCTAACACTTCACCTGTAATTTGCTCACCTGTAATTTGCTCTGTACTTATTAATAATCATAATATTATGTAAGGAACGATTTCAGGGATTGGGCTGTGTCATTATTGCAGTAATGACACGGTCCAATCCCAGAAGTCGTTCGTTACATAATGACAATGGCTATTAAAGCCTCCGAAATAATCATAATATAGAATTACTTACTTTTATCTTGTCAAATGTTAATACGTCCCTATCATGTGGTTTTGGACGGGTTCCCCTAGAATCTGACCTGCGACGTGATCTATCGCGAACCCGATCATGACTTCGAGACTTCTGAAATCCAAAAATGTTTCGACTAATATTAACCGCATAACTGCGCAAATGTTCAAATACGCGAGAACCGCATATTCACGAGAGTCTGTGCTTTGCATTAAGGACAGAAACCGCACGTTGGCGCAAATACATAATACTGCTTTGTACATTTGTTATTATATTTGGATTAGTCAGCCCTTTGGCGTTTAATGAGCTAAAAATAGCAAATTTCTTACAGAGAGCAGGTAGGTTTTTGTATGGTTAGTTTGGTCTCTTTTGCAAAATAAACAATAACTATTTTCCACATCAACTATAAACTATTTATGAACTATAGCGAAAAAATGCGTATAAACGCCTTTTACAGGTCATGCGTACAAGCGCTTTTTGAAAAATGCTGCCCGAATACCGGGAACGGCAAATACGTGTCACTTTAGAATCGGCGCTAGCCGGGAAGCGCATGTAGGCGCAACGGTCGGTGAAGCCCAGTTGGACGACGCGACAAGTTTAATAAAACTTTTATGAAAAACTATAAAAAAGTATTGCATTCTTTTCTTGGCATCATTAGTACAATGTTACAAACAAATTGCTTACCCTTTTAGCAGCATCATTACGCTTTCCGGAAGATGTATCTGATTTATGGCCATCCTCTTTTCCATCCTTTTTATCATCCTTCTTGTCATCTTTTTTATCTTTGTCTTTATCTTTTTCCCCTTCTTTAGCAGCATCTTTCTTATCTCCATCTTTACGTTCTTGAGATTTTGAAACAGAAACTGGCTTATGCGTAGAAGCAGGTTTTGATTTTCCCTTATCGTCCTTGTTACCATCAGAATGCTTCAATTTTGGATTCAATTTCACTGAATTCATGTGATCAGGACGAACCTACAAATAAATATAAATAAATTATTAGGTTATTAGAATAGCATGTTTTATTTTAGTATAGATGTAATTGTACATCTGTTTACTCTCGACAGTTTTAAATTATGTTCTTTGACTTTTGTAAACCTATCTTCAACCTCACTGTAGATATTATTCATATAAGAATTTACATGGCGGCGTCTACACCGGTGTTCGAGAAAAGTGAGCAATGCGTAGTGATGAAATTCCTGTTCTTACAGGGAAAAGGAGCAAAGGAAGTGCATGAAGAGATGCTTGAAGTGTTGAAGGATATCTGTCCCAGTTATTCGACAGTAAAAACATGGGTATCGAGGTTCCGGACGGGTCATTTCGAGGTAACAAACGAGGCACGGTGAGGAAGACCGATTTCTGCAACCGACCAGGGAAACATCGACGCCATTCACGACCTGATTTTGCAAGACCGGCGCATTTTGGCTAAACTAATAGTGGAGACATGTGCAAGCTGTCGGCAAAATTGATCCCCAAATGCCTGAATGCTGATGAAAAACGCAACAGAGTTGATGCTTCACATGCCATTCACAACAGGTTTAAAGCAGGAACTGAGGACTCTTTAGCCCGTTTAGTGACAATGGATGAAACGTAACTACATCATCATGATTCTGAAACTAAACAGTTAATGGAGCGGCGTCACCAAGGTTCTCTGAGGCTACAGAAGTTCAAGGTCCAGAAGTCGGCGGGGAAAGTGTTGGCGTCAGTTTTTTATGTAAGGACGGTGTCATCCTCATCGATTTTTTACCAAAGGGGTGTACGATCAACGCCCAATACATGACTCCCTTGGATAAATTGAAGGAGGCGTTGAAGCACAAACGCCGAGGGAAGTTGACTCGGGGCGTCTTGTTTTTGCAGGACAATGCATCTGCCCATACCGCTCACCACACCCTGACGAAAATCGACCAAACTGGCTTCGAATTGTTGAACCACCCGCCCTATTCCCCAGATGTAGCCCCTTCAGACTACCAACTCTTCCCACAGCTGAAGAAACACCTGAAGGGTACCAAGTTTGGCTTCAATGAGGAAGCAATTCCAGTTATGGAGGCGTTTTATGAGGGGAAACCGTCCCACTTCTATTTGGAGGGGTCAAGAAAACTGGAGAAGCGTTGTGATAAATGTGCTAGCTTGAGGGGGGAGTACGTTGAATAAAATGTGTTTCATATTTTGCTATCACGTTTCTTTCTATGTAAAGCCAGGAACTTTTCAGCACATCCTCGTATACATCTTACAGAACAGGCAGACCTTGCTGTTGGCGGCTTTGCGTTTCGCTGATTTAATTTTACGCGGGGCACTTATGTGCTCCCTTTTCTTTGTTGTTCGCGGATTGCTTTGCCGTTCGCGTGTTCGCGGATGGAATTTCCAACTGTTTCTACTTTCACACACTAAGTAAATAAAGCAGATGTATGCGGTTTATGTCATGAACACCTAAATAACATTATTTATCACGAACTTGTCAACACACGTATCGAGCCTATTCCTTTGAATCTCTTTATTACCAAATTGGACGTGAAATAAATTCTAAAATTATAACTTGAATAAACAAATGGACATTCGAGCTCTAGATTCAAGTGGCAGAATTATGTTACATATGGAATTTTAGTTTGTATGAGCACCTTTATGTATTTTTGAATTTTTTGAGGTTGCGTAGTATAAATAAATCTAGTTTATGGAACCTAACCCCGTTTTTATCATTGATGTGTTTACTTACTGGAACGTAACCCCCGCGAACGGCGAGGTCTGCCTGTACAATAAAGTTGTTATATAAGACAATGGTGGAACAAACTATAAGTTGGTTTAACTTTAAACAAACAGAGCTCTGTCATGTTGTGGCTAGCTCTGCTGTAGGCTGTTCATAATTGTAGCACGTTTTAAAATTTACAAACGGCCTTTCGATATACTTATCCCAATCGCTAGTAATGGAGGGCTAATTTGAATAAATATTATTGAAGTATCTGGAGACAAATAAGTTTTTATTTTGGAGGTTTGGGGGAGAGCTGCGCACTACTCTGTGGATTACTGTTTAGGTCAATGGAGTTAATAATAAGCGGCACAACCTCAGCACAATTTACCCCCACAACTCTCCAGTTTACAAAGGTAGTAGAGAGCAAATATAAACCCTACACTGTAACCCAAAACAAACTCTAACCACACTGTCATTCCTTGAATGACGTGATAACATATTTCAGAGTTTTCAGTTTAACGGCTGCTTCCATTTGGTTCAAACTTGACAGTTCTTTGTAACTCGCCATTTTACAGCAGGAAAATGAGTCTATGCCAAAGCTGTCCGGTTCTCAGAATCAGAGGATAAAGAAAAATCTGGTGTGATACACGCACACAACTTCCTTTTACAGTGATCTTATAATTAGCCAAAAATTTGATTTAAAATGTTTTAAGCATTTGTCAAAAATTTTCAAACATTACAAATTCTGCAAAAACGGTACAAAATACAGCGTTAGTTGAAGAGACAAATTTTCTCTAGAATTTTAAGCTGAATTCAAAAATGTAATAATATACCGGGTGTTCTATTTAAAATAAGAATTAATAAAAAAAATAGACAAAAAAACAAAAAAAACCCATTTTAGAAGTATTCAACTGGAAAATCACCTATCTCACATCAACACACATTAAAAATGTAATAAAAATGTAAAGTTTAAAAAAAATCGTTAGAGCCGTTTTTGAAAAAATCGAAAAAAACTGAAAAATCACAAGAGTAAACACCTACTTCTGGTTATGCGATTTCCTTCAAAAGCTTGCTGTCTCATCTACATAGTACACAAAACTTATATATGAAGTTTCAACGCCATACCGCTTTTCGTTTTTGAGATATTCTGTTCACAGACAGACAGACAGACACACAGACAGACCAATGAAAAAAAATATGTTTTTCGGGATCAGGGGACTCTAAAACGTGAAGATCTGTTGAAAACTCAATTTCGAATTTTTGGGGTGAATCCAATACTTCCTTTATTGTAAAAGAAAGTAATAAAGGGAACAGCAATTTAAAATGACATTAATATGAACCACAAATTTACTCAGTTGTTCGAAAGTTACAGAATGGTTATTCACAATGTGTTTCAAACGATATTGTGAGATTTTTGAAGACAATAAAAAGCCAGAAAATAGTGCGACTTGCCAAACGATCAGAAATATTCTTTTTGTTATTTACCGAATATCATATTTTGTCAGTCTTTAAGGCAGGTCTCTTGACAGGCTAGCAAGGGTTCGCAATCGAACGGTTACGATCGCCCCCAATCGCTTGAAATATAGGCGAACATCTGACAGCGTCGTTCGGCATCCAGCATCCATGAGGGTCATTGTTCTCGCGTAAACACACATAACCTCAAAATTTTGTAGTGTTTTAGTTTTTATAGTACTCAAAGTCAGTCTTGAAATTATAGAAAACAAAAACAAACTTTGGGGTTATGTAGCCACGTGCTTATACAGTTTAGTGTGCATTGAGTATCGTTCTGTGCAACTTGCACTGAACTACGCAAGCACCAACCATCGTCCGCTATCGTCCAACAACAAAGTTTTCCAGTCGAATTGAATTTCGTGCTGGACGGTCGATATCAACCGCTATCGATCGTGACCGTTCGACGCTGTCAGAGTAGGCGCATTCAAGTATATGCATTTGAAATGTTGAATGATCGCTACCGATCGACGTAATTTTTCTGTCAGAGTCCTACCTAACAAATTGAATTGATTACAAAAAAAGTAGAGCGTAATAAGAAAGCAAAAGTAGATTATCAAGTCGAACAGTCTGAAATGATAAGCAATTGCAGCTGTTTTCAGCTTTCTACATAATTATGTTTCTTTATTAGGTTCGAAGGACCAATATTTCAGCCAATAGGGTGAATAATATAAAATGTAAAGGACTGAAAAGTTATTTAGACCCATAGAACTTCTTTGCTTAATAGTTAAGTCTAGACTCACCTCCAACCATCGCTATTTCACAGAAGTTAACATGTATAAATACATTGAAATAATACGAAACAATTGCAGAAACATGCAATAATGAACTTCTAAACTTGGAACACACTGCATTTTAGAATTATAAATTTAATCGTCTTGAACCCTAAAGAACGATGTTCTTTTAAATTTATTTACGATCAAAAAACTATCGGAAAAAAAAAACAAAATACCTTTTCAATTCGAATAATTTGCCCATTGAGTTCGGTGTTATTGAGTTTGGCAATACAGTGGTCTGCATCCGCCACCGTGTCCATGGTGACATATCCGTAGCAGCAGGCTCCAGGATATTTGGCATTAATTACCACCTTGGCACCGATCACTTTTCCATATGCAGAAAGCGCCTGTTTCAGTTCGGTAGCTCGAGTAGTCTGAGAAATGTTTGTGATCCACAAGTTTCTGTTTTGGCTGTTGGACTTCTTAGATTTTGAGGATGATTTGCTATTGCTATAAAGTAACACATTATTAAAATCCAAGCCATAGCGCTCACAAGGAAAATTACAACTATTTTGTGTCACTTTAAATTGAGAAATTTATTTGTAAATACAGAAAAACTGACACCATCAAATTGTTGACAATTTCAATTTACGATAAAAGTGTTAAGTTTTTGATAGCTAAAGAACATAATCATACATTTTCTACGATAAACAATTTCATTTCAATTGATTACTTTATACAACTTATTACAGGGTGTCCATAATCCGTGTATTCTACGCAAATTGCCTCAGCATCTATCAGAATTTGAAAAAAGTAATGGCCATGACTAAATCTTTCTTTTATTGTAACTTAGGTAGTATTAAGCAAAATTTGGAATTATTTTTTATTTTTGTATTGCTTTGAAGGAGGAATAAAGGATGAAGATGATGTCATTATACGGTGTCTCTCTACATTCTTTTGCTTCCAAGATATAGGGGATAGCGTTTTTATCTTTTCAAAAATTATATAGTTGTCTATACAGGGTGTATACAAATTGGTGCAGAAGCTCCAGGTACAATTCAGAGTCGAAAATTTTAATACTAAAATGTTGCATTGGTCTTCATAAGCAGTCATGAGCAGTAGATAAAAAATACTTCTTTCTCAGGTAAAGTACCTTTTTGTTCTAAATACGTCAAAATGCCATCAAGGAAAGTTATTCAAAATGTAAAATTGTAGTCCGATGTAAATTCTTAGAAATGTCGGCTTACTTTTATGAAACCATGTTACCACAAAAGTACTTCATCTACTAGACACGTTTTCATAAAACTAAGCCAATATTTCTGAAATTTTGCATAAGACCATAATTTTACATTTTGAACAACTTTGTTTGACGATACTTTCACAAATTTGAAACAGAAAATGTATTTTACCTGAAAAAATCATGTTTTTTATCTATCGCTCGTGAGGACTCATGAAGACCAATTCAACATTTTAGTATTAAGATTTTCGACTCAGAATTGTACAAGGAATATCGCTACCTGGATGGAGCTTTTACGTTAATTTGTATTTCTTGGTAATAACGAAATTGCAGCATATTGAACATTTTTTTAATGTAGTAAAAGTAAGCAACGATTCTGAATGTGTCGTTTCTGAGTGAATTTTTTGAGTTATAAACAGAACAAGAGTCTCGCCCAATAAAGATTTATCCATTAATAAAGAGTTGCACGTTTCGTGCAATAGGCGATTTCTAGTTTTTGTTTTTATTAAATTTAATACCAGAAATATTAAAAATGTACTTTTGTACAAATGGTTTCAAAATGTACCAGATTCGTAGAATTGTACCAGGTCTGGCAAGGCTGCTGTGCAACCGGCAATATCAAGAACACACCCAAAGTAGTAACTGCACATAGACCACGCGTCGAAATGTTTGACCTTGGGAATTTTCTGCTTTATTATAAAGGTATGATATTTTACATACTTTGAAAATAAGAAAGGTTTCTTATAATTTTACAAATAAATAATAACAGTACACACTCTTTCTCTTTCACTTACAGATTTAAGACTATAACAAGTCAGAAAATGTAACTTGTGATAATACCAATATGCTCTAAAGTTGTTATTACTGAAAATATATGAAGGCAACTATATATTTTTGAACAAGTAAAATACACAGCTCTAGATGGGACCATAGCAAACTATGACAGTCATTTAGGAAAATTGTTTCACATCTTCAAAACAAAATACAGTGTACAGTGACATCATCTAAATCTTGGGGCTCCTACTAGATAACCAATTCAAAACTTTCTTCTAAAAATGAAGCCACTTCAACAAATTGAAATGTGTTTAACTAAAAAATATATCGAGGCACAGCTAGTAGTTTTTTCTAAATATAATAGCTACAAAGCTAGCCTGCAAAATATATGGATTATAGATGCCATCCCTGTACTATATAAAACATTCAAATGTGTTACCAATCTGTAGTATTTAATATTAGATAATACGATATCAATTTTAGTACTGCCATATAACTAAATGTCATTATTTTCTCTTAAATGCAAAGTTGTTAGGAAATGATGGTGACAATTTTAACTAAGGAAAAATAGCAATGCTCTCACATTAACTGTAAAGTTGAAAAAATGTTACTACTGTAAAAATTTTGGTAACTATGGTACTTTTTTCCACATAAACTGCTTTTACAAAATATGTATACGAATAATGTAATACCGGCAATAATAAAAGGTACAGAAAAATTTACTGTAAGTCAATTGTAACGATTTGCAAATCTACCAATTCTATTTTGACTGACACACGATATTTATCTATTATCCATGTAATCTATTATAATTTATAATAAATACATTGACTACTGAAGATAACATGCTACATGCCGAACGGGATAAAGAAGCTATTTAGAAGTAAATTGAAATTGTATCTGAATTTTCGTTTCGCGATTTTTATTATTTCCAACTTCTATTTAAAATTATGGGTGGTGACATGTTTCGAAACCAAAGTGGTTTAATTCTCAGGCCATAATGATTATTAATATGATAGAAATTGTATTAAAAAAACACACCATATTGGAGATGGAACTAATTAACCAGCAAACTACGTTATAAATGTCGTACTGATTAATATATCAAAGTTTAAAAATTTAAAATTAGAAAAGTAAGTCATTGATGATGATAGCACTCAGAATAATTAGAGTGCTGTCATCATCAATGATGAAATAATTCTGAGTGCTGTCATCGATGACACACGCTCCTTTACTTTTCTATTTAAAATTTTTAAATTTTGATGTATTAACCAGTACGATCTTTATAACGTAGTTTGCTGGTTAATTAGTTTCTTCTCCAATGTGGTGTTTTTTAATACAATTTCTATCATATTAATGATCATTATGGCCTGAGGATGAAACCAGTTTCGTTTCGAAACATGTCGCCACCCATAATTTTAAAATAAATGTTCGTGGAGAAGACGATTTTGATTTATTGCTTCATATCAAGGCATCTCCGCTAAAAGCATGACGGATCAACTTCCTATTTCCAACTTCTGAAAATTCTACACAAAAAACAACTTCTCCACAATGTTCCGTGTCATGTGCATTATCATTTAAAATATTTGACAGGAGTATCATATTTAAAATGTAGGAAAACTAATGTCATTAATTCTGTCTCTGGAATTATACACAAGTTAGACTTTTTATTTAGTTACATTTTGTGTAATTGCTGAACAAATATTATTTATTCTATTGCATCCATTTAAAGTTCGGCAACATTCTTTAAACTAATTTTCTTCAAATTAATTTCAGCAAAATTATTAACTTTGAAAGTTACTGAGATACTTTACTACTTTTCCTTAGTTTAATCATTGAAAATTGTTGCAACAGACAATTGTGAAGCCTTTAATTTCAATAACATTTATTTGGGTCTCTTTCAGAAAATCACTTCACATTTAGAACGTTCCACAAATATACACACTAAAATTAGTAATTAATATATTCTGAAAGAGCCCAGGTTATTAGCTGCTTTTGGTCTGCTACCTAAACTGCGATCATTCTGGAAACAGGGGCAAAGTAACAATATAAAATTGTGTTTGCTTATCGTTTACCTTCATTACCAAATATCTTAGTAGATATATATGCATAAAGTAGATTATAAAATGTTACTTCTAACTCATCAAAAAAGCTGCTTTCGATAAATGTTGACTTTCAGATATGTGTTGCTGCCTTTTGTTCATTTTAATTTTACTCTTGATAAAACTTTAAATAATTCAATTCTTCATTTGTAGCCTATTATCTTGAGTGGTAGGTAGCTTGTTGACTTCAGATGACACGAACAGAGCATCCCTGTTGAAGAAACCCGCACGAAGATCAAATGGACACTGACGACATCCACATGGGTTGCAACTGATGACCTCCAGGTGAGCTTGGACTGACGAGTAGCAGGTGGCTAACGTATAATATTCATCTTCTGATGTAGAATAAGTCTTGCTTTGCTGGCCTTCCATTAGAAGTTCAATTTCCAAAAACAATTCTGTATCGGTATCACGAAGATCCATATTTTCTTTCAACATATACTACGGCTTAAAGTCCGCATAGGCAGTTTTTTATCTAGCAGCATGTTTTCTGATGAGTTAACGGGAATGGAATTCGCGAGTGCAAATGAAATCACATATGCAGTGATGGTGTATCGAAGAAAAACCAACCTAGCTCCGACAGGTGCCACATTTCCTTCTTGCTTTTTGTTATCCTGACTCTTCTCACTGTTAACCGGTAACTCCTTTGCAGCATGCTCCTGGTTCTTGTTCGACGTATTCTTCTTATCTATGTAACAAATCCATGTATATGAAATGAGGTTAATAATTTGATGGCCCCATACTGAGAACCTTTTTTGTCAATATGACCTATTTCATTTTACAAAATTAAACTTTGTAAAATAAATGGTAATTTTAAAAATTCAATTTGATCGCCACAAACAACACAAGTTTCTTCAATAATCTTGGTGATCCAATAATTGAAAATATAAAAATTTATCCTGTACACTAAATATCGAAACAGTTGTTTTTATATAGTTACAAATTCAACTTTTTTATGAGCAAAATGTCAAACAAAACTTTTAGGCAGAATTTTTATCTTATTAAGAAAATCAAAGTGGTACGATTTTATATTTGGATGAAAAATGCAAATTCTTAGGACTAGTGTCATTAACTCTCAAACAGCTTTTGTACTTGGTCCCGCTCAAAACTTGTTTGAGCATTAAAAATATGATTAATTGATGAAACTAAATTCTCTGGTAACTCATTTATTAAATTTTATGTCAAAACACAAGATACGACTAATAAAACTGAATGTCATGCCAAAAAAGCACAGAAACTATTAATGCAATCGATTACCACCCATTTACCAGCTGAAACACGGTTGTAAGTCCTTCAGTGTGTCACAATTTTCCATAAATAGCCTAAGCATTTAGGAAGAATACCTGAAGTGAGAAGAGGATTTTTAAAATAGCAAAACTATTTCAAAAAAATCAAAAGTCTGAGTTCATTTTGGCAATGTTGCTTTATATAGCATTTTATATGTAATAATACATAGATTAAATGTTATGTCTTCATAACCACAATCAGAGTTATGCACTAGGTCAAATGTTACTTGATTACAGCTGGTTCAATTTATCATGTTTCTTTTAAATTCAGTCGATTCAGTTTGAATTTATTTAGCATTCGTGTTGAAAATTACGGCTCAATTACACGATGCTAGTACTCGACCGAGTAGCTAAAAAGTAGTACTAAAATTTACTTACTCGCTTCGTGTAGACAGTTACTTTAGTACTAGATCTAGTGCCATTTTTAGTAAAAATCCGAGTGGAGTGACTAGACAGAAGTTCTATTTGCTGAATAAGTAACTACCCCTCACTGCACTCACTGTCCTTCGCACTAAACACGTGTAGAAAGATGTTGGGAGTCGTCCTCATGCAATTTCGATATTCTTCAATATCCTCCACGGCAAGTTCTTTCATGAGAAGACTTGAAGCTCTGTGATTTCCTTCTAGCAAGCCATTTTCTATCCACACTCTCTTTCAGTATTCTTATCATTTCCGGGCATATTAGTTTTATAGTCATTTTCAGTATTCATTTACGAGTGCGTTTTAAGTAGTCTTTTTTATCATTTCCGGGCATATTAGTTTTATAGTCATTTTCAGTATTCGTTTACGAGTGCGTTTTAAGCAGTCTATCATTTTGAAGCTTGTACTGGTCTGTCTACTTATGTAAAATACTAAAATTCTATGTAGACAGAAACACATTACTAAAACAGCTTTTAGTCACTTGGCCGAGTACTGGCACTGTAACTGAGCCTTTCGGAATGGTTTATGAAGATTAAATATTGTGAAGATTAAATATTATCTCTTTGTGTAACAAAATAATACATTTAATCCAGATGGAATTTTACCGTCCAAACAATTGTAAGTGCATCACTTTATGCTCCGACAAAGTCAAATGTCTAAAATTTAGAGCGATAGTTTTCAAAATTAAATTTCAAAAGAAAAAGGAATTACACGTTATTACAATATTTTTAATTTTTGAAGTTCAAATTGAGAAGCAATAGTGATCATAATCGTGACACGGCGAATGATTTGTTCGAGACGAAATTTAAATAAATAATAGAATATCCTCTTAAGAAATAAATAAATTAAATTGTGTTATTGCGAATAACTCAAATAAAATAATTTGACCAAATTTCATCCACATAAAAACTGTAAGTTTAAACACCCAAATATATAAATGAATGACAGATGCTCATTAAAAAGCAGGCTGTTTAAAAGTAGTTATTAATAATATAAATACATATAAAAATAAATTCGAAAATTTTTGGCGAATAAATCCTGTCGAATTAACGCAAGATGCACTTCCACTTAAAACATTCATTATTTGTTGTCACATGTCAAATACACTAGAGAAATGGTTATGTAACTAAGAAAACAAAGTCAAGAAATATTCCTGCAATATTCAGCAGCATGCCCTCCTGCAACACATATTGCGAATTCCTGCGAGGTATTCCCTATGATGTGGTACGCAGCTTCTTCATTTTGATGTCAACTGTTATACGGTGATCTTGTAGGGATGAAACGTCCGCCACTCACTCAGTCTAGAACTTGTTATTTAGGATCTCCAACAGAAAGGGGCCACACGTTGTAATTGAAGACTTGTCCAGTTTCTTCGCTACATAAAATTCTTCAGTTTTGTTGTCCAGGACTAACTTCCATGTGAATTTTCGAAACATCAACTTACAAATATTGCAGGAATATTTCAATGACCAAATTATTTCTTAGTCAGAATATCATTTCGATTATTTTAAAAATACAAATAATTGGAACCGTACCTGCTTGCTCGGATTTTTCTGTGCCAGCATTTGATTTATTAGTTTCAGGAACAGGCTCCACCTGAAATAATTTAAAAAAAACAAAATAAGAAAATGCACCAACAAAAAAATAATACAAGATTAAATTTATCAACATACTTCCTCGTCTTGAAATGCTTCTTCTTCTTCTAGGGTGAGTCGAATGGGACTTTCTGACTCGTTCTCGTTTGTAGCACCGCTATCATCTTTCACTGGCTCTTTAGGGTCCACAACTTTTTCTTCCTTTTTCGGTGCTTGCTCTTTGTCATCAGTTTTTGAATCACTTTCTGTTACCTTTTGATCAGGCTTGGGATCATTGTTTATCTTCTTCGCTTCTGTATTATTTGTGCCTGTTGTCTTTGACATCTCGTTATCTTCTTCTTCAAGTACGTCGATCACCTAATGTAAGTGGAGTATATAGAAATAGTGTCTTAAGAAGAACTTAAAACAAGCTTACCTGAATATTGTCAGAATTGTCTAATAAATCTTCAGACTCTTCTTCCGTGCCATCCGCAGGTTGATCCTTCTGAACAGAGTCGCCTTCTGGTTGAGCTGAAAAACAACAATTTCTTTCCAAAACCTTATTTTGCTCAGAATGATTAACATTACGTTAAGTGAAAGCGCTGGTGTTTCTCTTGTTTGGATTTACACTACTTTGCAAGATCAATATAGTGGAACTTCTATTTAACAAAATCACTAAATCCAAGAAAAAAGTTGGTTCAACGAAAATTTCGTAAAACAAATTAATTTAAAATTGCACTGGGTTGTTTTAGAAACAGCAATTTGTTCTCTATTTTTACGTAACTGGCTTATTAAAGCACCTGCAGAAGCGATAACCGCTATCTTTTGCGAGGTGACATAATTTAGATAAGATTGCATCCGGCTCCCCGATGTGTTAGCTTTTGAGCTTCAGTCTGGTGCTCGTTTAGTCAAGTCTATGTTTAAGCCCCTATGTTTGTAAGTTGTTCCATAGTAAAATAAAACTTCTTAAAAACCCTGTTTGGGATTAATTCAACGAAACTTGCTTGAAATGATGTAATTTGATTTTAAAATAAATTATTTCTAAAATAGAACAAAAATCATATTGTAAATTATTATGGTGCTTGAACCAATATGGTGGCCGGGGCAAAGCCTCAGAAAAAGGCTTCTGCGGTTTATTACGAGTGTCACCCAATGCAAAAGTGTGGTGCAGTGATATGCATTATCTGCGATAGGGCTTATCACTTAGTTCAACACTAGTAATTTGTCCAGAGCATCCTGATGTCAACCTAACCTCAAACATCGAGGAACTTCACCTGACTGAGGAGACCAGAGCACTTGTTGCTCAAATTAAACTTTTCGAGAAGGACAAGATCCAACAAGAGCTATGTGATAGCCTCTCTGAGACTATCTCAGAGGATGTTGCGGATAACTTTGTTGACTGCAGTAAGAGTGAGGTCATTGCCTGTTACAAGAGAGAGATTGCCATACATAAGCAACTCATCGTGGAATTGCAAGACAAAAACACTTTGCTGTAGGAGCTTGTTAACAAAAGCAAAGAGAGTCCAGCCACTTACGCGTCCGTTGCCAGTAAGCCATTTAGTGCTAAAGTGCAACACGTGCCTTTGGTTGTGATTAAGGCTAAGTTGGAGGACAAAGCCAAGGACACAATGCGAAAAATACAAAGTAAAGTCGTTGTTCTCATCGTGAGTGTCAAATCAAGCAAGAATGGAACGGTAACAGTTGAGTGCAAGCATAGTAGTCAAGTCACAAGGGCTATTGAGATCTTAAGTGAGGAAATCGAGGCTGAATTTGATGTTCGTGTGAAAGCTCTGGCTAAACGCAGAGTAAAAGTCGTGGGCATCGAGTCCAGTTGGCCACTGGCGATTTGGTAGATGACATCAATAAGCCAAATTTCCCAGAGTGCGAGTCTGTTTGTGTGGGCATGCATTCGTATGTGAGCACCAAGTCAAACCAGCAGAGCATCATTTTGGAGCTAACCCCTGAACTATACTTGCGTGTGAGAGTGAACAACTACAAGATTTTCGTTGGGCATCAATGTTGCCGTGTTTACAACGACATCAATGTGAGGCCCTGCTTCAAGTGCGATCGCTTTGGCCATAGCACCACAAAATGTGAAAACCCCCAGTGTGTCTGTGCTGCGCGGGTGATCACCTTTCAAACGTGTGCAGTAACACATCTCAGC